>CM017328.1:5735208-5839184 GCA_006937295.1 Carpinus fangiana | reverse complement strand
GGATCGAGATAGGATTTGGTTGTTATGGCGTCTTAAATTTTGAATGCTTATAGATAATATATCTGATCTCGCACTTTTAGGTACTTGGCATTTGAATGGGACGGATAAGATAGGATCTTTGAATTTAATCTCCTGATCCCTAGCTTTTCGGGCTTCGGAAGCCTTAAGCTTAAAGTATTGATGGTATATGGTGATCGAGGCCCGAGGCGGTTCTCGGATGATCGAGGCCTGAGGCCTTCTTGCCTGTTCGAAGCGTTCTCGGGTGCTAGAGGCCTGCCTGGGCTCTCGAGGCTCGAGACGCTCTTGGGCTCTCGAGCCTTGAGATGCTCTTGGGCTTTGAGAGCATGGGCCTTCATTGGGCCTAGTACAGGTCGGAATGGTCCTGTGGGGTTGATTCATGACCTAACAAAAACTATCTTTTACTTCTCTATCCAAATACACTGCACAATAGGTTCACTTATCTTTTCATATACCATTAAAATATTGTTTATTTATGGAATACAAGTTTTATATCCATCCTCATATTTTCTATAAAATTCCTACGCAATTCCCAATAAAAGACAAAAGAGAAGAGAGATGAAGGGGAAATATTTTGTATTAAAATAATAGATAGGAAGCTTAATTGCTACCCAATGCATTGGGCAGCACTTTAGCATACCTAATGTTTAGAAAAGGTCTAGCATCTACTGCATGTAAACATGTTTTAAGAAAATTGCTGAGAATGCTCTAACAACAATAAGAGCAATAAATAAATAAATAAAATAAAAAGACCGTCGTAGAATACCTTAATAATTTATGCTACCAATCATGCTTACTCAACCGACTTGACCTGCGGACTAGATTCATAAAATTAACAAAGAAAAACTCAATAATCCGAAGAGTAAAATTAAGTGTTCACTCTTTATTCTTTAACGTGACACTAAAAATCATTATTATTTAAAATAACAAATGATCAAATAATGATGTTAGACTACTTGTGGTTATAGTATTTCTCTAAAACCTTATATAGAAGAAGGGTTGTCCATTGTTTGGTTGATATTAAAGAGATGGAGTGTCATAATTGAAGTTGGTTCTTGAGCTGTCCTTGTCCGCGTTGTCTTACAAAATAATTAAACCTCTTTCACTGGCTGAATAGACTGAATTGTCTTTTAAGCATCAAACAACCCATCCCCAACTCAACATTAATTGTTGGATGAGTAATGCTATATTAAATTTTCATCTATATTTACCTCATCATCAACCGCCTCAACTAATTTTTAATTAAAAAATTAATTTAAATGTTAATCGAATAAGTTATAAGATGTCTCCAAGAGGTAGTTTAATCAGTTATGAATTACGCCTTATAAAGCGTAGGTTACAAGTTCGAATCCCCCATTTCCTTATGTGAACATGTCAAAAAATAAAAAATAAAAAAGTTGTAAGATAATAATGAGATAAAATATAATTTTTATTAAAAAAAAAAAATTTATTTTAGGTTCTTAAACTCGTACATGAACCAGTTTCATATTGCTTGCCCTTTTTGTGATGAAAAGACTACTAAAACTATGTCGTTTCGGCTGTTCTATTCAAATTTACCTCCTCTTTGTTGCGGATATCTTTTTCTTTCTTTCTTTCTTTTTTGTGTGAGAGAGTGATATAGAGAGAGAGAGAGAGAGAGAGAGGGAGTGGGAGAGATTTGTTGAAGAAACTTCTTGTTGTTGTTGTTGTTCTTCTTCTTCTTTTCTCAGTGTGAGACTGAGAGGAGGGGAGTGAGAAGCGAGGACTGAGGAGGGAGAGTGTTGGTGAGTTGGGAGAGGCAAATGGAGAAAGCTCTGACAAAAGTTGGGAGCTTTTGGATTTCCAAGAAAGCCAAGGCGGAGATCTCCAACATCACTGAAGATCTCTCTGTACGTTCCCCTTGCTCCAACTGTGTCTTTTAACTCTTCTTTCTTCTGTTGTTTCAACATTCACTCTTGCATTCTTGATTCTTCTCAAATTTTTCTCTTCCTGGCTGGTTTGTGACATTTATTTGCATAATGCTGCTTGATTCAACGTACCTACTTGATAATTTTCAAGATCTCGCATACTATTGTCAAGAAATTGAAGAAAAGAAAGCAAAATTGGACAAGTTTTTTCTTAAGGCATGATAAGGACTGAAGAGGGTCGTGGACTCTGTGCCTTTCTTTTAATAATTTTGGTAGGACTTTGGCTTTCTGCTGGTGCTTGTACTTGCAATGGGGCCTGGGGGACTACCCAATTGAAGAAAAAAAAAATCTTTGTTAATTCTCTTGAATGTATTGTTTGATTTTCGAAATTTAATATTTTTTGAAAATTGAAAAGCAGTCCAAATGACGGATCTTGATGTAAAGGGAACATGGCTTGCCACATTTTCTTGAATTTCATTCATATCCTCATACTTTTTTTTTTTTCCATTTTCTTGGGGCTGTCTATTTCTATTTGGTTTTCGCTTATTGTTGCTAAAGTTGAAATTTTTATTCCTAAGTGATGCTATTTTTATTTTTTTTGTAAAATTTGTCCAAATTGTCTATCAATAATTCGGCTGAAATGTAAAGCAAGAGATTACTTTCCACAGTAATTGGATTGATAAATGCGTATCAACTTTGTTGTGCAGCATCTCTAATGATCTCAATGTCATGCTTAATTCATCTTCTTGGTTTTGCCACTCTCTCTCTCTCTCTCTAGTTGTACATATGATTTTCAACCTGGTTGTGAATTCTATCAATGTGGTAATCCGATTAGCTTTAACCCATCTAACCTTCCTTTTAAGATTAGTGTAAATTGGACATCATAGAGGTGGGGTTGGGTGGAGGGGAGAGCTGGGAATTTTGTTGTAGGAGATGATGCTAAAGTGTAGTCCACATTAATAGTCCTATATGTTCTTGGATATGTCTTTTTAATAAAATCAGAGGTTCGAAGGTATAATGGAGTTCTACCATCTTGTGCATGTAATTACATCACAGAACTATATAATCACTTAAAATGTTTATAAAACCATTCATTCGCAAAACAAAACTCTATATAAAACTCATTCCATGCTAGGAGGTCTTCATTAATTGATATCTATGATTATATTTTTGGGAGAGAAATGTCTACTTATCAAAAAAAAAATCTTGTAATAATATTAGAATGACATTTAACTACTGTGAAGTGTATAAACTAGGAGACTAACTTCTGGCCTCTAGAATTCAGTTCTTTTTTCTTTTATTAATTGAAAGACTTGCTATAAACAGTAAAGAAGGCATTAATTCTTTTGACATTTTATATATGGAAAAGTAAACCAATACAACATAGGAGGCTTCTTTCCCCTCTTCCTTGTAATTTGCAGCCAAAGCAGCATACATGGTGCCATGTGAGAGGTTCAAAATGAAGTTATCATCACCATGTGCATTAGAGTTGCTTCCTTGCAGCAATCATATTAACATGTCTTATGCTTCTTTTAATACATGTCTACCAAAGTTTTCAAGTATCCAATATTCTAAAATAATAGGTGAGCTAAAACTGCCGAAATCATTTGGTGGTAGCATCTTCATTGAAGGAATAAAACCTACCATCAGATTCAGCATCTAATTTTAAACATGATCATAATGAAAATGAAAGCAGATGGCATTTTTTATGCTATATGTTTGATAATGTGGTATATACTTACTTATCCAAAAAATAATGTGGTATATACTTGTAAATGACTCGTATTTCAACTTCTTAACCATATGTTTCTTTTTTCTTTTTTATTTTTGGTTTTCATGATTCCAGTCTCTTTCAAATACGGTTGAAGAGAAGGCAAAATGGATATTCAACAAACTGAAAGGTAGGGAGCCTTTCTGGTTTTTTGGTTTTTTTTTTTAAACGTAAATATGCTTATTTCAGTTTATGTGATCGCAATTTGCTAGGCCATGATCATGGTGCTATTCCTTCTTGATTTTCTTGGGATTCCTTTCATATACAGATTACTATGTATCTTTCCAATAAGTTCTTTGAGTATTAGTTCCTCATAGAGTTCATACATTTTTATATTTGGTAAAGATTTAGGATCTGTCCATCTTTTTAGAAAAGGATTTTTTTTTTTTTTTTTATGTGTCCATACAAGAGCAAGAAGATGGAAGGGGATTCGAACTAGTGACCTCTGGTTCATGAGGCATGGTCCCCAGTCAATTGAACTATCCCTTGGGGACATCTTTAGAAAAGGATTAAGATGTATGTATCTTTACAAAAGGATGGACTGATATAGCATGAGAGGAAAGAGACAAACAGCAAGCATTAAAAAGCCCCCTTTTTGACAATAGTGGATTTAGAAGGCCCTAAACTTTATGATTATTTTGCTTTCCTCATCAAGCAAAGATTGTCTCTCAGCTTGCTCTCTAATCCCCATGTTCTTCTTTTTGTGCATATGCTCCTGAAACTCATAAGTTGAGTGCACTTACATCAAAGCAGCTTTGGAGCAACTTATCTGTAGGTGGCTCACACACACAATGACATATTGACTCGTGCAGGGCAAAATTACATCATTAAATGAAGTCTCCTTAGGGTCTCTCAAATGAACATCATTCAATGTCTAAACAGTATTACTGAATTCCTTTAGACATAAAAACAGTAATTATCTCCACTGTTATGGGGGAATTTGATTTTTGGCATTTTTCCCACTAGTTATCATTCTTCTTCTTTGAAAACCCTTTAGAACGCTTGTCCCTCGACCTCTTTCACTAAATTCAGTCGAATACTATCGCAAAAACTAGGATTTTAGTGGTAGTTGGAATACTCTCTCTTAGCTTTGAGCAGGTGCTTTTTTCTAGTCTGGATAATGATTTTGAACTCTTCTGCCATACAGCTGGATTGGTTGCTGTTTGGCTCATTATGCGTCATTTGACTCCGGATTCATAAGTATTAGTGTGATAACCATAATGAAATGATGCATAGATACTTGGTGTTTACCGTCTGCTCCACAACTATTTCATGTATCTTGGTTGGTCTTTCTCACAAAGCACATATTTGTGGCTGTCAAGGCCCAGCAAATTTGGCAACAATTCCCGGAATCGACAACACTTACATACTTTTTGATGCCATATTTTATTGAAGATGTCTACATCACAAGCATGTGTTCTCAGAAATTCATGAAGCTTAACCTTCTTGTAGGTAAGCCATTGAAAGAGTTGCCAGATCTCCTCCGAGAGTTCAACCTTCCTCCGGGGCTCTTCCCCCGGAACATAACATGTTATGAATTTGATCAATCAAAGTCCAAGCTCATAGTGTATTTGCCCTCTCCCTGTGAGGTGGGCTTCAAGGATTCATCCGTTGTAAGGTACGCCACTCGCGTTAAAGGGACATTATCAAGGGGAAAGCTCACCGGAATTGAAGGAATGAAAACAAAGGTTCTGGTGTGGGTGAAGGTCACCAGTGTGGCTGTCGAAAGCTACAAATCTGACAAAGTGTGGTTCACTGCTGGTGTAAAGAAATCAAGGTCCAAAGATGCCTATGAAATGCCTAGCAATGCCATTAAAGTAGAAGAATTTTGAGGTTGTCACTGTAAACTTTTGTACGAAAATATGTTGTGCATGAACTCATTCATTATCATTGTTACTCGTATAAAAATGTTGCTTATGTTGATATCTTGAGAAAAATGAAGCTTAAGTTGCCAGTTCTTTGGAGTTCTTTTGGTAGTTGGTTTTGGGACATCATCATTTCTTATGTATGTTGTCTGCTGAATGTTACAAAAATTAATTATGCACAACATAATACAGTACCTTATTTGTATTGTAATCTTCAATATTGTTTCACGTGATTTTTCAATGAATTTTTTTATCCTTTCCCCAGTGATGAAATACATTATTAGAAATTACTGGAGTAATATTTACAAAATCCACAATTTAAGAGCACCAATGAAAAAATATATTGAAAGAGAGTTTTTCTATTTCATTTTGTTTCTTCCGTCTCTCAACCCATTTTATAGGAAACTTTTTACAGCATCTTCCATTTAGATGAAACAAACCAAAAAAAAATACACCGTTATAGTATTAACCTTCCAATCATATGCTAGCATGTGTCAAAAAGTTGAAAAGCGAAAAATTCGTTCTTCATGCACTACCAAATGTTGTGAGACGCACCAATGAGATTGGTTGATTAAAAATCCAATATTCAGAGCATAAATTACTCAAATAAAAAAAAAAAATCTATAATATTCCCTACTTGTAAAAATCTCATTGGCCAATGGCCACTATGGGACCAATCCAACATCTCAGTGAGCCGCCTATCTCCTCCGCGGGTAACACAATCGCAGCCCATGCCCGTGAAAATATCATAGCGTCCAGCAAACGCTAATCTCGCTTTATCATCCAAAAACACCCGACCGCCCACCACATTATTAGAAATCTAACGGTTCCAAGCCAATCCGGGCCCACCATGATGAAACCCTAGGAAGACCCATATTCACACTCTTTATATATAAATTACCTTTCTACGTCGACTCCTCCCCCGCCTCCGGTGCTCGTCGGTCCGAATCGAAGGCGAATCAGTGAGTTGAGAGAGAAAGCGAGAGCGAGTTAGTAGCGAAGCCAGCCATGTCTGACAGTGAGGAGCACCACTTCGAGTCCAAGGCCGATGCCGGAGCCTCCAAGACCTATCCCCAGCAGGCCGGTACTATCCGTAAGAACGGCTACATCGTCATCAAGAACCGCCCTTGCAAGGTCTGTTTGCCTCCTCGGAAAAATCAATTTTCGCCGGAAAATTTTTAGGCCTTGGAATTATATTCAGTAGATTACCCCCTTTTGCTTTCAAACAAAATTGTGTTCTTAGCTGTGTGTGTATATATATAATTTTATTTGAGATCTCTTAGGTTGATTTGGGGGTAGTATCCGACTCCGTGCAATTTCTTATTTTGGTTCCTATTTTGATTTCGTAGCTTCATATTGATTTTAATCTGGATCTGTTTGTTTGATTTGTCCTCTTCGTTATTTCTAGTTGTTACACTGTTTATTTGTCTTTTTGTGTTTTGACAGTGTTATGTTTGATTACATATTGCTGTCTTACCATTTGGTTTCTAGTTAGATTTTATGTGGTTTCTGAATCTCCTTTTTGTCCATGCCACTTTATCCATGTTTTAATGGAGTTCTGCTGTGTTAGAGCTGGTGAATGCTCTGGTACACAAGTTTGAGAGTCAAATTGGATGGACTGGTTTCAAATCATGATCTGATTAAATATGATTCTTCTGTTACCAAAATCTATTATTTTTTGCTTGAGTTTAGAATATCTGTGGTGTTCAGTTCAGTACTCGCTCTGTATATGAAAATTTGGCTGTATGATCTTCTTTGTATACTTAAGATTGATTATTGGATCCTATTTCCAGGAATTGTGGCTTGATATCCTGAGTGTTTTTTTGTGACAGGTTGTTGAAGTTTCCACCTCCAAGACTGGCAAGCACGGTCACGCTAAGTGCCACTTTGTTGGAATTGACATTTTTACTGGCAAAAAACTCGAAGATATTGTGCCCTCTTCTCACAATTGTGATGTATGTAGTAATTTTATTTGTAGTGTTCTCTCAATTTGATGATTTTTTTTTTTTATTTGTTTCCTAACAAGTTAAGTTCTCTGTATTAAAAGGTGTCTGTGTTTGTTTGTTACACAGGTTCCTCATGTCAATCGTACTGACTATCAGCTGATTGATATATCTGAGGATGGATTTGTATGTACAAGTTCTCATTTTTCTTTCATTATTCCTTTGGTTAACTCTATTTTTCACCCAAAATTTGGTTTCTTACAAATTTAAATTCCTTTCAGGTGAGTTTGCTGACTGAAAATGGGAACACCAAGGATGATCTGAGGCTCCCAACCGATGATAGTTTGCTGACTCAGGTTGGTTGAACCTGCACTTCCTTTCCTGATATGGGTTCTCTTTTTGTTAAATTGCCTTTCTGCAAACATCCCCTGGAAGATGAACATTTGATTATGATTCTACTTTTTCTTATGTTCTGTATGATTGATGTATTATAACTGATAATCAATCATTGATGGGTGTGTGCACAGATCAAAGATGGGTTTGGCGATGGCAAGGATCTGGTTGTGACTGTGATGTCCGCAATGGGAGAGGAGCAGATTTGTGCTCTCAAGGACATTGGCCCCAAGTAGTTTATTTTATATAAATTATTGAAGGACTGTTGTTGCAATTGTAGCTGGAGATTTTTGTGAGCCTTTATAGCTTGCTTTTCTTAAGACTTGTGGGTATACTGGGTTGGTTGATGTGGATCTGGAACAAAGTTCTATTACCTTTTCCTCTTATGTTATGTTTGATTTTTATGGACTTGGTGTTCACTATCTACTTTGCGTTGCTTTATTTCTTGATCCATGTGGAATATGAAAGAAAAATTGTAATGGGAAGTGCTTACCTTACTTGCAGAAATGTGTTGTTCATGTGCTCTTTTCTTAAATTTCCCCGATTTGAGGGATTTGAGAAAATGGGCTTTAGAGAAAAAATTATTTGTATCCTCCCAAGTCTCTTTACCTTTCAGTGTTATAAATTCTTGTTCTGTTCTCCTTCCCCTCGCCCCCAGCAAACTGAGCAAAGTCACAACTATTCTCTCACTCTCTTTGGGTTGGGAATTGGGATTTACTAACTCAATTTATGTGATTAAAACAAGTAAAAATAATAATTTCATATTAATCATAATAAAACAAATTCGTAATTGATCTGATTTTTTTCTTCTCGGCTTGACTTTTTTTTTTATTTTTTGGGTGGTATAAGGATTTAACTTGGACCATAAGTGGTTCAATTTTGTTGTTTACAGTCCAACATCATTAAGCTATGAATGAATTTTGTGGTTTACAGCCCCAAAGCTTAGCTCTTTCCAATTTCACAGATTTGTCAGTCTCATCCGTCTTCCCAAATGAATCAGAAATTCAGCATCTTCTCCAATTTGTTTGAACTTAATAATATTTAGTTAATTATGATGTAAATGTATTTTTATCTTTAAAAAGTGAAAAAAATAAAAATACTTTTTTACTATAACAAACTGAATATTATCTAATTCAAATGAACCGAAGAGAATTATATTTTCAATCATGCAATATTTCTTTGACGAAAAGAGAATCCTATTGGTATCAACATTCATAGGTGAAAAAAAATATTTTCAGAGAGAAAAATCAGTAATTTTTTGAAGTTAAAAGAATATTTTATAAATAGACGCTTAACATTTTTATAAGTTGAATTAAAGGAATTTATTCTAATTATGTCGGAGGAAAACTCTTTCCAGATAAAAAGAGGATGAACGCCAAAAAAAGGCCCATGCTTGTCACTGTCGACTTCGTAAAGGGCAGTTGATCGTAAAGAACAAAGTTGTAGAGTCGGACGGTCAGGACAACCAGACGAACAGTTGGTGACCTTTTGCTATCTCACTCTCATACTGTTTCTTTGTCGCTCTCTCTGCAACCAAATCGGAGAGAGAGTGAGAGAGGGTGAGAGCTAAGATGAGTTCTTCTTCTTCTTCTTCTTCTTCTTCTTCTTCTTCTTCGCCACATCGTTCTCGTGGTGGCAATAGCAGTAGTATTGAGGAGAGACCGAGGTTCTTTGACTCAAAGGCGAAGGGCCGTTGCTGGGCAAACGCAGAGACGGTACCGGGAAGACACCCAGAAAGGTGGCGCAAGGACGCCGCCGGCAACATTGTCTGCAAGCGCTTCTGCAACTGCCAGGGCTGCCTCTGCTTCGAGTACGACCACATCGTCCCCTTCTCCAAAGGTACCCATCCCTCTTTGTGTCCCTTGCATTTGTTTCTGGATTGTTCTTTTACTTCCTAGTTCTACTAGACCTTTAAATTTTGCTGGGGAACTTGGCTTTTGGCTTCCCCTTGCCAAATTGAGCTGCTTGAGTCAAGTTTCAAATTGGGTTTGTGGGTTTTTCTTTTTGAAGCGGAGTAACATCAACTCGGTTGATTGGGTTTTATCATTTGTTTGTTGTAATGTTGAGAATTGAAGTTCCGTTGGGAATGGGTTCTATTCTGGGATTTTAGTTGTTCTCTCATTCGTCTCAATGAACAGCTTGGTTGCCGATAAATGATGGGAAATCAAAATGTGCCTTACTGGCGTGTTAATTTTTGGAAAAAGATAGCACCATAACATTCATAGAGTTGTTTTCTATTTCGTTTTGTCAATTTTGCTGGGCCATTATTTTATGTTATCTCGATTTAAAATTGAGTGGTTTGTGAACTGGGGTTGTGTTGCAGGTGGTGAATCCACGGCTGAGAATTGTCAGATACTTCAAACAAGGGTGAACAGATATAAATCTGACAAAGACAATGTGGATCAAACTCAATTGAAAGGTTATTCTTGTGATGTCAAGTTTACTGGTACGTTTGCACATTGCAGCACTCTCTTTTCTTCTTCTTCACTTATTTATAACTAATCAATAGGTTTGCGGTTATTGGATTCTAAACAACTTCTAACAAATGATTGTGTTGTCTTGGCCATATGGTCTTATTTGTAGCTCTCTCCATGTTGTTTTATTTTTTGAATTAATAGAAAAGCTACAGTTTACGTTCAAAGAGTCATCATCAGGTTTTGGTTGCTGTTTGTTGAGGTTAAAGATTGCATTATTTGGACCATGCTAGGGAGATGACGAATATTCTTGTGGTCATCATTTTACTAGAAGGGTTTTTTTTTTTTTTTTCCTTGCCTATTTCAATTATTTGTAAAGTTTTTGGCAGCAATTAAAGGTATCAAGAATATAATTCAAGTACAGAATTTTCTAGTTCGTCACTAATAACTTTGAGTTTCAGCCTTAAGTTTATCATTACCTTTTTCAAATGGCCTATTGAGTGATTTATCCCTTTGGTGTTCTTGAAGATGGTTGTAGTGAGACAGTATCTGATTATTATCTATTCCATCAGTGTTATTGAGCATCTTTGGATTTTAGATTGCATTTTGGATTAATACCAAAATCTGTCTTGTTATATATTAGGTAAATGTGTTCAAAAGAAGTTGAATTATTTTTATTTGTTTCAGTTTCTCTGTAATTAAACATGCTTCAGATGTGTATATATTTAAGAACTAATTTTAAAAGTACCCCGTGTGATTGATCTAAACACTAGTTTAATGGCCAAGATTGTGTTGATGCCTTATACATTTACTCAGATATTTGTTTCTGAACTGAAAAACTTCCAATTATTTGCTGTTGGTTTTAGATGGGAAAATGGGGGTTGCAATTTACCATTATCGTTGCTGAAAGCTGCAATTCTAATGTCTCACCATTGGAATCATAGGTTATGGAACGTTATGAGATATGTGATTGCCCATTGTGTTTGTTGTCTCTAAGAGTTTTAAGAAGATATGGATGTTCGTTGCAGGGTGTGGAGAAATATCTTTGTGTTGCAGCCATGCATTAGGTGTCTTTTGGACTTAAAAACTGTTTACGGGATTTTCTTTGGATTGATAAAAGCAGTATAGTTTATACTTTATAGGGTGTAATGTTGACAAGTTTAATGTTGATCTCCTTATCCCATTCTGAAAGGCATTGTGATTGTTTGTGTGAGCTTGAGTAAACTTTGTCCATAAGCTAGGATTGGCATTGAGACCATATACATTAGATTCAGGGAGGGCTATAAAATAGACAAGGCAAATAAATGGGAAAGTAGTGATTGACTACCAATCTACTGTTTACTGATTGACTCCATGTGGAAAAGTAGTGTGTTTCCCCTCCTCGAGTAGAGCAGACTTTCGGTGCACTGCATGATGTTTAGTGCCCAAGGCAAGCCTGCGCAATCTCCCCTCCCTTTTCTGCTGTAAAAGGCTGGCTTGGACTTATATCTGCACTTGACTAATCACTTTATTACATAGTGGGTATATATCATTTCCCTTTGTTGCTTTTGTTTCAGTTGGTGGTGCTTTCATCTAAAAGCCACAATTTTCTCCAACTTTCAGATAAGGAGCTTGATATAGTTGAAATGGCTGTTTACGGGGATGTAATCCGACCAGGAAACCAATGTCGTTGCAGAACTGTTGCTGAAATGCTTGGCCAATACAAATCAAAGAACCACATGGCTGCCTGCAAGTTGCCCTATTACGATGAATCTTTATAGCAAACATCAACAAAATCAGGTGATGGGACTCTAAACAATAATGTAAAAGGGGTTTATCTGCTGGATATTGCTTTCACAACCCCTACAGATCACATGACATAGGCATATTGTTGATTGAAACTGGACCTTTTGTGCCATATGGCCCATTGACAGAGCATTCACAATTAGATTCCTGCAGAAAGGGTGGTGTCTGCTGTCCTTTGATTCTCTGCATTACCTTTTTCTTTTTGAGAACGGTAATATTAGGAAAGATAGAACAAAAAGTTCTCATTCAATTCAAAGATATTTAACATAGACCAATTAATGGTGAAAAACAGTGATTTGATTCGAATTGATAGAATGAATAGATGTGGAAGAATGCCTAAAATAACATTTGTGAAAGTAGTGAAGAAAGATTTGGTAATAGGATGTATGATTTTGAGTAGGTTAGGATGGCAGAAAAATAATGTATTTGGTTCTTGATTAGTTGGTGAAAATTCTTAAAATCAACCCACATTCAATTGGGGTTAAGGTTGTTTATATGAATTTCTAATTGACAAATTTAAGCAATATGTTAATTTTGATCAAAACCACTAGATTTTGTTGACCACTCCACAATTGGTGTTGTTAATGATTAACAAAGCATCTTCTTTAGATTGAACAACCTCACCATGGAAGACATTCTGTAGAACTCACAAACTGCCAAAAAAAAAAAATTGAAATAGGCTAAATAAATTCAAATTCAAAGTTTTTAATATTTGACCCATATTATCTTACAAATTTAATAGATCAACTATTAGATTTATAGAGTCCACCATTGACTTATGTAGGATTCATATAAGTCCAATGAAATTGGCCAAATATAAAAAAAAATATTGATTCGTAGCAATTCTTCTTTATAAATGACTTGGTCCAAAAGTGTTGGCTGTTGGATACAATAAAGGGTCTTTGTTCCCACAACGGAGAGAATTGCACTGAAAGGAGTGTGTGAAACAACCATAGGCGGCGGCCCGGAGCAAGAAAAGAGTAGTTGCCAAAAGCCACCCAACTCCAAAGAATCCAACACTAGAATACAAGTGTAAAAGAGTAATTAGAAAAAGTAGGTTTAGGTAATTAAAAAAAATAAAATAAAAAGGTAGGTTGATGAATCATTATAAAATTTCACATAAAATTTGCTAATTTTTATATTGTTGATAATCATGTGTTTTGCTTCTCTATATGGTCTATAAATGATCTTAACAAAAAAATCTTAGAAAAAAAAAAATAATAAACCATTTTTTTATTAATATATTTGGTAGCACATTTTAATATTTTTTAAAAAAAATCATATCCTTTATTTATAACTTATATTTTAATATTTATTTATAGTAATTATATCCCAAGCTGGCAAACACAATCGTAGGGAAAAGTCAGAATCATATTCCATCAAGTACATTGACTAAAGCCACAAGGATATTTTTCAACACCTCCTTTTTTGGTGGAGTGGGTGGCTCGTGGCCCATCATTTTTATAAGCACTGTGAATACACACAAGATTTTAGTCGTGTTGGATATTGAAGAATCTCTATGCATTTGCACTTTAATCAATTTATTTGTTTCTTCGTATTCCAATCATATTTTTTCATTACCCATTTTGATAACCATCAAAATTTATGTTCTTATTATATACATAGGCTATGTTTATGACGTCCTAAGGGGTAATTCAATCGGTTATAGATCATATCTCATGAAGCAGATGTCACTAGTTCAAATTTTCCCTCCCTTTTTCCTTATGTGGACATATAAAAAAAAAAACAATTTTTCACATTTACGCCACATTAGAACAATTTTTCAAAACATAAACTAAAAAACACATCAAAACACATTAACCAACGTAACAAAGATATAATGTCAATAAAAAGGATATTTATTCTCCCTCCTCCTCCTTCTCCTTCTTCTTCTTCTTTTTTGTCGTCCTTCATTCATCATCAAAAGATAATCTAGAGTGTAAAAGCTCTAAACAAAACAAGAGCCTAAAGCCCTTAATGACAAGAGTACATTGCTTTCATATTACAACATCATGAATATCCTCCGGAATTTTTTCATCGATGCCTTATCCATGACTTGTCTAACAGTTGCTTTGGCGAGACCACGAGCCACCAAGTTTGCTTCTCTTCGAGTGTGCCGAATCTGTTAGTGCCTTAACTTGTTGAGCACGCGTCTTCAACCACTTGACCATTTTTGCTCCAATTGAAGTGTCCTCCAAAATAATAGATTGAAGCCCCACATCTTGAATAAATTCTACAACACTCTAAAGTAAAATAAATAATAAATAAAATAAAAAATTATAAAGTAATGTTATCTCATAATACTAATATAATAACTTCAACAAAACCCTTCAATTGATTTTCATTATGATATTATATATATATATATATATAGCATTAAAGTTGTGGCTGGTATTTGGGTGTGGGCCATGGAAGTTTGATGAGGATGGAAGAGTTCTATAAATGGGACAGGTTTTCCCAACCAGTGCTGATTAAAGGAACATGAATGGTTTCACCAACTAATAAACAAAGATATTAAACAAATCTAAATACTTATTAATTAATAGTTCTCGTTGGACAAATGATTGGATTTGGATGGTGACACCTCTTCACCAACCTTTGACCTGCCCCACCCTCTCCTCACATGAAACATCATATTTATATGATGCTCTGTTACTGTTACTGTTACTTTTCTTCCCCGACAGCAACAGGAGGAAAAAACTCTCCTATGCAGTTACTTTGACCCATCACCCAATCGAATTAGAATTCTCTTAATTTATTTTAATCGGATAATATTTCGATTAGTTATAGTGAAAATGGTATTTTTGTTCTCCTAAAAAGTAAAAAAAATAAAAATACACATACAGTATAGCAAATCAAATATTATCTAGTTCAAATGAACTGAAGAAGATGTTATTCTCACCCAATTAGCCTTCACCTCAAGTAAGGCCTCCGCATAAATTAATATATGCAAGTACTGCAAACAATTGTATTTAATTATCATTATTATTGTCCTCTACTTTGAATATTGTATTTTAAAAAATAACAAAATAAGTTTTTTTAAAAAATAATATTCACGTAAGATTATGTACTATAACACTTGATGCATTTTAAAAGGTCTTTAGCTAATTTGGTAGAGTTGAAAAATGAAAGACAATATTAACTAAAATGAGCTAATATAAAGTTTTAAGAGTAAAGTTTATTTAACCCCCTCAAACTACCACCTTAATGATAATTTACTTCATAAACTATCAAAACAATGACAGTGTATCCTCCAAAGCTAGCAAAATGACAAAATTATCCCTATATAATTTTTAATAAAACAAGAATATCTTTAAAATTTTGAAGAAAAAAAATTAAATTTTAGTATTTTTGTTTTTATTTTAGAAAGGGTAATTTTGTCATTTTGTTAAAATTAGGGGTACATTGTCATTGTTTTGGTAATTTGACAAATAAATTGTTACAATTGATAGTTTGTGAGATAGTTTGAGAATGTTAAGCAGACTTTATCTAAGTTTTTACTTAATCATTATTTTAATTAAATAAGTGATAACTCATTATATAACGTTAAGCTAATAAAAAATAATAAATAAACATGTTAACACAGATCTCATGCTACGACAAAAATGCTTTAAATCAAATTGATCCAAAATCAAAACTTTATAGCTTAAACAAGATTAACATCTAGATTAAGCCAGAATTTTGATGCTTTATTTTTTATTTATTTTTTGTTGGTGATGTTCTTTGTGCAGCAATTGAGTGGTATTGTTAAGATCATGGGAGGCAGCAATCATGGCTGAAGATTATTAGCAATACTGGTGGTGGCACACTTCACATGCATATTCATTAAAGCAAGTTTATGTTATATACCAAATCTACCCTAAAGTTTATGTTATATACCAATTCCACCCAAAAGCTCAACAACTATCAAAGAGGACCTAACCAGTGACTTTAAATTTAAAAAAAAAAATTAAAATAAAAAAAAAAAATTGAAGAACAGTGAAATGGGCAAATTAGGATCCTCTTCGTTCAGTTGAAATAGATAATATCTAATTAGTTATACTGAAAAAAGTATTTTTATCTTTTTATTTTAATGATAATTTTAATTAGTAAGAGAATAAAAGAAGAATCCAAGAAAAAAAAAAAAAGTAATATTTATGGCTTTTCACTTCATTTTGGCTCAGAAGGCGCAGCCCGGATACCCTAAAACCGCAATTTTCCTAGCAGCCGCCCCACTTTATAAGGACCAACCCTAAAATCAGCTTCTTTGTGCCCTTTTCCTTTTCCTTTCTTCCCTTCTTTAGAGGTTTTCCTTTACATTTTCTTCTTCTTTTTTAGGAGAGGTGTCTTTGACTACACAGGAATCTCTTGTCGGATCTCAACTTCTTACCTTTTTTTTTTTTGGAGAGGGAGGGGGGCAGGAGTACATTTGAGGGCTTCTCTGCCTCCTGCCCCATTCTCGATCCCTTCAATTCTGTTCATTTTTTGTTCAAACCCTTTAATTGCCCATTATATATATATATTATTTAAGTCTCTTAAAGACTTAAACGACCACACTCTCTCAACTTGACCCACGAATCACCAAATTGTTAAATTATCAAATTGTGATTAAAAAAAAAAAAAAGCTAAGACGTTAAAATGGATCAAAAAATAGTCACATGATTTGCCTTTTATGTCTTTCTTTTTAAAATACCCATTTTTCTTGAAACCCAAAATATAAAATTAATTAATGAAATCAAAATAAAAACTAAAACAATTTTTTTTTTTAAATAAAGCTGCGGGATGGTTTAGCCACCAAAAATGAAAAAGGAGGAGGGTGGCCAAACGACCTGCAACAAACTATGTGGGCGTTTCATCCACCATCTAAAACCTAAAATAGGTGTTTGGACCACCTTTTTGTTCTCAATTCAATTTTTTATTTTAATAATTATAACAAAAAGGCAATTATGTTATTTTGAGGGTCCAAGTGGAAGTATTTTGAAATGAATTTAGTCAAATTGGTAACATGCAAGGCACGTGACCTTTTTTTTTTTTTTTTTCATCTATTTAACATCTAACGCTAAAGGAATGACTTTTTTTTTTGTCATAAATTTGTAGTTGGGGTATCTTAGCATCACACTTNCTTAGCATCACACTTGACATTGACAATTCATGGGACAAACTTTCTCTTAAAGACAGAAGAATAACACACAATAACATTCACATTTGCATTGTTCCTTCGGTGTGAAGTAAGCATCCACATCTATGATCATGAACAAAACTCACTTCAATATAAAATTGTATATAAAAAAATGACAGTATGACACACAAGTCTCAATACACCTTAATCTTATTATCGTATAAAAGTAATTATTTCCCTAATGAAACTTAAAAAGAAAAAAGAAAAAAACAATCTGCTGAAAATAAATGACAATAATAATCTGTCTCTTTATTTATTTATTATTATTATTATTATTATTTTCTCTATCACTATTACAAGACTTTCTTTTCTTCGCTACCAAAAAAGTCCAAGTCGTGCTTTATTATTCCTAATACTATTGGCTGTGTTTGCCAATGACCTTGAATAGTAACTTTATCTTGAATAGTAGTTGATTTGATTGATATAAGAGAAAAAAATAAGAATATTTTGTATAGAAAAATAAAATTTTTTGTTTTGTAATGATTTATTTATTTGAAAATAATAAAAAGTGATTGATTTGATGTAAAAAAATAAAAATGTTTGAGTTGATTTTGAGAAAATTTTTACTGTTCACCGGGCAAGGTCATTGTCAAACAGAGCCATTATTCTTCGATCGGAGGAAAAGTCTCCAAAACCCACACTAACAATTAATGGGCCCACCGACTTCATGATGATCCATGTCTGACTTCAGAGTTCAGACCGAGCTTCTTTTCATATTTATGAATGTGCATGCATGTTATGTATGTATATATGTATGCACCATGATGGAGATGGAGCTAACTATGATTTTGACTAGAAATTATAAAAAGGTATTAAAAAAAAGAGAGGATAAAAGTAGTCATAATTTCCCGATTTATGAGTAAATTTTTCATGTTATTAATTACTATACATATAATATAACAAAAGCCTCTTAATTTTTATTTTTTGGCATATCAACACAATAAAAAATAAATAAATTTAAATTAATTACTTTTATTTTATAAGATGTAATTTATAATCAATTAAGCTTAACTCTTAGTCCTCGTTCTTGTTTTCCAATGAGAGGTAAAAGAAATAGAATCCAAGAAAATGCCGACATGAACATGATAATGCCCATTCTCATTGCCCATACAGTTGTACTGCTGGAGTTTTTGTTGGCCAAGACTGACAGAAGTCTGAAGTGAATGCTGATGGACGACGTGTCGATGACGGGAGATGCTACCATGCATTCTCCAAACCATCTCCATCCCATCTTCCTTCTTACATTTTTTCTTCCATCATGGGACCCACATAGGACTCATCTCCTCACAAGAGAGAGGAGATGGTGAGGAGATGGTTGGGAGAATGCAAAAGAGCATTTCCCTGTCGATGACTATGAGCATGAAGAAGGAGCTGCTTTTGCTGCCTTTTCTTTCTTTTTCTTCCTGAATTTTGTCGAGCCCAGCTTGGGGTATTATTATTGACCTTCACGATCCTCCACAATATTCAATTTTTGTTAATGATTTTAATTCAATTCCTTTAACTAAATCCATACTCTTCAATGTTTTAACAACATATATACTATAATTTTAACTACAGCATATAAGTCGAATCTAGTGACAATCGCCTGATACAGGTTTTATACGCATCCTCGCTGCGTCAAGCTTCCACCGCCACCTCTTTCAACGATTTTCGACCAGCTCGTGCCCGGGCGTCCCTCCAACTGTTTTCTTTGTTTGTATTTGCTTTTTCCTATTTTGCTTTTGTTTTCCTGTAGTTTTTTTTGTCTTGTTATTCCTTTTGCTCTGTATTTGCTTGTTATTTTCCTGTAGTTTTTGGCTTGTTGTTTGATTTTTCTGTAGCTTTGCCGATCTCCTCTACATCTGTTTTACCGTCCTCCATCCACTACCGGGCCTTTTTTCGTGCCCCCATTGTGACGAGCTTTCATCGTCCCCTCCATTGTACGGTTTTGGCTTGCACACGATCAGCTTATTATTTCCCTATATTTCTGTTGTTTATTTGCTTATAATAAGTCATTTCTTGATTGGCTTGCTTTTGGGTGTGATGCTTAGTCCAGACCTTTGCGTTGTGGACATAAATTTTGTCTTGGCGTTCGGGTCGAGGAGGACAAGTGTTGGCCTAAGGTTCTCAGCCCTCAGTGCCAAGAAATAATTGATACCTATACATTAATTGGTTCTGTCTAGTACAGCTTGTATTTCATTTGTTGATTGGCCATATGTTAGTGGATCTGTTTTGAGAATTTGAACTGTAATACGTTTTGTATGACGTTGGTATCTTTGTAGTTAAGCTACGATATTTTAGGGCTTGCTCTGTATTGTAAGAGCTTTACTCTTGATATTTTATGAATGAAACTAAGTTGAATTTATTTAAAAATAAAAAATAAATTAAAGCACACATTAAATTCTTAAAATTTTTAATAGCAATTTTTCTAACTTAGGAATTAGGATCTCTCAATTTCATTTGAATTGGATCATATCAAGTTAGTTATACTATAGTAGTATTTTTGTCCTATAAAAAGTGAAAAGACAAAAATGTTCATCAATTATAACTAAATAGATATTGTCCTAAAGACTAACGTTTTAAATGTTTATAGACACTTGTCATTATTTGACTAACTTAGGAATTAGGATTATTTCCATTTTATTTAAACTGGATAATATCTAGTTAGTTATACCGTGTGAGTATTTTTGTCTCCTAAAAAGTGAAAAGACAAAAATACTCATCTACTATAACTGAATTGATATTATCCTGAAGACTAACATTTTAAACGTTTATAGACACTTGTTACTATTGAATATGACTGATTTAAAAAGAAATTTCAATCCTATTCAATATGGCCAAGGAGCGACAGCTGTCTTTATCTTCAGTTTTTCTCAAAGTCGGAAACTGCTTTCTTATTTGGTCTTGATATTATAGCATAAAATATATTTACATTTTTAGAGTATTTCCCGTTTTGCTATTTTTCTTTTTCCTTTTTTTAGTAAAGATTACTGCTTTAGGCTTTAGCTTATCCCCAGTGGAGAAGGTTGTACTACGTACCCCCATCATCAACATTTTAGCTCTACTAATTATAATAATAAATTCCCTTTCCGAAAATTAAATTAATAAATTCCCTAAACCCAAAAGGTCTAGAAAGAAGGATTAGATATTTCCTCTTCTGGTAGGCACCAATAGCACACCACGTGGAGGACACCAGAGAGAGTCATGGTCTCTATAAAGATATATATATATATTTTTTTTTACTTCATGGATTAGTCGAAAAGACAAATAAATCCCCACCGTTATATTTTTCCAATTTTATGCATCATTTTTATAAAATAATTTGCATTCCTAGTTTTTGATCCTATGTGTAGGATCAAAATTGTGAGTTTTGATTTGATGTCAAAACGGTGAGTAGCATTTGGACTTGGGGGGATCACTATCGTTCTCCTTCACCCACGCAAGACTTGCAAACAAAATCAACGGCAAAAGCAGACATCAACGGTGTCAAAACACCAGCATTCGAATACACAGCAAAACGGAACCCTAGCCAGAGCATTGCGATGACGCTAGGTTTGGACACCGTGAGTTTTGGCCACTGGGGTTTCAGACGTTGGGGGGTTTGGATGATGTCGATGTTTGCTTTTGTCGTCGATTTCGTCTGGGTGGGTCTTGCTTGGGTGATGAAGCACAATGGTGATTTAGGGGTTCCGAAATAAAACCCCCAAGTCTAGATGCTCACCGTTTTGACATCAAATCAAAACGGTGAGTTTTGATCCTACGTGTCCACTGTGAACACGTAGGATAAAAAACTAGGACTAACATGGCTTGTATCAAAACGATGCGTTTTGTTTGAGACTAAATATTCCCAAGCATGCGTTACAAATTGGGGAAAATATAACGGTGTAAATTTATTTGTCTTTTTTATTAACCCGAAGGGTTAAAATTCAAAAATAAAAAATCTTAGAGAATTTTCAGTTTTAACACGTTGACTCAAGAATTTATAAAATATATACCATCTTTTTTTTTTAAAGAACTCTAGAAGGAATGCATGGGCTGATAGTCCTTTTCAGCATTTTTTATCAATTATTTTTGTTTTGTTTTTTTCTTTTCTTTCTTGTACTTTTTCATTTAAAAAAATGCTATATTTACTAAATTTTCTCTTCAAAANCGGCAAAAGCAGACATCAACGGTGTCAAAACACCAGCATTCGAATACACAGCAAAACGGAACCCTAGCCAGAGCATTGCGATGACGCTAGGTTTGGACACCGTGAGTTTTGGCCACTGGGGTTTCAGACGTTGGGGGGTTTGGATGATGTCGATGTTTGCTTTTGTCGTCGATTTCGTCTGGGTGGGTCTTGCTTGGGTGATGAAGCACAATGGTGATTTAGGGGTTCCGAAATAAAACCCCCAAGTCTAGATGCTCACCGTTTTGACATCAAATCAAGACGGTGAGTTTTGATCCTACGTGTCCACTGTGAACACGTAGGATCAAAAACTAGGATTAACATGGCTTGTATCAAAACGATGCGTTTTGTTTGAGACTAAATATTCCCAAGCATACGTTACAAATTGGGGAAAATATAACGGTGTAAATTTATTTGTCTTTTTGATTAACCCAAAGAGTAAAAATTAAAAAATAAAAAATCTTTGACTCAAGAATTTATAAAATATATACCATTTTTTTTTTTAAAGAACTCTAGAAGGAATGCATGGGCTGATAGTCCTTTTCAGCATTTTTTTCTCAATTATTTTTGTTTTGTTTTTTTCTTTTCTTTCTAGTACTTTTTCATTAGATGGGAGTTAGTCTTTTAACTTTATTTATTTTTAATGATAATTAAAAAATGCTATATTTACTAAATTTTCTCTTCAAAAGTTAATTCTCAAATAATATATCATCATCACATTAAATTATAACATATTTTTTTAAAATAATAAATCTTACAAAATGGTAATAGATCACTTAAAGTGACGTGATAATATAAACATTTTTTCCAAACAAAAAGAAGCCAATAACACATGTTAGCCGGTTTAATTTTTTTTTATATGTATACAATTTTTTAGCAAAACATTATATAAAAAGAAAAAAGAAAAAAAAAACAATTATTACATAATTACAGTTCAATCCAACCCTCTAAAAACACGAGAAGATTAAAGAAGCAATATGTATGATTATATGAAGAAGAACAAGTTTGAGCATAGAGATGCTTTGTCCCCACTATTTCACGTGGACCCTACTGAACTCAATATATGTGTGGGGCCATAAAAGTAAAAGGCCAAATGTCATAACTCACTCAGAAAAAAAATGGAGGAAGGAGGGAAGAAGCCAGTAGGTGGTGTTTGGAAAGCGAAAAGTGAGTCGCGACTTTTCCTTTTCTTTTCTTTAATCAATCAAAAAATTGCCTCCCTCTTCGGACTTCGGCCCTGTCTTTTCCCTTTCCGCGAATCCCTATTCCCACGTCAATGCAAAACTGAATTTTGAAATCCAATTTTTATTTCGGGGAAAACACTTATGAATTTTTATCTATTTTGAAATATTTGTTCTAAATTTTAAAAAATTTTAATTTAATTAATCTTATTTTAATTTTTACTTTTTAATTATTGTTTTCCAAACAGCCCTTTTTGTCAACAACGCACCCAACCAAAACGCAATCCTCTTCTTCGTCTTCTCTTCAATTTTCAAACACAAAAATATTATTTTAAATGACAAAATTTAAAATAAAAAAGTGAATAAAAAATTCTAGAAAATCTGGACTGGACAAACACACCCTCATTTTCAAGTCTCTTGCCAAACACACCCTCTGTTTTGACGTCCCCTGCGGACGTTCAAAGTACGACAGGACGAACCTCAGGGCAAGTTTGTAAACTGAGAAGCATACGGATAAAAATCAAAAGCACAAAGAAGTCGCAAGCAACATGTACGTTCTTTTTTTTTCTTTGAAAAAAAAAAAAAAAAGACACCCAACCAAATGGCTATTCAACTGCTGAAGAAAAGTTGTTTTTATTTTCGCTCCGTTGATTCCGCCAAATCTGTTGTGTGAAAAAGCCGCATAGAAACCCACTATCCGCCATCTCCCGCAATTGTCGCGCAACTGAAGAAAGCAGAGCTGAGATGCAACATTCTGAAAGACTAAGAATGTGAAAAAAAGACAAAAACCAAAAGCACTAAGATTTTGTGTGTGAGTTTGGTGTGTGGTATAAAAACTAAACCCCATTTTGCTTCAATCCTCTATTACTCTCCTCTCCTGCAACATTTTTTTTTCTTTCTTTCTTTCTTTTTCTAGACTAAATAACCAACTCGGGTCCAGGAAATTCGAGCGGATTTTACGGGTAGACCCGTGTCCAGTGCCAATTTTGGTTCCTATGGGGTGGTGGTGGTGGTAGTGGTAGTGGGCCGGGATGGGTTGCGTGAGCTCCAAGCAGGCGGTGTCGGTGACGCCTGCACTGGACCACTCTGGCGCGTTCAGGGACAGCGGAGTCGGGTCGGGGAGCTTGAGTCGGAGTCGGCTCGGGTCGAGCGATAAGGAGAAGGGCGGAAAGAAGAAGCATGCTGCTGAGCTGGTTGCGATGGCGGGGGGGATGAGTGGGGGGAGCGAGTTGGGCGAGTCGGGGAGGGCGAGTTCCAACGGGAACGAGTCGTCTTTCAGCTTCAGATTGGGGAATTTGAACAAGTACGTGGAGGGCGAGCAGGTGGCCGCCGGCTGGCCGGCTTGGCTCAGCGCCGTTGCCGGCGAAGCCATTCAGGGCTGGGTTCCTCTCCGACCTGATGCCTTCGAAAAACTAGAAAAGGTTGCTATATATTTAATATTTATATTGGGCTTGTTATTAAATTGTTAATTTAATATTATTGACCATATTTCTTATTTAAATATCTTTTGGTTACAATGCAAGTGATATTGGGTTTGTGAGTGGGATTATTTCGTTAAGACAGAAGGCTTTTGAAGGAATATGTGAAAAAAAATATTTATTTTTAGCATTTTTCTCTTATTTAATTTAATAGTCTTTGTTTGTGTCTCTTCTTTCCTTATTTAATCTTAGTTTTTACATGCTCATTTTGTTTTTCTCTCCTATAAAAATTTTCAGTTTTTACAATGTGGGGAATGAATCATGATCCTTTCTGTTCAGTAACAAGCTTAGCCCGATTCACATATTTGTCATCTATGGATATTTAGGCGAAAATTTTGAATCTTTCACTTGTTTGTAAGTAGAAGTGAATGCCATGGGAAGCAATTCATAATAACCCACAAATATACAACTTCTCTGGAGCTCATGGGATGATTTATGTTCTGTTTCTGATCAAAATTATAATGGTTTTAATGCTAATATTGTGCTGCTTTGACTGCCTACTGTTTTTGCAAAGCTTTCTGGAATAATGGTTTTAGCTGTACTTCTGCTGTGGCTTTACCGTTTGAAGTAAAATCTTGTTTGACGTACCATTCTGTGAAAAGTATCTCATCTTTTGGAACAAGGCATATTGGGTTCTTGCTCTTTATCCGTTAAGGATAAAGTTTTTTTTTTTTTTCAAGTCATGGAATTGCTTTCCAAAAGTGAAGAATTGTTTCTATTTCCTGTTTCTGAGTAGTATCTAATAGTAGATTGTCTAAATCTGTGTCAAGAGTCTACTGCTTGCTATGTTGTGTCTTTGTGATTGACAGTATTCAATTTCAACTGTTTGAGTAGATCGGACAGGGTACGTATAGCAGTGTGTTCCGAGCACGTGACATGGAAACTGGGAGGATAGTTGCTCTGAAGAAGGTGCGGTTTGATAATTTTGAGCCTGAGAGTGTTAGGTTTATGGCTCGAGAGATTATGATTCTACGCAGGCTTGACCATCAAAACATCATAAAACTGGAGGGCTTAATTACTTCCCGATTATCATGTAGCATATATCTTGTATTCGAGTACATGGAACATGATATTACTGGACTCTTATCTTGCCCAGACATCAAGTTCAGTGAGTCCCAGGTCTGCCTTGTTTGCCTTAACTCTGAATTGTCACTGAATTTTAATTAGGTGTTTGGATTCCACTCTTACATGAGAAGATATCATGTATGTAGCACTGTACAATGCCGTAATAAGCTTTATTATTTTAGTTAATCTTATTTGATAATGATGGAATGAATTTGACATATATGCCAAGAAGGAAAAAAAAAAAGTGAATTCGTTTTAACGCTTTGCGAAATCAGAGCAAGAAAAATGGTGTAAGAACAAATAAATGGAATAATTTAATATGTGTGCTTGCATGTTGAAAGAAATGAGGTTGATTTTGTTTTGTAGATTAAGTGCTACATGAAGCAGTTGTTATCTGGACTTGAACAGTGTCACTCAAGGGGTGTAATGCATCGGGACATTAAAGGATCAAATCTTTTGGTAAATAACGAAGGAATTTTGAAGGTGGCAGATTTTGGATTGGCAAATTTCTATAGTTCTGGGAATAGGCAACCTCTAACCAGTCGAGTTGTCACTTTGTGGTACCGTCCTCCTGAGCTTCTGCTGGGATCGACTGATTATGGAGCATCTGTGGATCTTTGGAGTGTTGGCTGTGTATTTGCAGAACTAATTCTCGGAAAACCTATCCTTCAAGGGAGAACGGAGGTAATCAGCTTACTAAGTACATGGTTTTCCATTTTTAAAAAGCTTAGTTTTTTAACCTTTGACCAGTGAAGTAGTTTAATGAAAGCCGTAAAGATACCATTAAGAAAAGAATAGTTTCAGTAGAAATTACTTGTATTACTGGAACCATAAATGGGATTATTGATTTCTCCAAGATATGGCCATCACAAACAGGGCAAAGATTAAAGAAGAGAGAGGGAAACAAATCCAAGGGTGTGGATGGGACTGGAGACAACTTCCAAGGGTAAAGTCTTCCAATGGTTAGAAATATTATTGGAACTGGTGCTTTTAAGCATCTCTTTTCATTTTGACAAACAAATAGGAAAAAAAAAAAGAGGCAAAAATAAAATGAAAATAATGAATAGTAACTAGAATAAGGCAACTTGTTTAACCTCTGGAGTAAATCTTTTAAAACTCATCCCTCTAGTCTTGTGGTTCTTGCTTCTTTGAGGAAATTCTTTAGGGATTAATATACGAAATTACTAAAGTTAGATGTACTTTAAGGCTAATGAAGGCACCTCTTATTATATAAACTTAACTAGAAGTTCATTTTGAGAATGCTGCTAGACACATCCGCTGTTGTGGTGCTTGTTTGCTAGTTTCCTGTTTTTCTGGTGGCATTGGAGAGTGCAGTTGTTCAATTGGATCTGCTCCTAGCAATGTATATGGTCTATTCTCCTAGGTGAGAGAATGTCTGTACAAACCTGTCTATGCTATTCCCACTGCATTATCATCCTGGAACGTTGTTAATTTTCATGCAAAATAAATCTTTTTCTTTTGATTTACGATGATATAAGTCAGTTTTCTTCCTACTTTGCAAATATAAGAAGCCTTTTAACACTCCATAAACTAACCAAAATAGGCAGAGATATCCATAATGACATCTAATCCTTTTTTCCCAGATGTGGACCCCAATAATGACCATGTATATGGGTATATACGTACTTGAGAATGAGGATAATTAGGTCATTAAAGAAGGTTAATTTTAGGGAATTACTCAATTTTTCAAAAAGGCCTATGTTTTGGTGACATTTTTCTCCAATTACCATTACAACTATCACCCATTAGGTGGCTATCTGCAGTTATTAAAAAATTTAATGTCGTATGTCTCCAAGAGGTAGCTCAATCGGCAGTGAACCACGCCTTATGAAGCAGAGGTCACAAGTTCGAATCCCCCCTCCTCCTACCCTTGCGTGGACATGTCCAAAAAAAAAAAAAAATTTAATGTCATGTATCGTAAATACATATAAAAAGGTAACTACAGAAACTTCCCTTTTAAGTTTTAGTTGTCTATTGAATTATGGTTGAGGTATAAACATGGACATTTGGGANCATTACAACTATCACCCATTAGGCGGCTATCTGCAGTTATTAAAAAATTTAATGTCGTATGTCTCTAAGAGGTAGCTCAATCGGCTGTGAACCACGCCTTATGAAGCAGAGGTCACAAGTTCGAATCCCCCCTCCCCCTACCCTTGCGTGGACATGTCAAAAAAAAATAAAAAATTTAATGTCGTGTATCGTAAATACATATAAAAAGGTAACTACAGAAACTTCCCTTTTAAGTTTTAGTTGTCTATTGAATTATGGTTGAGGTATAAACATGGACATTTGGGATGATTGCACAGCTTTTCCATGTGATATGTCCATATTATGTCAGAATACAGGTTACTTAGATGGTATCGAAGTGTTTTTCTCTTTTCCTTTTTTGGAGATTTGACTGATGTACGTTGCTGCACCATACGACCCTTTCACCACCCAAGTCAAAGCCGAGAGGCAATATGAAAATACATATGTAGACTGATAAAATTATGTTATATGTATAAATGAAGCTGTACAACTATGATTGTTCACAAATTTACTTTTGAAGTTTCCTGTTTAAGTTCTTATAGGTATGCTTTACTTCTGCAGGTTGAACAATTACACAAAATTTTCAAGCTTTGTGGATCCCCACCTGATGAATACTGGAAAAGAAGCAAACTTCCTCATGCAACTCTATTCAAGCCACAGCAACCATATGATGGTTGTCTTCGGGAGACTTTTAAAAATTTACCAAAAACCACCATAAGCCTGCTAGAAACGCTTCTTTCAGTAGATCCCTACAAGCGAGGGACAGCCTCTTCTGCTCTTGCATCTGAGGTAGTTAGGCAAAGTAATGTGATTATTTTGTCTCATTTGAATTATTAATGTGCTAGTTGGAAAGAATGTATAGTTTTACTTGGCATGCATGGCAATTAAGTTACCCTTTACATTATATAGTCATCAAGTCAAGACTGACTAGCAATTCTAGTTCATCAACAACAAGTTTTAAGTATTCTGTATTTTCTTTTTCTCTAACAAAGTATTTTATCGTTCCTGTATGTATTGGCCCCACTTTCATCATGCAAAGCCAAATAAATGCAGCATGCATACCAAACTAATCTTAAGCATTTGTTTACATCATTTAGGATCCTTCTAATGATATATTGTTTCCATACTATATTCAGTATTTCACAACAAAGCCCTATGCATGCGATCCATCAAGCTTGCCAATGTACCCACCTAGCAAAGAGATTGATGCAAAAATTCGCGAGGAGGCAAAGAGGTGAGGATTCTCATTTATATTATATTGTTGAAACTTTTACATGCTTGTATTGAAAAATAAAGAAAAGAAAAATAACTGGTCTGGATGTCCTGTCATGAAAAAGGAGCTGTTTGAGCTCAGTTGTCAATTATGGCCAGTGGAAGAAGGGAAGGTGGTAAACTGAAGTAAGCATGTTAAATATCTGGAATGACTTGATTAATGCATGGAGTCTAATAGCTTATGGCATATGAACGTCCAATGAAGATTGACCGAGTGCTCTTTACCTATCCAAAAGATCAAGAAGATGGAGTTAGTCCTTTGTTTCTTTAGATATAATTTGAATGCACATTTGGTTAGATGATGTAATTGCCAGGAAATAAAAATAAGTTCAATTATTGAAATCCTAAAAGGTGTTTTTAGGAAATTTGAAATCATTTAGTTACTTAAAATTAATAATCAGATTTTACTGTATAACATAAAGGACCTGTTCCATTTCCCTAGGACATTTAATTGCCATGGATTTGCCTTCTTTGATTGGGGTTTGGAAAATATGTAGTTGTGCAAAGAAATTTCAGTTTTGTCGGTAAAATGTTTTTTCTCTGCAATTTTCAGCTTCATATGTTGTACTTATGTTATGTCGACTCTCCAAACTACAATAACATTCAGTAAATTTTTCAGGAAAAAGATTGGTGGAAGAGCTCGTGGATCTGAAATAACAAGAAAGGCTCCAAGAAAACCCCATGGATTCTGTAAACTGGCACCAGCAGAGGTCTCTCTCTCTCTCTCTCTCTCTCTATGTTTGCATTCACATGTAGAATGTAGATATAGATATCTGGTCTAGTTATGAATGGGAGTTGCTTCTCACTGATATACTTGACCTTATGGTGCAGGAAATGGCAAACCAAAGACCAGATTCTCATAGGATTAATGGTAACCATGGAGATATTCTTAAAGAAGTAAATTCTGCCGTAGATGTGGTGGCACGAAAGCCATCAACTGATAAACTTGAAGAAGCTTCCCATGTAAAGAATGCATCTCAAGGCGACATTCCTTTTCCTGGCCCCTTACAAGTTTCGACATCAAGTGGTTTTGCATGGGCAAAAAGGAGGAAAGATGAGGCATCCACAAGATCGCACACTAGGTCTATTTCAAGAGGACACATTTTCAATACTGTAGAACCTACTACGGCATTGCATTCAAGGAACAATGTTGACTCCAAAAGGCATGAAAACAGGGATGTTATATATGGAGTCCGCACCAATTCAAGAGGCCACGATTCATATGAGGTTGCGAAGCTTGCAATGCAGAATAATTGGTGCAAGTTTGAGCGTCCAGACTCATTTGATGCTTCTGATGAGTACCACTCTCAGGAACTATCGATGGCACAGTATCAAAGAGACGGAATGGCTGCTAAAAGAAGCAATCTGGTAAGTTTGTAATTTGTAGAACAAGATGTGGTATGAACTTATTTAAGTTTCAACACATATTTTCCTTTTTTACTTTTTTGGTAAGTTTCAAAATATATTTTCCATTTTAACTTTTGTTTACAAAAACAAAAAGAAGTATCATTTGTAATGTAAAAGAAACAATTTGGTAAAAGAGGGGAAATGGCAGCTGAAATATAAGCAATTTGCCATGTTTGTAACTTTCAGAACCATATTCTCCATTTAACTCCTGTTAATAAAAAAAAATGAAAAGAAGCATCAGTTGTATTGTAAAGCTATATGTAACTTTTAGAACCAGATGTGGTATGAGTTGATTTCAGTTTTAACATATATTCTCCATATTAACTTTTGTTTTAAAAAAAAAATGAAAAGAAGTATCAATAATAATGTAAAACTTTTTGTATTAACAATCTTGAAACTCATTGGCCTGATTTTAGTGGAAACTTGAAACGAATCACAAAATCCCTAAAATGAACCCACAAATTAGTTTTAGTGGTTTTGTTAGTTTGTTAAATGGTATTGTTTTTGTTTTTTTGAAGAAATGGTATTGTTTTCTTTGTCTGAGCTGGAGGTCGTATTCAAGAGGATAGATTTATACCTTCAACTTTTACTTAAATCTCAATGGATACATTGATTTCCCAATACATCTCTGCATGCCCTTAATTGTGAGAATTATTCATTCTTTATCTCTTTTGTTGATTAACATTAATCATGTGACGGCCTACCAGGATCAAGGGGACGCGGTTGAATTTTCTGGACCCTTATTATCTCAATCACACAAAGTTGATGAACTTTTAGAGAAGCATGAGCGCCAAATCCGCCGGATAGTGCGAAAATCATGGTTTCAAAGAGGTATAGCCTCTATTTCTTTTCTTGTTCCTTTTTGTTTCATTTGCGCTCGCAGTGGAATATTTCTGTCTAAAGTGTATTTTTTAACTGCAGGGAGAAAGCATGGGAAGTAAATTAACAGATATGCTTTGTTTTGGGTTATTTGAGAAGGGAATCAACCTCCAAATATGAAATGTGATTATAACTGAATTCCGATCATGGATGGATCTCTCCGAACCACACTGCTGTATCCCGATGAACATGCCATTCAATCGTTGAGAAAATAAAATCTTCAACACAACTCGTTGCCATTGAAGGTGGGAGCTACAGCCTGATGAAACTATGTTTAAACACCAAGAGATCAGAAAATTAGAAGCAAGGAAGGGTTGGAATGAGTGGATTGTTCTCTTCTTTCACTCAATAATAGTTTAGCTTCTCTTTGTTCTTCTTTTTCTTTCATAAATTCTAGTCTCTCTCTGTTTTCAGATATGATGAAAACCATCCGGCTATGTATAGATAAGTGGTGATAGATTTGAGAAAAGAGTCTTGTACATGTTAACTGTTCATTAAGCTCAAGCTAGCAGGCTTACCTTTCTTTCTCATGCTTTGCCATTACTTCTTTTCTAATTGTTGGAAGCCTTTCTTCAGCAATGGCAAAGCATGAGCTACAAAACTATAAAACTTTTGCTATCTTTTCATACAACGTTTGAGACTAATTTGTGGAATCCACTCCACCATCTAAATTAGTATTTAGATTAACAAGCTAATGGGTCGGTTGGATTGTAGCAGGTGCACTAATTTGTAATCCCATCTCACATTTGTTAAATTTTGGGAAACCTTTACAAAGAACTCTTAAATTACCCTGTGATTTAAAAACCTTTCCTCCCAAATTTCAAAATTTATTAATTTCGCCTCCCAAACTTTCAATTTGATGCAATGTACCTCATTCTATCAGTTTTTGGACAGTAAAAGTGATAAAATAACCTTTATATTCCTAAAAATTTTATAAAATTCTAAATTAACAATTAAAAAAAATACTTTATGAAAGAAAATTCAATGGTGGTTTAGTCTTTTTAATCGTTTCCATTAAGAGTTAATATTGACGGGGGTAAATTACATCAAATTGAAAGTTTGATGTGAAATTAAGAGGTTTTGAAATTTGGAGGTTCTTATTAACTTTTTCCTTAATTTTTATATCAATTTAAATGGTGACATAAAAATGAGAACAAAATAATTAAAAAAAAATCTTGAACCAAACATGTAGAGCCCATCAAAAATTGAGGTGGGCTTTAGTATCCACCAACTCAATTACCCATAACACCATAAATAGAAAATTGAAAGGAAAAACAAAAACAAAAACATCCAAGGTTGTTAGATCCGAACGAGCGTAAGAGTTCTTAATTTGGGCAAAAGATCATAGTCATTCATCTCAAATACCATATTAAATCATCACTTATCTCAAAAACTTAAACTTATAAAAATAAATAAATTTAATTATTTAATCAATGATTTAACGCCAAAAGAGAGGCGGGCGGGTTGGGTTTGTCGGCCCAAGAAGCATTTCAAATCCCTTTGGGATATCTTGTTTGTCTTAATAGTTAATTCTCATGGTTGTAAGGAAACTTACTCCAGGAGGAGCACATCAAAATCCCTTGATTAATTTTTGGCTTGGAATCTCTCAAGTGTCGTGTCTAGAGAGATTTGTAGGTTCTTTATGTGCTCTAGGACTAGGAGAGAGGTTGTTCCCTTTCCCTTTGTTTAGTGGTCCATCTATGACCATGTAAAGTTGGTGCTAAATGCATGCACCTTGTTTTTTTAGTCTAATTTTATTTTTGAAGTAAAAAATAATATTTCTGTGATTTACTATTTTAGGACATGACTTTAATTTTGGGGTTTATTATGTTATTGGGTATTTTTCTAATTTCTTAGATAGGGTTAGGTTAGTAATCAAAACCAAAAGAGCCCAAGTACTATGGGGTTTAGAGATTGGATGCATATACAAAATAAATATTATGTGTTATTTATAAGAATTTCAGCAAAAATTGCTCTTCAGGAACTCTACTTATAATACTTTGGTTTTATTCAAACTTTTTTTCGAATATTTATACATAATTATGTTAGTATTTCTGAACAACAATCCTAAGGTTTTCTTATTGAGGATAGTGAAGATGTTGACCGTGACTTTGATAGAAAGTTGGAGCTTTTAATTATGGCGAAATGATGTCGGAAATGGATTGATTTTATATCATCATTGCATAATATGAACCGATTTCAAACATTCGTGATCTAGATGGTGTGAAGAAGGATGAAGATGCTCATTATATACAAAGAGTTAAACACTAAGTATTATGAGAATCAAAGAAAACAAAACATAATCAATCGACATCAATGGTTAGGAAGCAAGCATCAGTGAATGAGAACAGGCATAAGAGTACTATCAAGGATGATGATACATTGGATTAATTCAGAAAAATGCATATTTATTTGTGGAATGAGATGATGGGCAATTATGCAAGGGTGATTTTGTAAATTGAATCATTGGAAGACTGGCTCCATGAATATGATGATACAGTGGAAAAGGAGACAATATTGGGCCATTATGTCACTACCAGAGAGAAAAAAATTTGTCCATTTTGGTTCCTAATGCTCTCATTTCCTTCATCTTTTTGATTTTTTTGATTTTTCTTATTGTCTTCTCTTCATTATTGGAAATCAATTGGTATTTGGTAAACAGCCTATTCTAGGGAAAATGTTCAGTCAAATTGATCCCACTAATTGAGATTTTATGAACCAATTGCCAAAGACATCAAGATAACTTCCATAGGGGAGGATACGAAGAAAGGTATTTTTGTTTTTGGCTTTCTTTTTTATTTTTTTTATTTTTTTCGCTCTAAAATAGCTTATTTAGAACTTGCTTGGGTGTACATTTGAAGGGAATAAAAATGCGTTTTACACCCATAAAGTCTGTTTGAAGAAAAAAGTAGCTGTTTGATAAAAACAAATTGAAAGCGCTTTTTAAGGGTTCAAAAAGCTCAAAAGTGATCAAAACGCAACTTTGTTCAAATAATATTGTGTTGCCCGGCAATGTTAAATTTGTAGAATTTAATCTAAAAGAATGAATCCTATCTCCCCATTTCATTGGATCCTGAAAGGACATGCCTCTGAATTGTTAGTACGTTATAAGAGTCTATTTGGAATTATATTTGAGAAATAGAGTTTTTAAGTCAAACAAATGTTTTTGGGCAAAAGCTTTTGACAAAAGTCAAAAAAATGTGTTTTGACCATTTTTTAGAGTAAAAAAAAAAAAAAAAAAAACTTTTAGAATTTTTTATCAAACATGCCAGCTTTTGTTTGGCATGATTTTGAAGGTACTTTTTTTTTTTTTTTTAATAGAGATTTTTAAGGTACTAAAAGTATTTATTAAGCTCTCTAACGCAATCTCAAACATGCCCTTAGATGTTATTTACATCTTAAAGTGCGTTTGACATTATGTTTTTATAAACAAAAAATGCGATTTTAAACTAAATCGCATAAAATTGATTGTTTTGGATTAAGTCTTTAAAAATTTGCGATTTGAAACAACATTTTTCTACGTTTTTAAATAGCAGGTAAGGAGGTTTTTTTAAAAAAAAAATACACACACACACAATTTTAAAGGCCAAACGCTTAACTGCATTTTTAAAAATCACGTTTTTAAATAGCACATTTTAAAAACACTATTTTTAAATTACAATGTGTTTGTCCTTGCAATTTCAGAGACAAAAAAAATACAATTTTAATTCAAATTACATAAAATAAATTGTTTGAAATTACAATTTGAAAACGTAAAAATAAATAAAACACACAATTTTAAACACTAAAAAATTGCAATTTTAAATCTCAAGCTTTAATTTTGCTAAATATTTAAATTCGTTTTAAAAATCACGATTTCAAATCATACATTTTAAACTTTCTATTTTTATTTGGGGAAATGTTAGGTGTTCTTCTAGTATTCTCTTGATGTTCTCCCAACTGTGACGTGACTTTTAAAATTACCATTGAATTTAAAATTATTATTATTAACTTTTAATCTATTGGTGATTTTAAAAGTAACATCATTGTTGGGAGAACACCAGGAGAACACTAGAAGAACAATTAGTATTTCTCTTTTATTTGTAGATGAACTACTGACATATGTTTCATGAGACGTGGTGTTTAGCCAATTAAACTATTATTTGAAAACATTAAATTGCACATCTTAAAAGCGCTTAATAACAAAAATACCCTTTAAATATAACGAAATAAATACTATTGTTTCATTTGAATGGGAGTGAATCTATTGCATAATAATTACCCCAACAAACACATAATGGTATGGTATTATTACAGCGGCATTTATAGCGGCGGAAGTATATCACATTGGAATCACAAAGATCTCCTCATCATCGCCCCCTTCGGTTTTTAGCAGTACTGCACATGGCACGCAAGGAGTGGCTTCAATCATCTCGTGGACCCCGCAACTACAAGATGATCATCTGACCGTCTATCCCTCTGACTTTTTCCTTACGTGTTAACCAAATATCATACTCCAGTAACTCCACCGCATGTAAGCCACGTGGATCATATATCATATGCCGTGGTGGTCTACCACCCAAATGCATGTGGCTCTGATTTCTTCACCTGTAATTTATCATGGGGTTCCTTAATCCTACGGTCACAGACACAGGGATTTACTTCTTTGGTGGCGTTCTTGTCCCCTAGTACAAGATGCGTGTGAATTGTGATACACGTGATATCAAATATTATTTAATTTTCTCTTTACATTTGGGATAATGAGGCATTTTTTTAAAAAAAATTTAATTAAAGATTGAACTGAGATTTTAAAGGCTAAATTATAATTTTATCAAACGCTTAATTAATATTATTTTGAGTATGTTTATATTTGATATAATTTTTTTTTATGAATGATTATAATATTATTCACCATATTAATTTAAGTAATAATTTAGATTATTTTACGTCAAGAACCTTTGAACCTTTACTTCCCTCCTCCCCTGTTTCCTCTCCATTATTTTTTTCCTCCTGATAACAATGTTTGATATCATCTTTGTAGTTTCTTTTGGTATTCGTTTTGGTGGTTTTGGAGTCTCGCATGCCGGAGTGTGTTTCTCATTCGCCGACGCATGGATCTCACGCGCCAAGTTGTGTCTTTCTGTGATATCTATGATGTCATGCTCCTCTAATACTGCTTCTAGTGGATTTTGTTGATTTTAGTTTTTTTTTTGCTTTTTGTCTTGGCTTTTGGGTTGAGACATGAGTTGAATCCTAACCTTGGGGCCAAGGAGAATTAGATTAGTGTGGGGATTATCTCACACAGCTGAAAAATAAGTTTTGAGAATTTGGACTAACCATGTCTTAGATTTAATCTGCCTGGAATAGATCTGTTTTATAATTGAAGTTGCACATGGCTTAGTGGAAACTGAAGTCATAGATATAGTTTGATTATAGGAATTTTCTTGTTGTATCTATGATTTTGTTAGTGCATAGCATTTAATTATGTTTTTATCAAAGTTTTATGCTTTATGATGTAAGGGTTGTTATGCACTTAATATTTTATCAATAAATTCTGAAAGATTCCCCATTTTAAAAAAAAAAAAAAGGACAGAATTTTCCTCAAAATTGAGTTGGAGGAACTTCCTTTAAATAAAAATAACATGTTTTTATTTTTTTAATAGCATGTGACATGCACATAAGTTTTTAATATTATTTATTCTAACTTTGTTCCTGCTATTTGATGTGGTTATTTCGTGACCAAAAATATATCAATAATAAAATATCACTCGCAATAGGACGAATCCCGTAGGATATGGTTATATTGAGGGTGTCGAATCTCAAGGACTGTAGGGGTTTTGCTATTAAATTTAAATAACGAAGTTTAGCCTAATTAAGAAAACAATATTGTTTGTTTGTGAATTGAAGTGCATAAAATTAAATGCAGAATTAAAAGTAATAATATCAGAGAGAGAGAGAAAGGTACCGATTTCACCACAATCCCCACAACAATGGTAACCGTATTTAATTCCCAAAACTCAGAATATGTATGTTATAAAAGAACAAGAAAATACAATATCAAGGGATAAGGATAATCTATCTTCGGTTGGCACGGATCGTCCACCTAACCACTAAGATGCGGCACGACCCTTCTTCCCTAGGCATAAACTATAAAATCCCTTAATAAGTTTTCATACAATCAATGGAATAGCATAACCCATCTTCGGTTGGCACGGATCGTCTACCTAAATTACACTAAACTAGGGTGTAGTACGACCCGTCTTCCCTAGGCATGACCTATCTTAATCCTATTAATCATATGCAGATTAAAACCATTGCATAACCATCAATCTTATGATCACAGAAAATAAGATTGATTGAGTTCAACACATGCAAAATAATTTCTAAGACAAGATAAGAATTTTGCAAGTATTGAATTTGGAATTGAATAACAATTGCATTAAAATTAAGGACAGAATTCAAAGGTTGCAATTCTCACAGTTATGCAATCAACATACATATAATGAATTAACTATAATCAAATACAATCACCATTGTGCTTGGAGAGGGTTACATCGGTACCCCACTAAGGGGTTTAGCCGCTCATGATCTTCTAAGCTCCACAGACAAGTTCTGAATTTCACTCTAGGAAACGGTTCCCTTTTACAATGTTTAAGGGCCTATTTATAGGAACTAGAAAACCTTAGAAACCCTAAAACCCTAATTACAGTCGTAGGTTAGTCTCCCAATCCAATGGGTCGCTGTCAAAAAGGGTGATTTTCGTGTTCTGCACGCCCGAGTGCGAACGTTCACAGGATTTGGGCGATCGTTCATAGGCTTTGGGCGATCGTTCACAAGATTTGGGCGATCGTTCACAGGTACAGAATGATGCCAACTTGTCCCTTTTAGCCCGATTTCCAATGGAACTCTTGCATTTGATCTTGAAACACTAAAACAACGCAAAAGCAAACAAATAACAATGCTAAGGAATTAACATATGCGAGTGAAGGGGCTTGAATGTGCAACATTTGACACTTATCACTATTAAAAATACATGTACATCTCACATGTTCAAATGACACATGTCATTTTTATAGATTGAGTTAGAGTAAATTCCTATAACCCAGTTTGGAGGAAAATTCTGTCAAAAAAAAAACCGTCTATTCCATTTTTTTTTTAAAATGACATGTAGGAGAGAAGTTGGTTTTATGTTATGACTTTATTATTATTCATATATATATATATATTATTTTTCTAGTAATTTTTATTTGTAAGTAATACTTGTCACATTACTATTAGTGCTGATATGACACATTAATAGATTTTATCTACTTTTTTAATGGTAGAGACTTTTTTTTTTTTTTTTAACTCTAAGGAGTGATTAATTATCTTTTAAAACCTATAGAACTATTTGTCAAAACCTAACAATACAAGGACCAAAAGTACATTTATTTGTTACCATTTCTTGGTTTGTTTAGTTTTCTTTGGAAACCAGACTATATCTACATTTATGGGATTTTTTTACTTCCGATGTTTTATCCACTATAGTAGACTACGGCTTCCAAAAGCTACATTTTCAAGTGAGTTCTACCTTCCTGAATTTTCTTCCGGGGCCCTGAGATGCTTGTAATCTATCTTAATTAGGTTATTGAGTTTTTTTTTTTTTTTTGGCTTTTCCCAGTATTTTGCCTTTGTAATTGTTCTATTATTTGCAATGATTCTTAATAAATAAATAAACAAAAAACCAAAAAGTGCGTAAAATCTAGTGAAAATCAAAAGGGTGTTGCAAGAGTAATTATGTAAGTCATTCTTGTGTCACTCACTTACTCTTGTATCTCTCTAAAAATGAGGTGACTTTTAAAATCACAATTTGATTAAAATCTAATAATGATCAATTATAAGTCCAATGGTAATTTTAAAAGTCACCTCATTTTTTAAGGGACACAAGATGAATACAAGAGTGATTTTTAAAATTACTCAGGTGTTACAAAGATAATTCATTTATAATTAATTAAGTGGACGGATAACCACCAAGGGTGGTGGTAGTTCAATGGTCTCAAGGGAATCTCCATGAGGTTGGGCATGCACTAGGGCTTGGATTCGACTCCCATAATGGGAATCATTTAGCTTATTAGTGTTTGTCACCTTGAGTCTCATTGATGTCTTGATGGAGCGAGTACTAAGCTATGACTTGATCGGTCTTGAGAAAGCGCATGTGATTCCAACCTAACTAATCCCAAGTAGGATAGTTTGTTAGTTAGTTTTTTTTTTTTTTTTTTAAAGATAGTAGGATAGTTAGTTACAATTGGCCTCCCCTTCCAACTTTTTTGCTTAAAAAAAAAAAAAAAAAAGCGGACGGATAAGGAATTTTGAGTGGTTGCCCTAAAATGATCCAAAATATAAAAGCTAAAGGGACACCCCTACAGCCAACAGCTACACGGACACACTCGAGGGGCCCGGCATGCTTGAGGAGACTTACTGTGCTCCGTGGACCACCGAACAGAGGTGCTCTCAACCACCGGATAAGAGAGGATGGAGCCAAAGCTTCCCTCACAACACTAGCCACAACCTGATTGGACAGCGCCCACACTAGTCCATGGTCCTCTGGACAGCTGATAACTAGGCACATGTTTGACCAATTGAGGTGGGCCACAACGTTCGCAAAAAGGCTAAAAGCATCCGATAGCAAACGACAAAAAAGAAAGAAAGAAGAAGACGTTGCGTTTCGCGGTACCTAGTTCCTACGCAGCAAATTACCGAGAGAGACGAAGACAAATCAAATCAATCATATCCCCAAACGCTGCGTTTCGTCCCTTCCTCCTCCTCCTCCTCTTCTAAGGCTCAATTATTGGACATTGGACATTGGACAAGTAATAATATTACTTAAATAATACGTCTATACATATATATATATTCATTAGAAGATAAATATTTAGAAATTATCTTCTAAATGTTCAAAAACTCTAAGTTTAGGGTATCCACTTTTTTTTTTTTTTGGTTAAATCTTGTTAAATTTTTTAAAATATTCATGCTTTTTTTATTATAAAAAATTGAAAAGATTCATGGGTCAGTAAGGATTTAACGAAATTTTAAAAAATACCAACATTTAAGCCTTTGCATTTATATATATATATAAAAAAGAGTAAGAATTTTTAAATATTGGAGGATAATTTTAAAACACATGAAAGTTTAGGAACTGGGAGGATAAATAGATGAACACTTAAAATAATGAGTAGTATTTTTGGAATAAAAAATAAAATTTGCTTAATCTTTTTGACATTAATATCCCTTCTCTTTAATTTCTGTAAAAAGGACACATTCATCTTTTAATCAAAGTTATGCATGCATGTATTGGAATTTTTTTTTTTTCATACAAGCCCACCTCATTTTTAGAAGTTATTTTCTTTATTAAATGTAATTCTAAATATATATAGTTATTTTAAAAAACATTTATCTTCTAGCACTTATGAATTCTGATTCATAAATCAACCACTTACTTTTTTTATGGGGTTTGCTAGGGGTTCTCCCCATAGTGTTATCCTGGCGTTCTCCCAGTCTTACGTAGAACATGATTTAAGAAAAAATAAAATTGTAATACCGTTTTTTTGCTAATAAATTAATTTTTATTAGTTAATATTTAAGTTCTAATGCTTTAAAACTTGTTTTTGGATTCAAAACTAAAACCTAAAGGTGAAAGGTTAACCCTTTAGGGATGGTATCACCCAAAATGAATTTGATCATCCTAAATTTGATTGGTGCTAATGCCTCACAAATTTGGTGTTAATGCCTCAAATTTGATGCTAATGCCTAAAAAAACGGTGGTAGAGGCCACTACAATTTTATTTTTTCTTAAATCATGTTTTACGTGTGGCTGGGAGAACACCAGGAGAACCTACGGGGAGAACCCCTAGCATTTTCCTTTTTTTATTTTTTATTTTTAATTTGGTAGAATGGGGTATAAGACTAGTAAAGTACAATACTTCTAATAGATTTTAGCATAAAAACTAGTATATTGTACCAATACATTTCCTTTTGAATACGGCAAGCTAGCATCCCTTTCTGAATCAGTAAGGAAAATAAAAAATAAAAAAATGATTTCTATATAAAATACAAGTTTCATACGTATTCTCACATTTTTTTAGAAAAAAGTTGTAGGAAAGCAATATAAAAGCTAGGACAAAGTTTTCCTCAAAACTGGGTTGGAGGAATCTCCTCCAACCTAATCTATTAAAAGTGACATGTGTCACTTTTTTTAATAACATGTGATATGCATATGAGTTTTTAATAAGATTTATTCAAACTTTGTCTCTACTACTAAAAAAACATGTGCATCTCACATGTTCAAGGGATACATGTCACTTTTATAGATTAAATTGGAGGAGATTCCTTTAACCCAATTTAAAGAAAAACTTTGTCCTAAAAGCTATTGCACGTGACTTTTTGTGATTTTTTTTTTAGATTTTTCCTATATTTAAGGAAACGAAAAGGTTATAAAGAAGCCACCACGGGCAAAAGTAGAAATTTTTATTTGGAGGACGGATCAAGAGCCCGTGATTGTTGTAAGTGTGACAATCACAAACTCACACTTGTTTGGCTTTTTGGTTTCATAGACATTTACTATGAGAAAACTGAAAAAAAGAAAAAAAGAAAAAGGGGGGGGTTAAAGGTTGCACTATTCTATTTAAATATTATTTCTCAATGATTTATGATTTATTTGTTCTTTATTGAGAATAAATAGAATATTAAAGGGTTAAAAAATGCTGTACTTTTACGTTTTGGTGAGTAAATAGTGCTAACAGCTCACCAAATGTTGGATGCAGCTATTTTTGTTCCCATTTTAGCATTCTAGCTAGGAGCACAACTGCTCTCAATATATATACATATTTATATATATATATATATATTATAATATATTCCCTTTAAAATATTTTGTTAACACCCTAAAAAGTATTTTCCCCCACCTTAATTTCTGGTTCCCTCCAATTCCAGTTGGCCAGAAGAGTATTTGTAGAGCCAGGTGAAAATACTCTAAAAGGTTGCATCATGTGGACATAAGACATAAATTGAATTGCCACATTACTAATTGGGGACGTGTGGCGGTTTTACCTTATGTATATTAGGCATACGGTTGACAATTGTTCACGTGACTCGCAAATTTAATATAAACCCAATACAAAATTGGTGGGTTATGGTTGATGAGTCTGATTCATTTAATTAAACGAGCTGAATTATTATTTATTTATATAGTCTTATACTCATGCATCGACATAATTCTAACTTGACATACGACATAAAGGTTGATAATTTTTTATAAGAATTCATCACAAAATTAACAGGTTAGGATTAATGGGTTTATGGCGTCCAATATCCGCCTGAGTTTGTAGCATGTCCCACATTAGAAAAAAATAGAAGTTCGATATACTTAATTAGAAATTTTTAAACCTTAAAAATGCCAAAAGCCATTTTCAATTATGCATAAAAATGTCAGAAGTCATATTTAAGGGGTAATTCAATTGACTGAGAACTACGTTTTATAATTTTATGAATTGAAAGTTACTAGTTCGAATTCTATTATTATTTTTCTTCCATTATGAACATGTCAAAAAAAAAAAAAAAAAATCCAAACCCAAATTCTCAAATGCTCATACTAGTCTAAATTGAAAAATTGGAGTTCCATTCAAATATTGAATACTTGTAAGATTACACACGCTTTTACATTACGCTTTTATCAATTGATGCATTTTGTAATGAGATATTGGTAGATGCATTGGATATGTAGCTCAAATAATTTGACATGATTATTTGAGATTGAATACTTGTAAGATTACACTCGCTTTTACTTTACACTTTTATCAATTGATGCATTTTGTAATGAGATTGGTAGATGCACTGGATATGTAGCTCAAATAATTTGACATGATTATTTTAGACCTTAATCAAATTAAATGAAGACCATTTACCCCCATCAATCGATGTCAATAAACACAAGGACGATTCATTTTTTTGAAATTTGAATAGTAGATAGAAAAATTCATTAACAAAAAGACAAACGGATTAGTCATTAGTCTGCTAATTAATTTCTTGACCAAAATCCAAAATCAAAAAAAGCTTACGTGGAAAAGAAAACAGGAACAAGAACAAGAAAATTAAAAAAAAAAAGAAAAGGAAAAAAGACACGTACGTACGAAACCCAGAGGAGGGAGGGCACAATTACAAATGGTGAAATTCACAGCGACTGCGACACATCGTTGATCTTCCCCTCTGCCTCGTGTTTTGAACTTTATTTTTAAAATACAGGAGAAGCTGCCACGACCCCTGCAAATCGATCGGAAACCAAAAGCTTTACTTAATTTCGTTGTTGTTGTTGTTGTTTGCAGGAGATGAGGGTCTGGTTAGAGTCTTCTCCTTCTCAGTCCACTACGCTTCTCTCTCTCTCTCTCTCTCTCTCTTCTTCCATGTGACAAAATGCTGAATTCCACGGGATTTTCACATTTCGCTAATCATCCATAACATAAACCTCCCCCCCACCTGCATTTCCCACGTACTGTTACTTCCCTACTCTCTTTCCAAATCCCTGGAATTCAATTCCCAATCCTCGCTTACTATTGAATTCTGCTAGGACTTCATTATTATATTTTTATTTACTTGTTTCTTCTGTCTGGATTTGTCCCTTTGTGGGCTGTCTTCGATTTGGGGTTAATTCGAGGGTTGAATTCCGTGCTATTTGGGCTTCGATTGAATTGGGAAATTCCGAGATCTGGTGGGTTTTGTGTTGGGATCGATTTGTCATCTGGTTGGTTCGGTGGTGATTCGAATTATCGGTTTGGATCCGATCGGGGGAGAAACAGCGCCATCCGATGGCGCTGTTCAGAAGGTTCTTTTACCGGAAGCCGCCGGATCGGCTTCTCGAGATCTCCGAGAGGGTCTATGGTACCGTTTTACCCCCTCAATTCTTCTCCATTCCGCAATTTTCTTTTCCTTGTTTTCAGCTTCTGAATGCCCTAGCAATTGCGTAATTCCCGAGCTTTCAGCTTCGCGAAGCTGTGGAATTGCTCATTTGTTTTTGGTGATTCTTTGTGCCAGCTTAGGTTTTGTGAGTTCCATTGTGGGAGTTGCATGGCATTTTGAGACGGTGCATTGTGAAAAATTTGTTGAATTGTGGTGTTTTTTTGGGCTCTCTCTTTTGAAATTTCTTTTGGGGTGTGTTTTTTTTCCCCCCTTTAGTTTTCTCTAAGTGGTTAAGCAAATGTTGGGCAAGTAGCTTCCTGCTTGTTGAAATTTGTTCTAATTTTCTTTGATAAATGGTGTTCATGTTGCCTGTGCATCTACTCATGCCTAGAGGAGGAACCTAGCAACAATTCATACTTACGAGGGATGAAAATGTGTATAGCGAAGAAGTAGACCTGAAAAAGGTGAATAGACGAATGTGCCTAGGAGAACAAAGCACCCTTTAGTAAGGAGCTGAAAATTATCAATTGGTTTGTTGTTTAGCGGCACTATGGACTCTTAGGTCTAAGAAATGTGGATACTTCTGCTATATGTGATACTGCCTTTTGAGAAACTGACATGCCGTTGCTTTCGTTTTTCTTTTATCAATTTCAAACAGTGGATCTCGTTTTAGTTCGGTAAGAGCAGGAATTTGCTGGGCAAATTTGAATGCTTATTTTCTGGCATGATTTGAATCTTCTGGAGATTTTCTTTGAGAAATGTTTTTTTTTTGTGTGTGTGTGTGTAGCTATTTGTAGCTGCTTGTACTTCTTAAAAGAAGCTTTCTGATCACAAATGTTTGAGCAATCTTTATTCCATTATATTCGATCTTTACTAGATGGTTTTATCCTTTTTGAAATTTGATGGTTCCTGTCAGTTTAGTTTAAAATTCTGAAGTTTTTTCTCTGGTACTTATTTTACTTTTGAAGACCATATACAATTATGGGTGTTACATTTCCGTTTTCTTTCTTTTCTAGTGTTCGATTGTTGCTTCTCCACGGACGTTTTGGAAGAAGATGAGTATAAAGTTTACATGGGTGGCATTGTAGCCCAGCTACAAGATCACTTTCCTGAAGCTTCTTTTATGGTATTTAACTTTAGAGAAGGGGAGAGGCGAAGCCAAATTTCAGATATATTGACTCAGTATGACATGACAGTCATGGATTACCCTCGGCAATTTGAGGGGTGTCCTCTGCTGTCGCTGGAGATGATCCACCACTTCCTTCGATCGAGTGAAAGCTGGTTGTCACTGGAAGGGCAACAAAATGTGCTGTTGATGCACTGTGAAAGAGGAGGATGGCCTGTGCTTGCATTCATGCTAGCAGGTCTTCTGTTATACCGGAAACAGTACAGTGGGGAGCAGAAGACTCTTGATATGGTCTACAAGCAAGCTCCTAAGGAACTTCTTCATCTTCTTTCTCCTTTAAACCCACAGCCTTCTCAGCTGAGATATCTTCAGTATATCTCTAGAAGAAATTTGGGTTCTGATTGGCCTCCATCAGATACACCTTTATTTATGGATTGCCTGATACTTAGAGTTCTTCCCCTTTTTGATGGGGGAAAAGGTTGCAGGCCCGTTATACGTGTTTATGGTCAGGACCCTAAAACGCCAGCTAATAGAAGTTCTAAGCTTCTGTTTTCGACATCAAAGGTGAAAAAACATGTGCGCAACTACCTACAGGTAATTTCTAAGTCACAACATTGAAACTGAAAGTTCATTTTACCAAATATAGAAATGTTCTTATGAACTTCGACAGCAGGCAGAGTGTTTGCTGGTGAAAATTGATATTCATTGCCGTGTTCAAGGGGATGTTGTTCTTGAGTGCATCCATTTGAACGAAGATCTGGTGCGCGAGGAGATGATGTTTAGAGTTATGTTCCACACGGCATTTGTGCGGTCAAGTATTCTGCTGTTTAGCCGTGATGAAGTTGATGTTCTATGGGATGCCAAGGATCAATTCCCCAAGGACTTTAGAGCAGAGGTAAGTTATTGTTATTTCTCTGTGTATGTCCATTTTCTGAAGCTGTAGGAGTTGAATGCATTCTTATATGTGTATCAGGTACTTTTTTCGGATGCTGATGCTGTTGTGCCTACTCTTACTACAGTCGTAGCGAGTGAAGATGGAAATGAGACAGAAAGTGCTTCACCTGAGGAGTTTTTTGAGGTGGAAGAGATCTTTAGCAATGCAATCGACGCCCAAGAAGCAAAAGGGGATTTTGATAATCATGTGGGTCAGGACAATACACCGGATGATATTGTTCATAAAGAAGTCTGGAAAGAGGAGTTGGATCCTCACACATTTCAAGACTGTGCATCAGATGAAGGAACTCCCAAACAGGATGTAAAGGTGGATTCTAATATTGATGCGGTGAAGGACATTGCCGTTGATGATGTGAAGTATAAGCTGGATGAGAGGGTCCATTCTGATATCCATTTGGTGAAAGACATTGCTGTTGATGACGGTGTCAAGTTACATTCCACGGTAGCTGCTGCTGATATGCAGATAAATCTTGAAACCAAGGAAGTGGTCGAAGATGTGTCTGGAAAATGGGAAGAGATGGAAGACAAAGGTGATGAACAAAACAATGTTACACAGAAGAACTTGGATTCCAAGGTTCTTAGACAAAAATCTGATAAATTACTGCCCTCTGCCCCTAGGAAGCTGTCTGCAGTGATTACAAAACCTCAAGGAGCTCATGTAAAACTAGCGAAGCCAAATGCAGTATCCAGGTGGATCCCTTCTAACAAGGGCTCTTATACTAATTCAATGCATGTATCATATCCACCATCCAGAATTAACATTGCACCAGCTGCTCTTGGCAGTAATGCTTCCAAGGATTCTAATGCAGGTTCCAAGTCAAAGACTTCTTCTATTACTGCTACCGCTGCCTCTGTGGTTTCGACTGATGTGGTCAATGATCTGACAAGTTGTAAGGTGGATCCTGATCCTGTGAAGCCTTCAGACTCTGGACGAGAGACGCTTGCTTCCTGCCCACCATCATTAGTACCACCAATTGAAGAGGCAGATTCTTCCTCACCGACTCAAACACCGCATCTTAGCCCACGGCAAGTAGTGCCCCATCCACCACCACCACCGCCTCCGCCTCCATTTCCACTGCAGTCAAATAACTATTCATTGTCTACTTTGCTGCCCAGGTCTTCTTTGTCACCTTCCCAACCTTTGCAGGTAGGTGCAACACCTCCCCCCCCTCCACCTCCACCTCCACCTCCGCCACAACTTTCTTCACTACTAGGTAATACTGTGTCCAAAACTTCTCCCGCATCTCCACCTCCTCCACCCCCTCCTCCCCCCCCTCTTCCCCCATCGAGTAGGCAAAACAGTGCTACCATGTTGCCTACTCCACCTCCTCCATCCCCTTGGATGTCTGGGTATGCATCATTCGCCTTTCCAGTGGTCACAAGTTCTCCCCGTCCTCCCCCTCCCCCTCCCCCTCCCCCTCCTTTTGTGAGTGCATCAACTGCACTGAAACTTGGAGTACTTGCCACCCCTCCCCCTCCTCCGCCACCTCCTCCCATGCGTGGAGTTCCATCTCCTCCTCCACCTCCACCACCTCCACCTACTTTACATGGAGGTCCGCCACCACCACTGCCTCCATTATATGGAGCCTCATCTCCCAATCCGCCACCAATGCATGGAGCCCCTCCTCCCCCGCCTCCCCCACCTCCTCCAACACGTGGAGCTCCACCGCCTCCGCCACCACCTCCATTGCGTGAAGCAGTGCCTCCACCTCCTTCAATGTCTAGAGTGCCGCCTCCGCCGCCTCCTCCAATGTTTGGAGCACCACCACCACCGCCGCCGCCTCCTCCAATGCGTGGAGGACCACTGCCACCGCCGCCTCCTCCAATGGCTGGAGCACCACCACCACCGCCCCCTCCTCCAATGCGTGGAGCACCACCTCCTCCACCACCTCCTACAGGTCGCGGCCCACCTCCCCCACCTCCCCCATTGTGTGGAGCACCACCGCCTCCACCTCCTCTAGGAGCTCGTGCGCCTGGCCCTCCAGTTCCACCTAGACCCCCAGGTGGTGCACCTCCTCCTCCTCCACCATTAGGTGCCAAAGGACCAAATGCTGCAGCTGATGTGAGAGGGATAGGGAGAGGGCGTGGGCTTTCACGTCCTACAGGGATGGGGGCGAGTGCTACAGCTCCTCGAAGATCCTCCTTGAAGCCTTTGCATTGGAGCAAGGTAACCAGGGCTTTGCAAGGAAGTTTGTGGGAAGAATTGCAAAGATATGGAGAGACACAAATGTAATCTAACTTCTTTTGCTGATCTTTATTACCAATTGCATAACCGATGCATTTTGTTTTCATAAATATTATATCTTCAATTTCAAAGATCATATTTTTGCCTTTTTGTATATGTTTCAGTATTCTTCCTTTCACGATCAGTGATATTTGCGCCCTTTTATCTTAGTGCGCCAGGGTTTGATGTGTCAGAGTTAGAGAGCCTTTTCTCTGCAACAGTTCCAAAACCTGCTGATGCAGGAGGTAAATCTGGGGGGCGACGCAAGTCTGTTGGATCCAAGACTGACAAAGTCCACCTGGTAATCTAATTTAACTTCGACGATGTCCTAGAAATATAGTTGCTGGAAATAAAAAAAGTTTGTGAGTTGATTCTACTGAATATCTTTATATGATCTTCGGAATGACTTAAAAAGTTATAGTCCATTGTGATATCTGACTGATTCTTGATCTGAGCTAAATTTCAGCTATCAAATACTTGGATAATTGCATCATTAAATAGCTATAATCCAAGAAGAGGAAAAACTAATATCAATTATGGTTTTAAGCATAAGGAAATTAAGGAATAGCCGCTTCTTTTTTGCTTTCAGATTGTGAGAAAAGAGCTGCAGTTTTAAACTTAATTTTTTCCTGAAGTACACCATTCTTCGTAGTAAGAACTTTTGATCTTTTTGTTGTTGTTGTTGTTAGGGAAATACCCATCACACTTCACATTTGGGATTTAAACTATGACTTTGCCCATGACCCCTTGTTTATTAGGAGCTGCGGATGAGGGAGATGCCATCTGGTCCAAGGACCATTGGTTTGATCTTTCATCAAATTTTTATCAGATACTAAATGTAAATTCCTCCCTGATAAAGAGTTTGTGTGTCTGTTGGTATACATGCACATATGACCCAAAGGAAGAGAGTATGTAGTGTAAGCCACAACCCCTTTATAGAAAATTAATGTTTATGTCTTGCTTTTCTTATGCTTGAGAAAAAGAATTAAATGGTGGAATTTCAATTTCAACTCTTATAATTTTTTTATTTGAAAAAAAAAAGCGAAAAAAAGAAGGAAGGCCTACACTGGATGGTGGCAATGGCTATACTCGTTAGATTGAAAGATATGCCTGAAGTCCTTCCACTTGGTGGTAGAATCTTTCTACTAAAAACTTATTGGGTTTGCCTGGGCAATGCTTGCTGGCTGTTGATAGTTAAAGATGACTTTAATCTGAGACACTTTTGCAAATGATGGTCTGATATCATATCTCTTCTGTCTAAATAAATTTGTGTATTATGCCTTGTAGATTGACCTGAGGAGAGCCAACAATACTGAAATCATGCTCACAAAAGTTAAGATGCCGCTTCCTGATATGATGGTATGCTATATAGCCCTTGTTCTTGTAGAAGTTTGATGTCTTTCTTGATTTGTGGATGAAGGCATGATTTTCTCTACTAGATGGATACAAGGCGTTTGATGTGAAACTATTTTTTGCTTACAAAACATGCATGGGGAACAAATTTGTAAGAGTTAATGCATTTTGTTCTTGCTTGTCTGTTATACATGCATTGTGGGCAGTAGGGTTTAATATCCAGGTAAATGAATACATTTGTTTTAATTTCTTAATACCAGAGCATCTTTTGTAAGTTCTTATGCTTGTATTGAAGGCAGAAGACTAAGTTTGTGATGGTATAGGAGCCTGTATTGGATAGAATGTAGCCATAAATTTTTGTAATGGTTTTAATGCAAGATGTGGTCTTGACCACCAAAGGACACAATAAAATTTAGGTTGGTAGTTGTACACCAAGGCCTTTGGGAAAACAATAGGTGGCTGTATGTGATCCTTGCATATCCTAGTAGTCTCAATTTGATCCTGATGATTCCATCTCTATGAGGTGGGTTAGTGGAGGATGGACCAGGGGCATGGCATAGTTAGCTTACGCTGACGTACATCGTTATGGTGGATGATAAGTGAGACTTGTAGAACTGGTAATAGATCTTCTGTACTGTTATCCCTTCAGTGTCATTGCAGTACAAATAATGTGGTTGGAACTGTAACTTTTTTGTTGTTTTTCTTTTTATGGTTGAATAGGGGCTGGTAATATGCTTAATGAACACCATTCCAATAGGTATCAGTTACAAATCTATTTGTATATATATTGTCAGGCTGCCGTTCTTGCAATGGATGCGTCAGTATTAGATGTTGATCAGGTGGAGAATCTTATTAAGTTTTGTCCTACAAAAGAGGAGATGGAACTTCTCAAGGTGATGCTTACACATAAATTGTGATTCCCTTTTATGTTTCTAGCAATTGTTGAATCCTTTTCACATTGAAGAGATTTTGCGCTATGTTTATGTGCTTATAGTAAATAATTTCGCACCATTTTTATAAAATCATGCTTCTGTTTGTTTGATTTTGATCTTTTCTGTTTTGTTGTTCATTAGGGCTACACTGGTGACATGGAGAACCTGGGAAAGTGTGAACAGGTCTGGAAACGTTTTTCTGTTGACCAGATCATGTTATTTGTTATTGGTTACTGAATCACAATCTCGAGCATTTTGCATATTAGTTGTGCTTTTATAAGTGCTATCCTTTTGTTGATCTTTGAATTATTGTGTACCTATGGCATTCTACTAGTCGTGTAACTATTCTGAAAGTTGATCTGGCCTTGTCTTATTTGATAGTAAAATTAATTGAATACTCTCTCTTGCTCTCTCTCCCCTTTGGACGATAATTTAGCAGTTAACACTCACCTCTTCACTAAATCAGTGGGAAAATGCTCAGCGAGGGTTGCGGTCTCACAATGGAAGTTCTAGTTGGTCTTCTCTCTCTCTATGTGGGAATTTGTAGTAGTAATTAAATAGAATGACTAGTGGCCAATGTCAATTTTGCTGTGTATACTAATTTCTTTAAATAAATAAAAAATCAATGTAACCTCCATATACTATTATTCTTATCCTTCCCAAAATAGATGGGGTGCTTTCCTTTTTGGGTTGTCACAAAATACATATTTTCCAAGAATGGAAGCATTTGTCCAGTTGTCCATTTTGCTTCCCATATTATCCTTAAATTTGAACCTAACCTCAAGGGGTAGATCAATTGGCTAGGAACAAGCGGAGGCCACTACTTTGAATCTCCCCTTCCTCCTCCCATTGGGACGAATTACTAATATATGTAAAAAAAAATCCTTAAATTGAACCCATTAAGGACATTTTAGGAAAATTATTATGTTTATTTTGTTTCATTAAAATGTGTGCCATTTGCGATCATCTCATCTATTTTAGAACGGAGGTCACGTAACTTTTTTAAAACGTTTTCCAAGTTTGTTTGTTTTTCTTATATGGCTATCATTTAATTGTATAAGACATCACTTTCTTTTATATGATTTACTTTTCTGTTAGATACATGGTTGGGACATATTGTAAAAGCTTATGTATTATATATATATATTTTAATTTTTTTTTTATTATTATTTTTTATAATGTTGTAGTACTTTTTGGAGCTCATGAAAGTGCCTCGTGTGGAGTCAAAATTAAGAGTATTCTCTTTCAAGATCCAGTTCAGTTCTCAGGTTTGGTGGTATCTGCAATGTTTGATTTCAATAAATTTTTTAACATCATAAAGTTGTCTTTTTTGCCTTGGTTGTCTTATTGTTGAACTCTTATGTAGATTTCAGAATTTAAAAAGAGTTTGAACACTGTAAACTCTTCATGCGAAGAGGTATGCCACTAATGATTGCAAATCATTCTGTTGCAGTTTCTATACTAATATTTGAGCTTAGGTACTCTGTTGTTGGTTTATTAGGTCCGGAAATCTGTCAAACTGAAGGAAGTTATGAAGCTTATTCTTTTGATAGGGAATACATTGAACCAAGGAACTGCTAGGGGTAAGGATCTTCATTGTTACATCGTTCTTGTTATCATTTGTTTGTTCCTGGCATATTCGATGGCTCATTCTATTTTGCTTAAGGAGGTTTATACATAACTCCATTAGCAAATGTGGTTACCAACAACTGCAGTTTCTTATAAAGAATTATGAAGAGAAGAAGTTGTTTATAAATGCTCGCAGATTATTATTTTTTAATGCTCTCTGGTGTTGGCACGGCTGAGTCTAATTTATAAATAGGTTATTAGTACATTAGTATTAGCCATGGTTTGTTATTTGGAGAGTGCAAATAATTTTATGTGGGCTTAAAGCATCATGAAGATAGTATATTTACAAATGTTCCCACGGTATCTAATTATATCTGTTGTATGCTATTATTTTTTGTGTACTGTTTGATGACTTATAGACTGGGCTTTTGTAAACTTGTGTTCTGATTTAAGATTCAAATAACCATCGTCTTTAGAAAGAAGAGTGGAGATTGTTTTTTGAAAAGTTTTGTGATAATTTATTTGTTTCTAGTCTTATTTTTTACACATGGCTAGCTAGCATGAAGTTTGAAAGCTTCTTGGAATTTAGTGATGCCTAGCTAAGTGTTAAATGAACTTTTCTACGGTAGTCTTTGTGCAACTTCCGTTGCAAGAGGCACATGCTTCATGCACCGAATGTGTGACAGTTTTGAAATTGAAGTTGGAAAAAAATTAATTTGTTTATGAATATTTAGTTAGGGGGTATTTTGTTATAGTTTCTGTGATTCTACATGATTTGTACCATATTCTTTAGGTCCTTCGCAGACTTTGCATCGGTGGCATGTCATGTCTTATTAACCCTCAATGTGTATGGGAGTTTTTAGAGCTGATTTGATGTTAACTTTTTTCTGTTGTTACCTTTATGTCTAATTTTAATTATTAAATGATCCCAAATCATACAGGTTCTGCAATTGGATTCAAGTTAGACAGTCTTCTAAAGCTCACTGATACACGTGCTTCTAACAGTAAGATGACACTCATGCATTATCTTTGCAAGGTATGGTTTCTAAAGTTTTGTTGTTTGCTATGCATATCAATATCATTATTTGTGGCTTACCCAAAGAGTGCTTATTCTGAATTTAGGGTTGCAGCCTGGTTCAGGTTGGGTTGTTTAAGCAAGCTGACCTAATCTAATTGATTTTGTCGGACACCAATCTAGAACCGTACCAAGAACTAAAATGAATTGAGTTATTTCAATTTGAGTTGGGTCAGTCTTAAATGTATATTCATTGAGCTTTGAGGCTGATAATAATAAATGATAAAACAAAAAGCTTAAGAAAGTTTTAGGTAGCTTATACTATTGCTCTACTGGTCTTTGTGTAAGGATGATTGCCAGCCAGATTTGTGTTATGCTCACCAAATTTTCCTGCACATAAGTTCTTTACTGCTGAATACCTTTTTTCTGCTTTATTTATTAATGGCACTATGCTTTTATACTAAATCTTAAATTTGGTTTTCTTGCTGCTTAGATTTTGGCTGATAAGTCACCCGCACTTCTAGATTTTCACCTGGAGTTTGTTAGCCTGGAAGCTGCAACTAAGGTGAACATCTCTTTCTTGATGGTGATCTTAAGTATCATCATTGGATGATGTTTATATTTTTTTTCTTTCTTCTTGCAGATACAATTGAAGTCTTTAGCAGAAGAAATGCAAGCTATAATCAAGGGACTAGAGAAGGTCAGGCAGGAGCTGGCTGCATCTGAAAATGATGGCCCTGTATCTGAAGTTTTCCGTAAGGTGTAGTCTTTTTTGTCAACTATTTTATTCTTCATAGTTACTGTTTCTTGATACACTTTATTTTGCCACGTTCGAAATTTAGATTAAAAATTTGGTTATCTATTTGTTTTAATTATATTTTTGACTGTTTGCATTTATTGGCTTGACATAATTTTTCACATCAGCTACCTGCTCTCAATTATGACTTTGACTTACCTTATTTACTTGTCAAAAGAAAAAGAATGTTAACCTAATTTTTTTTTGGTAAAAAGAACCTCTTTTTTTTGTTCTTTGCTTTTGATTTCTAAAGAAGTTCTTGAATTTTAATTCCTTATACTACACTTTAAAAGTGCGTAATACATATGAAGGGAATTTTTATTCATTGCATAAAGTCGGGTAATTAAGAGACAAATTGAGGAATGTTGAATTTTAGTTGTATTGCAGGCTATTAGAAATATCAAGTCACTATTAGATTTATAGTACAGTTCTTAATTTGTAAAATTTGACTCTTATGTGGTTCCCTTTTTGGTTAAGCTCTTTTAGGAAGGTTACTTGCTGTGCCAATTGACTGCAGTCTATATGTCCCTGGATATTCATGTTTGTGTACTAAGAATTTAGGAAATTACAAAAGTTTCAGAGAAACTTATATAGCAAGAATTGTTGTTAAATTAATTACAATATCATTTATTACTCTTTGATTCTATAAGTGCTATTTTACATGTGATTTAATCAACGCACATACAATTCATACATGCTTGCAGCCACTTGGAACATATGTAGCCTTTTCGTTTCAGTGTTCCTTATGACGGGCCAAAAGGCCTTCCATCTATATGAAGTACACCCTTCTCCAAGAATGTGACTTTGCTTCTTTTTTATTTTTTATTTTTTGCTAGGTGTGGTGTCTGCATTTCAGCTTACTTTTCAGAGCAGCTGTGTCTCAATTATATTATTGTGTTGTGAATAGATATGCTTATTTTCCTGTGTATTCTCTGTCTACTGGATTTATTTACAGATCAAAAATAGATTAGGTTATCAACGACACTCTTGTGATTGAATGCATTTATTTTGTCTGGCATTTAATGCACAGTGAAGTTTTAGATATAGATGTAGTTATAATATTTGGGGGATATTGGTCTTTATTATGAAACATTTGACGATGTGGTATTTTATTGCCCCTTAGAAAGTCCTTTCAATGACATTGTGAGCTGCAAAGAGATTATTCGTTGATTTTCCATTTTCCACGGAATATACACCTACTTTTTTTGCTGAATTTCTCATGTTTCTGTATACTTCCCTAACAATTTCTGTATTTTATTCTAGACATTGAAAGAATTCATTGGCGTTGCTGAGACAGAGGTGGCATCTGTAACAAATCTATACTCTGTAGTGGTATGTTAATATGGTATCAACTATTTTATTATTTTTATGAATAATATGATATCAACAACTTTGGCACATTTTCTAATGAAGTGAAGTTGTGTCTTCTATCGTCGTTCTTTGGTGGACAGGGTAGAAATGCAGATGCACTTGCACTGTATTTCGGTGAGGATCCTGCCCGTTGCCCATTTGAGCAGGGTAAGTTATGGATATAACATCATATTTATTGATTATAAAAAGTACGGGTAAGTCCTACCTTTTGTTAAGAAGTTTCGAATAAGTCTAATTGATATGCATGTTATGAATTAGTCCTATTGGAACTTATTGGTCTTGTTCTAATAGAGAAAGTTGAATGATCCATACTTATCTACTACTGACTTGATGTCTAATTTTTGGCTAGATAGGGTTTGGATGCTGCCTTCAATGGAATTAAATGATTGTATGGCTTGCATGTCCCTTGGAAATTTACATCTTTCTTGAATTTTCTCTGTTGTACTACATGCACTCATGTTCGGGGCCATTAGGCAGCATCTGAAAGTTGAGGCCATAATGCATCCTCTAGAAATGCCATTTTTATAAAGAAGATTTCTCATGGAAACAAGGGAAAGATATAGAAAAGTGTGTAAAGACTAGAAAAAGATGTATGAACAACGATTTAATTGAATAAAAACTGTTGATTGCTCGAGAAGAAACTTAAGTAGTAGTCACAGTGAAAAAGTAAGGAAGAAGGCATGGGAGAGAACAATGAGATGGAATCAAGTTTCGTCGTCCTCCAATTATTGTAGTCTAGTTTGTGTTTTTACATACAGAGATCTGTTTATTTTATTTTATATTTTTATTCTTTCTATTTTTCTTGTATTCCTACTGTTCTTTCTCTTCTAAGAAAAGAAGGGGGGAATGGGTGTTTGGTGTTTCTAAGAGAAAGGGGGAGCTTTCCATAAATACATACATACGGCATACATCAGTAATATATACACATATATAAATGAAGTTCAAATTATACATGGTGGAAAAATATCAACGTAATGGAAACTCAATTTGTTAATGACATTTTGGTATAAGTTAATCTTGACCCATCATTCAGAGAACTAAAATAAATGTGGTGCCTCATTATTTGTTAGTTTTATGTGGTAATGCTTAAACTGATGCTACATTAATATATGCAGTCACAGCGACTCTCCTAAACTTTGTAAGGTTGTTTCGGAAAGCGCATGAAGAGAACTGCAAACAGGCTGAATTGGAGAAGAAGAAAGCTGACAAGGAGGCCGAAATGGAGAAGGCGAAGGGCATTAGTCTTACACGAAAGGCGGCAAGATAAGAGGAGATTGAGTATCCCTGCATAGGAAATTGAGCTCCTACCACACAGCTGAGCTCTGCCCCAATGTTGCTGACTAGATGATGGCCAAGGACACAGCTTTTTTGGACGGTCAGAGGCCTAGCTTACTTCAGTATTGGTCCAACAGTAAGCCTTCCATTGTGCTTTAAACGAGGCTGAAGTGTTCCTCGAGGCCTGCAGACCTTCAAGTCTGCAGAAGTCATAGCTGAACATATGCTTTGATTGGATGATTTTCAATCAGATGGTCAAGGTTCACTGATCAATCGCATTAGATATCTCGCTGACAGACCAAATTTTGACAAACATTGGGTGGCTGCTATCAGCGACGGAGAAGGCAGAAGCAGAGGTACGGTACTCCATATAGGACAACTGCTATGGAGGTGGTTGGATTTGGCCCCTCCAGCACCATTTTGAGAAGGAATTCTGTAATGTTGGGTCAGTTTTTGGTTACTAAATTGGTTTCCACTTTCACACCATTCATTTGGCATAATATTTTTTTGGCGCCAGAGCAGATGCCTTGGGGATTGTAAAGCACATAGTCCAACTGTACCATGAAACCTTGTACAAAGCTCTTAACCTTTCCTTTAGAATCATTCTTTCTCATGTAACATAAAAGTTAGTCATTTTATTTTATGTTCCTTGTAGTTGAGATTTTGATAGGAACCACCCGTCACGAAAGGTGTTGTATAGGTGTCAGGTTGAGAAAGAGATAGTAGAAGACGGGCTTTCTCTTTTGTGTAATTGTAACATAAACAAAAATATAGGCTGCTGAGTAGAAATTTGGTTGTTTCTTCATTTGATTATTTACCAAATTATACACATTCAAGAAATATCAAAAAAGGATTTCGGCTCTTCTCTCTTACTCTGCTTGCTTTCTTGCTTGCTTGTGTTTGTACCAGATTGAAGTTGCAAATTGAGTGTCAATCTGTTTGTACTAATGTACTGTCTTCTGTAAATTCAATCCGGTAAAAAGTACCTTGTGACTTGTGAGGCGAAAGTGCAGGGGGCAACTAGTTATCTTTTTCTCGGTGATGAACAAAAAATGATTAGAGAGAACTCTGTGGCCCTTTCGTTCTCGTACTCTGTTTTTTTAATGTTGGGTTTTAGACTTTTAGTTACTTAGCAAAGTAGACAGCTTTGAGTTAAAAATGATGACGTTTGGGTTAAAAGGAATTTGGAACAAGCTGGACCCTTCATGAAATTTACAGAGGATGTGTCATAGTTTAAAACTACAATTTAAAACTACATCACTGAAGCTTTGCAGCCTCAGGCCTGTTTGGGTGTGCGTTTGAGAGGTTTAAAAGTATGTTATTCAAAAGGTTTGTTTGAAAAAATAAAAATAAAAAACAATTTGGTAAAAAAAATTGAAAGCACTTTTAAGGGTTAAAAAACTAAAAAATGACCAAAATACACTTTTAGCAAAAGCTTTTGCCAAAAAACGCTTTTTTATTTAAAAAATTTATTTCTCAAACTCAATCTCAAATATGTTCTTAATNTTTTCTCGGTGATGAACAAAAAATGATGAGAGAGAACGCTGTGGCCCTTTCGTTCTCGTACTCTCTGTTTTTAATGTTGGGTTTTAGACTTTTAGTTGCTTAGCAAAGTAGACAGCTTTGAGTTAAAAATGATGACGTTTGGGTTAAAAGGAATTTGGAACAATCTGGACCCTTCATGAAATTTACAGAGGATGTGTCATAGTTTAAAACTACAATTTAAAACTACATCACTGAAGCTTTGCAGCCTCAGGCCTGTTTGGATGTGCGTTTGAGGGGTTTAAAAGTATGTTATTCAAAAGGTTTGTTTGAAAAAAAAAAAAAAAAAAAACCATTTGGTAAAAAAAAATTGAAAGCACTTTTAAGGGTTAAAAAACTAAAAAATGACCAAAATACACTTTTAGCAAAAGCTTTTGCCAAAAAACGCTTTTTTATTTAAAAAATTTATTTCTCAAACTCAATCTCAAATATGTTCTTAATGAAGGGGAGGCTAGCTTCTGAGTTGCTACTAAACCACATTGCTTCTAGTTCCGATTTCTGGCATGGGGTGAAACACTCAATTCAGTAAGATTGCCCTGGGCAATCAAATAGAAGACAGATCTCCTAAACTCTCTTTTTTACGCTTTTCTGCTTGCACACGCACCCACACACCAAAAGGGATAGTTTGCTTATAGATGGCTCATGAAATTATCATTACTTGATCTACAAAAAAGTCGCACAAAATATATAGTTCTCACTCACTTTTTGGTGCATTTTACTTGACGTTACCAATTCCCCCTATTTTATTATTACCATGGTATTTTATAACAGGTGACAATTCATGTTTGTGAGTTGGATTCGGGTTCTAGTAAGACATAAATATAAAACTATATAAGTCAATTATAGTCCTACTCATTTAATTTAACAGGTCAAACCCTTCTACCATAACCTTATAATTTTATATCGGGTTAATAGATCGTGTTAAAAGTTGTTAGTTCTAATGTCATGTGTCGGGTCTAGTTGTGTTAAAGGGTTGTGTAAAGGGCATCTAAAAATTGCTAGTCCTAGCCAGAGTAGTTCATCACATAACCCACATATAGCAGATTAAGAATGCCTTTTGTATATCATTCACACTGTAAAGGCAGCCAATGTACATGGTAAAATGGGACGAAAGAAACCATTAACAGAAAACTGAAAAATTTGAGAATTTGAGAAAAAGAAATTCCATCTTTGAATCTTTCTAGTTGAGGTCACCCCCGCCCGCAGCCGCAAGGTGGGTCTTTATGTCGTATACTTTTGCCTGATTTCCCCTCATCAAGCAACAGAAAAATCGATTCTGTGAAGTTTATCAAACGATTTGTTTTCTCAATGTGATTCTATGCAAGTTCTTCAGCAGTCCTTAATCGGACATAGCCATCGCTGTCTTCTTCCCCTGCAAATTCAATCCGGTAAGAGTACCTTCCTTCCTGCTCTATCCAATATCCTGTCTTGCAGCTTTTGAAGAATATGCAAATCACAACCGTATCAAGAACAATGAATATCGAATACAAGTAAGCTATGAAAATCCCCTCCAAAGCCATGGATGCTCCTAGCTTTCCAGCAAAATGATAAGCTCTCACAACCCGGAATTGGAACAAGGCTTCCACGGCTGCCAGAGCCATATTGACCGGCAATGCCAGCAACAGCGCCATCGACGTTCTTCCTCGTATAAGAACGGCAGCCTTGAGGATCGCCATGTATCCACCGCATCGTTCCATGCCGGATAAAACCATTGCCAGGCTGCATACTATGAGGGCATTGGCCAGGATTACGGAGTAGAGCACAGCCCCGGCAGCCGACAGGAAGAGGAGGTAGTTGGGAGAAGAGAAGCCAAATCCTTCCAGACAATTGAAGGCCAAGAAGAGAAGAGAGAAGACGGTGGCATTCGCAGAGAGGATCAAGAAGGAGTTGCATAAGTAGGTGAGAAAGAGTGGCTTGTAAAGGGGTAGTAAAGATGAAAACAACGAAGGTGGCAATGGCAAAGTTGGTTTGTTTTGTTTGAGGGCTTGAATTATAGCTGCTTTTGTGATGAGGAGGAAGGAGAGGGTGAAAGGAAGTGTAAGGATGGAGGAAAAGATTGTCTGGGAAAGCTTCTGGCTAAGAATGGTGAAGAACTCTGAAGAGGATGGGAAGCCTGCCGCGTCGAAGAGATTTCGCAGGCGGCTGTAAATGGTTAACAGAAGAGACGAAGAGGAGGGGACACAGGCTTGTGAGAGCAGAACTGAAACAGAGAAGGGCAAGGCCAGGAGTGCAGCCGTTGAGGTGAAGTAGTTGTACCTTTGAAGGAATGTGTAGATTGAAGTTCTGATAATCCTGCCTGTTTTTGCCATTGGAAGCTTTTGGGTTTCTTCCATTGAGAGAGGGAGAGGGAAAGGGAAAGGGAGAGGAAATGGGTGTTTCAGCAATGGTGGGTATTGATGTATATTAGAGTAGAGTTCAAGGCACTGGTTTTTCCTCCTCTTTTTCAAAGCTTTATTAATGGCTTTTTTCTCTCTCTCTCTCTCTCTCTCTCTCTCTCTCTCTCTCACAAGGGTAGGTTAGAGGTTTTTAGGGGGGTGATGCTTTGAATGAATGGATTGGCCAACAACTAGAAGCTAACAAAAACAGCATGAACAGAGTTGTTTGGGCATTGTTTTTACCAAAGCCCTGTTTGGACTTATTGTGGGGGGGCCGTAGATTTAGTCTTTGTAATCTTCAAATTCCTACTTAATTAGGTGGATTAAAAAGGACATAGAAAGAGAGCACCTTTCTGTTGATGAAAATATTATATTATTTACTGCAGAAGATCTTTGCTTCTGGCTTGCCTTTAACTCCCTATCTTGCTGATGCGAAGTGCTCTTCTACACATTATTTTTCTTGCCATTGCTTGCGTTGTCCTCTTCAAAGTGGGTATATTTTATATTCTCAATCATGAAAAATAATACATCTTTCATGTGCTTTCTATGTCCCTTAGGATAGAAGCATGATATTAAAATAATTAAGCAAAAGAATTTGAATTATCAATTTAATTAGTTATTGGTTGACCTATCACCCCATACTCTTTTATATCATTTTATCATTTATTTATATACTGTTCCGTCAGTTTATAATTTCAGAAATTATAGAAGAAAATACCTTAAATATTTTTTTTTTCCTCATCAATTTGTTTGGCACTTGCTGTTTTGTAATGTTTCACGTGGCAAGGGACCCTAAGTCTTGGCTTGCAAGGGAATTTATAATAATAACTATGAAAGAAAATGAACAAAGAAAGAATCTTAAATAGGAATTGGGTAGACCCAAGTCGGTTCACCTCTCCCTATATCGATAGTTACGATAAAAAAGAACCTTAATTGGAGGCCAAAAATCCAAAAACTCTGGTCCCTCCTGGTCCCACCTCTTAAATTTATGCACATCACCCGTTTGATCATGATTGATGCTCATATATTATACAAGAGTAATGGCATTTAGTAAGAGTAAATTTGCAGATTGTATGACAATTGTATGAAATTACTTATCTTATAATCTTCGAGTAATTATAAATACTCATATCTCACCATACTCCCGCTCAGTAATATGAGAGCGGGATAAAAAATGAGTACACTCGTAATCCTCTGAGCCAACAGCCAACAGCCAAGCCGAGCCAAATTGGAAGGGAGTGGGGTTGATTAGGGTGAGACTTGGGCTGAGTCCCTTGGCCAAGGAGGTTGAAAGATGATGAGATTATCAAGCGGTTGGTGCGCAGACTCTTGACCTGGTCGGTTAGTTAGGGGGTTGTGCATATTCGTATGTAATTGCTTGGGTTGGAAGGAATAAATTATAGATGATACCTCTATCTACTTCCAATGGAATTGGTTAAGTGTCAATATATTTAGGTGACCTTCTAACTGAAAATTATTTAAAGAAAACAAATACAAGAGAAGCAAGAAACCTAATTAGATTAACCAAACGAGGAAAATAATTGGGAATGTACCAATACAACTTCATGGGTATGTATAGAACTAAAAACTTTAGTCGTCATAGCGACGATAGCGTATGTTGTGTCAACCGTCGATATTTACACACAGATACACGTTATTTCATCTGGTGGTAAAAATCATATGGAATATGTCAAAGCCTTGGGGTGATCGATTGATGACCACCCCTAGAAAAAATTAATTTTTATGAAAAAATTATACTTACCCCTTAATTGAACTTTTAAAGTTTAAAAGAACTATCGCAATTTAGGTGTAAATTTGAGAGGGGAGTAAATGTATTTTCTTTTTTCTTTTTTTAAATTATTTATTTAAATGTAAATCTATAATTTATAAGGATGCAATTAGAAAAAGGGTTGGAATTTGTATGAAATGGTCATTTTATTATAGAGGCATGCTACAATGATTTATCAATTTATTTTAAAACTAACGGAATTTATTTGTTACAAAGTCAAACTACATGAGTGAATAATTTAACAATTTTTCCTTATAAAAGGACCACGCTATTAATTATTATTATTATTATATATCGATGAACCACAAGGCAAGCTAGAGAGTATAATAAAAGCTTGTTTGAGATTGCGTTTGAGAAATTGAGTTTTTAAGTTAAAAAGAGCTTTTTGACAAAAACTTCATTTTTAAGCTTTTGTCAAAAGTACGATTTAGTCATTTTTAAGCTTTTTAGACATTCAAAAGTGTTTTAATTTTTTTACTAAACGATTACTTTTTTCTTCAAACGGACTTTTTGAGTGTTAAAAGTATTTTTATGCCCTTCAAACGCAATTCTAACAGGGCCCTAAGACTACTTATTTGCATGAATAGTGAAAAATTGACTTTTTCAATTTATGCCCACTATAATCTATAATCTAATCAAATCAAATTAAATCCGTGGGTTAGGTTAGCTGGTCCAAATTGAAGCTAATCCAATTGATTGGGACTCTTGATTAGATCTACACAAAAATTTACTCTGTTCAACCAAATCATTCTCAGCTTTAATGCTAAAATATATCATTATTCAAACACATACGCAAAATACTACAGTTTTTACTATAATTTTGTTTAAACTAACGTGGCAGTTTATCATTGGTGAAATAATTAAAAGTAAATGGTTGATAAATCTGTCACTAATTAATTAACGTAAATGCTAGATGCTTTTTGGTGTTCTCTCATGATCGTGGATATTATTTTCTAAAGAGAGCCCCCTATTATCAGGTCCTGGTATAAAGCAAGCCTTTTACGGCATCCAATCAGCATGTGACACCTTATCTATTTAAGAAAAATGTAAAACATTAAAATGAGAACAAAAACACCATATCAAAGTGAGAAAAGCACAACAAAGAAGAACTGGGGTGGGCTTGCTGGATGGCCGATGAGCCGCGCGGCCACCCCGTGGCCAGCCAGACCCACATCGTGAAAGAATAATTTAGATTAAAAGGGCGGGGGGGGGGGGGTGTCATTAATTAAAAAAATACCTATTGCAATTAAAAATGTTATAGAATCTGTCCAACTAAAAAGGGTGTGCGAGTGGATTGGACTAGATTAATTAATTGGATTAGATTGGTTGGAACGTGAAGATCAATGGATTAAGTCGAACCACCCAAATATCCCATTTAACAGACAGCCTCGAAAGATACACCTTGTCCCTCTACCTTTTTTTTATAAAATATGGATCATAAGTGCTCCCATCCCCAAACTTATAATTATTTAAAAAAAAAAAAAGTAGTCAGCTGCCAAATTTAATGTCGGGCCAAGATCCAAATCATAGAACAATTCAATCCAATTAAGGGTGGAGAAAACATTCAAGAAAAATGAGAGAATGGTGGAAGTGTTGTATATCTCATTCCTTTATAATAATAATAATAATAATTTATTTTTTTTCAAACGGGATTGAAAGCAATTTTTTCAACTTAATTTATTAAATTGACATATGCATGCACGTAGATTTATCGTATAAGGAAATTCGATTTAGATCGAGAATCTTTTGTAATTTCCATTTTCTTTCAAAATATTAAGAAAATAAATTCATAAACTTTGTGTTATTGTGACCTTCTTGATTTCGGAACAAGATCATCTTAATTTCAAATGATATGGAGAGAATCCGGCTAGACAAAAAAAAAATGTTAAAATTGAGACAAAGTTGTTCTCATCGTTCAAAATTAGGACAATTTTGTTTCAATTTTTTGCCTAACCAACTCCAAATGGAGAGAATCCTATTTCCTCTATTTCAGTGTAAAATATTTGTTAAAAAAAAAAAAAACACTTTTTTTTCTATAAAAAAAATAATAATAATAAAAAAATTACAGAGTAAACGATATCACCTCCATTGCTTATTTACTTTTTGTAGGTAATTGTTGGTTTTGCCAGGGAGTTTTTTGGTTGGTACAACTAAAAACTAAAAAATTAATTTTTAGTGTCCTTTTTTTTGGGGTGAGAGGACAAGTCCGTACAAGGAAGAGAATTCAAACTAGTGACCTACATTTCATGAAACATGGACCCCTTGAGGACTAATTTTAAGAGTCTTAAATAAACAACAACAACAAAAAAATATTTTTCTTAACAAATGGAGCATATATATATATGTGTATTTTTGTGTAAAATTGTCACATAACCATGGTGTCGGCAGACAAAATAAAAATGTTAAGAGATATGTGACCTTAAACAATGTGACTTGTGGCTTGTGGGCTTTGAGAAATATAATATGAATCAAGATTCGTTGGGGGAGAACAAATCAAATCCATCGTCATTGACTCATTAATATGAAAATTTCATCACTCTCTAAGTTTGTCGTATCCCATTGCTTACCCCACGTTTCAGCTTCTTTGGTGCCCAGTCAATTGAATGGATTTATGCTCAAAATGACACATAAAACAAAACCAAATACCCAAATAAATTTCTTTTATTCGGTCTATTAAATTGTGTCATTAAACGTTTAAAATTATTTAATCCAAAAACAAATGTCAACTTAATATACGGAATTAGAAGAAAACTTTGTCAAAGTGCTTGAATAGATTTCTTCTACGGTTCTGTTTTTGATTTTGTAGTAATGGTTAACCAAATCACATCACCATAAAAAAAAATTGATTCAGTTACCTCAAACTAATTTGATCCCGCCATAATTTTCAAGATATTGTGGGAGTTAAACATTTAGATTTGTGAACTCGTATGGGTCTTACACAAATTTAATAATAAATTCACATTCACTGATGAAAGATGATTGAGAAAATAATTTTTCTCATTTCCCTTTTAAGCTTTTTTTGTGTTTTCAAGGGAAAATGTAAGATAGAAGAGGAAGTGGGAAGAAATAGAGACAGAAATGTACTAGAAGAGAGAAACTTATGGGCCTTTGGACTATAGAGGATACTACTACTGGGCTTAGTGGGCTGTCCAAGTGTATTATTTGTGCTCTCATTAGGAGTTAAAAGGGCTGGCACTTGGCTCAAAGCCCAATTAAGGAGCACTTACTTTTTGAGGTGTAAAGCCCATCCACTTTCGAAGAGCTCTGCTGTTGTTCAACTCTAACAGTCCAATAAAAAAAAAACTCTAGCAGCCCATCAAGGTTCCTTCTCAGTTCTCCCCATCTCTAACATAAATACAAACTTTTTACAAATTGATTAGTAGGAAACTCACACAAACTAATCTCTAAAAGCTTCTTAAAAAAGCATGTAAGATGCACTTGTCGTTAAAAAAACACATGTTTTCTACGTACTAAGAACACATGTCACTTTTAGATACGGGTTTGTAAAAAATTTCTCTTAAGAACTCATGAAATGCCTACGAAGAAATCTCTCATTCCATTTGCTAAAAGCATGCAATGTCCAAGAGGGTCATATGGTGACTAAACTTTTTTCTTCTTTAAATTTAGTAAATGGAATGCATATGAATCCAACATAAATCCATGCAAGCTAGACAAGATAGCTGAAGAGTGAAGTATTATAACAAAAATCATCAATGAAATGGAAAACATCCAAAAAGGGGCTTGGGGAAGACATGAGATTCTGCAAAACACAATTCACAACCAAATGCACAATAGAAAATTAGACAAACCCTTTGCTCCACTCAGGCAGATATCAAGAGTTAGTTTTACCTTCCCTGAAAATTTCCAATCTGAGAAAATAAAGGAGAAGCGGCTGTTACTTCAGAATCATCACTAACACTAACACTAACAGCATGGTCTGCTGGAGCAGCGTTGCTGCTGGGGTTATCCAAAGCAGCTAGCCTTGTAATATTATTATCTTCTGGAGGATCAATCTGTGAGGCTGTCTCCTGAAGCTGCAGGGCATATTCTAAGTGCCATAGAACATCTCCCATTCCAGGCCTATCAACACCATATTCTTCAAGGCATTTCTCTGCGCCTTCGACATACTTCTTGAGTGATTCAGAGTTGATGTTGCTGGCAACATGAGGGTCAATTATCTTCTCAAGCATGCCCTTCCTATGACACTGCATTGCCCATTCAGCCAGGCAAACTTGCTCCCTCGGCAGAGACGGATTTATGACAGGCCTTGCGCATAATACCTCGAAAAGGACGACACCGAATGAGTAAACATCAGATTTCTCAGTGAGTTGTTGCCTCCTAAAGTACTCAGGATCAAGGTAACCGAAGCTACCCTTCACGGCTGTGCTTACATGGGTTTGATCCAATGTTGGTCCAGCTTTTGACAATCCAAAATCGGAAACTTTGGCGACGAAATTTTCATCAAGGAGAATGTTTGTGGTCTTTACATCACGGTGTATTATTCCTAGTGCTGCACCAGTGTGAAGATAATGCAGCCCACGAGCAGCACCAATGCAAATCTCGAGCCGTTGTTTCCATGACAGAGGAAGGAGGTTCGAGCCGTAGAGGTGGTCGCGAAGCGGTCCGTTAGCCATGTACTCATACACGAGGATCATCTCCGATTGCTCATCACAAAATCCAATTAAAGAAACAAGGTGGCGATGCCGGAGTTTGGAGAGCATGTCGATTTCCGTCCGGAATTCATTAATCCCCTGCTCAGAACCTGGATTTCCTCGTTTTATAGCAACCTTGGTTCCATCTTCCAGTGTCCCAATATACACTTTTCCAAACCCTCCAACACCAATCACTGCCTTTTCATCAAAATTTTGTGTAGCATTCTGTAGCTCATAAATGGTGAAGAACCTGCCTAGACCCTGCGTTGCAAAGTGATTAGAGAAACCACTCTTGCTCTTGCGGGAACCAAATAGGCTAGACCTCCTAGAGCTGCTCTTACTGGACATGAAACTAGTGTGACTGGCATGGAGTGGGAGAAGCCACGAGGAGAAGCTGTTTTTCTTCTCCCATCCTTCCGGTCTCTTATGCCACCGGACGAAAACCGTTGCCAGCAATAACATCGCCGTCACCGCCATTGCCAGGCCAACAGCCGACAAAATCTTCAATGCCCTTGAAGCTGAACTTGAGCCCTTGTACGATCCATCAGCGTTAAACAAACCATCAAAGCTGTCCGCCTGGTTGCTCATCTTCATGATCTCCAATCCATTAAGAATTGCATCCGTACTGCCTGCCTGGCTTTCAGCTGTGCCAGCCTGAACCAAGATGGAACCGTTTGTGATTGCAGACGCATTGAGCACAAAATCTTTGTAATAAGTGGTGGAAAGTGCATTGGTGAGGGTCGAGAGATCAAGAACTGACACCCCCATCATCTCATTGATATATACATTGAAGTACATACTGTTGAGGGCCTTGCTCACAATATCACAGAAATGCAATCTGATCAAATAGGAGTAACCAGGATCCACCTGCAAGAATTTAATCACCCACATGATTTCTAGTGTTTACAAAATAATTGAAAATTATAGAAAATTATGTAAAGAGTTATTTTACACCACCTTCAGTCTCCAAGTGAGGTTGAGATTGGGTCGCAATGTCACCGGATCTTGTATATGCACTGCCGTTGCATAAACTGAATTCGGAGCAGTAAATGGAGTTGCCCCACCTTCCGGGTATTTGATGGTTTTGGGGGAGACGGATGCAATTCTAGAGCCTTGCGGGAACATATTATAGGGGCTGTCGGGTTCCCATGTCCTTGATAATGTATCATTTGCAGGAATTATGGTCGGGCCTCCAACATTTAACCGATAAGAAACTTGAAGAGCAGATTTAGACAACCCATTGAAATTTCCGACAGGAGAAACTGCTGTTGCTGTGTCAGGGATGAGAGAGTCAGGAGCAGAGACGAACTCAATAGCATTGATGAATGCAAAAGATTTCTTCTTGGGTTTAAATTGGAGGGAGAATCTATTGGAAACATTAACCAAGTATTCCTTAAAAACCAATGAAGCATTGTCCGTGACAGAGAACTGGTGCAAGAGAACGATGTTGTCGGCGTAGACAGAGAAAACAGCATCTGTTAGATTGTATGAGGGGTGAGCAAGTGGGTAAAAGTATAGGCGAATCCAATGCCGGCCTGCTTGGGAAATGAAGAATGTGTATGTGGAGTCTCCAGGAAATATCCTTGCAGTGCGAAACAGAGGCAATGATGAAGGAGGTGTGGAGGAAGAGGCATTGATGGAAATGGAATCGACTGAAGCCTGTAAATCTTCGTCGGTTTGCAGGAGAGAAGTGGCGTCGTGATCGGATTTGAAGGTCCGGCCGTCGTCGAGCTGGGTCGGGCGAGTTGATCCACAATCAATGAGATAGTTGTCAGCTGGTGTGAATGAGGCTGTTGTTGAAGAAGAACCATTGCCTTTGGCTGAAGCAAAGTTTCTGAGGTGGAATAGGAAGAAGAAGAGGAAGAGAAAGGGAAGGGAAAGGGAAAGGGAGTCTCCTCCCATTACCTTTGCACCGGTAATTGTCAATGGTGGTGGTGGTGGTGGTGGAGTATACAAAATGGGTGATGGTTTTTTGCCAAAAGCAACTACATGCTGGCAGGGATGGACGACATGGCTACGTGGGTTTCGGAGGATTTTACAGAAATGGCAGTAGTGGTTAGAGAAACAGCAAGAACAGAGAAGCAAGATAAAGGAGGAGGAGGAGGAGGAGGTCGTTGAAAGACGTGCAGAGATGTATGTTGGGAGTTTTTGATGATTGATGAGGAAGACTTGGTAAAAGCAAATGGTAAAGGGATCGCGAGCCATGCGTTGGACCCTCAATGCCAGAGCCACTGATGATGATAATTCTTCTTCTAACTACCAACTAACTTAAAACCCAATACCACGTGCCAACCAATACCCTTTAAATTTTATCTTATTGTGCCAAACCATTTCGTTCAAATTTTCTCTTATTTTGGTTTGGGTTCTATGATTTTTTTTATTGAGTAATCTTATATATCACGTTTTTATCTTACAGCTATTCTATAATATAATACTAGCTTATTAGTTTCAACCAACTTTTTACTGATTTTTTGTTTTTGTTTTTAATAGTGATTAATCCAATGATTGGTTGTGACTATCACTTCAACATTGTAAAATAAAAATATAGTTTCTAACATTGCTTTTTCTTTTTTTATTGTCGAAAAATAAGATTGCAATCGCTGAAATTCTCTATCCAAATTTTCGTAAGGTCCCTTAAAATTTTTATGTCAAGAAAATGAGAGAGGAGGACACAGAGCCCGGATGCCTTGGGTAGGCGAACCCTGCACCCTAGGCTGTCTAGGGCACACAGCCCCAAATCTCCCTCTTATTCCCTGCCTGAATTTCAGAAATCCTCATCCCACAAAGTAGGGCAACTATGAAAATTCCGGCACAATTTTTGAGCCAATGTCATTTGTTTGCTTTCTTATTTGGCCAATAATTTCAAAATTAATGATTGTCTAAGAAATGGCACCAAAAAGGAAAAGGGAATGCAGGCCTTGTGTTAATCTCTAATGAACTTGCCCCACTAAAACGATCTGAAAATAATAATGATAACAAATAAAGCAAAGCGATAATGATGTTTAATACTGGATTCAAAACAAAGTGATTTTGATCAAGGCTAACATGAGCTCATTAATAACATGAACAACCAACCAAAAAGAGATCTGGCTTAACAGGGAAAGATGGTCAAAGAGCTTTTCGGTCAATATTACTAATTTTAGAACCAACAATACATGGTAGTGTTCATCAAGAGTTATGTCGACTAGTATTCATGACATATTGCTCAATCTAACCAGTTTATATTTTCTTCTTCCTTAAAACTTGCACACGAAAGAACTTCAGTGGATTAATTGGACCGTACTAAATGAATGCAGAAAACTTGTATAGTACTATTATAGACATGAGTTTATCCCTCTGTTACAATGAATAGGACGGATCCACAATCTTTACCATGTGGACCAAAGAATATTGAATTGCTTGAATATGAGTTTAATCTTATGTTAACCAATCATAAATATGAAGCACTGCATTGCATCACAACTTTCCTCACCGCATTCGACCTTCTGAACTGAGATATATCAGACTGCGCTTAATCCTCTGCATGGAAAATTTATGACAAATGGTGATAAAAATGTACGAATATTACAAGTTACCAAAGGGAATTTACATGTTGGCATGTATGTAATGACAAAGTTCCCCCCCCCTCTTCATTGTTCTTTTTCCTGGGTCAGAATGACAAGTTGCTTATAGCAAGTAGTTGTAGTAAGAAGCACTCACATGAAAATATTTATGATTTAATTTATACCATTTGAAAGATTCCCCACAATAGAAACATTGTTGTGTGGACAATTACCATATTCTTGGTTTTCTATTCACTGTGATCTATCAGTCTGTTTGCAAGTGTCAGGTGCCAAAGCATAGAAAATTACTTTTAAGAGAGACGTTCTGGTGTACTACCATTGGGAAAGTCTTTTGTGCAGGCCATGCACCAAGGCATTTTTCTCCCCTATCTGAACTTTCTTCCCTCCCAAAGTAAAGGATAATAAAGATCAATGGCTATATAGGTATCAGCAGAGGGATATCTCGAATGAGATTTTACATAATAGAGCATGCGTGAAATGATTAGCAGCATCTCATGGTAAACATTACAATCTACCAGACTAGGTAGATCTGCTATTTAATTTCTCGATAGGTAAAAAAAGGTTCCATACCTCTCCTGTATCTCTTATGCGCAGGAGCTCCAATCTTTCATGAGGCCTCCGATTTGATAGGGTAGCAAGCTGTTGCTAAGCATACATTAGGACAAGTACAAGAAAGATAATTAAGCCCCACATATTTTATGCTAATACATGATCGTACCCAGAAACTGAAGCGCTCAGGATCTTTTGTTGCAGGCATCATTGCTTCAACGTTTAGGAGTTTCTCAATTCTTCTTGGATCTGAATATTAATTGTGTTATCAACTGGAAGAATACATTGCAAAGATGCAACACAAGATAAGATAGGTAAAACTATCTGAATGTGCAATGGCAGATTATATGCAAGCTAACGGGGGGTTTACAGGCTCCATTGGTAGTATCTAAAAGGGAAACTACACTTAACTCCTTCCAACTTTCATTCAATTTACAATGCCTCCCTTCTCCCCCAAAACCAAAGACTCCCACAAACTACTTAACCCCCCTTCTTTTTTTTTTTTTTGACGTGTCCACCAAAGGGAAAGGGGATTTGAACTAGTGATTTCCGCTTCATGAAGCGTGGTCTACAGTTAATTGAGCTACCTCTTGGAGACAACCCCCTTCTTATTGTGTTAAAATCAACGGAAAATGGGTCATGTGCGATACATGTGACATGAAATGTTCTTTATACCCTTTATCAAATGTGTGAAAATACAACTATTGTATTCGATTATTTAAAAAAAAAAAAAATCCCTGACCATAGAAACCCACAACCAGACCGTAGGTCTCTCTGTGGCCATGAAGCTGCAGGTTTCCTCCCACGATTTTTGTTTTTTTTTTAATCTAATTCATGGGTATTATTGTCATTTTGAGTTGGGAGTATTGCAGGTGACCTATTTTTTGTTGGATTTAACATAAGATCCTAACAGGGGAGGCAACTGCAATGGCAGATTATATGCAAGCTAACGGGGAGTTTACAGGCTCCATTGGTAGTATCTAAAAGGGAAACTACACTTAACTCCTTCCAACTTTCATTCAATTTACAATGCCTCCCTTCTCCCCCAAAACCAAAGACTCCCACAAACTACTTAACCCTCCTTCTTTTTTTTTTTTTTGACGTGTCCACCAAAGGGAAAGGGGATTTGAACTAGTGATTTCCGCTTCATGAAGCGTGGTCTACAGCTGATTGAGCTACCTCTTGGAGACAACCCCCTTCTTATTGTGTTAAAATCAACGGAAAATGGGTCATGTGCGATACATGTGACATGAAATGTTCTTTATACCCTTTATCAAATGTGTGAAAATACAACTATTGTATTCGATTATTTAAAAAAAAAAAATCCCTGACCATAGAAACCCACGACCAGACCGTAGGTCTCTCTGTGGCCATGAAGCTACAAGTTTCCTCCCACGATTTTTTTTTTTTTTAATCTAATTCATGGGTATTATTGTCATTTTGAGTTGGGAGTATTGCAGGTGACCTATTTTTTGTTGGATTTAACATAAGATCCTAACAGGGGAGGCAACTGAAAGGGCCAGATAGTTTGGGAGGTCAACTGCAACTTTTTAAAGTTTGGGAAGGCATTGCAATTTGCAAATTAGGTGGTAGTTTAACGAGGATATGTATAGCTTCCCTATCAGAAATCAATTAATAAATCATTTTATTTATCTGATATTGTTAGGCTCCATCATGAAACCCCTTTGAATTCTCTAATGCACTTTGATATATATTTATAGCTAAAGGATCACTACTGATTTAATTGCTAGGATAGACATCATGAATCATTTATCTGATTTAATTAGTTTTCCAAAAAACTCTTAGTTGGGATTATGTCAATACTGATCTAATTTGAAGCAGCAAACAAAACATGTGAGGCTCGGACATGGTATCCTCCCTTCTCTTATAGTTTTACCTTGCCGTGCTGCTTCTTTTGCCATTCTTAGCCATGACTGAGCATATTCTGCTGCATTATTTGTCACCGCCTCTAACTGTAAGCATATAAACATAAATCCATGAAGTATATCTTCTGATGATGATGCATGCTATACACTTGACTCTCAAAAGTTGGGTACAGAATTTAGTACCAGCTAAAACGTTTAAAACTTCACACATGATTCATTAAGGAAATTAAATACACAGAGTGAACCCCAAGTATGGTTCATTAGTTCACATGTTATTTACATTCTTTACCCAGCCAACTTTCACACATTGTCATTAAGCTGTTATAGGGCAGCTTAAGTTGAAGCATTGAAATTGCAAATGAAGTATCAGTCCACCCAGAAAATGTCTGCAGGCATCTATAAGAAACCCATAATAAAATACACCAGAGGATTCTTAATGCCCAGATCATGTTTAATAGAAGACTAACATGTAACATACAGTACCACCTTCGTACAGTCTTTTACTGTTCTTACTACTTCATGCTTCTTGTTGTCCTTTCAAAATTATTCCTTTTTGTTCTTTTTTCTACAAGTGCGCTTGGTCCCGCGATTTCGCAGGACAAATGCACTTTTTTAAACAAAATATCAGAAAGTGTCCTACTTGGGAGTTCATTTGAAAACAATGGCAGTTTGAAAATGTGGAGGGAAAAAAAAAATCAAACCATATGCAATAAGGCGTATTTTAAAAAACGTACGATTTTAAAGGCTAAATTACAATTTTACCAAACGCTTGACTATATTTTAAAAATCTAACTACATTTGAGATTGCCATTTTTTCAAGCTACACATTTTGAAGCCACTACACCAAACAGGCACTAGGAGAGGAGAAGGGGGGGGGGGGGGGGGGGGGGNTAAGGGAATCAGAAACACAATAATGGGAGGCCAACTTGCAGTAACCTTACCTCTGCTCTTTCTTTTGTTCCTTTTGGTGGACACATATCCTGCACCCATTCAACCTCCCCAACACGATAACTGCATGAGAGTTAAATCCTCAAATCATGAAGTCTAACTTAAAAACACACAAAGAAAAATGTTGGTGCTATGAATAGCCGGTGTATAACAAATTTATGAAGCTAACTCACCCATCTTGATCCCAAGATCGGATTATGCGGCATCTCCGTTGACTTTCAGTCTGCAAATAAGAATTGGATATTCTTTATTGAACATCCAAACTGGCTATAAGAAAAGGAACTATAAAGACTACAACCCCCTCATATATGGACATACATACACGTCTCACACGTGCTGACACAAAATGAGTAATATAAAGAGCATGTTTCTTCCTTCATTAAATATTTGGATCCTACCTTAATGATCAAGATAATTCGAAAAATTTAAACTACTACTGAACCAACAACCTTCAGGACAAAAGTATCACAAATTCATTTACCTCAATTATTGCATGGTAGAAACGGTAATTTACTTACTTGTACATCTCTAACAAGGTTAACTCGTCAAATAATTCAATAGGAAACACTCACAATCGAATTACACTGAAGGAAGTTGTGGTTTTGTTTGAAGGAAATTCTCTCATAGCAGGTCTTTCAGAGCTTTTGTGGTTACGAGGGTTGGCTTTAATGATGGGAAGAGTTAGGAAACATGGTGGGTTTTAAGGGTTAGCTTCAATGATGAATGGTTAGATATAATTAGTCTCAGTTAAGAAATACTAGGTTTAGGAGGCTGTTCTGGGTTTTAACAGTTCTGCGATAACAGAAACCAGTTTGCTTCTAGTTCTAGGTGTTTCTGATGCTTGTTTAATGTTTATGGTGAGATCAGTTAGCTTCTCACATATGCTCTTGTGATGAAAATTTCAAACAAATTGGGGCTGGATATTATTCACACAGTGCAGGAAATTAATTAAAATAAGAAGAGAGATTCTAGGCTTCACACGTAGATTTTATAGGTTATATATATTGCTATGGGGACAATATCAATTTTCTTGTAAAGAAAATTCAAATTCTAGCATGAGTTTTAAAGAATCACTTCTGGAATTTCTCCCAAATAACAGAAACTGCTTTATGTCACAATCCCAATGGCTAATCAAGTGCTTAACTGGCTATCTTAAAAGAAAAGGAAAACTTCACTTAACCTCCGTAAATTGTCGCCCTTTTTGCAATTACCCACCCTAAACTTAAAAAAAAAAAAAAAAATTTACTTAGTATATATTCATCTTTCAATTTTTTCAATTTCATCCCTCCATTAGGATTTTTTGTTAAATCCAGTCAAAATTCACAAAATACCTATATATATATTCAGGGGGGTAATTGCAAATTTGATGGAAGTTTAGGGGGGTTAAGTAAAGTTTCCACTAAAAGAAATGTAATTAGTCCAAACAAAAGCTTCATAAGCAAGAAAATGCATCACCAAAGTTCTAGTAAGCAATTGCCCTTTCTGGTCATGAAAGCAAAAAGACTAAAAAGTTTCAAAAATATACAAGCAGAAAAAAGAAGACATTTTCAAAAAGTGAGAAAAATTTGCATTGAATTAAGTTCAGAAAAATGCAAAAGTACGAATGTAAGGAAGCAATCACATTCACCTCTAAATAGAAACGTCCATCGGGAAGTGGCTCACACCTACATTATAAACAAATAATTACTTGAATTTTGAAAATGGTACATAAATAGTAAGGTTCAGACAAAAACAAGTGAATGATACACAGGCTAGCAAGTGTACAAGGGGAAAAAGGATCAAACACCTACTCAGTAATCTCTACTTCACAAGCAAAATCAGCTATGGAACCTGTTGTAGAATCAACGATAACCTACATGATTAATAGACAAACCACACCCAGTAACAGTGAGGAACTTTTTGTCAACCTGATATACCTTAAGAAGGAAAAGAGAAAGAAAAGGACCAGGGACAATAATCTACCATTCCCATCCGACGGTTTCCTTCCATTATCCTCCTCACCTGTTATTCAAGGAGACAAACTACGCATCAGGGTTCCTCTTTTCTTTTTCCAAAAAAAAAGAAGAAGAAGAAGAAGAAAACAATAGAAAAATTATTCAGAATTTCAGGACATAAAATAAAGATGGTCTATTTCTATTATGACTCATATCTTGCCATGTATTTATCTTAATTGACCTCTGCCAGTAACTTACAATAAGGCAACAAAACCAACAAAAGACTATTCTATTGCATGCTTAACCATATTGGCAGAGACAATGCCATGTGCTTTTGCTCAGCTATAGTTGATAAATTTTCATTGCAGTTCCTATGAAGATTTCCAAATGTTACTATCTATGCTATTAGATGAGGCTATATATACCACAGAGCCTGAAAGATATTCATATAGTGTAAAAGTTCATAATGTCTATTCAGACAGACCAACATAAGAGCCAGCAGCGAACTAAACTTTGATCAAAGAAACATGTTTCATATAGAGAATCAAGTGACCAGATCAACTCCCAAAAAAATCTCATGGAGCTCAAGTTAATACCTATTGAAGATGAGTGGTATTTCCTGCTCAGTAGGGGAGCCTGTTCAAGAGATTTTTTTTTTAAAAAAAAATGGAGAGAGAGAGGGCCTATAAATATTGAACCAATACTAAAAGAGGAGAAACTCTCCTACGCCACCATCTCCACAATCCGTTTGCTTAACCCACCCACTCTATGACAACTGCTAGCCATTAAATAACAAAACTACTGAACACCAGATTAGTGAACACTTATTAAACTTTTTTATTTGATAGAAGGGTTATCAAAAATGTTATGTTGTGTACAGAGGTAGTTCATCAAAATATATGAAAACAGGATAAGAAGATTAGCAATCAGTTGACTGACTCACCATAAGCCTGTACCGGGGTTCAAATATGTGGAGTGGGAACTTTTGACATGGTATGACGACATCCATGACAAAAAGTGGCAACAAATCAACGCCAAGGTTTATCAAACTGTCATGCTCTGATTTCCTTTCAGCATATTCCTCAGGGAAGTTCTTTTGTATAATGTTGTTAAGCGTCACACTGGTACAAGGCCAAATGAGGTTGTATATTGCAGAAATATAAAAAAGAACAATCTTAAATATTTCCTGAAAACTTTTCAAAGGTTACAAGAGGAGTAACTCCAGCAAGAAGAATTCATTTTCCATTCTCACTAACTTTACTGTAGGCTTAGCGTTGACATGCATGGTGAAGAGGACAACTTAAAGGGCCCCACCAAAAATATTTTCTTCTTAAAAGCTTTACAATATAAATATTTTAGACGCATTTGCATAAAAACTCAAACTACATCAAGATTGAGTTGATTTGCTTTTCAAAAGATTCAAAACCAAATAGAAATAATTTCTTGGTTTGTTAAACAACCTCCTAATCTGTCAAATTTAAATGTAATTCTCTTTTTTTGCATTCTACTCTTGTCCCAACCAAAGTAAAATCCTGGTTCCCCCCACTGATGGTTATCGTCATGTATAATTCATGGTATTGGGAAACTGCATCTCCTAGGTTGAACCAATGGATGGCTACTCCTGGACTGGCTAATGTGCTCAATTCATACAACAAACGTAGGAAAAAAAGCATTATCAAGAGCATTATCAGACTGTTGTGTGTGTGCGTGTTTGACACGAGCATTTCAATTATCATTGCACATAAACAACTCACCTGATTGCACATGTTCTAGGACTAATAAAAAGCACTGATCGGCACAATGGACATTTATTACCTAACAGTTTCAATACAAAGGTTAGAAGAAAATAAAGTGATATACAATTATGACGGAAAATAGGATCAGCAACAGCAAGGTGCTCACCACGATCCATGGACTGAAATAGACATGAACGGCAAAAAGAATGCCCACAAGGAGTTGTAATGGGTTCATATAATAACTTCAGGCATAGTGTACAATCAAAGTCATCAGTCCGTTCTGGTCTCCCATGATTTCTGCTCCCAATTAAACTGGTTGATGCCCTCTCCAAATTCTGGAGAGAAGTACGAAGAGGATTGCTACATATTACAAGAAACAAACACAAGAGCCATTCACAGAGCAGAAACTGAATAGCAATATTATCATCATAATATCCAGAAATTTAATCATTAAATAACACACACATATATATGTATATTACCTAAAATGATCGACATGCAGACCTGAAAGAATAACATCCCGTGCAATCTCATACTTCTCCAACTGCAGATCCAAAACAAGGTTAATGACAATATGAAAGATATAGTATACATCTGGCAAACATTTACCGGGAGGAAAAGAAAGACATTAGGATACATTAAGGTTTTATCCTCTTATCCTGGATATAAGCATAAAACAAAAGTCGTAAGTAAAACTTAAAAATAAAAATGTAGGAAAACGCATGCTCGGGACCAGTTTGAGTGTTAAAGTGTAACAATTCCAATGATTGATTTTCATTCTACTCTATGTAAAGTAACATCTAGTGCTTTCTATTTAAGTGCAGTCATCAGATACTGATCATGATCAAACCATCTAACATTCCCATCAATTGGTTCTTTATTCAAGCATTCGCAGTTGTTTCCACTGATCCAATTTATCACCCATGGCTATTTGTGTTTTTTTTTAACCCTTTATATTTCCTATAATTCTTACTTCTTTCTACATTTTACATATATGTATAAAGAAAAATAAATATTCAAAGGCCACAAGCCTAGTGGCTTACACATCAACACAAGGTGGTGAAATGTTCTGTCCATCATCTTCACCATTTAAAGCATGCATGTGCACGAAGTGAGTGAGGGTGGAACCCGCCCCTTGGTTACATCAAAAAGAAAGTAAAAGGCAATAAATATATAAAAATAAAAGATGGAAGCCTATTTTTACCAGTATGAGAGCATTGGCCTTTAGAATGTATGATTTTACTGAATTACTTCGGAGATTATTTAGCTTCTCAGCATCCTTTAAAGCAAGCTGAATTTACAATTCGATACTTGTTAGAATGTATGCAAAGGTTACTAAATAAAAAATGAAATTTCCTTTTTATGCATATAAAGAACAAAGACATACCTCAGCATGTGTTGTAGGATCCAGCCCATTCAATGGACTATGTTCAGAATCTGATGGAGCTCTGTGTTTAAGGAATTGGCTAATCCTAATTGAACAAAGATGTCGTTGCAACAAATTAGTTATAGTTAATGAAAGCTACTGTCCAGAAGATGGCTGAAAGGGCATGCAAACATGAACATTTCACTAATCTAGCCTTTACATAACACTTACCTGATATAAGCAGCACTTCGGTTGCCAAGGATAACAGGATCACCTGATTTAATGCTATTGGCTCTTGAGTAACAATTGATTGCCTGAGAAGAAATTAGGTCAGAAATTTAAGAAGAACAATATAAAGGACTTACAGAAATAAGTTTTTCCTTATAAAAGAGTCACAGGAAAAGTCATATGTACTACATATCCAAACAACGATAGTTCACTAATAGACTAAGGGGTAAGTAATTCGATTCATTCACATCTAGATCATAAATGTTTGAAATCCATATGCAAGGAGACATTGGTTTTGCTATTTATTTCCGGCATCATATCCATAGTTAGCACTAGTCAAAAAATCCAGCTCTGTATCAAGGTCATGGTCAATAGTCACTATCATCAATATTTGTTACTATCATAAAAACATCACTATCATCAATAAGAAGGCCCTTAGGATAAGTCTCTGATTCAAAGTGTTTTTGAGCAGCCCTCTATTAAATATTATTTCTTCTTTTGCAAGAAACTAGCAGGCTAAAAGTCTCAAAAGAGTGGCATCAATGAATGATTGAAAGCCCTAAAGCAAGATATGCTACCAAATTAACACCCTCATGTGACCTTAAGTATCCAATGCACCAGATTAACGTCCAGAAAATGGGTGGAAATCCAGGTAGTAGATATTTCTCCACTGACATAAGTGCTATGGCCAAAATATTCAAGCCCCATGCCATCTATGTTGGGAATTCACAACCATAAGTTTCTGCACTTAAAAGGCATACTATTGGAAACATGTGCATCTATAGTAGTTCATTGCCCTGTTCTTAGTACAGCGTTTCTTTGAACTCAACCTAGAGTCCCCTTTTTGAAAAATATTTTAGATGGCTAAACCTGTGGTAGAAGATTCTGAACAGCACACTGAACCACTTCTCCTTTGCTATGCCCACTCTGAAGCTACACATCAGCAGATTGTTCAGCCCACCCTCACTTCTCCAAGAATTTACTATACATGGTACATCAAACTTATAGGAATTTCCATATATTTTTACAAAAGAAGCAGAATATTTGCATGTCTTCATCAAGCAAATGCAACCTGTTTTATTGAGTAAAAATCAATCATTTGTGACCAAAAAGATATATATATATATTTTGAAAGGCATAAAATAAGAAAAGAAAACCTAAGATTTTAATGTAGTTTGATATTTTCCAATACGATCCAGACCCAAGAGCCACTGCTAATACTAAAATTCCCAATTGCTTTCCAAACTATCATGATATTTCCTGATTCAGTTCTGAACTCCAAAGAGGTAACCAATTCCTCACACACACAATTCACAAATTCAAAATTTCTGCTACAGAAAATGAACACTAGCTAGAATTTCAAAACATGAAAGATTGGAGGTTGGAAAATTCATAGGTTGGCAGAAGACAAACTCACCCAAATGTTGATGAATGCGTCTAGAGAAACTAGATATTCAAGAATTTTTATTAAGATGAAAGCACGCTTTACATAGAATTACATCCTTAGGGGTAAACACAATTATAAAATAAATAAATAATGAAAAATTTCACTTACCCACCTGAGTTGTCACCCATTTTGCAATATCCCCCTAAAGTTCAAAATCTCTCAATTTATTGTATCGAACTTTTAATTTGTTTCAATGTCCCCCCTCCGTTAGGATTTTCCGTTAAATCCCAATAAAATTTCCAAAATACCACTTTTTTTTTATTAGAAAAATATTTTAAAAAAATTTGCAAAGATCAAGGCATAGGTATTTTTGCAAATACCATTAAATTCGGACCAACGCCTTAATCTTTGCAATTTTTTCTTTTTTCTAAAACAAATGGGAGTACTTTGGGAAACATTTAACAGAGGGGGAGAATCGCAAACAATTGAAAGATGGATACATTAAATTCAGAGAAATTGAACTTTAAGGGGGGGCATTGCAAAAGTGATAACAATTCAAGGGAGTTAAGTGAAGTTTTTCCTAAAAAAATGTCTCTCTTTTTCTATTCCTACTCTAAGAATCTCACATCAGCATCTCCTTACCATGGCACCACATTGAAGGAATTAGCATTAATAAAACCTTGGTCATCTATAGAAACCACACAATAAAAATGCACTATAATGTCACAGTTGTGTCATCGAAGAATTAAAAGTCAGGTAATAAAGAAACTACCCCATCAGAACAAAACCACCATAACTAAACAAGTTCGTTAAAAAAAAATTATGGTTAATTGCATAATCCCAACAAAAGAAAACAGCAATTCTAAAAGAAAAACAAAAATGAACTTCTTTCCCCAATTAGCTAGACTCAATTCCTCATATAACTCATCTCTTACTTGCACAAGAAAACCATCGTACAAGAACTGCAATTGTTGTAACATATCTACACTTACAGAGAGAAAAATTGTCATAGGTAGAAAGAGCTAACTAGAACAGCACTCCAAACATGGTGGAAAATCAATTCATTTGTTGCAAACGGTGATTGGATCATACAATATAAGATGATTTTTTTTTTTGTGCCAATCACAACTTTAAATCATATCCTTATTACAGGTAACCTAATCACGGGTAAGCATTTTGTTGTTAGTTGGACTCATATGTACAGGACAGATGGAAACAGCCAATCATTTGTTTTCAAAATCTTTGACATTGCAAAATTTTTGTAGATTATCTTTTCCCTATTTAGGTCCCTTGGGTATTACCATGCTCTTTGATTGACAGTTGTCTAGATGGCGGGGTCTAAGTGTAAGCGGGAGTCGGGCGGCTCAAAGAGTGATTACTTTGTAACTAATGTTGTGATAACCCAAAAAGTTAGTCTCACATTAATAAGTTGAATTATGGAGTGGATAGATTATAAAAGGGTTCATGGTGCCAAATCTCATATTGGTTCCTTAATAAGTGAGATTGAGCTTTATAAGTGATTATAGGAAGCCCCAATTACAATTTGATTTATCCTTTTAGAGTGATGCGTGCATATGACTAGCGCTTTCCCTAAATCATTCCAAATGGTAATTGAGCAAATTAGTAACACTATGTGACATTGAGGCACTGCTTGACATAGAACCTGACAAGAAGTTCATGGATACCAATTCCCACATTGGTTGCTTATTAGGTGAGAGTAAGTTGTATAAGTAATTCTAGAGAGCTCAAATTGCAACTTGACTAGTCATTCTTTTGGAGCGATAGTGTAGTGGCCCTGGGTCGTTACAAATGTGAAGCATTCAAAATTCCTAGAGAAATTGCATTGACCCGAAAATAATTTATGCAGACCAAAATTTTTCATTCTCTCCGAACACGCAGAAAATGAGGAAAAAGGTCCCAAAAACCTTTCTTTCTTTCTTTCTTTTTTTAATTATTTTTAATCTAAACAAATGAAGCCAAACTTGTAACAATAGTGGAGGACAAGCAAACTAAACTAGATAGACTACTTTAAATTAAAACATTACCTCTTCAAAACGTTGGTCTCGAAACGCTTGGTTTCCATTCTGAACGAGATCAAAAACATGACTAAATGTCTCCCATTGCACCGATCCCTCTCCTTCATTCGCCTGCAATTCAATTGATGTTTACTTCTCCAAATTCCTAAACAAAGCATTAAATTCGCAACAGAACCATTTCTCCATAAAATAAGAAAGAGTAACTATTTTTGCTTTCAGAAAAAAATTGGGCACAGCTCAGGCCGTTTCTCGTTATCTCAGCTCCTATACAGTGAAGAATTCAACGAGTGAAAGATTCCGCTTCTTGTTTGCCACAATTTTCCTCAGCAACCAAACATTCCAAAAAAGAAAACACAGAGGAAACTAAAAACGAATTTAATTCATCCAAACAGTTGCGATTGGCTCAAAAACAAAGATATCAAGATTCAACAACTTAATTCGACGCCTTCGGCTTTTCCTGCATTTTCACTCGGCAACCAAACATGTAGAAAGAAAAGAAACCAATAATTGGACGGGAAAGCTGTACCCAAATGTAGTCCTCCACGTCGAGCTCGTCGGTGGTGAAAGAAGAAGCTGCGTCGCCAGACATTGAGGATTTGCCACACGCACACTCTTTCACACAAAGCCACTGAGAAAATCAACGCCAGAAAATGGGATTGAGAGAGGAAGAAGAAGAAGAAGAAGAAGAAGAAATGGATGCGACTTGCGAGCCTCGTGTTCGTCTCTCTGTCCCTCGTCGCATACACGGACTAAATTCCACTACGTGTTCTTTCCACCTACGCGCGACTCTTATTACACAGCGCGTGCGTGTGCGTGCTTGGGTTGCGCGCGTGACGATCCTTCTACTTGGAGTCCTCTGCTTTAGTTTAACTTAGATTTCCCCTTCCTTTTCTATCGCATTCATAAAATTATAAATTATAAATTATAAAAAATAAAAAACTTTACTTAATTTCCTTCAATGAAACAATCATTTTTCAATTTACTCTCCTGTTATGATTTTTTATTAAATTTTGTCCAAAATTTCAAAATACTACTGTTTTTTTATATATAAAAATTTATTTCTAAAGACTCCCATTTTGGTATTTTTGCAAAGAAAAATATTAGCGATCAATAAATTCTTTTATTTATCTCATATTCTCTTACAAATTTAATAGATCAACTATTAGATTTGTGAAGAGTACTATAAACTTATGTAAGATCCACGTAAGTTCACAAATCTAATAATTGATGTATAAGATGAGATTAACTAAATATGAGGACAATATTAACCTCGAGTATTTCATGCCGTTAAATATGGGAAATACTTGATGCTCTCATAGTCTCCTTGTCATAGGTGGAAATCATTTTATAAAAACCAAGTGAGATAAATAAGAGGAATAATGGAGAAGTGCTAGAGAGCCAAACAAATAAACCCAATAAAAAAATTATAAACTGACGTGGCAATGATTTTTAAATTAGGGTTAAATACTTTTTCAATACCTGTGCTTTAAGTCAAAATTAAATAGCCATCTTAGTTTTCAAAAATATCACAAATGGTACATGTGGTTATCAAAAAAACCCACTTGATACTTCTGTCAGGATTCCGTTAATTTTTTTAACGGAGTGTTACGTCGCCCTTACAAGTGGCGTGGTACTTGGGTTTTTGGGTGCCACATCAGATTAAATAATATCAAAATTATGTTTAAAAAAAAAAAACGAAAATTAAAAAAACTTTTAAAAAAACCTGCGTACTCCCCAAAAAAACAAAAAAAAAACCCATCATCATTCTCCTCTCCCCCAACCCCAATCCCTCTCTCAACGTCGTCGTCGTCACCGTCCCTCTCAACGTTGTCGCCGTCTCCGTCCCTCTCAAATTGTAGGATGGGTAGCCCTAATTCAACTAGGGCTACCCATCCTACAATTTGAATTATCTGCAAGCTCGGGGTGGCAATCGGTTACCTCTTATTAGGGTTCAGACATTTTCAATTCTCTCTTATCACCTTCGCCAGCTCCAATTCCCAGCTATGACTGAGGTATAATGTATTTTCAGATTTTCTTTGATTACATGCTATTTGGTTTACTTATAAATTTTTTTAGTAGTAGTAATTGTACTTTGTCTTGCTTGTAATGCAATTCTAGAACATTGATTGGGAAAACAAAGAGTAAGATTTTCGATTACGAGTATGAAGTTTGAGTTTTTTCCTTTTGGATTTCTTCCGGGGGATGGCGACGGCGTGTTGAGGAGGCGACAACGACGGCGTTGAGAGTGGGATGGCAAAGAAAGAATGTGGGTCTGCAAAAACCTAAGGGGTTGGGGGAGAGGAGAACAACGATGGGTTTTCTTTGTTTTTTTGGGGAGTACGCAGGTTTTTTTTTAAAGTTTTTTTAATTTTCGTTTTTTTTTAAACATAATTTTAATATTATGTAATCTGATGTGACACCCAAAAATTTAGGTACCATGCCACGTGGTGCCTTGAAACCACAGGTACCATACCACGTGTAAGGGTGACATGACACTCCATTAAAAAAACTAACGAAATCCTGACAGAAGTATCAAGTAGGTTTATTTGATAACCACAGGTACCATTTGTGATATTTTTAAAAACTAAGGTGGCTATTTGATTTTGACTCAAAGTACAGGTACTGAACAAATATTTAACCCTTTAAATTAAAAAAATGCAATTCTCTCTCCCTTGTCTGCCACTCAAGGTCTACCACGTCAGTTTGAATTTTTTTTTTGAGTTTATTTGTTTAGCTCTCTAACACTTCTCGGAATAATGACAGACACCTAAATCTCTGTATTTTTTTTTTTCTAACAAATTGAGGGTTATTTTATAAATTTTGACACATCTCCGGAAAGGTAACAAGGAAGCTTCCTTGGCTGACAGAGAATACGGGCTCCTAAATTCCATTCATTTTGTCTTTTAATTGATGGAAAATAGATACGCAATTCACGCATGTGAAACAATCCCATATATATATATATATATATATAGTAAGTAGGTTGTATCACCTCCTCCGCAGTACATGCCACCTCCCATGTGACCCCAAAATTCAACCTTAATTAGTTAATTCTCAATGGCCATTATCCCAAAAATGGGGTTGAAGTTTAAATCTAGATCAAAAACAATAATAGTCAAATTAATTATCTAATAAATATATGAATTCCTTCTAAAGTTGATTAGGGTGTTTGAATTGCATACATAGAAAGACAATTTTAGGTATGGAGCTCACTTATTTATGTGAATTTAGATCATCTCCAATTCAACCAATCTTTGTTAACATAGGGGCTAAATTGTCTAATAAAGAATAAATTGACAATTTACCCCTATATTGAAGAGGGTCGGAGAGGAAACTAGTCCTATCTATGTTGGCTACCTGAATTGAACAAGCACCCTAATTGTAGTATAGTCTTTGTATTTTTTTTTTACATGTCCACATAAGAGAGGGATGAAGAATTCAAACTAGTCACTTCTGCTTCTTGAAGTGTGGTCTTCAACCGATTGAGCTAACCCTTAAGGACACATTTTTTTTTTTGACATGTCCACAAAAGAGGGAGGAGTGAGGATTCGAACTAGTGACCTCCGCTTTATTAGGCGTGATCCCAGCCGATTGAGTTACCTCTTGGAGTTAAGGACACATTTTTTAGTCAATCTATTAGGACGGGGATCTACAGCAATTTAGAGTTAATGTAAAAGAACTCATGTGGTACTCCGCTATCAAAATAAATTTGAGGTTGTCTGGCTACTCATTTGGACAACTAGACTTCACATAAACTCTTCTGTACAAAATGCTGACAATCTAAGCAATTAATTGCTGTGCATCACAATCTAATTTTTTTTGTGGTTGTCATGGATGGGTTTTTTTCTTGGCCATAAATGAATTAAACTATGCAGATGACCATGTGGTGGGTTTCGATTTGCCATATGTGATTTGTATTTATGGTATCAATTGAATTTAACATCTAGTGGGCAGTTTTGACTTTAGGACTAAAAGTTTGAGAATGAGTTGGAGGCTGAAGAAAAATATGGAAGAAACCCATCTAGATTCTCTTGGAAACGGCAACCGGCGAACTCGAGAGACTTTACAAGAAGCTCTACACAAATGTCTGAGACACCCAATTTTGTAGACAAAATCCAGTTGTTCAGATTATATATATATATATATATATATATAAAGTTAATGTTATATATGTCGTTTAAAAAATACTCCTGAACTACCTCTCAATTTTACCTCTGAACTTTCAATTTGATGCAATCTATCCCTTCATCAGTTTTTGGACGTTAAAGGTGATGAAATGACTTTTATACCTCAAAACCTTGATAAAATTTTAAATTTACCCTTAATTTTGAATTAAAAATTTTTAAAAAATGACAAATGAAAGGTAATTTGATTTTTTTAATAGTTTTTGTTAGGGTTTAACATAAAAAATTGATAGAATGGGTCAATTGCATCAAATTGAAAGTTCATAGGGGCAAAATTGAGATTTTTTAAAATTTAAGAGGTTTTTTCAAAATACATAGTAGTTCAAGGGAGTTATCCCAAAAATTTAAATAATGTAAAATTATGACCACTTATTCAGTTATTTGAAGCGGATCGGCTAGTATGATCCTATTCCTAGTAGAGGAGACTAATGTTACAAAATGTGATTGAAGTGAGGAGAGAAATAAGGGAACAACGGCAATTTTGGGTGGGGGCGAATGGTTTATATGGAGGTAAAGCCAGGTTTAAGTGGCAGCATCCAGACATTAGAAGACAGGTTTATTATACCATCTTTAGCTGTTGTGTGCAGGGAAATGGCCAAAACCTTTCCCAACTTAAGCCTGTCTTTGTCTTTTGTGTATCCCTTTAGGCCCTTGTGTTGGCCCAATGTGTCCATGAGAATGAATAGAATGGATTTTTTTATTTTTTTATTTTTTGTATTCAAGTACATTGAAAATAGGCATTCCTAGTGTCTTGAAGCATTTGATTTTGAGGCACTCAACCTCTTTTTACAAAGTAAATTGAATGAACAATACATCTCTTGGGCCTTGTTTTACAACCAGCAGAACTCATGGATCCTACCAACTATGATATGGATAGACCCCATTACAACCCAATGGCCAAAGGCCCACTAATCTAATCTACCCATTACAGCTGCAAAGAAAGCAAAAGATGCAGCAAGTTTAGAAAGGAGATGGAGTTGGTGAATAACATTTATAAACACATGGTAATATACTCTTGTCACCGCCCTTGTGCGGCCCTAAGAAAGGCTTGATTTGTTTATGATTTTTATGTGATCATGAATGAAATTAGTGCTTGTTGTCTGTTTCTGTTATAATCTTTGTATTGCTTTTTTTGTTTGGGCTTTGTTGTTGGGTGGTTCATCCGAGCACCCCTTTGTGGTTGTTCTACCTATTGTAACTAGCTTTCTCTTATTCAGTCTCCAAGAGGTAGATCAATCGTCTGGAACCACGCTTCATAAAGCGGAGGTCACTAGTTCGAATCCCCATTTCCCCTTCTTGTGTGGACATGTCAAAAAAAAAAAATTTCCCTTATTCAATTTTTTTTTATTAAAAAAAAATTTATTAACGCATGAATATAATTTATTGTATCTTTATGATTTTTTTTTATAAAGAAATTCTATAAAATCATTATGCATTTTTTTTAATATGTAAAATGCAAGTATTTTTGTAATTAATAGCATTAAAGGAATAGAAAGAAAAAAAAAAATTATATTAAATGTATGTATAATGTATTAAGTTATTAACACTGGGCCCAAAACGTGCCGAGCATGCGAAACAACCTGTTGGTTCCAGTCTGAAGTGGCTCAAACTCTTCCTGGGAACAAATTCTCCCAGGTGTTTGGTTGTTGGGGGAGCAGAAAATGGTGGGTGATGATCTGATTCCTGATGGGGGAAAAGACTCGTCTTTTTTCTCATCACAACCCCACAACGCAACCTATTTGAAAGAATGGTCCATGGTGTTGATCAGAGACTCTCCCGCCCACGGTGACTGCTCCGTCTTCCCCCCAGTCAACCACGAGAATCTCCACATTCCCTCACACTCACAGCCCTGTGAAGAACAGCAAAACCCATTATCACCTTCATCATCTTCATCGACATCGCCATCGCTATCGTCGTCGTCATCATTTACATTGTCATCATCACTCTCACCGTCTGATTCCTTCGATTCGGACTCGCTACCGGCTCCACCGTCAGATTCCAGGGTCAAAAAGGCCGGCGAGGTGACGAGCTGGATTGGGATTGGGCTTGAGGTCTTTCGTTGTAAGGTTGTCGCGGTGGTTTCCTCGTTTCGAAATTATGTTGCCTACAACAGAGGGGCATTTCGGTCATTTGGACCCGTCGCGGCCGTGGTGGCGTTGGTGGTGTGGACGTTGTTTATGCGGTATCGCCGTCGGCGGCGACGAGCGGAGACTGTGGGGCGTTTGGTGCAGATTATTAAGGAGAAAGACGAGGTCGGTTTTTGATTTTGTATAAAGTGTTTGTTGTAATGCTTATGTTAATTCTGCTAAAAAAAGCTACAGAATTAGTTTTTTCGACGGCCTTTTTCTAATTTTACTTTCTCTTTCTCGTGAAAAACTTGGAATTAATTAGTGCACCTACTGGTAACTGGGTCTCTTTGATTTTGGTTTTGCTTTCCTATCTCCAAGAAAGGTTTTCTAACTGGGATTTGGTCAATGCAATAAGCTTAATGATTAGCTGGTGTGCTGTCCTCGTGGTAAGTTTTGTTTTGATAATTTGCAGAAAATTACACAACTCCTGCACCAGATTGCTCAAATGAATGAGGTGCTGCTAGCCCGCCACAGAGATCTTTGAAGCACTGGGGCTTTGGATTGACATTGACTAAATTGATGGTCGCAATTCTTCTTGTATATGTTAACATGGATATGCTTCTCCAGATGCTTGTGAGTTGTGAGGCTACATCATACAACTGGTGTGATATCTGAACAGCACTGCTATTTTAAAAGGAAGAACATGATTATTGATCATGAAACCACAATTTGAGCTCTGCAAAATTCATATATTGCAAGGAAAATGTTGCAGATTAGTAGACTGGTATCTGAGCTTTTGAAGATATGTTAATGGAGTTCTAATGATGTCCCATACTCTTCATAATTGGATGCGGCCGAGCCAGGGACCAGGATCCGGGAACAATTTGAACCGGAAAGTATCCGTTAGTTATATTTAAGAGTTATTTTTGTCTTTTTATTTTTTGAAATGATAAAAATACTCTTTTAATATAATTACCTGATTACTTTCAAATTCATTTGAAACGGAGAGGATAATAATTTCAGGATCCGAGCTTTGGAATATGCATTAATGAAGTTTAAGAATTCTGGCATCATCGCCAAGTCTGGTAGATTAGTTTCTGATTTATTTTCTTGATCTGTAGACAAATTAGCTAAATTTATTAGGCTATTTTTTGTAGCTAGTTTACTATGTGATGTGATTATTGACAAATTTTGTGTGTTGCACTTCTAAGGACTCCATCAGTTAATGGCAAACTATGAATAAGCTTTTGTTCTACTTATCAAAAAAAATGAATAAGATTTTGTTCTTCTAATTTGCCTCTGTTCTTATCTGCAGATAATGCATAGAGCCATTGAGGTCCCAATCAAGGATTATGATTTATACAATTTATTCCTAAATTACGGAATTTAGGCGTTTCTAGAGCATTAAAAGAATTAAAAAATGCGACTTATTAAAAATGTGACATGTTAGAGTTAAGAATTTAACGTATTTTCATTAGATTCTTGTTCTGTGTTGTAAAAAAACTGAATCAAAAATTGTCTTTTGATTTTTGGAAGAAAAAACGTCAATACAAAAATGAAGAAAAAGCCTTTTGATTATATCTTATTATTTCGATAACATGCCACATTTTTAATAAATGGTATTTTTCAAGCATTTTGATACTTAAAAACAACCTAAATTTCGGAATTTAAGAATATATATATATTTTTGAAATTGTAGGGATCCTAATCTCCCAAATAATTGAGTATGTAGTATGGTCCCAACTTTTTAGTACCCGTCTTCGAATAAAATTTCTGTCCGATTTAGCCCTTGGCAATTATGTTTATTTACTGAAAAAAATTTGCTTAAGGACTTCACACAATTGATTGTTCAAGGATAAAATTGAAACCTAGTCAATCAATAATATATTACATAACCTTACATAATCCCCAAACAATCGTTATGAAAAATACATCATAAAGAGATCACGATTTAAGGAATTCTTAAGAACTTTGAAGGATCAACGATCTCACGGAACAGAATAAAGATCGTCTATAATTCTTAAGAAACACTTGGATTAAAGATTTAGCCTAATAATTTAAATCAATTTTGCATTAAAGTGCTTGGGCATCTGGTTGATGGCCAATTGGCCATAGAAGCTTGACAAATCTAGCGTCACGGATCATATTAGTACACCATGAAATCAAACAATTATTCAGCTCTTGCACCAAATTGCTCAAAAGAATAAAGGTGCTGCAACATCAAGCTAGAAAATCAATAAATAAACGGGAGAAACAGTAAACTCTTGTTGCAGAATAATCCTACTACCCACTTCAGCTTGGGATTGAGCAAGAGAAACAGTAAATAATCTACAGAAGCAATGCAAGCAGCAACATGCCAAATACAAAATAGTTCCTTTAACTCTATAAGTTGAGAGAGACAGACCCTGCTTATGGACAAACATGGAGAATTATGTACGGGGAGACTAGGTAGGTCATTTTTCCCAGACTCCTCCGAATAGAATGTCAGGTTGGAAACAACCATTTGCCAATTAGTGTAACTAATACAACTAAAAACCATGTATTGCAAATGAATAACACAATTTAAGAATTGATACCAGCAGGGCGGAGAGATTACAAATCTTTCATCTACTCCATAGCATTGAGGACCAAAACCAACATTTATGACTAATTCTTGTTATTCCTGTTCTGCATTTCAAGCTACAAAAGGCGAGAGAAGAAAAACATACTCCTATAATGATATGGAGTAATGCTTATACATCACCTTCCATCCCCCAAAGCCTGTGTGACATGATTTCCCATAGCATTTGATGTATGGAAATTGATTTCTTGGTTAGAAGGGCCACACCACATAGGCTTTGGGAGATGGGGGGTGATGAATAAGATTCCTTATATGATATGTGCCTTTACTAGCTTCACCTTTCTCGTAAGGCAGTGAAGAGGCTAATAAACGAACAAAGAGAAGAACAAGATGGTGTCTGACAATTTAAAGAGTGCATAAAATAATTTAGCTCTCCAATGAACATAAGAGTCTAGAGGATGTCAAAAAGACTAAACTGGAAGTCCCCAAAATCCCTTACTCAAGCAAGATAAAAGATTTTAAACTATACCTAGAAGATTTCCTTCCAAAGGAGCCTTCCCTATTAAAATGTACAAGTTATACATCAAACCCTTGTTGCATGGGCCAGGTGTCTTGGAGTCTAATATACAAATTCATTTTTTTGAAGGATCTAACAAGAAACCATCTAATTGAGTTTCAGACTAAATCACTAGTTACCATGCAAAAAACTCCAATCCCCCAGTTAAAGATTTGCTTCAGAGTTGAATTCAGGTGTATAGGACAAAGATTAGTATAGTGATATATCACATTTGTCAATTAGAAGTACTCAGCATAAGATAGGATATAATCAGAGTTACAATCAGGCATAAGACTGTCCAAAAAATAGTAACTTCAATAAACTTCACAAAGTTAAATATATATTTTTTTGATAAGTAATAACCAATTTTATTAAAAACGTAAGGTGCCCCAAAGTACATTGGGAGTATACAAAAGGATCACCTAATTAGAAAATGAAAAATTTACAAGGAAATCCTCATAGCTAATCGACACTGGGAAGACATACGCAACAGTCCAAAGGTACAAAGTATGAAATCAGGAGGATAATATGTCCTCCAAGGACCTCTCCAAGTCCTCAAAGCACCTATTATTTATCTCCCTCCATAAACACCAAAAAAAGCAAGTAGGCACCATCTTCCAGATCGCAGCACTCCCCTTCCTCCCCGAAGACCACCAACAGGCGAGCAAGTCGAATACTAGAGATCTACTTTCTAATTTGCTATCAATAAACATCTAATCTAACTGTAGTCTGTAAAACAGAAAAAACTGATGTCATACATTTCCTAGGATTCAGCAAGTACATGGTAAATGACTATGTTTTAACGAGGATATTAGCATCTTCATGTATGTGAAAGTCACTATGTACACAATTTACTTCTAAATGAGACACTCTTGCCGTTGAAAGATGCTACAATAACTCTATCCTCACATCCCACAGCAAATCATCCTCACGTCCTCAAGTTGTGGATATGAGAAGGTCAAGATACGTCCAATACAACAACTAGGACATGAAGAGGCATGGCATATTTCAACAAATCTCTAATTCCAACTATACATTAAGCTGAGTGATATACATCAATGTCACAAGACTTCAGAGATTCTCACTTACTTCCTCTTGATTATACAATTCATCTACTTGCGATATAACAGACTTTAAACCAAAGCATGCATATTGTGTACTTGTAGTAATTAAAGGTTCATGCAAGGAAAAAATTGAAACTAGCATTACAGGGCAAATCATCAGTAAAATTTCTTTTATGGATTACTCAAACACAACAACAAGAATTGAAGTTTACAAAAGAATTCTACTCTATAGTTCCTCAAAACAGTACCAATACAACATAACAAACAAAAAATACTTAGATGGAAACTGTTATCAAATTTAAATTTGCTTTTGACGGAGGAATTATATCATTACCTAAACATTATCACACTTTGTTTTTTCACTCTCTAGCTCTGTGGTCCACTGCTCCCTTGCACTGTGTGCCGCCGAATATCAAACTGGTCCACAGATTCCAAAGGAGTTACTGTCTCATTCCTGATCCTCTTAATCTTAGGACTCAACAATCCCCTATGCCTAAACCCATACAGCTTAAGCACCTGGTTATCTGCGAAATTAAATGCCCTCTCCATGCTGCTCAAGCACCTTGCAACCGGGTAATCCCCGTAGCTCCCACAAGGCTTGCAACCCACAAAATGGGTCACGAACGGCCACCTCTCATCCCCCAATCCCGGATGATACTTCTCAACCATCTCCTCGTATCTATCCACCAATCCTGCCCAATACCCATGCAAATAATACGAATTCTCAAGAAACACCTTGTCCATCCACTGATCCTTCTTCGAAAGCAACAAGTAAATCAACGCCGACTGATCATCTGCCTCGAATGCCGGCCTCCCCTTCAAATTCGCTGTTAAAATCTTCCCGGCCTCCTCCCGAACTGGCCCTTTTGGCCCCATTGGGGCCCAATCGTCTAGCAAATCCAAAGACCACTGACAATTCCTAAACAGGAAACTACCCGTATTCAACGCAATCCAACTCTTCTGCTCGAACATTAAATCCGGGTAACCATGAACAACCAAATTATAACCATCATACTTGGAAACTGGAATCTCAAAAACCATATCGGTGAAGAGCGCATCGCTATCCATCCACCAAATCCACTCCACCTCAGGATGCGACAGCATCAACCGCCGAATCAACGGCAATTTGGCCCAGTACCCAGCTAGTTCCTTGTCCAAATGAGCCAAATTGTACACTATTTCAATCCCATGAAGTCTACAATAGTCAATCTTATTCTTAATAGCTTTCAGCAAGTAATGGTCACCAATTGGGTTATCACAAGGTTTAGGAGGAGACCCAGTTACGAGCAAGATTCGAGGCTTACCGTTAACGTAGCTAGGGAACTCGGGGTTCTGGTGTAACCAGGCCTTGCGCTCGCCGTCCCAGTCGGCAATTTTGGGTCCGAGAGCATACGTGTCGTTGGGGTTGAAGAACAACTCGGGACCGTCGGGGTCAGAGGGGTCGGAGTCGGAACGGATCTCGGCGAGGATCCGGTTGGTCTCCTCGATGATGTTTTGGTTGGCGGCGTCGCCGTCGGAGGAGCCGAGGTGACCGATGCCGACGGTTCCGCGGAGGACCAGGATGGTGACAAAGCCGCAAAGGATGGTGATCTTTATGTTGTTGAAGGTCTTGTGGAGCTGCCTGCCACGCGACAACACCGTGCGCCCCCTGCCGTTGGCTGCGGTTGTTGTCGGCAGCCCACCAGCACCTCCGCCGCTGCTTCTCTTCTGAGCTGTTATGTTCTCTTGTTGCCCCATCTCTCACTCTCTCTCTTTCTGTGTTTGTCCAAGATTACAGGAATTGGGTGTTTGAGGATAAGCAAGCAAAATGCTTCTCTCTCTTTTTTGGCTTGTTATGTGGGTACTATTTGTGGGCTAGATCTAGAATTCCATATTTCATTCTCTTTGCATTTTTGTTCTACTGTGTCTTCTGGGGAGAGTGAGAGAGAGAGATGGAGAAACCCTAGGGGATGCAGGTGGAGATGGGGGTGAGTGAGTTCATGGTGGAGGTGAGGTTGATGGGGGAGTATGAAAAAGGAACTAAGGTTGGGGAGACAGTCGAGAGACCAACTGTTACAGCGCGTCTCACAGACTCACAGTCTATAAAACAAAATAAATTAATAAATAAAACGTGTTAACCCTATAGAAAAATAAAATGAATTAGTGTAATTAAATAGGAGTTTAAACTTTAGACTCCCTCTTTTAAAGTGAAATTTATTTATTTTAGGATTAAGATTTTATTTTTGTTTAATTGTATTATATTATTTAGAATTTTTTTGAATGATATGTCAACGTATTTAATCTCTAAAATATAAGCCAAATTCGAGGTATTAAGGGAGTCTATTTTAATGCTTGATTATGAGATTATGTGTTTTTTAAGCTAATATTATATTTAGTGATTTGATCTGAATTGGGATCTGATTTTCCTTTTTAAAAAAAAATAAATAAACCATTTTCTCATTCTATCAAAGATTCAGAGTATAAAACTCTTACATCATAAAGTATAAAACTCTTGAAAATATAGGTAAAAATTATGTGGTTACAAAGTCGTAGATACATCGAAAATTTAACAATTAAATTGTATTCATACATCTGATCTCACCTATGTACAAACTTCATTTATGACATATATCTGCTCCTAGCATACTAGATCTAAGAGATGAGTTGATCATATCCCTAAAACAAAAATTTTTATTTAACCGGCCGTAAGAGATAAACCCTTACACCAAAAATTATCCATCATCAACTCGAAAGCCATAATAACATAAACAAACAAAAAACAAAATACCACAAATAGCAACGGCATACTCACACAAAAATGTGTGAGATTCACACGATCTACGCTCTAGCGCGTTTGAACCACAACCGTCGCATGCTGATCAAAGGAAAAAACGTTTATTTTCTACATGACTCATTGGCAGCAGAAAAGTATGTGTAATGACACGTATAGGACTTGTACTGGTGGCAAAAACATAAATTTGCTTCGGAAAAAGCTGATCTAAGAACTCTTGCAGAAATCGACAAAGCCAAAAGATCGAAGAGGGAAACAAACAGCGAGGTAGAGTAAACGGCCAAAGTGATGAAGGAGGTTGAGCGCTGCTGCTACAGTATAAACAAAATCTAAAACAAAAATCAGGAAAAAGGGGAAGGGATCCTTCCTCCCTTTTGGATTGCAATGGAAGGGGCTAGGGTTTGCTCTTATTATTTCTTCTTCTTCTTCTTCTTCTTTTTAAGTTGCTCTTATTACTCTTGCTTCTACCCCCATTGGGATCTGAATTGAGTTCTCCATGTTGGAAGCTTCGGTTTATAATTTATCTATTTTTCTTAAAGAGACAAATTAAAAAGAAAATGGTAAGATTCAAACTCTAGTCAATGTTTTAGGCAAGACCATAGGCCAATTAGATTTTCTTTTTTAATATAAGTATAAATATATATATATATATACTTGATTAACATGATAAATGAAAAGTCGAAAAAAAAAATGAGAGAGAGCTCGCTCTTGTATTAATTAGTTAAAAAAATAAAAATAAAGAAACAAATATTTATCCATTTTTAACGGTGCACCTAGTAAAAGAAAAAGGTATATTAATAACTTACTTCACAACTTGAGCTAAAATTATAATATTATTTATTCAAAGCGAAGCGTTCGCCTGTCTCTTACGTCAACGGGCCCACGGGTCGGGTGTCTCCCAACTGTTTTACACTTTGCACAGCTCAGTTTTGACCCAAATACGGGTAAAGAAGAAAGACCCTGGAAACTGGAAAGAATGGGCAAAGCTCATTTTTTTTCCTAGGCCCAAATTATTTATTCTTATTATCTATTTTCCTTAAAATATTAATTTTTAATATATATATTTTTATAAGTTTTTTTAATATATATTTTATTGTCAAGAGAAAAAAAAAATACAAATAATTTAATTTGAAGTGTCAGGCTGACGTCAGGCGGGGTCCAATGATGTGGTGCATTGACATGTGCGTTTCAAATCCAAAAATGGGTGAGATATCAATCGGCCCAAGGGCCCACAAGACCCCATCTCCGTTTCTGTCTCCCACCATGTGCCGTATGCCATGTGCTGCGACCAAATTTGAGCCGCGTGTCTTTCTCTCATAGATAATGACTGCTAACTAGCTGGCCCAATAATTAATCAATGTCGTATTAGTCCTAATCCTAATAATATTTAACTATTTTTAGTGGCATTTCCTTGGCCCATCTGTAATTGTGCTAGAAAACCCATATTTTGGAATTTTTTTTTAAGTAGGATTAGATTAGATCATAGCAAAATGGTCAACTTCATTTTTCTGTGTGAACACCATTTACCAAGGTGATTCAAGTAAAACAACTGATTAGGCTAATTAGAGAGCTGTAAAGATCCTAGTTGAAAATTTTCAGTATCAATGTGGCATCCTAGTTGCATATGTAAGAATGAATGAAGATAGCAGAATACAAGCTTTTACAACCTAAGTCACTCCAATTAAGCCAAAAGTAAACTACAATAAAGAAGATTGTGTCCACAAAAAAGAATGCCTCATGGGACCTTTATAGAAGGAGGAGATGTTAACGTATCAAGTTGATGCAGAAGTCTTTTTCTTCTTTGCCTTTCCAATATTATTTGCAACTTTCTCTGGCTTCTTGGTTGTGTTTTGGTCCACAGAGCTAACATTCTCCAATATCCTTGTCGGCTTAAAAACCTCAGTGATTGAAGGGTCCAACAGATCACTTGAGCAGCCAAGTGTAACTCCCATTCCCATGGCCTCATTCCAGAGCTCTCTACCCTTCTCGAAGTCCCCTCCTCTACAAAGCTTTGGTATAAGCACATCATAAACTGGCCCATAACCACCCAATGAACTTCTCTTCATTCTCTCAAAGAGCTCAAGAGCAAAATTAACTCTCTCACCTCCACATAGTATACCAATCAAATCATAGTAAAACTTACGATCTGGTATCAACCCTTCACTAATCATCTCATCCACTATCTTATTGCCTTTACCATATCTCCCACTCAAATACAATACCCTAGCAACAAGATAATAGCTTGTCCAATCTGGAGAACAACCCGACTTCTTCATTGTCTCAAGAATTCGACAACATTCCTTGACTCTTCTTGTCCTTCCAAGACATGAAAGCAAAATATTGTAACTAATTGAGGTTGGGGCAATCTTATAGGACCTCATTTCCATCATCACATTCAATGACTCAGGAACAAGACCAGAAGGATTACGTTTAAGATTTCTCTCACAAAGGCACCTAAGGAATGTGTTATAGCAAAACAAATCAGGCAAAAATCCAGCTGACTTCATCTCTTTGATAATCCTTCGTGCTTCCTTCACATTCTCCTGCTCAGACCAACCATAAAGAAGGCTCCTGTAAATGCTAGGCTCTACACCAGAAATCTTATCCTTGTGGTGCAAGACAACCCCCTCCGCTCTCCTGGCATGCCCTTTTGCACATAAAGCATTAACAATAGCAGTGACTGTGACTTTATCTTGCGGACACTTGTACTTGTCCAAGTTCTTAAATATACCCAACGCCTCATCTTCCTTCCCCAATTTAACCAATGCCTCAGCTACAACACTAAAAGTATGAGTGTCCATCACCCGACCCTCCTTCCTAAGATCTGAAATCAATATATTCATTGCTGTGTGGTCATTCTTCTCCGCAAACACCTGAATGGCATAATTATAATCCTTGTCCTCTAAACCACAATTCAATTTCTTACGAGACCACAAGAAGAATCTCAGCAGTCTCCTATTGGGTGCTTCATGCTTGCAAGAGTCTATAACTTGCGTCACAAGCGACGGTGTTAAAGAAATTGTCAGTTTATTTAGACTCAATTCTAATTCATCTAATCCACCAATCGTGCTTGAAACAAAACCACACAGCTCCTGCAGCCTGGACTGTGCCGGGTTTGGCAGCACTGTGCAGTAGAGAGATAGACAGAGACATTCGCGCTTCTTGGCTTTCAGTGTTCGCCGTAAAAGGCTTTGCCATTTCGATTTCATAACGATGTGCATCTTCTCTACGAAAATTCATCAAACAGGTGGTACGCATTACAAGATACACGAATTCTTCAAGCATTTACAAACGTTTATCAACCATAGCATAAATATATATTGATTTTCTTTCACACTGACTCCTACATATTCCCAGCAACCAAATCAGAGTAACAAAAAACCCAGTAGATGCGCATTTGAATTTTGGGTTGCTTGATTTATAAGTTATAACAACGTATAACCCAGATAAATCAAATATAGATGGATTGGCATGAAACCTTATAGGGGTAGCGCCCACAACGAGAGCTGAGCCATGGGATCGATAAGAAGAGCTGTTGCGCAGCTTGCGGCAGTTACAAATGGGTTTTTGATAATGGATTTGACATGATGGACATTTTGAGCGTGGAGAAATCACGATGCTGCGTATTGCGCGTGGTGGTCCGTTACGTATAGGCCCGGTGCAAGGGTGACTGTGGGCACTGACCGTACAGTGTGGGCTGAGTGTGACCGCCTGACGCCCTGAAGGCGGTTCGGTGGTTGAGTAGCGTTGCAGCGCAGGCACAGTAGCGTTGCTGGGCTGAGTGCGGGGAAGAGCCGTCGGTGGGCTGAATTTCGTTTACCTATCCGGTATCCGAGAACGTGGGACGCAGTGGTGTGCGGCCGTGGGAGGCAGCCGTTCGGGGTGCTGATCGATAGTGGTCTGCGCGATAGTTTTGAGGGAGAAGCAGAGTGTTTGGCTACAGGCGATTATCTATTCTTAGATCCAGATAAAGTAATCAAGCAAATTGACGGGTCCCAACTAATAGATGGCTTTGCTTCAGTTTTCAAGAGGTAATTTAATTGGTTATGACCATGTTTAATAAAGTGAAAGTCACTAGTTCGAATCTTCATTAACCTTCTGGTGCGAACATGTTAAAAAAAAAAAAAATCATTTTGCTTTGTGATCTTGCTAACATCAAATCTTTGGTATGCATAATGCATGTGACTGTGAGTATTTATAACTAACTGAATATTATTCAGTTCGTTTGAAATAGAGAGGATGTTAATTCGCGACACAATACCTTAAGTAGTTGTAGGAAAGTACTCCCATCATTTTGCCTATGAATAAGTATTAAATCGATAAACTTGTGGTTTCTAAATGGTAGTTTAATTGACTGTGAACCACGTCTTATAAAGTACAAATTATTAGTTTGATTCTCCCTTCCCTTTCCTTGTGTAGACATGTTAAAAAAAAAAAATCGATAAACTTGTAAAGTAGATTTAACTATAAAAAAGAAAAAAAGAAGATGACAGATATTGCTACTGCTTCCTAAGATTCAGTTTTGCTTGTTAAAATTCCAATATAATTGAGAAAGCAATCTAGGAAAAATATTCTGTTTAGTTTGTTAACTTTTTTTCTCTAACTAATAATATTTTCCGACAATTAAAATACAAAACACTCATAAAAATACAAAAATAATTTGTATATTTATGCCAAGTTATATATATAATAATAATAAAATACATTAACAAATAGAACAGAAGAACTTTAAAAAAGAAGCAAAACAAATATTAAAAAAGAAGAAGATAGAAATATAGAGCATATAGCAATACTTGCAACATTGCTAGTAATCATATACTCTTTCTACAGTAAAAAAAAAAAACCCTACTTAGCTAAAGGAAGTGTTAAGAGGAATTATTTGACAAAGCTTTATGCTTTTTAGCCAAAAATNTTAGATCCAGATAAAGTAATCAAGCAAATTGACAGGTCCCAACTAATAGATTGCTTTGCTTCAGTTTTCAAGAGGTAACTTAATCGGTTAGGACCATGTTTAATAAAGTGGAAGTCACTAGTTCGAATCTCCATTCTCCCTCTGGTGCGGACATGTTAAAAAAAAAAAAATCATTTTGCTTTGTGATCTTGCTAACATCAAATCTTTGGTATGCACGTGGCCGTGAGTATTTATAACTAACTGAATATTATTTAGTTCGTTTGAAATAGAGAGGATGTTAATTCGTGACACAATACCTTAAGTAGTTGTAGGAAAGTACTCCCATCATTTTGCCTATGAATAAGTATTAAATCGATAAACTTGTGGTCTCTAAATGATAGTTTAATTGGCTGTGAACCACGCCTCATAAAGTATAAATCATTAGTTTGATTCTCCCTTCCCTTTCCTTGTGTAGACATGTTTAAAAAAAAAAGAAATCGATAAACTTGTAAAGTAGATTTAACTATAAAAAAGAAAAAAAGAAGATGACAGATATTGCTACTGCTTCCTAAGATTCAGTTTTGCTTGTTAACATTCCAATCTAATTGAGAAAGCAATCTAGGAAAAATATTCTATTTAGTTTGTTAACTTTTTTTCTCTAACTAATAATATTTTCCAACAATTAAAATACAAAACACTCATAAAAATACAAAAATAATTTGTATATTTATGCCAAATTATATATATAATAAAATAGATTAACAAATAGAACAGAAGAACTTTAAAAAAGAAGCAAAACAAATATTAAAGAAGAAGAAGATAGAAATATGGAGCATATAGCAATACTTGCAACATTGCTAGTAATCATATACTCTTTCTACAGTAAAAAAAACCCTACTTAGCTAAAGGAAGTGTTAAGAGGACTTATTTGACAAAGCTTTATGCTTTTTAGCCAAAAATAAAAAATAAATCAAAAAATCAAAAGCATTAACAAATAACTTCAATAGCAAAATACATGTAAAATATTAAAAATTACTTTTACCTTTATTCTACATCAAAACATTTTTCAATTAAAAAATATTATTCAAAAGGTACTCGTTAGGGAATTAATCCCAAAGTGAAAAAACCCCTTCTACCCTATTAATAAAAGAGAATGAATTCTCGAAAAAAAAAATAAATAAAAACTTCCTCTAAAGTCCGATCAGTTGGATCTTGCTTCAAACTAAAGCACATCTGCCGTTGAAAAAAATAAAAGGCCCAGATTTAACCACGTCTTTTTAACGTTTCTTTTACCAAACGAATTGAGGCAAATAGACGCTTTTTATTTTTATTTTTTTTAATTTTTTTTAAATTAAACGCCGTTTGAGGAGAAAACAGACGTCTGTGGCTTTCAAGTTTCAACCCCGGCGGATACTGGTTGGCCTGAAGTTCATCTTCCAGATCCAAGGCTGGAATGTAAATTATGTAATCATCATAATACAAACGATCAGAATTGCAGACAAAGCACGGTGAAGAAGAAAGCAAAGAAGAAGACGAGGAACTCTCGAGCTCAAGGACTTGGGAGACGATCTTGGCAGTGGGCTGAGAAGAACGAGCCTCTCTCCTGCTGATCACCGGCGAGAAGCAAGCGCCCATTAGTTTCCGGATTCCAAATTCAGTAACTGCGTGTGAAGGAGAGGAAGAGAGACGTAGGAGTACTCGAACAGTCGTACTGTGAAAGAGTTGGGAGAAAGAGAACGGAAATGAATGAATGGGAACTGCGAAGTATCAGGTGTGCTATAAATTTGGAAGTAGTTGAAGGGAGGCGAGGCGATGACGCAATCGAGGCCGTCACCAACGAATTCCGGTGAAAACTTCTTCAAATACACCGCCCAATACAACTTCAGGCCAACCAGTTTCCGCCGGGGTTGAAACCTAGATCCATCTTTGCTTCAAAAGGAAAAGAGACGTCTATGTTCGCTCCTTAAACGGCGTCAGAAAGAAAGGCAAATGAAACGACAGAGTTTTTGAGTTAAAAAGACGTAGTTTTAAAAAAAAAAAACATAAAAAGACGTGGTTAAATCTCTGAGTCTTGAAGAAGCCATCAAAACCATTTCTTCACTGGTTTTATTATACACAAAATCGTGGGTTCAAATCAGTTGATACTCTTTGACCTTTGTGGGGTCTGAGCAGAGACTTGTGGGGTATGCTTCGTTTCATTCTTCTACTTACGTAGCAAGTTCCTTCCCGAGGAGGGTTTCATTTAAATTTCCCGAGTCCTTAACTTTACCATCATCCATCATCGTCAGATGCTTATGCAATGCTCTCCAGCGTACTTGTGGGGGGTCTTTGTGTATATGTATATATAGGGTTGAAGCTGCTTGTTGTCTGCAATGCTCTTGTTTCTTGAAGTTCTCTAGCACACTCTCTCTCTCTCTTCCTCTACCGTACTGTTTGAAACTCTCATTTGCAGTCCTTCTCTGAATTGCTGTGAGTTTTCTACTTCTCAACTTTGGCTTATATTTATTGAATGCCATTTTCATATTTTTTTTTTAAATCTGCTTTCGTTAGAGAGAGAGAGTATTAGTAGACTTGGGTTTGAATTTTTATTGGATTATTATTATTATTATGGATTCATTGGTTTTGTTTTGATCAATGATGGTGCAGAGAAGCCAATTGCTATGGAAATAGGCGGATCCCAGCAACTAGCTGGTGATCCTCTTCCATTTGCCAGAAGGTAGTTCCTAAATTTTCTTTCTTATTTTTTGGTTGATGAGAAAATTGAGGAAAAGAAAAGAGCAGAAAATTTATTCTTTCTTCATAAAACATCCATTTTCCTTTATCTTCCCATCACTCCGATACTGGGTCATTGGGTCATTACTATCTTCTCAAATTGATTTTTTTTTTTTTTTTTTAATGTCCTCTTAATCGGGCAGTTGTTGTAGTCTAACTTTTGGGTGGTTTCTCATTTTCCTTTTCATTGCTTGGTGATGGTAAAATGAAGTAAAATAAAGAGCCATAATTTGGTTTTGATTTTCTCTCCTTTTTTTTTTTTTTTTTCATCTCCAAGATAAGGGGTTACTAAGAGTTTGTCATGTTGATATTGTTTTGATGTTCTTTATATTGTGTGTGTGTGGGTGTTTCTTTGGGTAAGTAAATAGAGGGTGTGTTGTTGTTGTTGTTGCAGTTATCAGCTTGAAGCACTGGAGATGGCAATCAAGCAGAACACTATAGTGTTTTTGGACACTGGCTCCGGCAAGACTCTGATTGCCATCATGCTTCTGCGCAGCTACGCATATCTTCTCCGCAAGCCTTCACCTTTCATAGCAGTTTTCTTAGTTCCCCAAGTTGTCTTGGTCTCTCAAGTATGGCAACTGTTGCCTTCCTCTCTCTTTCTCTTATTTCTTGCACTCAATGTATGTATTTGGCATAGGTATATGCTTATCCACGTAGGAAATATATACCTTGGAAGTCTAAGATTTTAATGGGTTTCCTTCTTTATTGATTTTCAATAATGAGTTGATAATTTGGAGTGGTTAGTTACGGATGATAAAACTAGCATCATAAGAAAAATTTGAAAGTTGTTTCATTGGTTGTTGTATTTGGAAAATATAAACTACATGTGTCACATGCATATCTATGGCACTTGAAATTCTCAAATTTGGGCTTTGGAGTTA
>CM017328.1:5694846-5735108 GCA_006937295.1 Carpinus fangiana | reverse complement strand
TTTAAAATGATATTCTAATAGATTTTGCTCAAAAGCATCTATTTTACTAATTTTCAGAAATGAAATATGTTGGACTTTGGCAGCCAGAACATGTAATGTAGCCAAAACAAGTAATTTTCATAAAACATTATTGACATGGTGCTTATAATTGTGGTCCTGTGAGGTTGATGGTGTGATATATTATCTTCAACTGCTGTGCAGACAAGATCCCTTGAACAACTTGTTTCTTGTTTTTGATGCTTCTATCCCCACCTCCCCACCCCCCGTGGTGCTATGTGATTATGGTGTTTATCATCTTTGTTCTAAGATCTTTTATTCCCTAATTTTTTGAAATTCACATGGACTTTATGTTCCTTTGCTCTTGTAATTGAAACTTGAAAGAGATGAAAGTGTACTAAAAGAGGCACTGATTGATACTTTCTTAGCGATGCATAAGAAATGTGCTTTTAGACATTCTATGTAGGTTGTAAACAAATCTCAAACAATAAATGACATCTTTATATGCTGTTTTCACACATGAGAATTCCTGTCCTGTTTGCTAACTTCTACCAGGAAAGATGCTTTCATTGTTTGTGTGAAGGTTATGCAATGTTTTATATTTTTGGATTAAATTATAATGGATTTCCTTCCTTTAGTAACATCTGGCTCCATCAACGCTAGTGGTCCTTGTATCAAATGGTATGCTCCTCTTCCCCCAAACCAGGGGAGGAGAGTGAAATCATAAGTTTATTTCCAAATGGGTGTGTGAGTTATATTTTCCTATGAAAGAAAAAACTTAATCAGCAATAACTAACAGTTATTTACTTGTTTATTTTTTGCTTTTAGGTGCTTGTGATGACGCCTGCAATTTTGCTTGCTGGCTTGAGGCATAGTTTTTTCAAACTAAGCATGATAAAGGTTTTAATAATTGATGAATGCCACCATGCCAGGGGTAGACATCCTTATGCTTGCATTATGATGGTAAGTTATCTAATCTTGTTTCTTTCTGTATCAACAGTCCATCTTTAGCATTGTAATGATCATCATTGTGCTCAAGTGCTTATCCACTGAAAAATCCTCTTATGAATAGGTTTGACTGCTTAATTTTTTGGGGATAAAGTTTTTCACATGTCCACACTTTTTTTTTTAAATGCATATATAAGCTGTTTCATTTTGATCTGGATTTGTTAATCTTAGATGCATTTGTATTCTAAACTGACTAGTCTGTAATCTTTGGATATGACAATGTGCAATCATATTTTATGTATATTAGAGGCTGGATATTCTTTGATACTTTGATTGACCATGATGGATAAATTTAGGGTGAATGTAAATTTTAGTGTCAATAGTTTATCTAGAACACTGGTTTTTTCATACATATTTAATTTTAAAGGTCTACTAACCTGTTGGCTTTTGGCTGTGTCCTTCATGGATCCAGTGAAGTGGTTTAAATATTTTTGGTGGCTATTGTCAAATCATTGGCCAAAATATTCACTCTCGTCCTTGTTTGAAGAAGATGTGGCCAAATATTAAGATTTTGGATTATGTCTTGCTGAAAGATTGTGTATATATTGTTGGTATTGAGGCATCCATATTTTGTTATCTTTCCCAGTCACTTCTTTGCAATCTTATACATACCGGAAAAGAGGTAAATTCACATGTAAAATATATTAGGGGTAGGATGGTCACAAGTTTTCTGGAGTGTGTTTGCCTGGGAAATGCATGATCGTTGAGGTTTTTGGACTTATAATGCATGACAGTTGGCAGAAATTGTACTGAAGTTGTCATTACTTTCAGATTGGGTTGATTTAATCACTTTCAATTATATAACTGGGAGTTCATGGGGCTTTGTTATTGCTTATTGATAATGTGTTTGTTGCCTATAAAGCATTTGCTTATGTCATATTTGAAGTATATGGAATGCATTTGCAGGAGTTCTATCACCGTCAGCTAAGTTCTGCTAGATCTGATCTTCCTAGAATATTTGGGATGACTGCTTCCCCCATAAAGACAAAGAGTATGCAATATTTGATTATGGTTTATACTAATTTTTATTAGTTTTTTAATTTCTTCTTATTTTGTTTGGCGGTGAATTTCCATCTTTGATTTTTAACCTTTTTCCCCCTTCCTGTTAATATAGGTGGAGACTCTGAAATCGCTTGCTGGCAAAAGATTGGCGAACTTGAGACCATGATGAATTCAAAGGTTGCTTCCCGTTCTTTTGTATATAAGTTTGTCCTCACTTTGTACGTGTGTCTTGTTTGTGTACCTGATGATCATGTTAATCTCACGGGTGGACAAGTGATTGACTGCTGGTTTTCTTTCCCTGTTGGTTCAAGGTGTATACTTGTGCTAGTGAATCTGAGCTTGCTCAGTTTATACCATTTTCACGTCCGAAGTTTAAGTTCTATAGCCACAAGGAAATTCCGTGTGCCTTATATGAACGATTAGCTCGTGATTTGCAGAGTTTGGAAGAAAAGGTAAGCAAATTTTATGTATACTTTTTTTCTTTTTTTGCAATACTAAATTGTAATCTATACTTCAGGAAATGTTTGTAAAATGGAGTAAATCTTGTTCTTGAGTTTCTATTTAATTTAGTGTTGGAGGTTCAACAAAGAAATGGGTTTAAGTCGTTAGACAAATCTTTGTGTCAAAAATCGCCATGCTAATATGTCCTCTGCATTTCAAAATTCAATTTTAACTTCCATTCTTTAAATATGATTTCAGTTATATATACTTGTCAGTTGTCATGTAGTTCTTTTGTGATCAGCTTGATCTTTTATAATTCTATATCTTTTAACTTGAAAAGAACTAGTTTGCTTCCTTGAGAGTACTGACGGTTGATTTGGTTCTTATCAGCATGAACTCTCACTGAAAATGCTTGGTCTCGAAGATGCTGCAGCAGATGCTACAAGCAAAAAGCTGAAAAAGATTTTTTCAACTTTAATATTCTGTTTGGATGAGCTTGGTGTTTGGCTGGGTCTAAAGGTATTAATTAGTCTATGTCTTCTATGTTCTTTGCTTTGCTCTATTTTCAATGCTTTTTTGAACATCACTGATTGTGCATTTGTGTAACAGGCTACACAGTCCTTTTCATGCAATGAAACTGACATATGCAACGAAACTGACTTGATTCCATGGGGAAGAATGGATGCGCGTAGTCAGGCAATTGTTAATAATTTCAGTTTGGATGCATGCCATGCATTTGCCACTTATGTTCCATCAGGTACTTCAATTCTGGATAAATGCTGTTGATTTGAGTTTCTATTTGTTGATTACATTCTTTCTTTCCTTCCATCGTACGGTTCAGGTCCGGAGTGGTCTATTGGTGATAATGTTGAAGCCAATGTGGATGCTGGGCTTGTATCTTCAAAGGTTGCCTGTCTCATTGAATCTCTTCTTGAATACAGGTTGGCATGTTATGCATCATCATTATCTTTGGGACACATGTCAAATGTGATTTTGTATATTATAGTATTTTTTATACTCTAAGCTTGGGCTTGTTCCTGCATTCGTAGGAAACATTGATCTCTCTAACACAATGATAATTTGAAGGAGGCTTGAATGACCTATTTTCTAAGTTTGATGCAAATCTATTTTAGGAAGTTTTGCTAAACTTGGGGCTTTTGTCATAAATTCTATGTAGTGCATTGCTCATTCTTAAATACTTCAATCTCAATTCTAGAGAAGTCGAGGTTTGGCCTGAATTTGGGAATCCTATTTTTTCATTTGTTTGATTTTCTTTTGAACTTGTCTAAGATAATTGGAGTATTCATTTCCAACATTTTTCTTTGTTTCAGTCGTATATCGTTGCTTGTTGATGAGTTACCATAAATTATGTGAATACAGGGATTTAAAGGATATTCGATGTATAGTCTTTGTGGAAAGGGTCATTACAGCTGTTGTCTTGCATTATCTATTGAATGAGTTGCTTCCAAAATACAGCAACTGGAAGTCTAAATACATTGCTGGCAATAACTCTGGGTTGCAATCCCAGACAAGGAAAAAACAGAATGAAATTGTGGAAGAATTTCGTAAAGGCATGGTATGTTCTTTTCCCCCACTTAGTTTCATGAAAATGTGTTTTGTCACTGATTTCCTTGTTTGATTGTGGGTGTGAAATGTGTTTATAGGTGAACATCATTGTTGCAACATCAATTCTTGAAGAAGGTTTAGATGTTAAAACCTGCAACTTGGTGATTAGATTTGACCCTTCTTCCACCGTTTGTAGTTTCATACAGTCCCGAGGCCGTGCTAGAATGCAACATTCAGATTATATATTAATGATAAAGAGGTAAAGTTATTTTTTTTTATAAGTCAAGTGTTATATATCAAAAGAGTGCAAAGCGCCTCTAAGTATACAAAGAGTATACAAAGGAAAGCCCAAAAAACCCACAAAACAAAACCCGATGTAACCCCTAAGAAACAAAGAAAACCAAATAGACCCACACCCCAAGACCTAAAACCACCCTACCATTACAAGACCATGGAGCATTCCAAGTTTTTTAGCTCCCTCATCCCTTTAACCCTTTGAGTAGCATCCTTTTTATGCTCCTTATCAATGGCAGAAAGGAGAGCCAAACATTTTCTCTCATCTTTACCATTAACAGAAATACCCATAAATGGAGCTAGCTTCATAGCCTCAAGCACCTCCTCAGAATATGGAGGTAAAGTTATTTAAAACATCATTTGACATTAAACCTTTAAACCATGTTCATTCAGGGAAGGGCTGTAGAAAGCTTCTTGGGAAAATTAATACCTTTATTTTGTTTCCAATTTAAGACTGTTGTGCCGCTTTTAAAATGTTCTGGTGATTTTTTTGTCCCCCTAATCTTCACATTTACTGTTTCTACAGAGGAACTAAGTGTTTATCTTAGAACATATAAATGATGAAGAGATTAGGTTCTTTAAAACATCATTTGACATTAAACCTTTTAAACCATGTTCATTCAGGGAAGGGCTGTAGAAAGCTTCTTAGGAAAATTAATACCTTTATTTTGTTTCCAATTTAAGACCGTTACACCGCTTTTAAAAAGTTCCAGTGATTTTTTTCTGTCCCTAACCTTCAGATTTACTGTTTCTACATATGAACTAAGTGTTTATCTTAGAACATATATTGTGTACTTAATACTGTCTTTTGATAATCTACAGAGAGGATTCTGCCACTAAATCTCGACTAGAGAAATATCTTGCTTTTGGAGATATTATGAGAAAGGCATCCTTACGCCATGCTTCACTTCCTTGCTCACCTCTTCAAGTTGATTTAAATGATGAGGAATTTTATTATGTCGAAAGCACTGGAGCGTCTGTGACACTAGCTTCTAGTGTTAGTTTGATATACTTCTATTGCTCACGGCTCCCTTCGGATTGGTTAGTTTATTCCTCATTGCTAATCTTTATTTTCCATGCTGCTATGTATGTTCATAATTTATTAACTTTAAGATTTTCTGTGTATTTGACCTCATGTCAACTTGGTTTATTTCTTCTAGCTATTTTAAACCAGCTCCAAGGTGGGATGAGAAGACTCGCACTCTTCATCTTCCCAAGAGCTGTCCTTTACAGAAAGTTGTTGTAGAAGGAAATATTAACTCTAGAATTGTGAAGCAGACTGCCTGTCTGGAAGCATGTAAGAAACTTCATGAGATTGGTGCTTTGACAGATAATCTTGTTCCAGATATTGTTGTGGAAGAAGGCACAGGGCAAGAATGTGGTAATTTTGTGTTGTAGCCTTTTATTCCGTCCTGCCTTGATAGTCTACCACTTTATACTTGCAATTTTTTTTATAACATAGAAAGAAGTCTGGCCTTTTATCCCCCAGGCCTTCTTTTTTTGAACCTTTTGATTGCCACTTTTGCTTGACTGACTGTTTAATGTACAGGGAATGAACATTATATTGATGAGCAACCCAGATACTTCCCACCTGAACTGGTCGGTTGTCATCCAAAGAATTCTAAAATAATGTATCATTGCTACTTAATTGAGTTGAAGCAGAACTTTGGTTATGATATTCCAGTTCATGACATCATGCTTGTCATGAGAAGTGAGCTAGATTCTGACATTGGAAGCATGCATTTTGACTTGGACGTTGACAGGGGTAGCTTGGCAGTGAACTTTAAATATGTAGGAGTGATTGATCTTAGCCCAGATCTGGTAACTTCTCTTTTTTTCTTTGCTTACTTTGCTCTTTAACTGGTGTATTAAATAAATTTGTAAAGAAATTTGTTTCTGTTTGTAAAACTTTGTTTGCAGGTCCTTTTGTGTAGAAGGTTTCAGACTACTCTTTTAAGAGTTCTTATAGATCATAATTTGAATAATTTAAAGGAGCTTTTGGATGGAGATTGTTTGGGAGATATTATTGAGATTGACTATCTCTTGCTTCCAGCCACTGGCAAAGATCAGAGAGCTTCGATTGATTGGGAATGTATTACTTCCCTGCGCTTTTCATGTAAAAAGTTTTGTGAATATCACTTGAATTGTTCTTTGCCCAAGGGTTATGCTCGATGTGTACAGACCAAAGATGGTCCTCAATGCACTTGCATGCTTCGGAATTCTTTGGTCTATACCCCTCATAATGGTCATGTGTACTGCATAACTGGAATTTTGGGATTGAATGGAAACTCACCTCTGAAGCTCAGGGATGGTAGAACGGTTACATACAAGAAGTACTATGAAGAGCGGTATATTATTATTATTAACTGCTGAATGAAAAGATAATTGTTGTTCTTTCATCTAGTTGGAATGTATTACAGTTGTGCTAATGCTAAATTGTAATTTATCTGAATCCTTCCAATACAGGCATGGCATCAAGCTGCGTTTTGGTCTTGAATCATTGCTTAATGGGAGACATCTTTTTCAGTTGCAAAATTACCTTCAGAGATGTAGAAAACAGAAAGAGAAAGGTTTAAAGTTCTTCTTATTTGTTACATTCTCATCCTTTGTTTTTAGCTCAAGCAAAGCATGTCTAAAATCATTGGTCATGTTCCTGTTCTTGCCTCTACTCTCTCAAAAGTAAATCGTAGACTAATCAATCATCTTCATCCATTATGTATCATGATTTTTCTAGGACTGGCTTTCAGTTTATAGAGTTATTAGTCTTGTTGGTTCTGCCCTCAATTTGTAATATGGTTTGTATAGAAAGGAATAATTCAGATTCTTTGAATAAATTTTTTTATAATTGTGTTTCTTTTTTCCAATGGTCCTATGTAACACAATTATTTAGATTTTGTTTTGTTGGTTTTACACTTTATATATTCATTTAAAGAGATTTTAGTCTTCCATTAGATTCAGTTGTCATTGACTATTACATCTATAACATTATTATTCTGTTTGTAAACATTACATATTTTATTTTTTCAGAATCAGGTCATACAACAGTTGAATTGCCTCCAGAACTTTGCAAAATAATCATGTCACCAATCTCAATCACTACATTTTATTCATTCTCATTTGTTCCTTCAATCATGCATCGGCTCGAGTCTTTGCTTATAGCTGTCAATTTCAAAAAGATGCATTTGGATCATTGCACGCAAAATGATGTTATTCCAACCACCAAGGTATGTAATCCTTCATGTATTTGTGCTTGTGTTGTTGACATTTATGTGTTGAAGTGCTAGTCCATTTTATATTACACATTTACAATTTTTGCTTATGTGATATTATGTCTGTTATCACATGTATCCACAGTAGAATGGTTGTGAAAATCAAGCATGTGTTTGACATTAGAACAGTGGAGATTAACTGTATTTTTTTTTCCACCATCATTTTGTGAAAATAATTGGTTTCAAGCATGAAACTTTCTTGTGTCCTCTTGTAAAAATGTATATCACTACGTTTACACTTAATTTTAGGCAAACTTGTACTTTCCATCAACACTCCACTGCTTTTCATAGATTAGACATCTAATGATATTAGATATTCTATAGAGTTAAATTTGTTGTATCAACATATTAAGTATTATTAAATTTATTTTGTGTGTGGGAAACATGACTCTAAAATAATATTCATTGTAGGCCTCAGCCTCTTCAATTGCCTATTAATGATGTCCCTATCGATGTTGTTAGTTGTATATTGAGTTTTTGTTTGAGCTTGTGTTCAACATATCTTCATGGTAGGTTTTGGAAGCAATTACTACTAAGAAATGCCAAGAGGCATTCCACTTGGAATCCTTAGAAACTCTTGGAGATTCTTTTCTCAAATATGCTGCTACTCAACAACTTTTCAAGACCTATAAAAATCAACACGAAGGAGTTCTTAGTGCGAAGAAAGAAAAAATAATTTCTAATGCGGCTCTTTGCAAATTTGGATGTGACCGCAAACTTCCGGTAAATTCTGTTTTCTAATAATTCCTTATATTCTTGGTGCCATTATTCTCATGAATTTGTTGCTGCTCTTCACTTTTTCAATTTCTGTAGTACACTTATTGTTGGTATTTTGTACTTCAATTCTATTCTGAATCAAATGAAATCCTAGAAGATTGTTGACTATGCATTTAAATTGTAGTCAGTATGAGTTTCTGTTATCTTCGCCATCCCCTCATCAAAAGGTGTATTTTTTTAGTCTAATAGTGAGATGGTGTAATTTTTTAATGTGAAAGTATATTGTTCTTCTTCTTCTTCTTGAGCCTTTGACAAATTGGTTTGTTTTGAGTTTACATGATATCTGCTCTGATCGTCTTATGTATTGCATCTTAGGACTGACATTCTCAGACATGATAGCATAAAATTGCATGTCATTCTCTTTTCGCTTGTTTTCTTGTTGTATGGGCTTGCATGCCATTCTTGTTGGCTCCATTTTTTTTTTTCAATTTGAAAATTTTAGTTACCCTTAAGTTTATTCTTTCTAATGTATATATTGTCTATGAACCCCGTTTCTACTTGTGCAACAACTTATAATTCTGCCAAAAATCCTCTCTTATTGGATTTGGTTTTAGAAAATGTTTTAGGCTTGTAGTTTAGATTTCATCGTGTGCAGTTATGATCATTTTGGAACTCTGTTTGTGAGACAAGTATTTCTTGATTGCTTATAGTTGTGAGGATATTTTCAATTTTGTATTTTTTATTATATATGTGACATGTTTTCCATTCAAATTATAGGGATTTATTCGGAATGAGTCATTCGATCCTAAAAAGTGGATAATTCCTGGAGATAGATCTCAGAGTTGTGCACTAAGTGAGGAGTTGCTTTTTAGTACAAGAAAAGTCTATGTTAGGGAAAGTAGGAAGGTGAAAAGTAAAACAGTTGCGGATGTTGTTGAAGCACTAATTGGTGCATTTCTCAGCTCAGGCGGTGAAACAACAGCCTTATTATTTATGGATTGGATGGGTATTAAGGTAGACTTTCAAGTTCTACCGTATGAGAGGCACTTCCAAGTTAATGCAGAGAAGCTTCTAAATGTCAGACATTTGGAGTCCCTGTTGAACTATTCATTCCGTGACTCCTCTTTGTTACTGGAAGCTCTGACCCACGGTTCTTACATGCTTCCTGAGATNTTTTTTTTTTTCAATTTGAAAATTTTAGTTACCCTTAAGTTTATTCTTTCTAATGTATATATTGTCTATGAACCCCGTTTCTACTAGTGCAATAACTTATAATTCTGCCAAAAATCCTCTCTTATTGGATTTGGTTTTAGAAAATGTTTTAGGCTTGTAGTTTAGATTTCATCATGTGCAGTTATGATCATTTTGGAACTCTCTTTGTGACACAAGTATTTCTTGATTGCTTAGTTGTGAGGATGTTTTCAATTTCGTATTTTTTATTATATATGTGACATGTTTTCCATTCAAATTATAGGGATTTATTCGGAATGAGTCATTCGATCCTAAAAAGTGGATAATTCCTGGAGATAGATCTCAGAGTTATGCACTAAGTGAGGAGTTGCTTTTTAGTACAAGAAAAGTCTATGTTAGGGAAAGTAGGAAGGTGAAAAGTAAAACAGTTGCAGATGTTGTTGAAGCACTAATTGGTGCATTTCTCAGCTCAGGCGGTGAAACAACAGCCTTAATATTTATGGATTGGATGGGTATTAAGGTAGACTTTCAAGTTCTACCGTATGAGAGGCACTTCCAAGTTAATGCAGAGAAGCTTCTAAATGTCAGACATTTGGAGTCCCTGTTGAACTATTCATTCCGTGACTCCTCTTTGTTACTGGAAGCTCTGACCCACGGTTCTTACATGCTTCCTGAGATTCCAAGATGTTATCAGGTAAATTTGATGACACTTTAAATAAGAATTATGCCATTAATTTCATCAGTCATCCTACATATCAGCTTCATCATATTTTGGCAGTATATGTTGTGCAATAGTTGGTCTTTGCATTTTATGTTAACACTAAGACACATACACCCAAACACATGTTCCATCTCTTGATCTCACAAATCTTTTGTTGGTCCCTATGATCTGATTAAATTTGATATCTTTTAATCTATTCTTTTTAGTAATGCTAAACACACTCCCGCTTCCTCACATCTATTATCACTTCTTTAGGTGACTTTTAAAATCACTATTGGATATGACGTAGCATTACTTTTCCTTTTTTTACTTTGTTAACAGTTTGTTACTTGTGCAGCGACTTGAATTTCTTGGGGACGCAGTATTAGATTATGTCGTGACCATGCATTTCTACTATAAATATCCTGGGTTGTCACCAGAATTGTTAACTGACATGAGGTCTGCTTCTACAAACAATGATTGTTATGCACGATCTGCAGTTAAGTTTGAACTGCACAAACACATCCTCCATGCCTCACAAGAACTCCACAGGCATATAGTTGAAACAGTTCACAATTTCGAAAAGATATCTTCAAACTCAACTTTCGGATGGGAGTCAGAAACAACTTTCCCCAAGGTTAGATTATCATGTTTATTCTTAAAACTTTATGCTAAGATTTGGTTTCTTCTTCCTTGCTTGTTTTCTTTCTTCCATTTTCCCATGTTCTTTTGATCTTATTTTTTTGTTTAAGACATTTTCTCCTCTTTCAAGTTTGGTTTTATTAGATAAATCATAAGATATTTTCTTATTTGTAATAGGTACTTGGTGATGTTATAGAGTCTTTGGCGGGGGCCATTCTTGTTGATTCAGGATACAATAAGGAGATAGTCTTTGAGAGTATAAGGCCTCTTTTGGAACCTCTGATTACTCCTGAAACAGTGATGCCCCATCCTGTGAAGGAGTTAAATGAGCTATGCCAAACAATGCATTATACTATGAAAGAATCCATCAAGTCCCGCAACAAGGGTATGACTTTAATGACAATAGAGGTTGAAGCAAATGGGTTATCTTTCAAGCGTACAGCTTCAGCTGCCGATAAACGGACAGCGAAGAAGATAGCATCGAAAGAAGTATTGAAGGCTCTGAAGGAACACGGGAAGCAAGTCTAGACCCAAGTTTTGCCAATTTGTCTTGCTATTTTATTGTAATAAAGGGGCAGTGTTGTAATTTTGAAAATGTATTTGTTGCTTTATAAATGATATTATCCGGTTAGTTATATTTAAAGGGTATTTTTGTCTTTTTACTTTTTGAGCGGATAAAAATATCACTTCATTATAACTAACTGGATATTCTCTAGTTCAAATTAACTGGAAATGACCTTAATTCTTGCCAGTTGCTCGAGCTTGAGAGTTCTAGGCTTGTAATGGAGAGGATCCTGTTTCGAACAAAGTGGACCTTAAGGAGGCATATTTGTCACATGATGACAACTCTTAAGACTTATTTAAGTGTATGAAAAATTAGCTACCTTGGATAATTATATGTAAGATGATATTAGAATGGTGACTATTATAATTTTTATTGGGTGTCACTTAGTTAGACAAGTTGAATCAATGCACGGTTACAACATCTACGATAACAGTAGCAAAAATAGCTACCGAAAAAGTACAAAGTTTTATTTTAGACTTCAACAAATTCTTTATTTTTCTCTCTGCTTTCTTTTGAATATTATATTTTATTAATTTTTAAAAAACTTATTTTTATTTTTCCCAACAACCCACTTATGTACCACCATAATCCATTCCTATTTCCTGCCCAAATAACACCAATGAAATTTCTTGGAAGCCATGTGTACGTAGTAATTCCAAACCCTCAGTTTCGCATGTAATTTCTTTTATAAGTGAGAAAGCGATAATTAGGATCAGGATTAAATTAGTACTGTTAGGATAGGCTTAACGATAGCTTAGAATTAGAAGAAAATTTCATTTCCANAAAAAAAAAAAAATTTGACAAGTACCCTATTAAAGCATCAGCAAACCAGATCCAGATTGTCCCATTTATAAATTTCCATTGTGAACAAGCATAGGAGAAGGAGAAAATAATGAGAAATGGGCATTTTTCCACCTATAAAAGTCAAATTTATCAATCTTGGAACAGCAAGAAAGAGAGCAAGGAGACAGGAGTGGAGGTAATCATGGTGAAAGTTTGACTTCTTAAGCTAGAGCCATCTCCCCAACACAATTTCATTAAAGTAAAAGACTGTTTTCTGTCTTGGATGGATGAACATTGAACAAGAAGCTTCACTCAAATTAAAAAAATAAAAAACAAAAACAAAAAAGAAGAAGCTTCACTCAAGAAAGTGACACAAAAATTAGCAGTACAAAATGAGTACATAGAGGAAATAATAGTGTCAAAACATGGAGTAAACAGCAAACAAACCAAATGACAAAATCCCTGCATATGGTATGAATAGGAATAGGGTGGTGAAGTTTCTTCATCATAGCCGGTTGGAATCTCAGAGCAGCCATGATTGATGGTGATGATGATGGATGGCCTTTCTTCACTTTTTATAAACTTTGATGCAAAAAAGTACATAAGTAATCAACTCTGTCAGTAACCCTAATTTACCACTTCGGCTTTGTTTGGAAACAGTAACCGAATTGGACTTTGTAAATTCCAAAAAAAAATTCTCAAAATCAATCACAACATTCTTATTTTTTTATATCACATTAATAACTTTTTATCACTTTCCAAATAAATAAATCATTACAAAACAAAAAATTTCACTTTTCTATACAAAATATTCTTACTTTTTTCCTCACATCAATCAAATCTGCTACAGTTCTAGTCCACTTCTACTATTCCCAAATAAAGCCTCAATTCCGGTGGAATAACTTGCCTGCAGCCTGCAGATTATTAATATTATATAAACACTCGGTGGTAATTAAGAAAAGAAAGAGTGAACATTATTACATTTTAGCCTTGTCTCACATGACTTCAAATCATTACACTGATATGTTACTAGCTACCCTCTTTCCTTGAGCAGACAATCATACCTCATATGTACCTTTTATATATATATATATATATATAAAGGGTAATGGGTATTGTCATGTCGATCGATTAATATAGAAATATGGTTTATAGCATTACTCGAATTTATTTTCTTACTGTCATTGTTATGGTTTTAGTTTTTTTTTTTTTTTTGGGTATTTTGAACTTCGAATTTGGTGAATTTTCTTAAATTAGCTTAGTCTAACACATTATGACTTTAGGAATATGATCCTCTCTGGTTGATTTCAGTTGGAGCGGTTCCTTTTTTAAGGGGTAAAATTATCATTTAGTTTTGTTTGAACAATTTTACAGAACCAGCTCCTCTTTGATTGATTGCAACTGAAGAGGATCCGAGTTCACGAGCTTATGTTGTCATAAAGATATTTTATGGCCCACAATTACAAAGACATCTCATCTTACAATTATAATAAACAATTTAAACCATGCATGAATTTTACAAGAAACGACTATATATGCTTTTAATGATACTACCTCAATGGAAATTAACTGTAATTTTTCATCTCATCATCAAATTTTGGTTATGAGTTACCGATAGTCTAACAACCTAATTGCAATTTTTTTTCCTCATAAAGAAAAAGCTAGAAAAGTTTAATTTGTTGGGATTTATGGTTTAAAAAAATTAAATACTTCTATCCCTTTGTCTTTATTTATTTATTTACTTTTAAAAGATAGTTTATAAGTAAATGGGGCAAAAGGGGGAGAAGAAAATGTAATTATCCATAATGGATTGGAGTGCTATAGACCTTCTGCTAATTCAATAACCAATTTTCCTTTTAAAATAATGATAAACACCTTTCAAGACCAAACCCAAAAAATAAAAAATAAAAAAGGGAACCAATATTTAATTAAGGATATAAATTTTCTCCAAATTAGTCTGGAGAAAATATCCTCCAACCCCTCCTTTTTTTTTTTTTTTTGAAAAAGGAATCACTTCATTATCTTTAAGATCATATCAAATAGTTACAAAACAGAAAGCTTTGCTTCAAGGATCACACAAATACAATATGGGGGATCATTGAACCACACCCTATCCATATTATCATTTGACACCATTCGAGTTAAGACATTTAACAATATTTTAAATGGGTCAGAATATATTTCATCTATACTGATTTGGAGAAAATTTTTGTCTTTTAATGAATTAAAATGAAATAATACTTTGATTATATAGTTTGAATTTCCCAAATCGTTAATGCATATAATTTATTGGTAATAATTTTTTTTCATTTTGCTTATATTTGGCTAAGCTTTAAAAGATAATGAAACTAAAAACAAAACAAAAAAGACAATCCAGTCGCCGGCCCCAACGTACGTATGTGGTTGAAATTGCCTCCGCCGGCGCGCCCGTGGTTCATTCTGGATCACAACAGATGAATAAATGTGAACTTCTTTCCGAGCAACTGTAATGTCGGTGGCATTTTCCACCAAGAAATTAATCTCTGTAGAAATCTTGACTAATTCATGAAATACCCAAAAAATGGACTAATTTTGATGGGAAAAAAAAAGGGAGAATTAGAGTCTTAATCAATAATCCATAAACTTAGGCAGGAAATCTGAAATAACGGTGAAGATTGAAGAATGTCAAATCCAATGAAAATTGTGGATTTGATGTGAAATGACGAGATCCCCCGCATGTGCAGGAGAGAGATTGGCACATGCTTTGGTCTTTTGTGATGTATCACCTGTTTGGATAAACAACAAAATTATTGAATCATACTCCATTATCATTTAAATTCAAGTTAGAAAAAAGCTCAAATCATTTTTTTAAACTAATTGTTATTTAATATATTTATTTAATCCTATACATAATTAGCTGTGTTATATATAATTAGCTTTTAACACACTTATAGTTTGTTTAAGTATGCATTTGATTGAAGGGTTTACATGTACGTTTAATACTCAAAAAGTCTGTTTGAAGAAAAAAGTATCCGTTTAATAAAAATAAAAAATAAAAACGTTTTTAAGGATAAAAAAAGCTTAAAAATGACCAAAATGCGCTTATTTTTTGACTTAAAAACTAAAAAAGTTATTAATACTATTTTGTTTAGGTTTAAGATTCGATTATCATATTTGTATAGCTTCACATACCAGAATTTTTTTATATATAAAAGTATATAGCGTATGCGAATAGCGTATAGTTGTGAATAATATTCACCCGCTTGAGAATGACGGTAAAGAAGGAATCGATAAGAAAGTATAATAAAAGTCATACTAAAAAGAAATTAAAAACAAACGGGATGCCAAACATTCCTTTAAAATTAGTCACCATCCCTAGCTAGGGTGACCACTTCAACAATGGACCCTAGACGTTTGCTTTGTCGTGGAGCCACTTTTTCTTTAAAAAGTTGGTAGCCCCCACAATCTCCACATCAAACGGTCTGGATTAGTACTCAAATCCATTATCAACGGCTACCATTAGCCCAGGCGACAGGCGTATCTACAAAGGAATAAAAATCCGTTTGTAGACCGTAGCTTTAAGCAAGGGAAGCCCAAGTCCGCAAATTAACGGATAATAGGGGCCTCTAATCGCGGCCCATGTGTCGAGAGCATGTCGTGGACACGTGGTGGGTCTTGTGGCCGCCTCGTGCCATGTCAGCATGTGGGCCACCTTTTTGTTTGCTAATGTGAAACTTCGGCGAAGTTTGCGGCTGGGCTGGGAAAATTCTGATAGGAGGATAATACGATTTTTGAAAGAATAAAAATATAAAATATAAAAAAATAAAAGGAAATAGGCGGGCCGGGCCTACAAGGCTTTAGATGGTTTGATTTTTGACACAAAAGCATGTGCTTGTGTCACGAGGATTTGGGGGTCTAATTTATTATTATTTCAATTACTTTTATAAAATAAAATAAAATAAATAATAAATGCCTCTAAACTAAAAAAATGAAGTGACTGTTGAGCGACTGAGCATCACAATAATGGCAAATATTTACTCCCTTATCCCTAAGTTACTCAAGGGATCATAATGTATGTATGAATATGGGTAAAGCCCAATTAATATGAATCTATATTTGCAGCTTTTAGACATATTAATATTTTATTTTATTTTGTTATATTATTTTATAAAATGTATATATTGTTCCAATTAATTAGATAAAGAGATACATAACATGAACATATTAGGTTAGTAAAAAGAAAAAAAAAATGGAATTTTTTGTTGGTAGGATGGACATTTAGAAAGTGTTCAAATGAGTTCCTAATATAAGATATTGAGATACTACTTGTTTAAACTATTTTTCTCGTGTCAAAGTATCAATCGAGTAGCACCGACAAAAGAGAGAAATTAATAAAAAAATCTTGTCAGAACAGGCTTGCGAGAGATAATAATTTTGATGCTTTAGTCAGCGAAGATTGTTTAGTGAGAAAAGAACGATGACGAAAAAAAATTAAGACTAGAAGAAGGAAACCCCGGTCCCCTGTTGTAACGCCCTGTAAATTAAATAACTAGTAATTAACTCCACGATTCGTCTCACATTTTTATTCTGTAGGAAATAAGATTCAGGGATCTTTATTCCTCAAAAAGAGAGGGTACTAAGCAGCGGAAAACATTAAGATTCTATAAACATTAATCATTACAACCAAAACATTTATCAAAGATCATCATAGTAACTGAAATAATATACATATCATTGTTACAAGGGATCTATGTTATACCTTAATATGCATACATGCATCAAGACTCTTAAGTCTACAACATCACCTAAAAGTACTAATTACTATGAGCACCCACCTAATTAATCTCGCAATAAGTCTTCAAGCCTCACTTGGATCAAGTCCTATACAGTAACTAAATGCTTCGCGGTATCCATCATCTGCTAAACTATCTATAACAACATAAATGTATATATAAAGAAAAAATGTGAAAGAATACAAGAGTAAGTCTAATGACTTAGTGAGTATAAATGCACACGACGTACCTGTCATTAAATGGTGAACTCAATTATTTATAAAACACATGCAGCATTATGAGGTGTCATTGATGCAATATAGATATAATATATGTTGTAATATGAAAATCATGTTATAGTTCAACAATATGGTTTACCCGAGATATTAGCCATTCTCAGTAGGGTTCGCGCTGTTCTGAGAGACTTGTAATACAATACTGGTGTCCTAGATATTGTACGCTACCATCCATAATACTAGCAACTAGACTGAGTCTGTCTTCGGATGGCCCACGCTACTAATGATATACGTCTTATAGTGACCAACCATTAGGCAATAGCTGCGCTGGTCATGAAAACTATTGGATCCATGCCCACACACACACATTTAATCATAGAGTTAACATGTATAGTAAGCCCATGACCGTTATTCTACACGTACAAGTGTACCATGTCATACGATGTAATTAATCTTATCCGTCTTTTACATGCATGCTTTTACAAGTCTCATCATTATCTTGTTAATCAACATACGTTTTCACAAAAGAGAGTCCATAGTAGTTCTAAAATGTATTCATGGGAGTTGTAAATATACATTTTTTTTATATATATAAAATAACCGTGCAATGCAGAAAAAGTAACAAGTATCTGTGTAAGTTTGTATTCACCCGAGTCGTAAGGCTTCTACATAAAATTATCATGAGGCTTCATAACCTCGAATACTAAGAAATGACCTATCATTAGTTCTAAACCCAAGCTAAAACTAGTCCTAAACCTAAGAATGTCCAATCTGAGTTTATGTCTGAACATTTTGCCATCCTTGCGAACGTTCAGCCAGAAAGTGTGAACATTCTCCTAAAAACCTATTTCGAACTAAATAGCCTTCTAATCACTCCTAAGCAAGTTCCAAGGCTACAATAAGTTTCCTAATTTATTCCTAGCCCAAAATAACACCCCTAGACAAAATGAAATATGCCCAGCAAGAATGAAATGATAATCCATGCTTAAACCAAGATTAAGGCCAACGATATAACTAGAAGCTCAAAACTACCAACTAAGCTAACTATGAAAAGCACTTAAACAACATAACAACCAAGTAAGGAACAAGCTAGGCTTAAAAATTACTTCCTTGAAGCAAGACCTCCAAGAAATCTCTCATTCTCCTTCTAGAACTCTTACAACTCACAAAATTACTCAAGCAAAGGTTCTAGAGGGCAACGGGGGCAAAATGAGGCTTAAGGGTTGAGTGGGAAGAGGTATTTATAGAATAGAAAAAGTTGTGGGTGCTGCGGGAGCTGTCCTATAAAGTAGCGAACATTCGAGTACTATTTGCAACTTTTGGCAGGCGTTCAGTCCATATCCAGCGGTCCAAAAATTGGTCTGCAACCGAACATTTGGTACTTATGTTGAATGCTTGGTGTCACAGTAAATTCTTAAAGAGTCCATGTCTTATACTTTACCCAATGAGAATCAACCTTAGCATCATAATTAGAGCCCTAATTTATTTTTAGGCTATCTTTCATGGAATACTTTATTATAACCGTTTGCCATGTGTCATAACGCTACCGGAGATACCCTCGGACCACGAATATTTTATGTCGCATGTCTCTCACTTTTTGCCTCATGTCAAGAATTATGGAGATATCCAGTGGTCCAAAAATTGGTCTGCAATCGAACGTTCGGTACTTATGTTGAAAGTTTGGTGTAACAGTAAATTCTTAAAGAGTCCAATGTCTTATACTTTACCCAATGAGAACCAACCTTAGCATCATAATTAGAGCCCTAATTTATTTTCGGGCTACCTTTCATGGAATACTTTATTATAACCGTTTGCCATGTGTCATAACGCTATCAGAGATCCCCTCGGACCACAAATATTTTACGTCCCATGTCTCTCACTTTTTGCCTCATGCCAAGAATTATGGAGATAGTTATTGATGTGGCATGGGAAGGAATTATGTGCGGTGTCATAAAGGTGTTATCAGTTTGAAGGTTTGATGGATTGGATAATTGGTACACAAATAGACGATTTTAAACACAATTAAGTTGTACCAACTACTTACTATTGTAATTATATACCATATAATATAAGATTAAAACAGTTTTTAACTAAGTGGATTTTCTCCTTTGTGCTTCTCCTTTTTTTAAAAAAAAATTTATAATTAAAAATAATACTAAAAATTATATTTTTATCTTATAATGTTGACCTGACAGTTCCCACCCACACTTAGATTTGCATGAACATTGTGAGAAAAAAATACGAAATATAATATTACTCTATAATTAATGTCTTTCTATATCTTCCAATCGAATGTCTTAATTTCTATATGTCCTTGTCAATGCCAACGTGAAAAGCAACAAAGAGCAGGTAAAAGACATGTACTCATGTAGGATTTACCTTAAATAGTATCCTCTTTAAGAGAATTCTACTCCAACTGCTAGCTTAACTAGGTGAAGTAGATAGGACGCATGATGCCGCGGAAATTATAACGATAATAAACCAAATTATAATTGGTTGCCTTCAACATCGTCATTGTCGGTGTTTTTATTATATATATATATATATAATCCGGGTATTAGACTTTCGGAACACCGTGCAAAGTGATATTTTCACACGGTTAGAGTAAAGTTCGAGCTTTTGCACCGGGAGATCGCCCTAAAAAATTGTTTACACTAAAAAAGGGTTGAATCTTAAACCCGATGCTTCATAAAGCACAAAAATTAAGTGATTTATCATCCTGGTTAACCGTAGGGGTTAAATTCCTAGTATTTATGTTAACGATTTTACCGCATTCCTATGAGTTTGTAAGTTTTGTACAGTAAAAAGAATTAATTATACGCGGAACTTCTTTTTGTGAAAGCAGCACCTCTTCTTCTTTAATAAAGATGGGTATTTTTGGGTTCAAATTCACTGTTGAAAAATGGTGGGAAAATACCGACTACCATGTCATGTCATGTAAATTAAATATTATATTTAAGCATTTTTCCATCATTATTTATTGCTGGAGCCTGTAGAGGAGGAACTACTTTATGGGGATTAAGGAGAGATCCGTGCAGGAGTACTTATTCCTCTGTTATACTTTATTTACAAGTAAAATTAATTGTATTAATGGAGTTTAATTAAACACCCAGGCTGGGGTTTAAGTTAGAGTAGATGAAATGATTGTGTTTTTTGGAGTGATTGTAACTGTTGAATATTATGATCCAACCGAGAATTTTCCTTTGTGATTTTATTTTTTTGACTGTATCTCTAGGCTAAAGCTAGCTAGCTTAACTGCCAAAACTACCGAAATCGGAATCCCGTAAAACCTGAAATCACGTAGCAGAATGGCCCCACATGTTTAGTTTAATCACGCCAGTTAGCCCGGCTTTAATCTCTTTATATACTTACACTCCCTCCCTCCCTCCATTCATATCACACACTTTCCCAACTCTCTCTCTCTCTCTCTCTCTCTCTTTCTCCTAGCAAAACGCTAGGAAATGGCAAGTTCTTCACTCCCTCTGATCGCCACTTTCCTCTTCTGTCTTCTCCTCCCAACCCTCATTTCCTCCTCCCCTGTTCAAGACCCAGAACTTGTTGTGGGAGAAGTACAAAGGTAAGAGGCTAGCTGCAATGGAAAAATATGTAGTTATATTTATGTAGTTAAATTTACATGGTAATATGTGAATTATATATGTTAATGTGCCACATTTTTGGTTTATGGCAGGAGCATCAATAATGCGTCGAGGAGGAATTTGGCTTATTTGTCTTGCGGGAGCGGCAACCCGATCGACGACTGCTGGCGGTGCGACCCCGACTGGGAGAAGAACCGCCAGCGGCTAGCTGATTGTGCAATTGGGTTTGGGAAGAACGCCATTGGTGGAAGGGATGGGAAGATTTACGTGGTGACGGACTCGAGCGACAACGACGCGGTGAACCCGAAGCCGGGGACTCTCCGATATGCTGTGGTCCAGGATGAGCCATTGTGGATCATTTTTGCACGTGATATGGTGATCAAATTGAAGGAAGAGCTGATTATGAACTCGTTTAAGACCATTGATGGGAGGGGAGCGAGTGTGCACATTGCTGGTGGTCCATGCATTACTGTTCAGTTTGTGACCAACATTATAATTCATGGGCTTAACATACATGACTGCAAGCAAGGAGGGAATGCTAATGTGAGGAGCTCCCCATCGCACTATGGGTGGAGGACCGTATCGGACGGTGATGGTGTGTCCATCTTTGGTGGTTCTCACGTTTGGGTGGACCATTGCTCCCTTTCAAACTGTGCCGATGGCCTGATTGATGCAATCCATGGCTCCTCTGCCATCACCATTTCAAACAATTACATGACTCACCATGATAAGGTCATGTTGTTGGGACACAGCGATACCTACACTCAAGACAAGGACATGCAAGTCACCATCGCCTTCAATCACTTTGGAGAAGGCCTTGTCCAACGAATGCCGAGGTAAATATTTACTAGACTGTTATACAATTGAGATGACTATACAATTGAGATAATGTGACAATAACAAATAAGCGTTTAAACTTGTTTTATGCAGATGCAGGCACGGGTATTTCCATGTTGTGAACAATGACTACACCCATTGGGAAATGTATGCCATTGGGGGGAGTGCTGCCCCAACCATCAATAGCCAAGGGAACAGATTTTCTGCACCAGATGAACGATTCAGCAAAGAGGTGAAAATTGAAAACCCATTTATTATGCAAACTGCTTAAGTATTTTCTTTGGAGAAATTAAATGCCCATAATGTCAAAATTCGTGAATTTTGTGCAGGTGACCAAACATGAGGATGCACCAGAAAGTGAATGGAGGGGCTGGAATTGGAGGTCTGATGGGGACCTGTTGCTAAATGGTGCCTTTTTCACACCATCAGGGGCAGGGGCTTCATCAAGCTATGCCAGGGCTTCTAGCCTAAGTGCAAGGCCATCTTCTCTTGTTGGGACAATAACAGTCACTGCGGGTGCACTCAATTGCAGAAAGGGTTCTCGTTGCTGATTGTGATTTCTTTGGAGGATAGAATCCATAGACATTTGAGCAGAGATTGAAGGAGGAAATTAAGTAAAAAAGGGCACAAGGAGTCAAATCTCTAGATTTACTTTTCTTGGCTTTTTAATTTATCCCCTCTACATTTTCTCTTTTGATCCATTTATTTCTACTTTTTTTCCTACTTTTGACCTGACTGTCGGTCACAAATGTACAACCTCGGCCTGTTTCTCTTAGAATCACTTGGGGATTCTGTTTGGGAGTCTCAATGATCTTAGGGAAAAGCAAGCGCAGAAGTGTTGGAATATATATACTAAATTATCTTTTTATAGATTTTATTTCAATTTAAATCTCCCTCTGTATCTCTCCCTCTCTCAAACACACATACAGACACTTGCACACGCACAAAACCCAATGATTCTTGAACAAAGTCTCAGAATTTAAAAACAATGGAGCTAAGAATATGGTAAGAAACAAATCGGACCCAAAAGGACAAAGGAAAAGAGCAAATGCAATTGCAGACTACTCAACCAATCATATTAATTCAAGCGATTAGGAAAGTTCAACTACCACTAACTGTTACCCAACTGGCCAAAACAAGGAATCAACATTTTGGTGCTTTTTGTACTCTTATGCACTTTTTTTTAATTGACGGGAAATGTCATTTCGTGTAATCACCCATGTCGGGTAAATCTAGGATCCATGTAAAGCGTTTTTCATTCGTCCACAAACACAACCCCAATAAATTGTTTGCATTTAAGAGAATTCGAACCGTATTCGATACTTTTTTTTTTATTACGAACATTACAAAAAAAGAACACCCAAAAAAGGGGGAAAATATAATAATCTCTCACCCTAGCTAGTCCCCTTAGGTTATCTTGTGGGGAGAGGGGCCACATTGGGGGAAAACAATAGGTGCGAGGGAAAAAAGGAGAAAGCACATGGATGCCTTGATTGGGATCTTCTTTTGATGGAGCCGTTTGGTGTGACTGGAATTGGTTACAACTACATGTTTTGACAATATTGCATATATCAAGATTCAAACATGTCCCTTTCTTGATTTATGAGTATCAAAGACTACTACTGCCTAGCCATCATGCTGCAAGGCACATGCACGTTCGAGTAGGGCACATTAAAAATAAAAAAAGTATCCCTTTCATGGCCTAAACTGATCTATCCACTTCCCAGTTCCCACATGGATGCCATCACCTCCGCATGTTTCCCTCCAGAAATTAAGCACTCCACTCCATTCCCATCCTCTCATCAAGCTTTTAGTTTGCCCCGGCCCGAGAATTGCCTGCATATGGGTCCTCACTTTGCTCCAAGATGATGCGCCATTTGCACTTATTAAAGGAGAAGTTTGAGCTCACATGCACGTGAAGAGGCGTGTTATAATTCATCTCTTATTACCGACTTAAACTTTTGAAATAATTGGTGATTTAATATGTTTCACATCATAGGTCATGTTAAAGTTGTCGTTGTTAGCAAGTACGACGAGGGTTTAGGAGTTAACTAAGAGCCATCCCTAACCAAACAGAACACACAATAGTCCTACAGAATTCAATGTGCTTCAATGGCATATAGTTGGGGCAGAATAAAGATGGAATAGGGATTGCATTAATGGGTGATCAAGAAAGTAGTAGAGACAATGCAAATGGGATTTGATGGCTCAACTCCTCTTTTCTTTATTGATGATAAGGATGAAAATTAAAGATGCTGTATCACTCTCAAGAGGGAAATGGGACAATTTTTTCGTGTCTGATAACTAGCCAAATTATTGTCATTACCGCAACCTAATCCATCAAATTAATGGTTGTATTTTTGTGTAAGATAAAAACATGTACAAAAGGATATATTCAAACATGTGGCAGACAATTAGTGGAAACATACCTAATTGGAATACGACCAAGACCAAAGAGACGAGGCATGTGGGTGCTTGCCCTTAAAGCAGTGGCTCCTCACGTCACCTGAAATTTAGCCACACCCGGACCCAATGCAACTTGAAGCTTAAGGCTTAAGCTAAATGATGAAAAATTAAGTTTTTATACCCATGTGAAGAGTGAAGAATAAAAGACTGAAAATGCTTTAATTATTTCATCAATTATAAAAAGTCGTGTCAAACATATAAGGAATTTTTAGTAAAAGTTATATTACTGATACTTTTAACTGATTAATTGATTATGATCTTTTATAAATTTAAAGAAATTGTAGATTCTCTAATTACGAAATTTAAGCCATTTTTAAGCATCAAAATACTTGAAAAATGCCAACTATTAAAATGTCGGCATGTTACAGTTGATGATAATTGAGTATATTTTCATCAGGCTCTTCCTCTCTATGTTGTAAAAAAGTTTTGAGCTAAAAACTATCTTTCGATTTTCTGAAGAAACGTTTCTATATAAGTGAAAAAAAAAGTCTTTTAGGAGGAAAATTCTTTTGCACTACCTAAATAACTTGCCACCGTTTTTCTAGAGTTTCAATGCCTAAAAAGTGCCTAAATTAAATTTCATAATTTGTAAATTTACAATTTTCTTAAAATTGTAGGAGATCTCGACCTACCTATAATTCTGGACCTGATGTGTATGCTAAGAAGGGAGAGAAGAGGGTTGATAAGAATGTGTTGACCTTTGGAAACTTAATAATTAGAGGTTGGATTAATGTTAATTTGAAAGATGGACCTACTTGAAGAATGAGCATAAATGTAACATGTGGTCACCTACCCTAGGCCTAAGGCCATCATGCATGCAACTCATGTCAAAGAGATCTACCAGAGATTGCGGTGAAGAATATGAAGACCATTGCCGACCCAGTTATGATGGTCTAACTCCACTTGGCACTGCCCTTCGTCTCCTTCAAACCCTTATAGGTCAATGTTCCCTCAACTAGCAGGAAAAGACTAATTCTGGGTAGTTGGTACTTGGTAGCCGACTTTCTAGAATGATTTATTCCACAATTTGACAAATATTACTAAAACTTATAAATTACTCTACTATATATCAAGCTAACAAGTCCACAAAAGAAATTAAAAGAAATTAAGTAACTCGTGATATGCCGAATTACCTTAATTTATATCAAAATTGACATAGGTTTCTTTCAAATTGAGTTAGAAGAAGTTTTTCTAATTCAGCTGTATAATTGTTAATGTGTCTCTTAAGCAAGTGAGAAGTTCACTTTTCTTTTATAGTTGCACTGCCAATATATATACCCCCATGAAAATACACATTACCCTCCAAATTGAGAGATAGAATCAAAAGAGGTGTCCAACTTCGGGAGATAAAGTGTATTTTTCTCTTATTTATAATTCAATGGCTTGACCCAAGTCAGTTACATTAGGGTTAGGGTAATGATTCTCTTAAGCTATTTAAGCACAATGTTCTATTGTAATATACAAATTATAATGAATGAAAAACATATATTTTCTTTGAGATGCGTCTTCTCTTATCTTTTGGTGGTGAGATTCCGTCAAGACCAGTGAAACTCTAGGTCAATCTCCTTCCGTTTGTTGTTTCAATAAGACTTTGAATTAACGTAAGCATGATAGAAGTGCCATGGCGTGTGTCATAACTTGCCGTAACGAGTCACTCGATAAACATCTCTTTCATGTTTAACCATGATTAATAGCAGGACTGGCTCCTTATAGACTCTAGATGATTAATAGGTGTGACAAGTCAAAAAACATAACTAATCTCCATGAAGAACGTACTATAATTACTAGAATTAAGGACGACCCTTTATTAATTTTGTTTTTGAATGAATGAAAAAGACATGCCTTAAATGTTATTAAATATTTTTCCAAGAATTCTGCATCGATCATATAATATGCAGTCTCTGCAGGCTATATATATCGATCAATGACTCCTTGTTTACACGCAACCAGCTTGGTCGCACGACTGAGCCCAATTAGTCTCGTTTTCATTTTTCATGAAGCATTAATATTTTCACACGTGGCCCATTTTCTTTGACTAATTCGTGATGCACAATATTAATTATGTTAACGATAGTTTAGGAGATAATTGTGGGAAAACAAATTAATATTGAGTCATTGACCACGTGATATAGGTGTTCCTTCTATCCCATTGGTTAATTAAGTTGACACAAAATACTGCCAACTTCTTATTTTTCTTTCTTTTTTTGTGTCTTTGAACGGACCCTTTTTCTTTCGTTTTTTCTTCTTCTTAACCTTCACAGTTTTTTTGAAAATTTGTCTAGATTTAAGTTTAAAGGAGTATTTTTACTCTATGGTTTTTTCCATCATAGAGCGCCGCAACATTTATTGACTACATTCGCTAGTGACTTTTACCTTTCTAATCTCTTTTCAGTTCACTGAGGTGATAGTAATCTGTCTAAATTGAGTTTTTAGTTTAACCTTAATTTGCTTTCTGTCTTTAATTTTCGTTGTGTTGTATGAAAGCATTTATAAAATAAAAAATAATAATAAATTAAAAAAAAATTAAAAAAATTAATTTGAAAAAGTGAGAGTGTGTAAACCCACATGATGTTTGAGTGTTGGGCCAGTGCTTCACGGCTTTGTAAAGGAAATGGGTGTTTAGTCAAAATATGTCGTGGACTGATTGAGCCGTAATATGGGCCTTGTGATGAGGAAGAACCATGGATATCAATTATCACCCTCTTAAAACATCTTGGGCTTACACCCATTCCTTGGCAAACAAGAGTACGGATTTTTATTTTAGGGTTTTAGATTGTGAGAATGATTGGCTTGGGCTTCCTCTATCCTCATCATGGACTTAGGGCTAGTGATCATGAGGCCTAGGCCCTTTCCCTCAACACCCATCAGTAGACAAACAATATTGGCAATAAAAAATAAACTATATTTTTCTTTATCATAATTATCTCACAATATTAACGTGTCAATTTTAACAAACCCTTATGAATTTTTATTTTTGTTCATATTTTACTGTTTTCTATGCCTTATAGGTGCCAATTCTATAAGAGAAATACATAATAACCCATTGACAGCGTCACATCAACAAAATAGGATAAAAATAAAATAAAAGTGTGGTATATGAAATTACTCATTTATTAAACTATGGTGCCTTGGTAATATTCTGTCTAGCTTCAATGAGCTCAATTTATGGAGTAATGCTTCATAAATATTGGGAATTAATATAACTGGCTAATGACAGAGAGCTTATCGCAAAGCAACCTCAGAAAACAGGACAATTGGGAAAGTTCAGATAAAAAATACACATTACATGTCATCATGTGCGGCATTTTTGGTTCATTTTAATGCCAAATGCTAAGAGAGAATGTGTAACTTATCATAAGTGTCACTCTTTGAAGTTTGATAGTTTAACTGCCAAAAAGAGTAATAGCTTACAACATTTCTTTTAGATTCTTTCTTCTTTTGTGGAGCTTAAGACACTTTGAGAGAAAATTTCCCAGAAAAGCTATCGTGCAAAGTTTTGAAAGGTTCTCTTGTTAGTACTTCCGGTCAATGGTTGCCATCAACTTCCCTACCGGCGACCGACATTCCCGCTCAACCTTCTCCTTTGGGGTTTCTCTTCGAAGCAGTGAAGTGCTAGACGTTTGTCTAAATTGGGTTTCTATGTTGATTTCCTCGTATTTGGTTTCGTCTGATTTCTGTTGTTGGTTTCTTTGCTGTTTGTAGCATCTTAATTCAAATTCATTTATTTGTTATAGTTTTAAAAAATTAAAGACAATATCCCAAGGCCAGCAAAAAGACAAAAGTGACCCTAATTTTTTTTTTTTTTTTGATAGGACAAAAATACTCCAATAAATTCAAAAAAAAATTCTCAGGAAATTTTTTTTCTTTATTTTATTTTTTAAAATTTCACACCTGAATTTTATTTTTTATTTTTTTAAAAAAAATGTTTTATTTTATTAAGAATATTTTTGTCATTATGGGGAATGTTGTCAATTTTGAGTAATTTGGAGGAAACATTGTCATAATTAAAAGTTTGAGAGAACATTGTTAATTAAGTGGTAGTTTGAAAGGGGTATGTTGACTTTTCCGTATAGTTTTAATATTGTAAGCCATTTTTTAATGTCAAAATACCACTCATGATTTACATGAAGGGACTTTCAGTGTGCAGATGCAAGTAGGGCTGAGTATCGGTCATATCGATAATCAGTTAAAACCGGTTTTTGTAAGCTTTTTATTAGGCTTTTTACTGGTTGCAAACAAAAAAATTAGTTGTTTTGGCCATTTTGGCGGCCCAAATATATATATATATGGCTAAAATAGCTAATTGAAGCCTTTTTTAAAATATATATATATTTTTTTATATTGATCCACTACATTTTTTTATATTATAAAATACAAATAAAATGAGTAAAAAGTATAAAATTATAAAAAAATAAAAAATCATTATCGGTCATATTGGTTTTTTGATAATAATTTTTTAACCGACTGATAAGCTTATCAGTGTAAAAATTTTAGCCAATTACCGACCGATAAGCTTATCGGTGTAAAAATTTTAGCCGATTACTGACCGATAAGCTTATTTCATTCACTTCTTTTTGTTGTTGCGCTGGTTTTTCATGTTCTTGAAACCTAAACTGCAATGCTTTAACCAATTTTCCCTAAGTGTTATACAATCCGAGACCTTCAACTTCATGAAACCAGCTGAGAGCTTCTCCTCTCATGTAAAATACAGCAATGGGAATTCAATCCTCAATTGGAGTTTTGTGATGTTCAAAGAACTAATTTGCCCCAAAGATCCAGGTAGAAGGATTTTTACCTATAAATCTTGGAAATTCCATGCCTGCTATATATGCTTTTCTTGATAATTTAATCTGCAGCATTATTCTTTCAGGAAAGAATTGATGCTTGCCGTGAGTGCTGCCAATTGTTTCTTCATTTCTCCAACTTCTGTCACATTCTAACTGCCTTCTCCCTCTTGTTGCTGCCACATCGCTATTGAAGTTCTTGCTCTTGCTGCCATTGTAGAATTGAACGTCTCTGATACCACTTGTAAAGAACTTTCTATCTTTGTATGTTTTCTGTATTGAGAATAGATGGATTTATGTGTAAAAGAATGAAAGGATAAGAGAAATGGATGGAATGTGAATGAATTGGTCTAAACCAAATGATGCATTGAGTTTTCGAGACACTCAATGATCTCCATGGTTACAAGATTACAAGCCAAAGCTCCAAAGCTAATTTCATAAACCCTTCTAGTTATACTGATTGCCTAATATACTATGCAATCAGCCTAACTAGCCCTCTAACTAATTAACAAACCCACTAATAGGCTTAGCTATATTTTAGCTAGAGGTCCAACTACTAACAATCAATTATTACAACTCAGCCCTCTATGAGATACCTGATAACGAGCTACGGAGAGCCAATGATGCTGAGCCAACCCACACCTTCGGCCTCCACCATCTCCGAAACTGAAATCACCGGCTAAGCCCACCCACCACGACACCAGCTCGGACAGCCACTGGCGACGCCCACCCCTCGCTTTGTTTTGTTTGATTTTGAAAATGGGTAAGAATTTTAGGGCTTTGATTCTTTGAAGTTACGAGTTTGAAAAGCAATTTCTGGGTATGTGTTAGATTACCGATTGTGGGCATGCAATTTCTTGGTGTCTTTTGGTCGTACGTTGGCTGATACCCAATTTTAAGAAGATTTTTGGAATTTGGGGCATTTGGAATTTGGGGCATTTGGTTTCTTGAACGTTATAGACCTTTCCTCTCCTCTTTCTTTCTTTTCTTTTCTTTTCTTTTTTCTCTACTTCTTTTCTCCTATGTTTTGTCATCTACGATAGATATATGCATTTGTAAGATTCTCAGAGTTTCGATGCTTTGCATATATATGCCAGTCTATGAGTTCAATTTCCAGTATTTTTGTACATATGGCCATAAAACCGACGTTAAAAGTTTTGGCTTTCCTAGACCAATGCAAGGATTTTCGCGAGTATGGGTTTGTCTTTAATTTCCTCAGTGATTAATTTTTTTTTTTTTTTCATATGGTTGTGGTAAAGTTTCAATCTTTTTCAATCTTATGTAGTTTTTTGGTGCTACTACTGCAGGCTGCAATTCAAGCTTGGTGAGAAAGTTTTTGCCCTTCTTGTGATCATGGCTTTAATCAAGAAATTTGAGGGCTTGCCCAAGAAATTCAAAGGGGGCGGAGCTGTTCAAGGAGGCCATTTTAAGTTTTTGATGTATACTACACAAAAAATGAAGAGCTTTTGTTGTATAATCCTAATGTATCTTATAATCCTCATGTACCTTTCAATTTGCAGCCCTTTCATGTAAAAAATCAATTTGTGTTAATGAAATGATGTTAAGAATTGAGCCTTTATCGAGCCTTTTATGTGGTGGAATTTTGGATTGCTTGCATGAACACTCAAGGCATTAAGTCATTGATTTAGACTTTTAGTGCACGTACAAAACTAGAAGTGATATTAAAAAATTGAGTAAAAGCAGGCAATGATGCAGGAGTTGGTAAAAGAAAGAACGAAGGTGTTGGACTGGTAGCTGGGGAGCATACCAAAAAGTCGATATTGCCTGTCACTACTTTTCACAACAGTAGAGGTTCTACTTAAGACATAAAGGTTAATATTGTCTTTTCCTATTTTATTCATGAAAGAAGAATATTACGTACGTAATATCCAATTAATTCATGCTCTTTTCTCAACAACAAAAATAAAAATGGACACACTCACACAGCCTTGTACTGAAAGTACTACTAGTGGAGTAATGATATAAAAATGATTATAAGAGTTATTTCAAATATAATGTGTTATTTTAAATTATCATTAAATTTAAAATGATCATTATTAAATTTTAATTTGCTGGTAATTTTAAATATTGTCATATCACATTTGTAATGACTTTTATAGTTCTCCTTAGAGCATCCACAGCAGCCTCTTCAAATTTTTCTCTTCAAAATAATCAAAAGTACACTTTTGGTTATTTTAACAGTCCACCTTTTTATAGCACACTTTTCAGCCTCTACTTTAATAATTCTCTATCACTATTTTATTAAAAAATTATTTTTCACTTTCTTTCTCTACTTTATTTTTCATTAAAATAAAGTAAAGAAGTTGAAAAGAGGAGAGAGAAGTTGAAAAGGAAAAAGGAGGAGAGATAAAATATAATTATTTAAAGAGTAGAAAGTGAATAGTAATTGTTAAGTTTGAAGAAACACTGTTCATATTGTTAAGTTTTTTGTTAAAATAAAGAGGCTGAAAATGGATTTTTTTGCTCTTTTTGTTAAATGGGCTCTTCAAACTAACAAAAAAGTGTGTTTGAAGAACCTGCAGTGGGTGCTCTTATATCATTAATTACTCATACAAGAATATTATTCTAAGGGCCACCTATCTCAACTAATCATTTGGCTTTCTTTAGATTTTGTGGGGTCATTTGAATCTTCTAAAGTTAAAAGAATGCATGGCCACCACGTAGTTTGGTCACAAGCAAAAGGATTAAAAAAAAAAACAAAAAAAAAAAGGTATTTACTTTTTTGAATTGATGAAGGTTGCTTTTATCACCTTTTGTGGCAGCTGTATGCGTACGTGTTACACAACTCAAATCCTTAGACAAGCAATTTTGCCGTTACCCTTTTGGGTCCCACAAGATCTTTTAAAAAAGTTAAGACCCCACCTCATAGAACATTCTCTGGAATTGCCGGGTCGCACGTGCACGTTGGTTACTGTCATCCAGATTGAGTTTGAGTTTCTTGCTTAAGACACCACTTCACCGAAGATGCAGCGCTGATTATGTCTTGCTAATTATTAGTGATACGTTAAAAAAAATGATTAAATAATCAGTCTCTAGGACACCAGGTGTGGATTTCATATTTTTTATTTAGAAGTTTAAACTCTTAACTGCATGCATGCTTGTCGGCTAGCTAGTTCTTACGTTGGAAACAAAAACTGGTCGATTTAATTAATGCATACAATAGAGCTTGTGAAGGACCTACAAATTCAAGTAACATGTCGACTCCCATCTATGATAAATCATATATTCATTTGTAATTGACAAGTGGGTCAATGATTAGAACATTTAACAGAAATTCTAGCAGATATTGCGTGCAAGTAGTAATATATATATAAGGTTTAAACTTCTTTAATTAGATATAGATGTAATACTTGTTGTTGCGTATGCCGAAAAAGGGTTGGTGAAAAGGAGCAGCATGGGCTGTGGTGCACCGACAAAACATCAAAAGTTTAAACAAAGTTCTGTAGCTAGATGTGACAGTCCTCTATAAATACACCAAGGATAAGATGCTACTGGCCTCACTCAGCAAGATTGGCCAGCACTTACAAGCAGAAGCCAATAGTTTGTTTCTCTTGTGTAAGTTTTTGTCCATCTTCTTTCTTTTCTCAACTTTTAGTTTCACTTCTAGCTTGCTAGCTCTGTGGTTTTGCATGTTTGTTGTTATTATTATTGTTCTTATTCCTGCAACATGATAATTCACTCTAGGATCAAAATCGGGATCGGAAGCCTCAACATCTACTTTGGCAATGGCTGAAAATTTTTTCGTTCAACGGATGGTTTAGTATATTTCAACACCAAACATCAGCCCTAGCAACACACCAAACATCAGATGAATCTGATAAGCTCTTACAAATAATAGTAAATTGCATCAGATTGCAAATTACAAATAACAGGCTGAACCCAAAATTCGTCATTCAATAAATAAATAAAAAATCAACACAAAATCTCCTCTCAACGCTCTTTTGAATATTTCAGAGAAATTTAAAAGAAAATTTACACCATTTTCTTTCTAAAGGCAATAAATTTTCTCACAAATATTTCATCAAACACATGGGTAGCTTGACATTCACAACTACGATAAAACACAAACAAATTCGAGAATGTTAACAAACAAAACCAGCCACACCCACAACAAATTCCTTCTTTGATGTCACTTTTCGTGAGAACCTTTGTAAACATCCATGCCATGGCCGAAGTCGAAGTCGATGTTGAGGCTTCTGATCCTAGAATGAATTAGGAAGTTGGATGAATTATAAGAACAATTAAGTGACAAAAGAAAATATAAACAAGCGAATATCATGTTCAAAGCTAGAAGTGATAATAAAAAATTGAGTAAAAGCAGCCAATTAATGATGGAGGAGTTGGTCGGAGAAAGGACGAAGGTGTTGGACTGGTAGTTGGGGAGCATAACAAAAAGTCGATATTGCCTGTCACCACTTTTTTACGACAGCAGAGGTTCTACATAGGAGATAAAGGTTAATATTGTCTTTTCCTATTTTATTCATGAAAGAAGAATATTACGTACATAATAATGTAACATCCAATTCATTCATGCTCTTTTCTCAACAACAAAAATAAAAACCGACACACTCACACAGCCTTGTACTGAAAGTACAATGAGTGGGGTAATGATATAAGAATGATTATAGTCATCTCAAATATAATGTGAGATTTTAAATTATTATTAAATTTGAGATAATCATTATTAAATTTTAATATGTTGATAATTTTAAATGTCATATCACATCATGGGATGATTCTTGTAGTTTTTTTTATATCATTACTCTTACAAGAATATCAATCCAGGGGCCACCTACCCTAACTAATCATTTTACTTTCTTTAGATTTTGTGGGGTCATTTGAATCTTCTAAAGTTAAAAGAATGCACTCTTGGCCACCACCTAGTCTGGTCACAAGCAAAAGGGTGCTTAGAATATATGAAGAGAATTAGTCTTCAAAATTAATTTTAATTATTTCCATCAAAATTGTTAAACACAGAAAATATTTAAATTGAAAAGGTTTAAAAAAAAAAAAGAAAAAAGAAAAGAAAAGAAAGGTATTTACTTTTTTGAATTGATGAAGGTTGCTTTTATCACCTTTTGTGGCAGTTGTATGCGTACGTGGTACACAACTCATCCTAGGACAAGCAATTTTGTCGTTACAATTTTGGGTCCCACAAGATCTTTTTTCCTTTTTTAAAGGCCCATAAGGTATTTTAAAAAAGTTAAGACCCCACCTCATAGAACATTCTCTGGAATTGCCGGGTCGCACGTGCACGTTGGTTACTGTCATCCAGATTGAGTTTGAGTTTCTTGCTTAAGACACCACTTCACCGAAGATGCAGCCTGATTATGTCTTGCTAATTATTAGTGATACGTTAAAAAAAATTGATTAAATAATCAGTCTCTAGAACACCAGGTGTGGATTTCAAATTTTTTATTTAGAAGTTTAAACTCTTAACTGCATGCATGCTTGTCGGCTAGCTAGTTCTTACGTTGGAAACAATAACTGGTCGATTTAATTAATGCATACATTAGGGCATGTGAAGGACCTACAAATTTATTTTTTTTTTAGAAGAAGAAGAAGAAGGACGTACACATTAAAGTAACATGTCGACTCCCATCTATGATAAATCATATCTTTAATGCATATATACTTTTGTAATTGACAAGTGGGTCAATGATTAGAACATTCAACCGAAATTCTAGCAGATATTGCGTACAAGTAGTAATATGTTTTTTTTTAATTTTTTTTTAAAGGTTTAAACTTATTTAATTAGATATAGATGTAATACTTGTTGTTGCGTAATCCGAATAAGGGTTGGTGAAAAGGGGCAAATTGGGGCGTGGTGCACATAAGACAAAACATCAAAAGTTTAAACAAAGAGTCTTTGATCCTTAATTTGTTTGAATATACCAAGTACAAGTGCTTAGCAAAGCTTGCACGAATAGCTACAATTATTGTACGACCCAGTTCTGTAGCTAGATGTGACAGATTTTTACACTCCGGCCTCTATAAATAGATGCCAAGGAAGCTATTGGTCTCACTCAGCATTCAGCAAGAGCGGCTAGCTAGCACTTACAAGCAGTCAAGCAGAAGCCAATATTTTGTCTCTCTTGTGTAAGTTTTTGTCCATCTTCTTTCTTTTCTCAACTTTTAATTTCAATTCTAGCTTGCTCTGTGGTTTTTCTAGCTTGTTTGTTGTTATTATTATTATCTTAATTGTCACCTAATTGATCTTATTCCTGCAACATGATAATTCACTCTAGGATCGGGATCGGAAGCCTCAACATCGACTATGGCAATGGCTGCAGATTTTGTCGTTCGACATATGTCTCGGAAGGAACTCTCGGCAAGTGACATCAGTGAAGGAAGAGTCTATTTACCAACCGAGCTTGTTCAAAACTTGGGTCGCGCAGATGGAACTGAAAGAGTGACTGTTTTTGACGTTCAAATGAATCCCTCGACAATGAATTTTTGTAGACGTCGTGATCAAAGAGCTTTTCTCGGCGACGGATGGCGCCAATTTGTTATAGAGAAGGGCTTTACAAAAGACGATACCGTCATCTTTTATGTGTTGAGGCCCCGAGGAGGAGGAATAAATCCAACATACTTCCAAATCATCAGGCGTGAAGATGAAGGGAGAGCAATAGGCCAGTTTGATCTCAACCGTGAGCTTCAATTCTAGAGGAGCGAAACAAGCGTGGAAGAGGATTTGATCTCAACCATTCGCCTCCTCCAGAGTAGATCGACGGTGAAGTTCATCATATATGCATGTGCTGATTATGAGTAGATCGACTATATATCTATGCTCTCTTTAATTTGTTTTCTCTGTTCTTGCTCTTGTACGTCATCCAATATTGTTGTTGTTGAATGCCATTTGAATAATTGGGGCTGTTTGTTACTTTTATAAAACAATAATAATATATTATTATTACTTTCTTCTATTAGATTAATATTGTCTCAAATATTAAATTGCATCGTGATGGTGATCGATATTGTAATAATTCATAAGGTCTTCACTTTTTTCTTTCAATAGATTCTGTGGGGATCCGTGCATGGCAATTGGCATTCCATGTTTTTTCAATGGCCCAGGACCAATTCAAAAAATATTAAAACCCTTTTCAGTCAAATTAAAATTCGAAGACATTTTTTTAATTCAAAACTTTTCTACACCGTACCACAAATTAAGCACAACATCGATCCTGTTTAAAATATACTAAACTTTCATAATATTTTTCAAGTCATTCGATACAATAAATAACTTTAATTTATATAATTTTTTAATTTATAATTTTTTTAAAAAATAAAATAAAAACTGTAGGAGATCTCATGATCATTAGATAACAAATTACAAAAGTTTAATTTGTTGGTGAAATCCTCTAAATTAAGGTAAACTTTTGTTCATTGGTAATTTGAAAAGATGTTTTTATTTTTTATTTTTTAATTGTGATGTAATATATAAATTAAAGTAGTTTGACTTTGATTACACGTTCTTAATTAATTACTCGATCGCCTAGTACGTACACGTGCATGCGTAAAGTGGAGAATTCATACCAACGCGAAAACTCCAATTTCATACGTGGAACTTCATACTCTTGCTCCCTTCGTAGTCGAGGTTCAGGTGACTCTTGATTTTTGTTTGTAAGATTCTCAGAGTTTCAATGCTCTATATATATATGCCAGTCTATTAGTTCAATTTACAGTATTTCTATACATATGGCCATAAAACTGACGTTAAAAACTTTGGCTTTCCTAGACCGATGCAACTATCATGCAAGGATTTTGTGGAGTATGGGTTTGTATTTAATTTCCTCGGTGATTAATTTTTTTTTTTTCATATGGTTGTGGTAAAGTTTCAATCTTTTTCAATCTTATGTTGTTTTTTGGTGCTACCACTGCAGGCTGCAATTCAAGCTTGCTGAGGAAGTTTTTGCCCTTCTTGTGATCATGATCAAGGCTTTAATCAAGAAATTTGAGGGCTTGCCCAAGAAATTCAAGGGGGTGGAGCTGTTCAAGGAGGCCGTTTTAAGTTTTTGATGTATACTATACAAACAATGAAGAGGTTTTGTTGTATAATTAAAGAGGTCATTTGTTTTTGCTTGGCTTTTTCCTCATGTATCTTTCAATTTGCAGCCCTTTCATGTAAATAATCAATTTGTGTTAATGAAATGATGTTAAGAATTGAGCCTTTTATGTGGTGGAATTTTGGATGGCTTGCATGAAGACTCAAGGCATTAAGCCATTGATTTAGACTTTCAGTGCACTCAACTGATATATTTTGGTTCCCTCTTTAGTCCATCCTTTATACACAACACATTTGGTCACCTCAATTACAGGCACTCTCATTAGTCTCATAAGTCTTTTGCATATCTAACACAAGGAGCAAAAAAAAAAAAAATCTACGAGCTCCTTGCAAGGCTACTATGAATGGCAGAAATAACACACCATTCATAATTGTTCTATACAAAATACACCAACGTTCAAGAGCAAAACACAACTAACTTCAACACAATAAGGTCCATAAATTATTACAAAATGTAGGTGCCATGATTTTGAGGCATTACGTGGATTTTTCACAATGACATGACATTATGTTGCAGGATTTTTTCACATTTGCATCATCGGATTACCCAAATCAGCTATAAAATGCAAGTTTCAAAAACTACATTACTTTCAGGAATTACATTACTTTCGTTTTGCCCAAAGAGAAGTAAACATTACTTCCCAGAATTACCTGACAAAATGCAAACTTCTCTATAAACTTCTCTATAACATTACTTCCCTCGGCACTTGACTATTCTGCACGAACGCTAATTTCACTGCAATCCTCTATTTCATTACATATTTTGCATGAAAGCTAATTTCACTGCAGTCCAGCCTCTATTTAACTAAATATTTTTCAATACTCCTCTGCACAAACCCTAGACCTTCACTGCATGTTTTGGAAAGGATTCATGATGATGACGCACATATCCACATAACGCAATATCCCTGCATATTTCCACACCAAACATCAGCCCTGGCAACACACCAAACATCAGATGAATATGAGAAGCTCTTACAAATAATAGTAAATTGCATCATATTGCAAATTAAAAATAATAGGCTGAACCCAAAATTCATCGTTCAATAAAAAAAAAAAAAAAATCAACACAAAATCTCCTCTCAACGCTCTTTTGAATATTTCAGAGAAATTCAAAAGAAAATTTACACCCTTTTCTTTCTAAAAGCAATAAATTTTCTCACAAATATTTTATCAAATACATGGGTAGCTTGACATTCACAACTAGCTACAATTAGAATAAAACACAAACAAATTCAAGAATGTTAACAAACAAAACCAGCCACACCCACAAACAAATTCCTTCTTTGATGTCACTTTTCGTGAGAACCTTTGTAAACATCCATGCCATGGCCGAAGTCGAAGTCGATGTTGAGGCTTCCGATCCTAGAATGAATTAGTAAGTTGGATGAATTATAAGAACAATTAAGTGACAAAATAAAAATATAAACAAGCGAATATCACGTACAAAGCTAAAAGTGATATTAAAAAATTGAGTAAAAGCAGCCAATTAATGAGGGAGGAGTTGGTAGGAGAAAGGACGAAGGTGTTGGACTGGTAGTTGGGGAGCATAACAAAAAGTCGATATTGCCTGTCACTACTTTTTTACGACAGTGGAGGTTCTACTTAGGACATAAAGGTTAATATTGTCTTTTCCTATTTTATTCATGAAAGAAGAATATAACGCACGTAATATCCAAGCTTTTTCTCAACAACAAAATTAAAAACAGACACACTCACACAGCCTTGTACTGAAAGCACTATTAAGAGTTATCTCAAATATAATGTAAGGAGGATTATAAGAGTTATCTCAAATATAATGTAATATTTTAAATTATTATTAAATTTGAGATAGTCATTGTTAAATTTTAATGTATTGATAATTTTAAATGTCATATTACATTTGAGATAACTCTTGTATTATTAATCATACAAGAATATTATTCCAAGCTTCACCTACCCCAACCAATCATTTGACTTTCTTTAAATTTCGTGGGATTTGAATAGAGTTAAAAGAATGCACTCTTGGCCACCACCTAGTTTTGTCACAAGCAAAAGGGTGCTTAGAATATATGAAGAGAATTAGTCTTCAAAATTAATTTTAATTATGTCCATCAAAATTGTTAAACACAGAAAATATTTAAATTGAAAAGGTTTAAAAAATGGAAAATAAAAAAAAAAAAAAGAAAAAAAAAAAGAAAAAAGAGAGAGAGAGAGAGAGAGAGAGAGAAAGGTATTTACTTTTTTGAATTGATGAAGGTTGCTTTTATTACCTTTTGTGGCAGTTGTATGCGTACGTGTTACACACCTCATATCCTAAGACAAGCAATTCTGTCGTTACATTTTTGGGTCCCACAATATCTTTTTTTTTTTTTTTTTGAAAGGCCCACAAGATCTTTCAAAAAAGTTAAGACCCCACCACATAGAACATTCTCTGGAACTGCCAGGTCGCACGTGCAGGTTAGTTACTGTCATCCAGATTGACTTTCAGTCTCTTGCTTAAGACACCACTTCACCGAAGATGCAGCCTGATTATGTCTTGCTAATTATTAGTGATACGTTAAAAAAAATGATTAAATAATCAGTCTCTAGAACACCAGGTGTGGATTTCATATTTTTTATTAAGAAGTTAATTTAAACTCTTAACTGCATGCATGCTTGTCGGCTAGCTAGTTCTTACGTTGGAAACAATAACTGGTCGTTTTAATTAATGCATACATTAGGGCATGTGAAGGACCTACAAATTCAAGTAACATGTCGACTCCCATCTATGATAAATCATATATTTAATGCATATATACATTTGTAATTGACAAGTAGGTCAATGATTAGAACATTTAACGGAAATTCTAGCAGATATTGCGTGCAAGTAGTAATATATATATTAAGGTTGCTGCGTATGCCGAATAAGGGTTGGTGAAAAGGAGCAGCGTGGGCCATTGCGCACCGACAAAACATCAAAAGTTTAAACAAAAAGTCTTTGATCCTTAATTTGTTTGAATATACCAAGTACAAGTGCTTAGCAAAGCTTGCACGAATAGCTACAATTATTGTACGACCCAGTTCTGTAGCTAGATGTGACAGTCCTCCGGCTATAAATATACCAAGGATCGATTCTACTGGCCTCACTCAGCATTCAGCAAGAGCGGCTAGCTAGCACTTACAAGCAGTCAAGCAGAAGCCAATATTTTGTTTCTCTTGTGTAAGTTTTTGTCCATCTTCTTTCTTTTCTCAACTTTTAATTTCAATTCTAGCTTGCTCTGTGGTTTTGCTAGCTTGTTTGTTGTTACTATTATTATCTTAATTGTCACCTAATTGATCTTATTCCTGCAACATGATAATTCACTCTAGG
>CM017328.1:5641601-5694746 GCA_006937295.1 Carpinus fangiana | reverse complement strand
TTCTCTGTGGCATGAAAGGATTTTAGTGGATGCTTAGTTGATTTTAAGGATAGGGATGGCTAATAGTTGGGAAAAGACTAATGTTTGGAGTTTCCAGTCATAGATCTTGTGACAATATGAGGAGAGGATGGCTCAGGAGGTGCATGTAAAAGCTGAAGAAGGGATTGATCTAGGTTGGGTATAGGCTCAGGGGTAGGTGATAGCAATTCTGCAGTGAGGGTAGTTAAAGGAGTAGAGGGTTCAGATGTTGGTGAAGAGGAAGGCCTTAAGGAGAAAGGGGAAGCAGGAGTGTTTGTTTGGACTAGTATTCATGTTGGAGAAGGCAAGGTGATTGGGGACGAGGTGTGAACAGTAATAGAATCAGAATTATTCAGAGAGTAAAAATGAGAAGGATCAAGAACAATACCTGTAAGGGAAGGATCTAATTCGTTAGGAGATGAAGATGCTGCTCTACTCTATGCAGGAAACACCAATTCATCAAAAATAACATGTCTAGAAACATATACAAGAGTGGAACTGGGATCAAGGCACTTGTAAACTTTTTGGTGAGCACTGTATCCAAGGAAGATGCATTGTTTGCTTCTGCATTCTAATTTGTGTTTAACATAGGGTCTTAAGAGGGGATAACAAGTACAACCAAAAGTTTTTAAAAAGGTGTAGTCTAGTTCCTTATTATAGAGTTTGGTGAAAGGACTTGAATTTTGGAGAGTTGAGGTAGGCAGTCTATTGATGAGATACACCTGACGACTTCAACCCAATATTTTGAAGAGAGGTGGGATTGAGCTAGAAGACTAAGACCAGATTCAATGATGTGCCTATGCCCTCTTTCTGAAACTCCATTTTGTTTAAATGTATGTGGATAGGTGACTCGATGAAGAATGTCATGTGTCAACAAAAATTTAGTAAAGTTATGAGAGGTGTATTCACCACCCCCATCTGTTTGAAGTTGTTTGATTTTAGGCTCCGTTTACTTTGACGTAAAATGGTTTTCGTCGAAAAATATTTTCAAAGAAATCATTTTCCCTGAAAATATTTTCCGCCGAAAACATTTTACGGTGTTTACGACGCGCACGGAAATTTTTTTTTTTTCTTCATATTTTCATTTAATTATATTAACATATAAAATGTAATTTTTATTTAAAATATAAAAATATTAATATAAAATAATTTATGTTTGATTGTTAAAATTCAACAAAAACAATCCATATTTAAGAATATTTTTGGATTTTCCATTTTTTTGGAAGGAAAAAAAAAAAAGAAAATAGAGAAATAAAAAACGTATTTTGAAGTACTTTATATAAAATGTCCATACATCTCGGTTAAATTAAACTTCAATACATCAATATTATGAATGGTCGACATCTAGGAAGATTAATATATATGAAACTGCAAGATCTTTTCCTTTTGATGCCACATGGTCAAAATCCAAATCCAAATTCAAATCTGAATCAAAAACGTTATCATGCTGCATTATATCAGTAAAAGACTTTGCAAAGTCGCCATATCTTTACCAACAACTATGGTCATCTCATCATATATTTCAATTTTTTTATTTAAATATTTCTCATGCTTAGGATTCACTTGTTAAAATAAATTATATAATTTCAATAAAATTTTAAAACTAATATAATTGCTATAATATATAAAAGAAAAAAAGAATAGAATTTCAATAAAACTTCAAGATTAATATAATTGCTACAATAAATAAAATAAGTCTCATACCACTACTACCTCATCATACACCTTGTCACAAGCTATCATTCTCAAATTTTCATCCCTTCCAAAGTCACTCTTTTTATGAAGGGTGCCGATGATATTCCACATGCTCTTGATGGTTTGAAGGCAGTTGTCAACATGGTCAGGTACACATTCAACTCCGAATTTCTTGCTAATTGACTTGGCAACTAGTGCAAATGACGCAGGTTTGAATGTGTTTGAAGGCTTATTTCCTTTAACAGCCTCATCAACAAGAATTTCAAATAGTAAAGTATGCATAGGTTTTGATCACCTAAATTGCTCATTTGCAACATTCTTCTCCTTACCTTTGCCCATTGCTACAACTACAAACATATGAATGGTAATGCAAGATAACAATATACAATATCTCATAAAAGATAAAAACTGAATGCAATATAGAAACAAACAGGCCATGAGAACTCAACAGCTCTATCTGCAGTATTGCGTGATCAGTTTGAACTAATTTCTCCATCACTCTCCACTTGTCGAAATAAATCAAAGCAAGAACAGCAGAAGGACAAAGAGTAATCACACTCAAGAACATGGTCATTCATTACATAATAAATTAATAATAGCTAGGAATACTCTTATACAATCAAGTTTACATGAACTGACTAGTATCCAAGTTCCTCCTCCTGCATGAATGTTTTCAAATTCTGGAAAACAAATTATATCCTTCTAAAGGTAAGTTTCACAGGGAAGCTGAACACTGACCTGGAATGCCTACATTCCAAAGTACCGACCAAAGGGATAGACAAACAATATTCGACCAATAACTTCTAAATTTTCTCCTACAGGGCTATGTGTAAAAGTTAAAGGTCCAGTGCCCATTCAAGAAACATAAGCTTATGGACTACCAAATGAACATGGGATGGAGTTGTTTTGTACTTTTCATGCAGAACAGAGCAAATATATTTTCTCCAACATGTATTTGATTGGTTTTTGAGACCATTACTGATAAAAAAAAAAATTTTAATCCCAATTTCGTAGCTGATTCTAGAACATCATCGTCTGAAGGAAGAGAAAATCTGGCTACAATCACATACTCAATATATCCCCCATGAAAGTCCTAACATCAAGTCTTAGTTATTACAAACTGTGCGACTTCATTGCCAAAAACTAAATGGGTGTCAAATCTCGTATGAAAGCCATAGCGCTAAAGCATGCGAGTTCTAGCATCAACTTGCTGATTTTTAATCTCTCAAGAAGTTTTTACACGACTTTGTTCATAAGTGCAGATAGCAACATGAAAAACAAAAAATGTCAGCAGCATAAATCAACACCCACTGATGGGCATGAAATCAAGAACATGAAACGGCTTCTCATTGTTGTTCTCACGTAGAAGACTCCCTTTCAATAAATAACAGCAATCAGACAAATGAAATTATATATACTCGAGCTTACTTCTACTAATCTTTAGCAACTCTTAACTAATCAATTACACACAATCTCGTTAAGCATTAAAACCCCCATTTCAACATGCCCAAACGGCTCAAACACAACTTTACCCTTATATATTGCTATAGGACAATGACCCCAAACTAAAACTTCATGGTAGTTCCTTGTATTAAAATCATCGAACAGCTGGAGTGCAGTATAAGTTCACTTCCTCAGAACCCAGACAGAGCACAACAAAATCAGCCCGAAGGGAAAAAACACAAACAAAAACAAAAACAAACAAAATTAAAAAACAAACAAACAAAATCGAATAACCAGCAGTTTCTCATTCTTCTCAGCCATCCATCTCAGAAATCCAAGAAGAGGAAGAATAAAATGAATCTCATCAGTAATCGCAAACCCACCCAACATTCATTGAAAAACCCCCAATTTTTCCAGCAAAAAATCAACTAATTTACACTCAAAACCCATCCAAGAAAGAAATGCCACCACAAAACATCTCCACTCACACAACAATTATCCAACCAACCAACTATTCAATTGCAACCCAAAACAGCCCCACAAAGAGAAATATTCGATCACTTTGACACAAACAGAGAGAGAGAGATTGGGGTTTAGAGAGAGAAAGAGAGAGATGAGAGTACCTGCGTCGGGTTTGAATAGTGAAGCTCCGCCGAGAGAGAGAGGAGCAGCGCAGTGTTGAGCGTGAAGGTGAAAGGAGAAGGGAAAATGGTTGAGTTGTTCGTCGGGTTTTTTTTTTTTTTTTTTAATCAGAAGAGCGTGGGTTGAGAGGAGGGGAAAATGGTTTACGGGATAAAAAATTGTAAACCATTTTCCTAAAATTATAAAAGCTTTTTGGTCAAACTGAAAATGATTTCGGTTTGACCACTATTTTACGTTGTAGTAAACACCGTAAAATACGGAAATTGCTTTCTGGAAATCATTTTACGTCGAAGTAAACGGAGCCTTAAGGGAAAATAAATTTTCTATCAAGCACTTGAATTTAACAAAGGTTTCAAAGACATCTGATTTGAGTTTAAGAGGAAATAGTTAGGTGTATCTAGAGAACTTATCAATAAAAATAACATAACATTTCTTCCATTGATTGAAGATAAAGGAGAAATCCATGCATCACTATGAATAAGCTCCAATGGAGCAGCGATGACACGACTAGACTCAGCAAATGGTAACCTTTTGCTCCTTCCTAATTGACATGAAACACAAATAGATTGATTAGATGTAACTGAAGACACAAGAAGGTAGTAGTTGTAAAGCAGATGCTTCAAGATTTGATGACTTGGATGCCCTAAGCGGTTGTGCCAAACTGAAGAAGACACCTTGATCCCAATTCGTGTAGTAAATGCTATAACTTTATTTCTGGTGAATTGTTGTAACCTTAATGGGTAGAGACCATCTTCACTTGCCCCTTGCAGGAGGATCCTCTTTGTGAGATTGTCCTTAATCAAAAAATAGGTATCGGTTAGTTTAAAATGGCAATCATTGTCATGGTAAAATTTATTAATTGAAAGTAAATTTGCTCTAACATCATGACAATGTAAGATATTTTTTAGATGTAGGAATTAATTTGAGCTAAGAAAAGAGGAAGAGCCAGTGTGGGGGATACCAAGTCCACTACCATTATCTACTGCTACTGTTTATCACCTTGATATGGTTGCTGCAGAGTTAGATTTTCCAAGTCATTAGTAATGTGAGTATTGGCTCCACTATCAGCAAGCCATTCATCTTCATCTTATAGACTGTTGGATTGGGAAACCATTGCAACAAGCTCAGATGGTGGATGTATTCCTTGGAAGGCATAATTCATGCAATGAAAGCAGTTCAATGCTTTACGATTGTAGAACCCATATATCTAACAAAGAGGTCTGTTGGATGAGAAGATACCAGGTTGAGAATTTTGCCTTGGAGTGTAGTTGCTAGGAGAATTTATTGGAATGTAGTTACTAGAGCTTCTTGGTGTGTTTTGATGATGACGGCGAGATTGATGGGGCCGTGGAGATTCCCCAGCCACTGCATGGCCTCACCGAAATTGTGAACAATTGTAATGGCTTGGTTTATATCCGGAAGGAGAGGGAAGAAATCATAATTTGGAACCCATTTATCAAAAAATACAAGAAATTACACATTGAGCCTATACAAATCCCTTCTGGTATTATCGTACATGCTCATCCCAAGTTAACCTTCGGATACAACCCGGTTAATGACGACTACAGGGTTATGAGGGGTGTGAAATTCTATAAAAATTAGAGAATAAATGTGTTTGAAGTCAAGGTATACAGTTTGAGAGCGCATTCTCTGAGAAGGGTCGAAGACGAATGGCCTTACAAGAACTCGTGTATAAATATTTCTACGCGTCCAGGGGTCATAAGCTCGACGTCTTTAAATGGTGTCATGCATTGATTGGTTACTACTATAACTGCTGTGGTCACTCACCCAACTTGTCGTTGTCGCTTTCAATCTTGCAACCAAGAAGTTCCAAGTGTATACACTACCAACTCAATCGAATATCTATTTTGAATCGGACCATTTGGACATGCTGGGAAGACGCATCATCCTCTAGGATTGCAAAAGCAGCCTATTCCTAGGTAGATGGTATGGTCGTAATGAGTTTTGGGTGATGATGTAATACAAGGTGTAGAGCTCTTGGACTCGGCTTTGTAGCATTGTTGATGGTGAAATGCCTTGAGAGTTTAATTACTGCAAGCCTTTGTTGATTTGCGAGGATGGAAGGGTTATGAGGGTTGTGAAATTCTATAAAAATTAGAGAATAAATGCGTTTGAAGTCAAGGTATACAGTTTGAGAGCGCATTCTCTGAGAAGGGTTGAGGACGAATGGCCTTACAAGAACTCATGTATAAATATTTCTACGCGTCCAGGGGTCATAAGCTCAACATCTTTAAATGGTGCCATGCATTGATTGGTTGCTACTGTAACTGTTGTGGTCTCTCACCCGGCTTGTCGTTGTCGCTTTCAATCTTTGCAACCAAGAAGTTCCAGGTGTATACATTACCAGCTCAATCGAATATCTATTTTGAATCGGACCCTTTGGACGTGCTGGGAGGACGCATCATCCTCTAGAATTGCAAGAGCAGCCTATTCCTAGGTAGATGGTATGGTCGTAATGAGTTCTGGGTGATGATGTAATACAAGGTGTAGAGCTCTTGGACTCGGCTTTGTAGCATTGTTGATGGTGAAATGCCTTGAGAGTTTAATTACTACAAGCCTTTGTTGATTTCCGAGGATGGAAATAGGCTACCAGTAGAGATAAATTTCAGGAATCTTATTTGGTATAACATTACAAAGAAAATGGTAGTAAGAGTGAAAAGATTCTGAAAAAGCCCTATTCGTTTCAGATGGCCACTTGCATGGGAAGCCTTGTTCTGCTTCATGGTTATGATTCCAGATGATGTAATACAAGGTGTAGAGCTCCTGGACTCGGCTTTGTAGCATTGTTGATAGTGAAATGCCTTGAGAGTTTAATTACTACAAGCCTTTGTTGATTTCTGAGGATGGAAATAGGCTACAGTAGAGATAAATTTCAGGAATCTTATTTGGTATAACATTACAAAGAAAATGGCAGTAAGAGTGAAAAGATTCTAAAAAAGCCCTGTTCGTTTCAGATAGCCACTTGCATGGGAAGCCTTGTTCTGCTTCATGGTTATGATCCCAGCCACTGCATTGTCCCACTGAAATTGTGAACAATTGTAATGGCCTGTTTTGTATCTGGAAGGAGAGGGAAGGTATCGTTATTTGGAACCCATTTATCATAAAATACAATAAATTACCTATTGAACCTATACAAATCACTTCTGGTATTATCGGACATGCTCATCCCAGGTTAACCTTCAAATACAACCCGGTTAATAACGACTACAGGGTTATGAGGGGTGTGAAATTCTATAAAAATTAGAGAATAAATGTGTTTGAAGTCAAGGTATACAGTTTGAGAGTGCATTCTCTGAGAAGGGTCGAGGACGAATAGCCTTACAAGAACTCGTGTATAAATATTTCTACGCGTCCAAGGGTCATAAGCTTGACGTCTTTAAATGGTGTCATGCATTGATTGGTTACTACTATAACTGTTGTGGTCTCTCACCCAACTTGTCGTTGTAGCTTTCAATCTTGCAACCAAGAAGTTCCAAGTGTATACACTACCAACTCAATCAAATATCTATTTTGAATCGGACCATTTGGACATGCTGGGAAGACGCATCATCCTCTAGGATTGCAAGAGCAACCTATTCCTAGGTAGATGGTATGGTCGTAATGAGTTTTGGGTGATGATGTAATACAAGGTGTAGAGCTCTTGGACTCGGCTTTGTAGCATTGTTGATGGTGAAATGTCTTGAGAGTTTAATTACTGCAAGCCTTTGTTGATTTCCGAGGATGGAAGGGTTGTGAAATTCTATAAAAATTAGAGAATAAATGCGTTTGAAGTCAAGGTATACAGTTTGAGAGCGCATTCTCTAAGAATGGTTGAGGACGAATGGCCTTACAAGAACTCATGTATAAATATTTCTACGCGTCCAGGGGTCATAAGCTCAGTGTCTTTAAATGGTGCCATGCATTGATTGGTTACTACCGTAACTGTTGTGGTCTCTCACCCGACTTGTCGTTGTCGCTTTCAATCTTTGCAACCAAGAAGTTCCAGGTGTATACATTACCAGCTCAATCGAATATCTATTTTGAATCGGACCCTTTGGACGTGCTGGGAGGACGCATCATCCTCTAGGATTGTAAGAGCAGTCTATTCCTAGGTAGATGGTATGGTCGTAATGAGTTCTGGGTGATGATGTAATACAAGGTGTAGAGCTCCTGGACTCGGCTTTGTAGCATTGTTGATGGTGAAATGCCTTGAAAGTTTAATTACTACAAGCCTTTGTTGATTTTCGATGATGGAAATAGGCTACCAGTAGAGATAAATTTCAGGAATCTTATTTGGTATAACATTACAAAGAAAATGGCAGTAAGAGTGAAAAGATTTTGAAAAAGCCCTGTTCGTTTCAGATGGCCACTTGCATGGGAAGCCTTGTTCTGCTTCATGGTTATGATCCCAGATGATGTAATACAAGGTGTAGAGCTCCTGGACTTGGCTTTGTAGCATTGTTGATGGTGAAATGCCTTGAGAGTTTAATTACTGCAAGCCTTTGTTGATTTTCGAGGATGGAAATAGGCTACCAGTAGAGATAAATTTCAAGAATCTTATTTGGTATAACATTACAAAGAAAATGGCAGTAAGAGTGAAAAGATTCTGAAAAAGCCCTATTCGTTTCAGATGGCCACTTGCATGGAAACCTTGTTCTGCTTCATGGTTATGATCCCAGCCACTGCATTGTCCCACTGAAATTGTGAACAATTATAATGGCCTGTTTTGTATCTGGAAGGAGAGGGAAGGTATCGTTATTTGGAACCCATTTATCATAAAATACAATAAATTACCCATTGAGCCTATTCAAATCCCTTCTGGTATTATCGGACATGCTCATCCCAAGTTAACCTTCGGATACAACCCGGTTAATGACGACTACAGGGTTATGAGGGGTGTGAAATTCTATAAAAATTAGAGAATAAATGTGTTTGAAGTCAAGGTATACAGTTTGAGAGCGCATTCTCTGAGAAGGGTCGAAGACGAATGGCCTTACAAGAACTCGTGTATAAATATTTCTACGCGTCCAGGGGTCATAAGCTCGATGTCTTTAAATGGTGTCATGCATTGATTGGTTACTACTATAATTGTTGTGGTCACTCACCCAACTTGTCGTTGTCGCTTTCAATCTTGCAACCAAGAAGTTTCAAGTGTATACACTACCAACTCAATCGAATATCTATTTTGAATCGGACCATTTGGACATGCTGGGAAGACGCATCATCCTCTAGGATTGCAAAAGCAGCCTATTCCTAGGTAGATGGTCTGGTCGTAATGAGTTTTGGGTGATGATGTAATACAAGGTGTAGAGTTCTTGGACTCGGCTTTGTAGCATTGTTGATGGTGAAATGTCTTGAGAGTTTAATTACTGCAAGCCTTTGTTGATTTCCGAGAATGGAAGGGTTGTGAAATTCTATAAAAATTAGAGAATAAATGCGTTTGAAGTCAAGGTATACAGTTTGAGAGCGCATTCTCTGAGAAGGGTTGAGGACGAATGGCCTTACAAGAACTCATGTATAAATGTTTCTACGCGTCCAGGGGTCATAAGCTCAACATCTTTAAATGGTGTCATGCATTGATTGGTTGCTACTGTAACTGTTGTGGTCTTTCACCCGGCTTGTCGTTGTCGCTTTCAATCTTTGCAACCAAGAAGTTCCAGGTGTATACATTACCAGCTCAATCGAATATCTATTTTGAATCGGACCCTTTGGACGTGCTGGGAGGACGCATCATCCTCTAGGATTGCAAGAGCAGCCTATTCCTAGGTAGATGGTATGGTCGTAATGAGTTCTGGGTGATGATGTAATACAAGGTGTAGAGCTCCTGGACTCGGCTTTGTAGCATTGTTGATGGTGAAATGCCTTGAGAGTTTAATTACTACAAGCCTTTGTTGATTTCCGAGGATGGAAATAGGCTACCAGTAGAGATAAATTTCTGGAATCTTATTTGGTATAACATTACAAAGAAAATTGTAGTAAGAGTGAAAAGATTCTGAAAAAGCCCTGTTCGTTTCAGATGGCCACTTGCATGGGAAGCCTTGTTCTGCTTCATGGTTATGATCCCAGCCACTGCATTGTCCCACTGAAATTGTGAACAATTGTAATGGCCTGTTTTGTATCTGGAAGGAGAGGGAAGGTATCGTTATTTTGAACCCATTTATCATAAAATACAAGAAATTACCCATTGAGCCTATACAAATCCCTTCTGGTATTATCGGACATGCTCATCCTAAGTTAACCTTTGGATACAACCCGGTTAATGACGACTACAGGGTTATGAGGGGTGTGAAATTCTGTAAAAATTAGAGAATAAATGTGTTTGAAGTCAAGGTATACAATTTGAGAGCGCATTCTCTGAGAAGGGTCGAGGACGAATGGCCTTACAAGAACTCGTGTATAAATATTTCTATACGTCCAGGGGTCATAAGCTCGACATCTTTGAATGGTGTCATGCATTGATTGGTTACTACTATAACTGCTGTGGTCTCTCACCCGACTTGTCGTTGTCGCTTTCAATCTTGCAACCAAGAAGTTCCAAGTGTATACACTACCAACTCAATCGAATATCTATTTTCAATCGGACCATTTGGACATGCTGGGAAGACGCATCATCCTCTAGGATTGCAAGAGCAGCCTATTCCTAGGTAGATGGTATGGTCGTAATGAGCTTTGGGTAATGATGTAATACAAGGTGTAGAGCTCTTGGACTCGGCTTTGTGGCATTGTTGATGGTGAAATGCCTTGAGAGTTTAATTACTGCAAGCCTTTGTTGATTTCCGAGGATGGAAGGGTTGTGAGGGTTGTGAAATTCTATAAAAATTAGAGAATAAATGCGTTTGAAGTCAAGGTATACAGTTTGAGAGCACATTCTCTGAGAAGGGTTGAGGACGAATGGCCTTACAAGAACTCATGTATAAATATTTCTACGCGTCCGGGGGTCATAAGCTCAGCGTCTTTAAATGGTACCATGCATTGATTGGTTACTACTGTAACTGTTGTGGTCTCTCACCCGACTTGTCGTTGTCGCTTTCAATCTTGCACCCAAGAAGTTCCAGGTGTATACACTACCAGCTCAATCGAATATCTATTTTGAATCGAACCCTTTGGACATGCTGGGAGGACGCATCATCTTCTAGGATTGCAAGAGCAGCTTATTCCTAGGTAGATGGTATGGTCGTAATGAGTTCTGGGTGATGATGTAATACAAGCTGTAGAGCTCCTGGACTCGGCTTTGTAGCGTTGTTGATGTGAAATGCCTTGAAAGTTTAATTACTACAAGCCTTTGTTGATTTCCGAGGATGAAAATAGGCTACCGGTAGAGATAAATTTCAGGAATCTTATTTGGTATAACATTACAAAGAAAATGGCAGTAAGAGTGAAAAGATTCTGAAAAACCCCTGTTCGTTTCAGATGGCCACTTGCATGGGAAGCCTTGTTCTGCTTCATGGTTATGATCCCAGATGATGTAATACAAGGTGTAGAGCTCCTGGACTCGGCTTTGTAGCATTGTTGATGGTGAAATGCCTTGAGAGTTTAATTACTACAAGCCTTTGTTGATTTCCGAGGATGAAAATAGGCTACCAGTAGAGATAAATTTCAGGAATCTTATTTGGTATAACATTACAAAGAAAATGGCAGTAAGAGTGAAAAGATTCTGAAAAAGCCCTGTTCGTTTCAGATGGCCACTTGCATGGGAAGCCTTGTTCTGCTTCATGGTTATGATCCCAGCCACTGCATTGTCCCACTGAAATTGTGAACAATTGTAATGGCCTGTTTTGTATCTTGAAGAAGGGGGAAGGTATCGTTATTTGGAACCCATTTATCATAAAATACAAGAAATTACCCATTGAGCCTATACAAATCCCTTCTGGTTTTATCAGACATGCTTATCCCAAGTTAACCTTCAGATAAGATCCGGTTAATTACGACTACAAGGTTATGAGAGTTGTGAAATTCTATAAAAATCGGAGAATAAGTGCATTTGAAGTCAAGGTATATAGTCTGAAAGTGCATTATTGGAGAAGGGTCGAGGACAAATGGCCTTACAAGAACTCATGTATAAATATTTCTATGCGTCCAGGGGTACTGAGCTCGGCGTCTTTAAATAGTGTCGTGCATTGGTTGGATACTAATGTAAATGTTGGGGTCTCTTGCTCGTAAAGGACACTTGTCGTTGTCGCTTTCAATCTTGCAACCGAGAAGTTCCGAATGTATACACTACCAACTTAATCGAAGATCTATTTTGAATCAGACCATTTGGACGTGCTGGGAGGACGCATCATCCTCTGTGTTTGCAAGAGCAGCCTATTCCTAGGCAGATGGTATAGTCGTAATGAGTTCTGGGTGATGATGGAGTATGGGGTGGAGAGTTCTCGGACTTGGCTTTGTAGCATTGTTGATGGTGAAATGCCTTGGGAGTTTAATTACTGCAAGCCTTTATTGATTTCCGAGGATGGAAACAGGCTTTTGATAAAGCAAAATTGCAGGAATTTTATTTGGTATAACATTACAAAAAAGAATGACAATTGGAGTGAAAAGATTTTGAAGAGGCCCAGTTCGTTTCAGACGGCCACTTACATGGGAAGCCTTGTTCTGCTTTATGGTTATGTAGTTATTGGGAGAATTTCTTGGAGTGTAGTTATTGGAGCTTCTCGGTGCGTTTTGATGAACGCTGAGATCGACGGGGCCGTGAAGATCCCCCAGCCACTACATGGTCTCGCCGAAATTGTGAACAATTGTAATGGCCTAGTTTGTATCCAGAAGGAGAGGGAAGAGATCATAATTTAGAACCAATTTATAAGAAAATGCAATAAATTACCCATTGAGCCTATTCAAATCCCTTCTGGTTTTATCGGACATGCTCATCCCAAGTTAGCCTTTGGATTCAACTCGGTTAATGACAACTATAAGGTTGTGAAAAGTCAAGGTATACAGTTTGAGAGAGCATTATTAGAGAAGGGTCAAGGACGAATGGCCTTACAAGAACTCGTGTATAAATATTTCTACGTGTCTAGGGATAGTGAGCCCGGTGTCTTTAAACAAAGCCGTGCATTGGTCGGTGTGAAATGCCATGAAGATCCCCCTACCACTGCAAGGTCTCACTAAAATTGTGAACAATTGTAATGGCCTGGTTTGTATCTGGAAGGAGAGGGAAGAGATTGTAATTTGGAACCCATTTATCATAAAATACAAGAAATTAACAATTGAGCATATACAAATCCCTTCTGGTTTTATCGGACATGCTCATCCCAAGTTAGCCTTCAGATATGACCCGGTTAATGACAACTACAAGGTTGTGAGGGTTGTGAAATTCTACAAAAATCGGAGAATAAGTGTGTTTGAAGTCAATGTATACAATTTGAGAGTGCATTCTTGGAGAAGGGTCAAGGACAAATTGCCTTACAAGAACTCGTGTATAAATATTTCTACGTGTCCAGAGGTACTGAGCTCAACGTTTTTAAACGGTGTCGTGCATTGGTTGGTTACTACTGCAACTGCTGAGGTCTCTCGCCCGCAGAGGACACTTGTCATTGTTGCTTTCAATCTTGCAACCAAGAAGTTCCTGGTGTATACACTACCAGCTCAATCAAATATCTACTTTGAATTGGACCATTTGAACGTGTTGGGAGGACGCATCATCCTCTGTGTTTGCAAGAGCAGCCTATTCCTAGGAAGATGGTATGGTCGTAATAAGTTCTGGGTGATGACGAAGTACAAGGTGGAGAGCTCATGGACTCGTCTTTGTAGCATTGTTGATGGTGAAATGCCTTGGGAGTTTAATTACTGCAAGCCTTTGTTGATTTCCGAGCATGGAAACAGGCTTCTGGTAGAGCTAAATTTTAAGAATCTTATTTGGTATGACATTACAAAGAAGAATGACAGTAAGAGTGAAAAGATTCTGAAGAAGCCCCGTTCGTTTTAGACGGCCACTTGCGTGGGAAGACTCGTTCTGCTTCATGGTTATGTAGTTGCTGGGATAATTTCTTGTAGTGTAGTTGTTGGAGCTTCTCGATGCTTTTTGAAAAGAGGGAAGAAATTGTAATTTGGAACCCATTTATCAGAAAATATAAGAAATTACCCATTTATTGGACATGCTCATCCCAAGTTAGCCTTCGGATACAACCTTGTTAATGATGACTACGAGGTTGTGAGGGTTGTGAAATTTTATAAAAATCAGAGAATAAGTGTAGCGCCCCAGATTTTAATAGTCTTATTTTGTAGATATTTATTTGATAACATTATTCAATTATTTTTTAAGGAGTTTATGGTATTATGGAGGGTGGTAATTAGAGAATGATAATTGGTGGAATAATGTGATAGTAGATGGTAGAAATGATAGCATTGGTAGATAGAATGGTAATGGAAGGTAAAATAGTTAAATAGTAAATGTAATAATATTGGTAGGAATGGAAGGTAGAATAGTTAAATGATAGATGTAATAATATTGGTAGGAATGGAAGGTAGAATACTAAGAATAGTTAAATGGTAGATGTAATAATATTGATAGGAATGAAATGTAAAATAGTTAAATGATAGATGTAATAATATTGGTAGAAATAGAAGATAGAATAGTTAACTGGTAGATGTAATAATATTGGTAGGAATGGAGGGTAAAATAGTAAAATGAGGGCATAATTGTAATTGAAATGTAGAATAGTATCTGGGTTTTTCTTATAAATAGGGCTTTCCCCTTCACAATTTCATCACTCCTCTCCTTCTTCTCTTCTTCATATATTCTTCATTCTCCCGCTTTCTACTCGATCTTTCTTCTTTCGAAAGTATTTACATGAAAAAGAGAGAGAATGGGCGAGATAAAGCGCTGCAAGAAAGAAATAACAAGAGTGATAACGGACTTGAGAAATTAGTTCAGATAAAATAGTAGGTGATGGTCAGATTGGAGTAGTTAGATTCTTTTGAAAACTAAAGCCTCGATCTAAAGGTAAGTACATTCACTACCCCTTCTAAAATTATCATGTCATGCAATTTATGTATAGTTGTAAATACTTATTTATTTTTATTTACATATTATGAAATTATGTGGCATGCATGAAAGATTTAAGAAAATGAATTTTTGTGAAAAAAAATTTGATGATGATTATAAAATGATAATAAAACCCTCATACATGTTGCCCTAAGATGCATAAGAAGAAGTACAATGAAAAATACAAGAAATGTTATGAATGTTTATGAAATGATGGCACATGTATAGATGAGTATTTTGGCCCTAAGAAAGAAAGAATGAGAGTTCGGAACCAATACTTGGATGGAGGCGAAACCACTGAAGGAGGCTATGCTAGAAGGTGGTATTCCATCTACATGACCGTTGAGTGCACCAAGTAAGAGTTAATTGATGGTCGGGCATGGCTGAGGCCACAGTTCAGTGCCACGGTCACAAGGACCCGCAACCCTCGTGCACAGGGGTAATAGTGTATATGGGCCGTAAAATAAGAAAATGACAAGATAATTGCATCAATGACTTACTATGATGATTTTCAATGATAATTTATAATGATACAATATGATAATGATTTACAATGATGCAATATGATGATGTTTTACAATGATAATTTATGATGATTATTATTAGATGTAATAATATGTATATTCTACGGGAGATGCAACCGTATATACATATATTATTATGGCTGGTTGTATATTTATTTGCGAAAACAGTTTTCAAAACTGAGAACAAGGAGTAAAACTATATATGGTGGTGGATTTTACTTGTTGGGCCCCCTTTGGGCTCATTTAGTTTTATTTCTTGTTTTCAGGTAGCGAGTTTGCTGGAATATGAGGCTGAAATGGGGGTGGGAATAATTATTAAATTTTCATAGTCTTTTCAAGTCAGTTATTGTAATAATATGATATTCCGGAATTGAAGTTTATGTTTTTTCAAATTTCACTTGTAATAAAATCTCTTGATAAATGTTTTATATATTTGTCATACTCTTTGAAAATCAAGTACTTTGATAGACCTTATGGATCTTTACAAAAATTTTATTGTAAAAGAAGAAATATGACAAACCTAGCCTTAATAGGCTAGGGGTGTTACAATAAGTGTGTTTGAAGTCAAGGTATACAGTTTGAGAGTGCATTATTGGAAAAGGGTCGAGGATGAATGACCTTACAAGAACTCGTGTATAAATATTTCTGCGCGTCTAGGGGTCATGAGCTCGGCGTCTTTAAATGGTGTCGTACACTGGTTGGTTACTACTGTAACTGTTGGGGTCTCTCGCCCACAGAGGACACTTGTCATTATCGCTTCCAATCTTACAACTGAGAAGTTCCGAGTGTATACACTACCAGCTTAATCGAAGATCTATTTTGAATCGATCCATTTGGACGTGCTGGGAGGACGCATCATCCTCTGTATTTGCAAGAGCAGCCTATTCCTAGGAAGATGGTATGGTCGTAATGAGTTTTGGGTGATGATGAAATATGGTGTGGACACTGTGGAGAGCTCTTGGACTCGGCTTTATAGCATTGTTGATGGTGAAATGCCTTGAGAGTTTAATTACTGCTAGCCTTTTTTGATTTCCGAGGATGAAAACAAGCTTCTGGTAGAGATAAATTTCATGAATCTTATTTTGGTATGACATTACAAAGAAGAATGGCAGTAAGAGTGAAAAGATTCTAAAGAAGCTCCGTTCGTTTCAGACGGCCACTTGCGTGGGAAGCCTTGTTCTGCTTCATGGTTATGACTGTGATTCAATTTGAAGTGTCAAGTTTCTTTTGTGAACTTTTGAATTTGTTATTCACCGTTTGCTTCTTATATATATATATATATATATATGGCTTAAAACAATAAGTATTGTGCTATGGACTTGCACTTCAAACTTAATTTTGAAGTCTTCTCTAATTTTTATGAATTGGCACACATTGTCATTTTCATAGTATAGTACGAAAGACTGGAAAGGGAAATGGAGATCATGAGGGTCAGAGAAGAGTTACGGCATCAAGCCAAACAGAAGGATGTTATTGCTTAATGTACTTATTTGGTTATCTTATAAGTTGTTGTTACTCATGTTTTGATTTTTTTTTTATTTTTTTTATTTTTTTTATTTTTTAGCTTTGTTATTGTGAGACATTGTCATTGCTCGACGTAATCTGGGTTTTCCATTCAATAAGCAACTATATCATATTTTTTCTTGAACTGGCATGGAATTTGAGCAATTATGTTACGTAATTTGGCTACTTTATATGAAATAAATTATGAATGTTAAAACTATAGCCACATTGCCTTGTTTTCTTAGCATATTTTTCTTGAGTAACATTTTAAGTCTTACTTGGTGATCTATGCTTTTTTTGTCAAGTAGTAGAAGGAAAAGGGCAGAGATCTTGAAATATATTGGTAGTCGGAATTTTTATGATCATATCTCTATAATCAAGTGCATGTAGAGGTCAAATTCTGAACAATTTAATGCAAAGATGGCTTGAATTTGACCATTCATGCTATGAGACACATTGCTTGCATAAATGCAGTCCTTACAGGAAATGCAAAATATACAACTCCAACACTATCTTAGCCAGCTTCGAGGGAGTTGTCAATATCGAAATTGTTTCATTCAAAAATATCAATATCTGGTAAGTCCTATATGACAATTGGTGTTTCTTCCCCACTGATGTAGGACAGTTTCACCTAGGCATCTCACCCGGGTGAAACTTCTATTTCTACCGAGACAATTTTAGAAGAAAGGTAGCTTGTCACCCAGAAATGACTAACTACCGAGCATGATCCAAAAGTAATACCCGAGACTCATGAAGTTACAAACTCTTCCTAAGCATTCAAGGATATTAATTGATATGTTGACAAAAGGGAAAACTTCTTAAATGGGCACCAATAAAAGCTGCAGAGGAAGACTAAAATAATGCCCATGCGTCCTTGCCAAAGGGCTATGTCTTTTTTGTCCTCTTGTCCATCATTTATTTTCTAATTTATTTATTTGCCTATCTATAGCTTTTCCTTTCTAGCTAGGTTACTTTGTCAATGTTTATGGTTGGGAGTTAAGTGTTATTAATTGTCTAGGTGGGAGTAGAATATTGTAATTTTTTTCATTTTCTTATAAGTAGGCGTGAGCTTGTATTCAGAAAATGAACCAATTTTGATATATTATAAAACTTTGAGTTTTCTCTCAATCATCTCTGTGGAGATTTTTCTTCAACCTGTGGGTTGTGTTTTATTTTCTTGGTTAAGAAATGAAGAAGCTCTTAATCTTTTGTTACCAAGTCTTCCACTACGTCAGTTGGTATCAGAGAAGGCTTTATCTTGGTTATGGCCAATCAACGCCTCGATGACAAAAAACAAAAATTAACAAAAAATCATAAATCGGCTTAATTTCCTATAACAATGATAACACTCATTTCATTTCACGGGTAACTTAAACTTATGCATACCCTCCATTCTATGAGGCAGTCCCAAAAAAAATAGGACCCCTCTGAGGGCTTAGCCTTCACTTTGTCGAGGCTCTGGAAGACATCGATATCAATCTCTTCTACCTTCTGAGAGAATGTCTTGAATTGGAGGAAAAAAAAAAAAAGAGTAATCTATTATATATTTTACACTAATATTTCTAGCAAGAGAGAAAATTTGGAGTTCAAATTGAATACGGTTTTTGGTTTATCGGGGTTTAGGGTTTAAGGGCTTACAACAAAACGGTGGCAGCTCGGGGCTTTGTTGAGGGACTTCACCGCCTATGCATGCGATGGCGTCGCCATTGCTTAGGGTTTTGCTCCCCTTCTTCTTCTTCCTGAGAGATAGAGAGGGGGATGGAGCACAGTGGTAAGTTAGAGAAGTGAGAAGGAAGTGCCAACTTTACTTGTTGAGCTTGTAGGTTTGAGTTTGTTGGAGGGACTGGACCATGTTGATTTCGAGTCGGATTGGTTGGTTTGATGCACAAATTTTTCTAATAATTTTAATAGAAAACTGGCTAGCTATTCGCATGCCTAGTAATGGTGAAAAGGCGGGCAGTTAATAACCTGCTATTTGTTTTTTAAAGCGGTTAGAAAAATCGCTAACCACCTAAGCGATTACGATTAGTATTTTTAGTTCTTTCAAAACCGTTAACCACACACATATATATATGAAACAGTATCATTTTTTTGTTTAGAATTTTAAATATAAAAATGATGTCTCATATAGATATTATCATAATATCGTATTGTCATAAAAACAACATCTTTTTGTTTTTTCTTTATTCTTTTAAACTCTACTAATTGGCATTTAACAGCCTAAGCGGTTAGCGGAGGTGGTTAGTAGATTTTAAATTTACTAGCCGCTTAGGTGATTACAATTAGCAACTTTAGTTAATGACCACTAAACACTAACCGTAACCCTTTTTTTGCCTCTATGCCTTGGCAAGTGAAAGCCATATAGGTAGGATCCGACTTGTATGCTATTAAAAAAATCACATCATATTTACTGTTAAAAAACTAAACGAGCCAGATTCAAAGTAGCAACCACGCCGTCCATTTAGGCAAAATGTTAGTTGCTTAAAAACCTAATAAAACTCTAAAAAAACATTCATTTAATAGCATGAGATATGTTAGGGTCAATAATTTTCTCATAATTAGCTCATATTCTCTTATAAATTTAATAGATCAACCATTAAATTTGTAGGGTTCACCATTGACCATACATAAGTCTACAAATCTAATGGTTGATTATAAGAGAATATGGGCAAAATATGATAAAAATATTAATTTCTAGCATTTCTCTAGTAGCACTAAAAGTATTCACATTGGTTTATGTATATTGTTATACAAAATGGCTAATCAAAATCCATTTTATCTACTTTAGCTAATGAGTTTAGAAAGACATCATGATTATCTATTTATATTTTTTATTTATATCATTTAAATTTTCACATTGGTTTATGTATATTTTTATATAAAATGACTAATCAAAATCCACTTTATCTAGTTTAGCTAATGAGTTTCAAAAGACATCATGCATATAATTATCTATTTATATTTTTTACCTATATCATTTAAATTTTATTTTTTTTATAAGAATTGTATTTGTCCTAAAGATCCTATTTTTCAACTTTTGGAAAAAAAGAAAAAAAAAAGATGTGAAGAGATAACTTGTAAGAGAAAATTTTGAAAAAAGATAGGTAGAAGAGAACTAGGAGGATAAAATTTTGGGGAAAGAGAGATATGGAAAGATAAATAGTATATTAATGAGATTGATATATGAATAGTGCCTGCTACATGCAGCAGTGAATTATTCACAAATGCAAAAAAATAAAAAATAAAAAATTGCATTTGAGAATTGAGATGCAAAAATCATAATCAAATGTAGACGACTTTTTAGCATTTTGCTTATTTATTTTAGATAAAAGTAAGAAATATATATATTGAAAAGATACTAATCTCTAGGGGTGAAATAGCGGTTGCGGTTAACGGTTAGTGGCTGAAACCGCTAACCGCTAACCGCCTCCGCTAACCGCTAGCAGTTAACCACCCAGTTAGCGGTTAACCGAATGCGGTTAACCGTTTTTCTACTAACCACTTTTTATTGGGTTTTTTTTTTTTTTTGGACTAGTTTTGGGCTCACTTTAAACATTTTTTTCCTCTTTCATGGCCATTTTAGCATTAAAAATTGTTGGTTTAAAGTGAACATTATATATTGAATCATTATACCAAAATCTTGTTGGTTACCTTTTACAACATATAACATATGAATAAAATTACAACAAAATTATCGTTTTGGGTTAGAAAGTAATGAATATATAGAAGTGCAAAACTACGTCGTTTTGCACTTCTATATTATATAAATAATAAAAATATAAAACCCAAACAAAAGTCAAAGGTGGGGGAATCAAAATCGGGTCTCCTAAGTAAAAGAGGCGCACAATAATCACTAGGCTACAATAACTTATTGTTATTTATTATATGAAATATATATTATATAAATATATATTATATTTTAAGAAAAGGCGGTTAGGCGGTTTTTCAAAATCCACTAACCGGCGGTTAGCGGTTAGTGCAGATAACGGTTAGCGGTTAGTGTGGTTAGCGGTTAGTGCGGTTAGGCGGTTTTAAATTTCACCCCTACTAATCTCATTAAGGTAGAAGTCAAAAGCACGAAGCTTATAAAACGCAGAGCAACAAAACTCTGACAAATCTTAACTATAGTTAAGACAAAACTATAGCCAAAACTGCAATTTTACTAACTGGCTAACCTATGTGTGACTTCCGATACTATAACAGATTTGCAACAAGCAAAAACTACAAAACATAGGTGTAGCCCATAACGGAATCCCTACAACTCAAGGCCAGGGAACTAAACCATCCGCAACCCAAAAGGTCAGGACGCCTTATTACAAGAAAAACAACTAAAGCTAACTCAAGTACCAAATTTGAATCAAACAGCCAAGATCTAGGACATGAGTAGCCAAAAAAAAAAAAAACTTAAAAAACTCTACAAGCAACAGCAGAGGAGCTCGACATCAAAGAAATCCCCAGGAAGACGCACCTGGACTGATGAAGAAAAGCAAATCTAAGAAAGAGAAAACAAGATCTGGAGAAAGATCTAGAAGTACAACTTAGATTTGAAACAAACACCCGCCTGAAACGGAGACCGGAGGAAACACCAAGCACTGTTGCCGTAGAGGGGAGGAAGGAAAATCTAGATCTTCCCTCCTCAAGGCTTTTTACTAGTTTTGTTGCCTAAAGGAAGAGAGAATATGTAGTTTCTAGAGAGAATGTAAGAAATAACTATAAGTCATTGTGAGTGCTCTGACAATGGAGTAATTAAATGACACTTTTATTTAAAATGACTAATCAGATTTATAAAAAACTCTTGCATTGGATTAGTAAAAAACTCTCACATTGGACCACGTATGATAAAATAGAAGTCATTTATTCGAATTTCATTCGCACAGTAGACATAAAAAAAGAAAAAGAAAAGCTATTTTATTTTATTTTTTCACCTGTTTTTTCGTTCTCCCTCTCTTTCTCAGCAGCCTCTTCTTCCCACCTCTCCAACTCTCTCTTATTCCTCTCAAGCTCTTCGTCTCTTTCTGTCGGCAGACCACGGTAAGCTTCTCTCTCTTTCTCTTTCTGTCTCGCTCTCGCTCTCGGCAGACCACATCCCCTCCCCTGTTTCCCCTTTTTGTAGGCGAGATAGATATGGGTGAGGCTGAGAGCGAAGAGTTTGGCTTGATTGTGATAGATTTTGGTATGATTGCTTGTAGATTGAGTATGAGTTTGAGGGTTTTCCACTCCGTTTTTGAGTTTGACTGTTTGAAAGTTTTCCATAACTTTCTTTCCCTCTTCGGGAAAGCCGATCGCCCAAAGGTACGCCCCAATTGCTTCTTTTTATTTTCTCATGACGATTTCGAATCAAGATAAGACCAAATTGCTTAGTTTCTGATCTGTGTTGGGGTGTTCTTTGAGGTGCTCTGTGCTAAGTTTGTGGTGTTATTTTGGGGTGTTCTGTGATTGTGGGGCTACTCCATTGGACTGGTTTTTTTTTTTTTTTTTTTGTGTGTGTGTGTGTATTTAAGCATTGGTGGGTTTGTTTAAGAAGTGGGATGCTTATTTTCAGTTCGATTCTTTGAGGGTTTTACATAACCTTTAGGTGGAAACATTTATTCTTTTCAGTTCCTTTGTTTCTATTTGTTTGTTCGTTTTCTTTTAATTTTTTTGGGTCCTGTTTATTTGTTGGCATCAGACTAAAGTTCTTCTTTTTTATATACGTTTTTTTTTTTTTTGTTGAAAAAAATGACAACCCGGTTAGGCCAAAGTTTTTCTGCCATTGAGTTATCTGCTTGTACCTTATACTATATAGCACTGTTCTTACTGCATTACTGTTCTGCTTGTACCTTATACTTTTCTGCCATAGAGTATATAAATATAATACGTGCATGACGATCCTTTCTCACCGAAGAAGAGCGAAAAAATTAAAGTTATTGGTTTAAAATTAATAAAATAATAATATTTAACTCAAGTAGAAAAAGTATCGAGAGTTTGATAGTTGAGGGTACTCTACCATTCTCACCCGCTTGACGTCGTTTGTTTTCAAGAGGCAAATTTTGAATCCTCTGTGTACCAATTTGCACCACGCCATGTCAAATATCAAAGATTGAAGATGAACGTGAAAAGAAATGGTGAACAATGAATAGAGAGAGAAACACAGAGTGTGCCAAGAAAGAATATTGTATTCATTCAAGTAAAAAAATTACATGTAGATGGCTGTATTTATACAAGAGCAGCACTGTTTTGAAATTACATGTAAATGGTTAGTGTTTGAGGAGTTGTATGAAGAAACAGGTGATCTAGATACAAGAGCAGCACTGTTTTGAAAAACATTTTGATTCAATGAGGCAGATTTAATCATTCTTTGTCTTTCTTCTTGAATGATCAAAGAGAAAACCTTATTCATTGTGGGAAGGGGATCATTGAGTAAAAGTTGACCACAAATTGCAGAATAAGAGTCATTTAAACCCATCAAGAATTGCATAATATAATCCCTATCTCGATTCTCCATGATTTTCTTGATAATTCCACAAGTACATCTACAATTACAAGTACATGCTGGAATTGATTCGAAATTGACTAACTCATCCCAAAGTCCTTTGAGAGCAGTATAATAGGCATTGACAGAGTTATTTCCTTGAATTAAAGCAGAGATAGACTTCTTGAGTTGGAAAATACGAGCACCATTACCTTGTGAAAAACGATCTTTCAAGTCTTTCCACATAACTTCAGCATTGGTGATGTAAAGAACGCTGGTGTAGATGTCCTTTGACACAGAATTCATGATCCATGAAAGAACCATATTGTTGCATCGTGTCCAAGATTGGAAAGTAGGATCAGTGGCATGTGGTTGAGGCAAAGAACCATCAATGAAGACAAGCTTGTTCTTAGCTGTGAGAGCCATGATCATGGACCTACTCCAGGCACTATAATTCTCTCCGTTCAATGGTTGAATAACCATGTGTGAGGCAGGATTATCTCCATGATGAAGATAAAGAGGGTTTGATGACAAATCATCATGAATAGCAGCGGAATTTGTAGAAGAAGGAGAAGAAGAAGGTTGATGAGGAAGAACAGACTCCATAATAAAGTCTTTAGAAAAGCTCTGATACCATGTCAAATATCAAAGATTGAAGATGAACGTGAAAAGAAATGGTGAACAATGAACAGAGAGAGAAACACAGAGTGTGCCAAGAAAGAATATTGTATTCATTCAAGTAAATTGATTACATGTAGATGGCTGTATTTATACAAGAAAAGAAGTCTAACAGATTAACAAATAATTATAATCCGTTTACATCAATAACTAAAGAATAAACTACTCAACTAACTAAACAAAATACTGTTCACGTCAGTTCTGTTGCGCATTCTGTTACTGCGAACGATCGCACTCGGTGTAGTGATCGTTCGCACTTCTCTGCTAGATAAGCCGGAACCTTCTGATGAAGCGATCGATCGCACTTGGTGTAGTGATCGTTCGCACTTCTCTGCTAGATAAGCCGGAACCTTCTGATGAAGCGAACGATCACTGCGACCGATATGCGAACGATCGCAGTGACTGTTAGCACAATATGATTGAAGCTTAATACGCCCATTGATAAGAAGTGAAGGCAAGCAGTTATAGTGCATTTTTCTTGTACTTTTCCACCTCTCACAGAGGACCTCAAGCCTGAGAACCTGTTTCTCGACAAGAAGGAACACCTCAAAGTTCACCAAGTTTTAGAGATAATTCCAAAAGTGCTTATGCTTTGGTTGAAGAAGTAGAGGAAAGTTGTGTCAAAATTTACAAACGAGAAACTCTACTCTAGAATTGGCAGCGGTTTTGTGAAATAGGTAAATCATTAAGCCCTCTTCAAAACCCATTTGCCCATCTTAAGATAAGGAATTGACTGCTCTCCATTTTAGAACATATGCTTGGAGAGTATCCTCCTCCCTCAAAACAGTGGTAAACTATGGTAAATAACAAAGAAATTGCATGATATATTCTATGCACGTTCTGTGTTCGACATAATTCCTGAACCAAGTCTCTTCAGTCGGAAACCCATCATCAAATGCCATTTTTAGGATTTATTAACTATAAAGTTAAAACCACAAAGAATTCTAGTTAGTTATATGAAGATATAGGCCCACCTCCATACTATTATTCTTCCAACTACTTTATGTAGTTACTTCTTAAGGACTTATTTTACACGGTTGCTATTGCATACATACCTATGTTTCAGATGCTTTGTTATTAGAATAGTTAAATGCCTATTGATGACCTCAAAATTTTCAATCATAATATTTTTAAGTTTAGCACTAATGTATTTTTTCCTCTTTTTCATGCAGTTCAATTGTTACTTCTCATGTGAAGTAGGGCAGGTGAAAACAAGAATGCTTTTACAACATATGCTAGGAAAATTTAACTCTAAAAAAGGAGGTGCACCATCTTAACAGAAGAAGCTCATATAGGAAATTTGGTTTTGTTTTTAGGCCTGACGATTTAGTGAGGGCCTAACTTTATGAACTATGAAGCATCTTGGGCCATAATTGACATTAGACTATATAATAGACCCGATCACTATATTGTACCATGGGAAAATTACAGGAAGCTCTAAAACCCATTTTCGCAAGCCCATTTTTGCACTCGGACTATTCTATGTACATGAAAATGTTGCAGCTTTGCATGGATGGGAAGGCTGAAAAAGCTGGTCGTTTGATTCACAACAAACTAATAACAAGTGGGTTTGATTCAAACGTCCACTTAAATACAAGACTGATAATCTTTTATGCGAAGTTCGGTCTCATGGATGCAGCTCGTAACCTATTCAATAAAATGCATGAGAGAAGTGTAGTGTCCTGGACTGCGATGATTTCTGGGTTTTCACAAAATGGGCATTATAAAAATGCTTTGATAATGTTATTGGAAATGCGTCGGGCGGGTGTTAAGGGCAATCAGTTTACCTATGGGAGTGCGTTGAGGGCGTGTACTAGTATGAGGTGGTTGGAAGTGGGGATGCAAGTACATGGATGCATTCAGAAGGGTAGGTTTGTAGAGAATTTGTTTGTTCAGAGTGCATTGGTTGACTTGCATGCGAAATGCGGGAAAATGGAGGATGCACGATATTGGTTTGAGACAATGTCAAAGAGGGATGTGGTTTCTTGGAATGTGATGATTGGTGGATATGCTGTTCACGGATTTGCTGATGATTCATTTCGAATGGTTCGTTCAATGATGAGAGAAGGTATCAACATTTTTCCTTAAACTTGTAGATTTCATTGCTCTTGTTATCTTGTTCTTCTCTATGTTTGTCTCTGATTTTGAGAATTTTACGTATGTGCTATATTCACATATTTCTTAATTGCCAAAGTAGACACATATCAAAAGACTGTAGTGTATTATCTATTGGAATCTGATCAAGAACATTATGAACCGAATAATTTGCTTTGAGAAATTCAAGCTGATGAAGACTAGTTGAAGGATGCTTTGAAGAGATATCTTGATTAAATTCGGATGAACCATAAGATTTCTAACAACACATCATTGAATGCATGAATCAAAATATAATTGAAAAAAAAAAAAAAAGAAAGAAAATTCATTAATTAGACATCAGTTAATGGGCTTGACATCCTCTGTAGTCCATTTTGAAGAAAAGAAAGAAAAAGTTTATGTTCAGGAAGACATCTTTTGTTTTGAAAAATTCATCTTTCTCCATCTCTCTCTCTCACACGTCATCATCATCTCTAAAATCTCTAATTTTGTTCACATTCATATTCAAGTAGGAAAATTTTGTTTCTTTTTTGTAACATGTCAGCATCACCAAATTGGTTGGATAGAAGGCATGTGAGTCATCTCTAAAAATCTCGACTCTTGTTCGCATTCATGTTCAAGTAGGAAAATTTTGTTTCTTTCTTGTAACACTTCAGCATCACCAAATTGGTTGGATAGAAGGCATTCACTATTTTTGTTGGTAGATCTCAATCCGTGCCTAAAGCCTTGAATTTGTTGTATTCACCCCTCTCCTTTTTTCTAACACAAAAATCGGAAACATGGGGTACTTGCATTGTGACATGATTAAGTAAAGGGAATATCTTCTATTCGGTCGTGGCAAAAAACATGAGTTTTCTGCCACCTAATAGAAGAAAGATACCTCAGCTAAAGTATAAAAATTGCACAAAAACTGCCTACAACACTAGATTTTGAGTTTCAACGGAGAGAGAAAGGAGAGAGACTTCTGGCATGAGACCTTCGTGGGTCAGCAGACCTACACGGGTCTCAGGTCGGACCAGCCTGCCGATCCCCTCTTGCTCTCCGGTGCTCTCTCTCTTTCTCCGGCGACATTTGGTGTGCCAGTTCCCCTCTTGATTTCCGGTGCTCCTCTTTCTCATTCTCACCGGCGGAAGCAGAGAACCAGGAAAAGGAAAAAACAAAAAATAGGGCGTCACTTTATCAAGTATACTGGGGTAGTTCAAAACCCATGCAATCTTCTGCAGGCACAGCACAACGCCATTTCTAGTGTGTGTGAGAGAGAGCTTCACCGGACCCACTGTCCATACCTAAGACCTGCTGTGGGTCAGCAGACCCACGCAGTTCACGGCCTGAGGCAAGCCTGGGTCACTAAACCCACGGCTTCACCGGACCCAAATCAGATTTTTTTTCTTCACTGCCGGTGAGGAGAGAGATGGAGCACCGGAGAGAGGAACTGGCATCGGGCTAGAGAGAGAGAGAGAGAGAGATGGTGCACTGGAGAGGTCTGCTCTCCGGCATCGGGCTGGGCTGGACTCCGGTGCCTTCAATTGGAAGTTGTGGGCTGGGCTCCGGCAATATCACTGCTGCCGCTAGAGAGAGAGAGAGACAGAGGAGAGGGAGAGAGAGAGAGATCACGGAGAAGTGGGGGAGAAAAATGATGGGTATGTTTTATATGGTGTTTTGATCTTTTTTTTGGATAAGTAATGTTTTATAGAAAACGCGCAGAGGGGCGCAACCCTAGTACACAGGAAGTATACAAGAGAACGCCTAAGGGGGGCTAGAGAAGAGAGAAAGAAAATCAGAATAAGAAATCACCATAGGGGCAAGCCAAGCTGCCACCCAAGTGAAAAGGGTAGTAAAGAAGAAATGTAACAACTCCTCCCTACTTCTTTCTAAATCGTCAAAATATCTCCTGTTCCGCTCCGACCAAAGGCACCACATGATACAATGTGGAACCATTTTCCAAACCACTGCACTACGCGGACGACCTCCCGACCACCAACACTGCAGAAGGTTCACAACCCTACTAGGCATAACCCATGCCAACCCAAAACGACCGAAGAAGGCATTCCATAAAACTTGGGCACACTCACAATGGAGAAGCAAATGAAACATATATATATTATGCGCGCCAGATAGGGAGGTGCAATAGGTGAGGTGGCAGCATTTTAATGGAAGGCAGAAAACTCATGTTTTCTGTCTTGACCGTATGGCAACACCTCTTTTAAGTAAAACTGCAAAGCCATTGTCTTTGTGTGCAGTAAGTTCATTGCAATGTTATTTTTGCAAAAAATTGCTAGTCTATTGATGCCTTATTCTTCTCTGATGCTCTAATTCTGATCCATAATTATTTGCAAAACACTATTTCACACTGAAATAGTCTATAATTGGTTAGCATCTTTTATTACCTAAGTTTACCATGAATAATAACTCGCTGCTGGATGTTGCCTATTGAGAAGAATGGAATACAAAGCCTAGAGAACTGCATCCATATTTTAATGAATATTTCCTCTAATAAGGGTATTTGACCATGTCGAGCCTAAATTTATCACACAGATAATATCCAAATCAACATCTGTTCCAGCATGAAAGCCTTTATTTTTTCATTAAGTTTCTTTGGGAGAAATTTCTCTTGTTGCGTACTCTGTTATATTTCTTTTTGTTGTATGTTTTGTTATCTTTATTTCAATGCCTTTGTTGCAATACTAAACTTCAATAGGATTCATTCCTGATGGCTTCACCTTGGGAAGCGTCTTGAGAGCCTGTGCCGCTTGCAGTGGTCTCATGAAGCTCAACCAGACACATGGCTTAATCATCCGATTGGGTTTTGGATCACATAATGCTTTAACTGGATCATTAATTGATTCTTATGCAAAATGTGGAAGGATAGGAAGTGCTTACGATTTATACAAGAGTATGCCAGCAAAAGATATTATATCTTGTACTTCACTGATAGTTGGATGTGCGCGCAAACGTAACCATAGTAAAGATGCCCTGGATCTCTTCAAAGAAATATTTCAAATGCACATGGAAATGGATGAAGTTATATTTTGCTCCATGATTAATATATGTGCCAACATAGCATCATTAAGTTTTGGAAGACAAATCCATGCTTTTGCTTTAAAAGTTCAACCCTGTTATGATGTGGCCATGGGAAATGCTCTCATTGATATGTATGCAAAATGTGGAGAAATTGAAGATTCTAAACGTGCTTTTGAGGAGATGGAAGAGAAAAATGTCATTTCTTGGACATCGTTGATTGCTGGATATGGGAAACATGGCTTTGGCCATAAGGCAATTGCACTATATAAGGAGATGGAGCATGAAGGGCTAAGGCCAAATGATGTTACATTCTTGTCTCTTCTCTTTGCCTGTAGCCATAGTGGAATGACTGGTGAAGGATCAGAATGCTTCAATAGTATGGTCAACAAGTATAATATTTTGCCTAAAGCGGAGCATTTTTCCTGTATGGTAGATCTCTTTGCACGTGGAGGCCAGTTAGAAGAAGCTTATAATTTGCTATGTGAGATGAAAATGGAACCTAATGCTTCAATTTGGGGTGCCATTCTTGGGGCATCTAGCACCTATGGTAATTTATCTATTGGGGAAATAGCAGCCACTAATCTTCTTAATATGGATCCCAAGAATTCAGTTAACTACGTTGTTTTAGCAAGCATATATGCTGCTCATGGCGAATGGGACAATGTCTCCAAGATGTGGAATTTGATAAAAGAGAGAGGTTTAAAAAAGGATCCAGGATGTAGCCTTTTACAATCTACAAAGAAAGAAATCACACATTTGCAGCCTAGTTGAAAGTGCAGAACTGTCCTACTTTTTACTTCCTGGGGAGAGCGTAAAACTTATAAAATATCCTGCTGACCAGACGATTCATATGCTAAGGCTGTAGGAGAGTATGAGAGAGAGCTTGCACAGTCTTGTGGTCCATTGATGTATTCCTGGTTCACAGCCTTCTGTTCCCATGCTCCTTTACATTCAGGTACGTTTGTGTGCTTCCTCCTTGATATCATGTTCAAAATGAGCAAAAATCATGTTTAAGTGATAAAAATGTGTCATTTTTTCATGAAAATATAAAATCTGGGTGTTCAATTTCAGTTATGCATTCCAAGGTTTTATCTGTATATATGAATATTTGAAATCTGTTACTTAAAAGTTTTCAGTTATGCATTCTCATGCTTGAAGTATAATATTATTGTGGAAAATAAATGACCGCAAAGGGGCTTGGAGCTCTGAGCAACTTCAAGGCTTGACAGTGTCATATTTTTATCTGCATTCCAAGGCTAGGCTCACATTTGGTGTCTGAATTCTGCATAAGATCTCACAGGTCAGATCTAGCTTTTACCCCTTTTCACTAACTCAACTGACTATTTGAAGTTGAGGAATTTAGCATTGATGCAGTCCGGGATTTTATGCTTTGTTTAAAGATCTCTTGAAGACCCTTTTCTGTTCTTAAATGAGATTTTCTGAATAATGCCTCTTGGTAAAGTACACTTGAAGAGGGAAAAGGTCGAGAGAAGTCAGGACAGAAAGCGGAAGAAATGCAACTATTAGAAGGAAATCTGAGATTAGTACCCTACCTTATAAGAGAATTACATATGGAAGATATACTGTGCCACTATTATGCTTGCCTTTGTCATGGTGTTGGATTATAATTATTAAAAGTATCTTTTCTTAAACAGTAAGATAATTTTGTCCATTGTGATTTATTTGTTTATAACCTGTAATCATGCTTAGATGATACTTGAAATTTAAGTTTATTTCAGATTCCGGATCATCAATTTCTCTCTTTGTGCAAAACCATCCCACTTTGTTTTTATTTTCTAGAGATAAAATTTAATTTTGGGGAATATTTCATAAAAAAATCATAAATTTTAGGGACAACTTTAAAATTTTGGGGGGACATTAGTCCTCCCAAACTAATACACAATTCTGCCTATGGCGTTAATCACATATGTACTATCATTCTAAAATGATTAGTCAAGTTGCAATCAGAGTTTCTTATAATCATTTATAAAACCTAGTCTTAATAAATAACCAATGTGGTATTGGGAATATATTTCAAAAAAACACCCAAGAACAAGCACATCATGAAAGCATAGTAAAAGAAAATGCAAACCAAAAATTTCCATAGTCATAAGAGCCACACCTGAAGTTGGCTAGGCTAGGTGATGGGGTTGATTTTATTCGTCTTTGTCCAAACTCAATTCTCACATGTAGGCTAAGGTTTTGATACCTCTAAACCTTAGTGAGCATCACAATGAAGAAGAAGAATAATCATTTAGTAACTGGTGTAGGACAAAAGCACTTTAGGAGAAAGCTTAGAGAAAGAGACTAAGAAGAGAGGGGGAAGCCGAGAGAAAGAAGAGAGAAACAAGCTCAATGAAAAAAAAAATGAAAAAAAAAAAAGAAAAAGAAAAAGAAAAGAAAGAAAGAAAGAAAGAAAGAAAAAAGCCTAGAAAGAGAGGGATAAATAAGCCAAGAAAAGGCCTAGAAGGGGGAGTAAGAAGAAAGCAGGGAAGAAGAGAAAACTAATTTCTTAACAATTATATTCCATATCAAAGTTGCTGAGTAGTACAAATCACTTGGTGTATGAGACATATGTTGCATTTTTAGTGGCCTTGACGTGTTTCTCTGTTACAGTTATGGACGAAAGTACAATCTTCGTATTTAGGCTCAAAATATGTACGATCCACAATGCTTTTGGAAACCAAGGTGGCCATTTGATAAGGAGCCTTATAACGATTACTAAAAAAGCAATTAAACCTTTTGAAAAACTCAAATAAATGTGAAGCCCTACTAGTAAAAAATTTAAGAACGAATTAAAAATTAAAAAACAAAAAAAAACAAACTATAAGGGTGGCTACGTGAGATCCCCGACAAGCACAAAGATAGTTGCGTGGCCAATCCCTGCCAAATCGGGTGGCTCAAGACCACCCCAAAAAGCATGGGGTTGGGTACGCAACCATCATTCCTCCATTTGAGGTAGTCACACGGTCAGTATGCCTACCATAATATATATATTTTAAAATTGTTTATTTTTAATTTTTTTAATAGTTGGTTAGCTCTGAATTCTACAAGAGTTGAAGTACCAGTTTTGTGAAAATATTTCTATACAAGGAAAGAATAAAATGTTCTTTTTTTTAAAAAAAAAAAAAAAGAAGTTGTTTGTTAATATTTTATTTTGAGAATAAAAAACAAAAGACAACACAAATTTTAACAAGCATAACCTTTTTTTTTTTTTAAGTAATGTTATTTAATACTCTTATGTGCTTGTCATACAACTTATTAAAGTGACAGTAAAAATGAGACATTAGATTAGTACTTGTAAACAAAATAATAATAATAATGGCCGATTTTCACTATTATGTCATTCTAATTATATATCAATCGTACAATAATTTACTAATTACTCTTTTTGTTTTATCTTCTCAAGGCAAATAAATTAACAAATAACTCAAAACTTGTCCAAAACACAATAAAATGTAATATTACTATTCTCAAGAGTTAGTTCAATTGGTTAGGGACCACGCATCATAAAATAGAGGTCATTAGTTAAAATATTCATCCCCTATTCTCCTCCTTAGGATCTAGTAGTAATAATACTTGACTTACAAAGTCATTCTTAATCAATAAATGTTAAATATGATCCTATGGTTAGTGTATCTTTTATTTATTTATTTTTAGAGGCATGATAAAGAGACAATTTTTTGGCACAATTTTGAACCAACTTGTCTCTCTTTTCTTTTTTTTTAAACAAAATAAAAGATTAAAAAAAAAATTCTGAAGCAATATCATATGTGGTCTTTTTTTTTTTATTTGGTGTATTTTTTTTTAAAAAAAAAAATCATTATTATGAAGAAAAATACCACCTTTTTTTTTAAAAAAAAAAAAAAAATACCAAACAAGAAAATGACCACATAAGATGTTATTGCTTCAATTTTTTTTTTTTTTTTTAAATGAACACATAAGAGAAAAGTTAGACGAAAGTTGTGCTAAAAAGTTGCGTCTTTAACATTTCTCTTATTTTTATATCCATATAAGAAATGTGTAAATTGAACATTAAATATGTTAAGATTACATGTAAATTCCACAAATTAAATAATATATATATGCGGTTTTACTATGCGGTCTGTCTGTAAAACCAGCAGCACCCAATACAAATTTGACACATAAGGAAAGCACAGTTTATGGAATAGGATCGAAAACATGGGATTTCTTCTTCATCCCACGCGAGTCTCTGACTTCCTTCTTCAGTCTTCTTCATCTATCTTCCTCTCTGTTTCCTCATCCACTTTATCTTTTTCTCTCTTTCCTCTTCCCTCTCCCCTCATCGATGGCCGGAACCCAACCGGAAAACCCATAACCCAACCGGCCAAACCCACCCCCACTGGAACCCAACTGGAAAACCCATCACCCAACCTACCATTTACGACCTTCACTTTGCCGTACCCATGGCTGGCGCCATCCTCAACACAATCAGCATTTTGCTTCTCCTTTTCAAATGACTCTCTCCATTTTCACCTTTGGGTTGCTCTCCATTTTTGGTTTGAGAAAACCTTCCCATGGAACATCTAATAACTTCATTGAACCCAATCACCAGATTCACCACAAAATTCATTGAACCCAATCACCCAAACATCTAATAAATTCAATAAACCAGTTCCTACAAATATCAGATGGGCGTCTAGCCAGACCGACGGCTGGCTCTAGCCGTGGGTTACCTCTCCGGCGACTTTGGGTCACCCTCTCCAGCGATTTTGGGTCACCTTCTCCGGCGACTTTTCTGCCAAATTCAGCCTCAAAAATAGATTATAATGCTTCAAAAATTGATTATAATGCCATAAAACTCGTTTCTAATGCCTCAAAAATCGATTCTAATACCTCAAAACTAATTTTTGGATTAAAAACTAAAACCTAAAGAAAAAGGTTAACCCTTAGAAATTTTTTCAAACTAGAGCTGGAGAAGAATGTCACTCATAGCGCCGGAGACAGAACCAGCCGGAGCCGCGAGACCCACAGCACCCACGGCGAGACCCACGCTAGACCCCTTCATCGGCGCCATTATTTTCGGTAAAGATGAATGAACCAGAGAAGAAAAGAGAGAGGATGAAAGTAGGAGAGAGAGAAAAAAAAATCCAATGTTTTGATCCTATTATATTATGTGCAACTATATGATGTGTACCCATTCTATTGGTTGTTGCAAAAGACAACTTTTGCAGCCGGACCGCATTGGAGGTTTTCCCATATATATATATATATATATATATATATAAAAGAAAAAAAGACGAGAAATAAACGATAACATTTGAGTTATGGTTATACGACCGCTTTGCCATTCTTTGCCTCACTCTCAAAACGTCTTTGCCTCACTCTCCCAATCCTCACCTGCTCAACCGGTCACCCCATCCATCCCATGCATCGCATATGAATAACACGGAGGAGATAGCGAAGGCATTCATTCTGGCTCCAGTGGATTCATTCCTGATTCCACTCTAGAATTGGCGGCGGCTCTGGGAAATAGGCAAAGCATTAAGCCCTCTTCAAATAAGGAACCGGCTGCTCTCCATTTTTGAGGAGAAACTCCTCTATGCTTGGAGAGGATCCAAGTAGCCACGACTTGAAAATCAAGGCTGCTTTTAGAACGTATGCTTAGAAATTTATGTTTGATATGATATCCAAAGGCCACGCTTTGATCAAGCTCCGCTTCTTATTCTTGGCACCGCATCATCTGATCTTACTCCCAGGTAAATCGGTCGCAAAAACTTCGCTATTCTTTAGGTCCGCCACCTATTCGACGATATGTCCTACCCAAGTGGAAAGAGAAGGAAAAGAAATTATAGACCATCCAAAGGACTCTACTGAAGTTTTGAGGAACTGGGGCTGTAGTGACAGTGATATATCCAAGATATTTGTCCGCCGGCCTTCTTTACGCAAGGCCGACGTTGCGCCCCTTCAATCCAAAATTAGCATTCTAAGTGGCTTGGGCATTAAAGCTCCAGACCTTGTGAAGATCATCAATTGTCGCCCCCGGTTTTTGGGTAGTCGAATCAATCATAACTTTGATGAGCGAGTAGAGTTTTTCACGACATTGTTTGAGTCGAGGGAAGTGCTCGCTAAAGCCATTGTTAGGAACCCTTCATTCTTGACATATGACTTTCACAATAAGGTCAAGCCTGCTATTGCGTTGTATGAAGAGATGGGCGTGAGTGGAAGGGACTTGACTACTATGCTCCTGTCCCGGCCCACAATGATACCTCGGACTTCATTTGATGACGAGAAGATGGAATATATACGCAAAACTGGGGTTTCCAAGGATTCCAAGATGTATAAATATGTTGTTACACTCATTGGCATCTCACGCCATGAAACAATCCTTCGAAAGGCGGCAAATCTTGAAAAGTTTGGGTTCTCAGAAGAGGAAATATTCAGTCTGTTTGGAAGGTCTCCCTTCCTGATGACACTGTCGGTTGATAGGGTACAGAGGAATATGACTTTCATTTTGGGCACGGCGAAGCTTTCTGCTAGCGTCGTCCTTAAGTACCCATTTCTGTTGTACTCTAATCTAGAGGCTGTGCTGAAGCCCCGAGTACTTCTTGCAGAGAAGATACAAGACATGGGTCTTATTTTGCAGATCAAGGGACCCACGTTGCTGAGGGCACTGAGGATGACAGAGAAGAGGTTTTTGAAGGCGTTTGTTGAGTGTCACCCGAAGGATGTTGCCGAGGAGTTGATGGAGTTCTATAGAAATGCAAAAGGCGTCAAGCGATTGGCAGAAGCTTCAAAGAAAAGAGTTACTGAAGGATTCCCTTTCTGAAGTTTTGCCCGCCAGGTGCTCCGTTTTTAGCCTCCAAATTCATTTTATTGTGTGTACCTTCCGATATCATTCTCTCCCATGATTTGAGCGCTTTTTGCACACGGCGGCCTTCTCGATTTTGTTAACCATTCTATTTTTGGGATTTAAATTATTTGTTCTAATCCACATCGATTGGCAGAAGGCTCAAGGAAAGACGATATTAAAGGATTCCTTTCTGAAGTTGCCCACCAAGCCATGTATTTCTAGCCCCTGAAATCCATGTTACTATACTTTTCAATATCATTGATTTTTCATGATCGGATAGCTTTTTGCACAAAACAGTCTTTTTTATATGCACGGACATTCAGTTCAGTATATTCTTGTATGCCATCTTCTTTAAAAAACTAAGTCGAAACAAACAATGACTGCCACAAGTCATACTTGGGGGATACATATCCATTAGATGCAAGTTCTTTCTTTCAGGTGGCTAATGGACGATACTCTTATGAGAATGATTGTTATGCTGCAAATGATGTTCAGAACTTAATTTTATTGGTCTAATATCTAACTTTTGTTTGCTGTTCTGTGCACAAAAAGGAAAGGAATAGAAGGGTTTCATGAATTCTATAAGTAAAGAGAAGTAGCTCATAGTTTGAATATTACATATTATTTACCGAATGGTTTAGTCAAGTTAAATTACTGCCATGTTTTGCAATTCATACTAACTTGGAAGCAATAAGTTAACCACACATCATCATGAATTCTCCTGATTGAAGACAGAGGTCTAATGATCTTAAGTTTAAAGCAGTTTGCTTATTTCCATATGATCGATTCTTTTACAGGATTGAAAAAATAAATCTTGCTAAATGACAGTTAGTAAGATAATGCTTACTCTAGCGATCATGGCTCTTGTTATTCCACTTGGTAACTATTTTCTTGTTTTCTGATGTTCTCATCGCCTGGTCAAGCCTATTCCTTGAAGAATTCATTCTAGGCAATGAAGGAGTTTTCTTTTAGCTGTTTTGTTCAAAGTCTAAAATCGCACTTTTGGTATGTGAAATCACAGTGTCAAACACACTAAACGGAAACCAAAACTTTATTTGACATTCCTCTTATCTGATCCTCAACAAATTCGCAATACACCCCACTCTATATGGAATGCAAATCAAGGAAAAGCACACTATACCTCAGTGTTATTAGCTTGTGTCATGTGAAGGTTTATCACCCCTTGTTTAGCCACTCTCCCACACACAAAAGTTTTAAAATTGGAGATTAATTTACTTGATTAATAGTAATTTGACCAAAATTTTTCCTCTGCGCTATTAATATATTTTGACTTATCAAAAAAAATATCTAGTTCTTCCCAATAATGGATTGAAAAGATAGACAATACCCACATAGATCTACTTATATGTTTAGGCTATTGATGAGTTTCATCTTGACCCAAATGTACACTTACACAAGGCTTTTCAAAATCAGACGAGAGCAAAAAAAATGAGAAGAAATGTATCCTTTATCCAAAATCATATTGTCAAGAAAATGTTAGCCACTAAACTATTAAAGTTTATTATTGAAAAAGTTTTAAGATTACTTTCATCTTAACCATGCAATTAAAAGCATGCACTTAACACATGACTTTACAATATCATACCAAAGCAAAATTAAGAATGTATCTATACAAGCGTTATTAGCTTGTATCATTGCATTAAACTCAGATTCTCGAAATAAAAAAGGAACTTTGACAGCTTCTGGATGAGTCTAACGCAATGAGTCAGAATTTGGAACGGCTCAAGGAAGAATTGAGGATAGATGAAGAGATTGGAATATAATTGAAAGATTGAATGATTGAAGTCATTTTTTTGAAGCGACATAGAAGATTCAGAGGCATTCAGGGGAATGCAGTGTCTGTCAAACGATTGAGCAACTTGCTTTCGCTAATAGAATGGACTTGGATTTTTGGAGAAAGAGAAGGCAACTTAAAGAGCTGTAAGTAGTTTATTGATTTTAGGAGACCTATCTATAATATTTGCTACTTAATCTCTATTTCATGTCATTTGGAAGTTGATATGTTACGTGGTTGTTGGATTTTTACTGATATCTCAGATTGGTTTCTTCTCCTTCTCCCTTTTGTTTTTAAATGAGCATATGATTAGCACCTATTGCTTCTTTTCATGTTCAGGTTTGTGTTTGAGGATCAGGTTGAGTTTGTCAAAGCATCAATTATGGATGGCGACAATGTATATCTTTTAACTACATTGATCATGTTTTGTGGTGAAACTCCATCTGCTTGTTACTTTCTTGTTTTGCAGACCGATGATGAGAAGCCCACTAAGTTGCTTGAGAAGTCTATAGGGCAGAATCGGCTTTGGAGAAGCTTCAGGTCTGCATTCCATAGTCGATTTTATTCTTGTAGGGTGGGGTTTCATGTACTTCCACCTCAAATTATCAGGATTGAAATAGACTGTTTTAAGCATGTGGAGAGCTTGTATAGGGAAAGAAACTAAAATGCTTTTAATGTAAGTTAGAATGCGTAAATATCTTTAATAATGAGACATTTTTGAAGAGGCTGAATAAGATGTTAAATTAAACAAAATATCATTGTGGAAGTTTAATTTATGTCTAGGTGCCCAAATAGGAAAGACTCTGAAGTTCTTACTTTAGGATTAGTTTGAAGGCAGAAATGTCTTAAATAGTTAAAAAAAAAATCTGAAGATATTCAATAGCATGTCACATTCAAAGGGGCACATAGATTGTGAAAGTTTCAGAAACCTTGTTGAAATTGATACATGTCTAGGCGTCCGTTGGAGATGTCTTTATGTACCTTTGAATGACATCTTTACTTATCATTTTTCTTCTTGCTCTTTCAGGAGGAGAGAAAAAAAAATTACCTATCTATCCATATTTGGATGAGTTGCTTCAAACTGTTCATGATCACAAGGTTTCTATATCCCCGTGTTACATCTAGTAATAAAGTTCTTCAAACCTGTTGGTAATGAACTGTTTTACGCTTATATTTGTGTTTTGGACTAACTATTGCAAATTTCCATGTTGTTTTATGTGTTTGCCTAAACACAGAGCCAAATGTATGTCTACATGGATGTCATTCAAGGTGTAAATTTGTTTGTCATGATGTTGAATTTTTGCTTTTTATAGGTTCTTGTCATTGTTGGTGAAACTGATCCTAGGAAGACTATGCAGATACCCAAATATCTTCATGAAACTGGATATACAAAGTATGGAAAAGTTTTATTTTATTTTTGCTCATAACATCTTCTGGTGAATTCAAATTGCTGTCACCTTCTTGTGAAAGATTTGGATGGATGGTTGGAGGCAATGTTACCGAGCTCATCTTATTTGTATACAGACACGCACATCCCACCCACAGGCTAGAATTTTAATTATTATAATTTTGTGGGGAAACTTCAAAAAGCTCCCCCATCTTCTAGCGATTTGCACAAGACACCCATGAATGAAAATTTCTCACACTTAACCCCCCCTAATCTTTCGTTTCCTATCACTTTGGACCCTTCAATGCCCAAAACGGTGTCATTTTGATGCCCAAAAACGGTGTCATTTTGGGGCTTAAAACGGTAAGTTTAGGATTTAGGAGTCCAAAGTGAGAGAAAATAAAAGATCGGGGGGGGATAAGTGAGAGAAATTTTCGTTCATAAGTGTCTTATGCAAAACGCTGGAAGAGGGAGGGGGGGGGGGGCTTTCTGANAAAGATATTCTTCTTGTATTATGATTTGCAACATTCTGATTTAAATTGTAATTAATCTCCCCGGTTGCCTATGCAAACTAAATCTAGAAGATACTTTCTCCTCAATGGTATGGGTTTGGTTACTTGAGAATATCTGGAACTCAGTTTTGGTTTTAATCGTGACTGTGTCCTTCTTTACATGTTGGATGTACACAGCCACAGAAGGTTGCTACTATGGGTGTTGCTGCCTGAATTTCTCAAGAAATGGGTGTCAACCTTGTCCATAAGGTAGGCTACCTTCAATGCGGAACTCTGGTTTGTTTTAGATAGCTCGCCGTTATTCTGATCTTAGTACTGATTATGATTTGTTAGTAATGATGAATATTTTAATTACTGCATGTGTTTTCTTTATCATGTGATGAAATGTGTATGCACATTTTGATTCCGATATGTCATTGGCTGCTACAGATGTTTCTGACGAAGAACAACCAGATATGGAACTACTACGTAGGCCTGTAAATGAGCCGACACACTCGACAGCTCGGCTCGAGATCGGCTCGATTAAGCTCGGATCGAGATCGAGCTCGATACTGTTCAGCTCGGCTCGTTACTGTACAAGCTCGCTCGATTAGCAAATGAGCCGAGCTCGGCTCGCCCGACTAAACTCGACAAGGGCTCGTGAGCTCGACTTGTGAGCTCGATTTCATTCATAAATGAGTAGATTAAATGATTATTAATTAAGTAACTAATGTATTTCTTGCCATTTATAAATTATAATCACATTAATGTATACAAACTTAAATGACCTTAATGTATCTCTTTAGGGTGTGATAAATAACAATTGACATTATATACAATAATACAAACTTAAATGTTATATTAATTAATTGTATAAAATTAAATTAGTTTAACTTAGTTTTATACTTATAAATTAATAAATTAGAATATATATTTATATATGATATGTTTATTATCTACAATATATGATATGCATCATATACTAACTTAACTTTAACAAATAACAAGTAACAAGTATCAAGTAAAGTATAGAGATAAATTATATCATTACTTGATATGAATATTAAAATTATCTCAAATTTAGTAACTAGGCTCTAAGAATCTAAGTAATTGAAAAACATAGGTGACAATTAGAAAGTTAGTCAACAATGTGCAGTTAATCAATGTACGTTACTCTTTATGATGTGACAAATGACAATTGACATTATATTCAATAATACAAACTTAAATGTTATATTATATAAGATAAATTATATTACATAATAATTATACTATATAAATTATAAAATTAACAAGTAAAGTATATAAATTATCTTTTAAGCTTATAGTTAATATAAATTTATTTAAATTATAGGAAAAATTAGGCTTGCAAATTAGCCGAGCAGCTCGTGAGCTCGCTCGAGCTCGGCTCGGTTACTGTACAAGCTCGGCTCGACTCGGCTCGGTTACTATACAAGCTCGGCTCGGCTCGGCTCGATTACTGTACAAGCTCGGCTAAGCTCGACTCGGCTCGGATCGTTTACAGGCCTATGGAAGAGTAGGCATTTTATGTCTTAGGAATTTTTTGACATCTTTTGTATCATTTAATAAACCTTCTTGGGATTTCGATATTACTACTTTTCCTATTTGATGATGTTTTTTGAAATGTACTTTCTGTTTCTTGTTTGTGTTAAGACATTATGGTTGATGTAATTTGATTTCCTTTGTATTTGGATATTGCTAACTCTGTAATTCTCCTTTGTTGAAGCCCAACAGTAATGTTTTATGTCATCTGCAGGTTGGTTATTGCATCTATTGTGAAGATTGCACTTCAGAAAAGACTGTTCTTAAATATATGACAGATGAGATGTTGTTGAGAGAATTCCTTGGTGAACCAGATTTGGCAAGGTACAGGTGAGCTATTTTTTTAGAGACAAATTTATAGTTTGGTTGGATTTCTTGTGCTTGTTCACTAGTGTCTTCAAATTTTCAGTGGAAACATTTAAATTAAAATAGTTACTGTTTTCCTTGTTTTTTTTAAAAAATTATTTTTTCTTTGTCCAATTCTTTGTGGGTTTGTGTTTGTTAATATTTTGGTGAATCCTACCTAATTTATCTCCTATTGGAATAATAACCTGGTTGAAAGTTTCAGTTTTTTGTTGCCCTTTAAATGATTGATGGTTTTAAATGATTTGTGAAAAACATTCTGCAATGTTTTTTTTATTAATGCCGACTGATGGTTTTAGAATGGTATAACAGGATATTTGCTTCGATTTCATCCCAATCTTAAGTTGCTTATCTCCACTGCAACACTTGATGCAGAGAACCTTAGTCCAAGATCCAGCTTGAAGGGCTCTTGGAAAGGGCTGAAATCGAACTGTCCTCAAACCCCAAAGACTTGGACGCCACAAAAAAAATGGCCTCTGCCTCTATGTGCCATAGAAGTGACAGTTGCTACGATTGCCTGTGTTATTGAAACATTTATGTCTTTCTTAATACATGTTTGTAAGGTTTAAAACTTTTTGTAATTATTCAACAAGTTTAACATTCAAACATATAATGCTTGAGAATGCATTTTTAAAAAAATTGTGATTTGAAGACGTAAAAACATTTGTATTTTTAAATTACAGGCAATAGAGTTTTTAAAAACGCATGAGATTTTAAAGATTAAATTACAATTTCAAAGGCCACATTAAATTTTTATCAAACATCAAACTTTATTTTTAAATCATATTTTTATCAAACATCAAACTTTGTTTTTATTTTCTAGATATGTCCAGTTTTAGTAATTATGTCCCACTTTCGTCATGAATCTCAATCTTCCACGGCTGCCACCGTGTGCACGTGAATCTCAAATCTTTTCTTTTGTGCTGAGTCTTATTTTACCTTTGATGGATAAAGCTGAACCAATTCCACTGTATGCTACAACTTTCTGGAAAATACCCTAAGTTTCTTTGAGTGGATTACTGCTCAGGCTGGGAAAATCGCAACCTCAACCCTATCGTTATTCTATGCAAACTAGTTAGTCGACTAATATGAAAAATTTTATAATTAGAGGGTATTTCCCATTCTTGATTCAGAAGGAAAAAGAAAATGAAAAATGGTCAAGAATATTTTTAAACACTAAGATGGAAGTGGGTTAGGAATGCTTTCGAACCCTATAATGAAAACGGGTAAAAAATGCATCCAAACATTAAAATAAAAGCGGCCCATCTAACTGAACTTAAAAAAAAAAACACACACACACAAAAATGCAATCTTAGAGGCTTGGCAAGCGTGCCAACTACACAAAGAAAGAAAGCAAATTAAGAAAGAAAACGGAGACATGTTGGTGGACAATGGACTTGAGGATGAGGCCCTTTAAACATCTTTTACTGTTTAGTAGGAATATGTATGATTTTGTTTGTAAATGGGGTAGCAAAAAGGCCGCGCCATCCATGATGTCACAGTTTTCAACGTCTGCTAGGAAAAGCTGAACAATGCATCATCACTCACTACTCCTTTATATGCACTCAAATTATATATATATATAATATGGTAATTGTGATTGTAATTTTTGGATTTTGGATAATCCAGAAGGATTACGAAGAAGATAATGATAATCCACAACAAAGTGAGACGTTGATTATTTTTCTAGTTGTTAAATTAAGTGGAGAACTATGGAAAAAGTTATACCTATATATCAATTTTGAGTTGCATGAGGAAATTCATATTCTTTTGACCAACTTTTCGGTAACATTTGGACACACAGCATCATTGATCACCATGGACCACGGTGGGACTGGGATGTAAAAGAAAAATATCATATGATTTCCAACTTTTTCACCCGTTGGACATCGTTTTTCTCTAAACTGGATTAAAGGAACATCTGTTGGAACAGTTTTTTTTTTTTAATTGAATTTGAGGATGCAAATAGACATGTGACATTTTTATATACCGAATTAGAAGAACACTTATGAGACAAAAAATCTCTCTAAATTAGATTACGGGATGCAAATAAACACATGACATTTTTATAAGCTCATCCAATTCAATTTAAAAAAAATCTTACGCAAGTTGTAAAGATGATAATAATAATATCTTTCTCGTTGCTTTCTCAGCACATCGGACAAGGTGGCGGAAAAATCTGGAAGCCGTAGAAAAAAGAAGGATTGGAAATGGAAGAGGGTAGATCCAAGTAGGGCCCTGAGAAGATTCCTTGTTGCACGAGATCGAGAAGATTATTGTTTGAACATGTTGATTACCTTTGTTATCATATCATTAAATTAACCTTCTTTTTAGACCAAATCACAACCAATCGTGCAACTGTTTTAATTTTTCACTTTCGCTTTCACCCCACCTGGACTAAAGTAGCCGTAGCCAGCCAACCTCATTGGGAGATTTACGATTTTTTTTTAGGGTATTTTATCCGATAAATTTCTTCAAATCTCTATAATCGTTAGAAAATAAATGGTGGGGATTGTGCTGCGTGTTATCATATGGTGATAAGTATGATAAATAATGAAATGGTGAATACTAACGTGACAAATTCCCATCGTTCAATCTGAGAATAATAATTGAGATTTGAATAAACGTATCCATTAGAATATGATCGATCAATCCAATGGTAATTTTAAAATTTATATCAATTTTGGTAAAATACAAGTGAAACGTTTAACTTATATTAGAAATCAATGCGACCGTTTTTGTAATATTTAATATTTTATTAATGTTTGTATCTAGTTAAATAAAATATGTGTTTTAGATGAGTTTGTGATTTTTTTTTTCCCCTTCTTTTCTTTTTCTTATTTCTAATGTTTTAATTTTATTTTTTTTTTATATGTTTAGACAAGAAAAGAGAAAAAAAAATTAAATTAATAATCTTTGTTTCATAAAACGTGATTCAAGCCGCTTGAGCATTTTATTGGTCAATAAAATACATTAAGAGAAGAAGAATAGCCTTGGATGAAATGGACGGTTGTTTTGAGTTTGCTTGAGCTCTCGGCCATGATCTCAGCCAGAGGGCCAATGAGTCAACGACAACGACAAACAATAACAAGACAAAAAGGGTTTTTGTTTGATGCCATGATAACTAGTATTAAAAAATAAAATGAGAACAAGTGTCACGCACCAAAAAACTACTTTAAAATTAATATATGGTTTAATACAGTAATTAATTAATTAATAGCAACTTTGTCCCATTTAATATTTATGAAAGCTAGGAGAGGAACTTAGCAGAATATGATAACTAATTAATATATATATATTTCAACTTTGTTTCCGATAAATTGAAGGAAATTCTTGCAATTTACTTTGAAAGAAAATTTTGTTCTTAAATATTTGTTATCATTTCTTTTCTTCTTTTTTTTTTTTTAATTTCTGTCATCATTATTTATTAGAGTGTTGAAAACGTGCAATATATATGGAAAGGTTCAGCAGTTTGACAGTTGGAACTTGGAAATTAGAGGAAACTTGAACAACGGAGTAGGAATTAGGCAAAGCTAACGAGGTGACGTGTTCAACAAAACTATATATATATATAGACAGGCATTTCCTTTAAATTGAAAAAAATATCCTTCAACCTATTTAAAATAATGATGAGTGTTTATAAACATTTAAAACACACATTAAATTTTTAAAATCAATAATAGTAGTTTATTAACTTAAACTAACATTTTAAATATTTATAAATACTTATTATTATTTTAAATAAACTAGATAATATTTTCTTGAAGAAATTTCTATCAATTTTTTCTTATATATCATAATGATGGAGCTGAACAGTAATAGCAAATTAAATAGCAATAGATAATTGAGCTTGACAGGTTTAATTAGTTTTTGAATTCCACAAGTTACGTGTTGCTTGGTCTTAGCAAACATGCTAGCTTACGGGGAAGTTGAAAACGTTAACGTTAACGTTAACGATATTTACCTAACAACAAAAAAAAAAACGTTATCTTCCCAAATCTTTTACCAGCGTGTAAGTGATGACGAACGTGCTGATTGCATTCTGTACGCCAACACAGACGGCAGACAGGGGATCATGGCCCCTTATCCCCAAGCTTCTTCCTAAACAAAGAACATTCCTTTCTCTTCTCATTAACGTTATCTTCGTAGCCTTCTTCTCTCTTCAAAGGTTTGTTTGGTCATTTCCTTTATTTTCAATTTTCTCTCCTCCTGCCCCAAATTTCTTTTTTTTTTTTCTGCAAATAGAAAATGCTAAAGCTAAAAATTAAAAAAAAATAAATTAAATTAAATATTATAGAGAACTAAAGCCTAGAAAAGACTTGAGTATTTGACAAATCCTCTTTCAATTCTCTTCCTTCTCTAGGGCAGTCAAACCTATAAATTTATTATGAAGAATAATTACATAGATATAATAATAAACCCTTATAACCTTGTGGTTTTAAGAGTATCTCTAACCGTAATAGTTATTATAACTAATTAAAAAGTATAATTTTTTATTTTAGCTACTTATTTTTTATTGTCGACTCTAACATATTCTCTATTCTATTAGCTACTTGCTTTAAAATATTATTTCTCATTTTTTATATTATATTATTGCCAATACTTAATTAAATAAAAAAAGTAATATTATATTATATTAAAATTCAATCTAGTGTGCTTTAGTAAATAGCTATTTGTAACTATTTACTGTAGTAGTTAATGTATAATAGCTAATCCTAAGTTATTCTGTTAGAGCAAAAAAAAAAGGCCAAAATAACTAAATATAACTATTTTTCTCATTTTAACTACACTGCTAGAGATGTTCTACAACTCTATGCTAAGATAAGCAGCTTCTCACTGACCTTGGTTTGATTCGATCAGTTCAAGACACTTCACTTCAAGTAAACAATCGCCTTGGCGCAAAACCCTAGGTACCTTGTGTATCAATACAATCAAGGTAGACTTGGTACTCAAAAATGCCCTTTGGACTCCTAAGATGGTTAATTCTATATATATATATATATATATATAAGTCTATTGTATTTTATCAGTAAGACCAAAAAAAAGAGAAGAAGAAGCCTCCATTTTCAATATTGTATTTTACCCAAAAAGGAGTGTACTAAATATTTGGCAATACACAGCACAAGAAGCAAAAAGTATGAGGCACTTCACTTCCATTGGCATTAACGAAGAGATATTAAATTACAAAAAAAACCACTCCACCTACTACCTCTTATTTGTATACATACCGACACAAAACTATATATGCTTCATATTCAGGACTCGCACCATAAAACGGGTGCATGCACCTCCTTCATTTTACAACGAGTATGACACAAAATATTCCACATTAGCCAGACGGACACTTACAATATAGCCCTAATCTTGTACTAATTATATAATCTGAAGCTCCCAATCCCATGATTGTGGGTCTCTTGTAGCTCCTCCCTTTTCCTCTTGGGCAACGACAGGGAAGATATGGCTTTGGCTGACACCACCTTCCTCACCAGTAATTTCCACCTTGCGTCATCTTTCTTTTTGTCCAGCTGCAGTCTCAACTTGAATTGCCTGTCACCATACGCACCCAAAACAATAACGTCAATCACAACAACCAGCCATCGAAAACGACAGGGCGTTCCATGCGATAGCCAGGGTTGAGTGAAAAAAATAAACGTGACAAACACAAACGGGACCACATAAGTCCGTAGTGCGCTAGAAAAAGACGTGTACGACGCGATATTTACGGGTACAAACGCGATACGTGTTCCAAGGAACCGTCGACAATCCTCTGCCACAAGCATAAAATTAACAAATACCTAATTTTTATCATACTTTTATTGGATCTATATTATGACTTTTAACATTATTCTTTAATTTAACCCCCTTCTGCGACAGCATAGCCTGGCACTGTACCTAAGCTCATCTTCTTTAGACAGTCCAGCTGCATTCTGGTTGTACTCCTGCCATATCAGGACACTATAGCCTCTAGATATTCTCATGTACTACATTTTTCTAGCATTTTTGTTTATACGACACACTCATACATCAACCACACATATTTGTAGACGATAAATTCGCCTATTTATCTCTTCTACAATTATTTTTATAGTCATTTTCTTCAAATCTTATGGGGTTGAACCAAGTGAAAATGTTCAATTCCCCTGTCGTTGAGTAGGACCTCACTTCTTGGCCTTAAAAGGCAGAATTGATGTCCTACTCCTCCCGATTAAAGTTTGATATAGCTAAGCTGTGACATTGATGGATCGAATCTTCAAGAATAAAGCAGGTTTTGAGCAACAGCTACAGACGGGTCAAAAGATTTTTTGAAAAAAAAACACAGCTTAAAACTATTGGGAAATAGCTAGCAAAGCGATAAGCATTGAAGAATCAAAGGAATCTACAAGCCGACCCTACATTCAATTCCCACAAGTCACTTTAATCCCATAAACAGGAATCGTCCTACCTACATTATGAAATTTAAATATCACATATGGTATGGAGAACACTTTTTAAGGTCCCAAACCAGAAACCACCAAAGAAGTGTACCCCATGAACTGTTTCAGGAGTATAGTCCAAATTTATTTATTTATTCAAAGCCTATACTTTTTCAATCTTAAGAATTTGACTATTGAAATCCATTGACAATAAATAATCAACAATCTAAATGTAGACCCACGAGTTATATGAATCATACTATTGGCATTAGGTTGAAGAAGGGATTAATTACCTGCAAAGAGGCACTCTGCAAGAATCAGACTGGTCACAGATTGAGGAGTGCAATCTCAGAAGCTGCCACATCCGCTTACACCTCAAGCAGCCTCCGTTCACTCTCTTCTTACACGTAGCAAAGTGCTGAATCAATAGCTGGAGGCCTTGACACGTGGAAAATTTGCTACAGGGGCCCTTCTTCTTGGTGGGTTCAGTGTCATGCGGCCCAACACTTGTACACCCCTCCGTACATATGTGCTCCAAGCACTCCATCGCCTCGCTTAGCTGTAGATACAGCCTCTGCTCTTCCTTGTGCCTTCTTGATCTCTTCTTCCTCTGTTATTATAAATTTGATGATCATAATTAATGGGGATTCCAAATATTTCAAGTTAATAGCTCCAATTGATCATTAACTCCTGATCTCATTTAGTTTATTTTCAAATACTCGTTTAACTTTTTCATATGAAATCATGGGTAAATCGGTGGTATATATTACATAAATTTAATGAACGTTTTTGAACTATGTAATTGAAAAGTTGAAAATTGAATATAGAATTAGGATGATTTACCGATTCAGCTTCATCCATGAATTGTAAGATGTGTAGCTCAAGCCAAGGGTCGTGGTCTTGCAAGAACTTCCACCCTTCAGTCTTCTCCACAGCCTTGAAATGGCCGGCGACCAATTTCATGCACTTGAGGTAGAGATCCGGTGCGTCACACATCCTCGCCAGCTGAAGCACATCCACCACATTCCCGATCGTCAGCCGTTCACCCAAAGCCTTCGTGCACCTCTGCTTCAGTTGTGGGACCGCGTATACGTGAGACAGCGCCAGTAGATGAATCCCGAACCTCTCCAACTCCTCCTCGGTGCACCTGCATCAGGGGCAGTTTCGTCATCTAACAGTTCAGAATATTATATAATAATAAATATTGATAAAATCAAAATAATAAATTTCAAAATAGTGATTGAAATTTAAAGAAATCACTTAATATAATATCTTAGGATTTTTTAGTATATATATATATATATAGCAAAATCTCAATACCAATTTTCATAAATAGCCTAAAATTCTAGAAAGATATATATAATATTAGAATCTCATCAGCCGGATCACTGGATCGTAATGACGGTTGGTATGGCGTGAAAAAGCAGGAAAGCAACTAGCCGACCAACCTGGAGGAGTAGAGGAACCGAACGAACGCAACGACGGCGTCGCAAGGAACGCCGAGGATCAAAATGACTTTCTCGGAGCTCCGGTGCTTACGTGGCCGGTCTATTATATTCTCCAATACCGGCGACACCGAAGCCTTCAATTAACAAAACAAAATGAAAGAAATGTCAGATTTAAATTACAAGAGCTTATATATAGAAGATATCGAGCTTATAAGCAATTAAAGGAGGAAAAGAAGAAGAAATTTTTGAAAAAATGAGAGGAGGTCGTGGTGGAATCTATACCAGGACGCTAGCGTGCGCCGGGATGCGCAGTGCGCCGGAGGTGATGACGTGGATGTCGGGCTCCGGCAGTTCTCGGGCCGTGGCTGGAGAGTGACCGTACAGGTCGACGGAAATGGTAAAGGACGTAGTTTGATTGTCTTCCATCTGTGAGAGAGAGAGAGAGAGAGAGAAACGAATACGAGGTGGGAGATGTTGGTTGATCTTGATCCCAGGCTCCCAGCTTTATAGACAGAGCAGGGGGGATTAATCGAACCAAGAATGTAAAGAGTAAAAGGAAAACGTTTGGCGTCACTCTCACGCGCCTTCAGGCTGCGCCAATTTTTCACACCTTTATGGCTTTATGTAAGGGAAAATGCTGGTTGATATTTTAGTGTTTCCCGAGTGTTTAGTGTTCTCCAAGATATAATTTTTAAAATTATTATTAAATATAAAATTACCATTATTAATTTTAGTTCTATTCATAATTTTAAAAATTATATCACAATTAAAAAAACATTAAAATAATAACTAGCATTTCTATTTATGGAAAGAGCAAGAGTTTACACAGTAGTAGAGAGTACACAAATATCTCATAAAACTGAAAATTTTTATACCTTTGTGTAATATATAGCTTTACTATGTAAATTTTGAAAAACATTTATTTTAATATTTTTTTTATCATCACAATATTTATATATTTGAAAATTTCTTACTTATTATAATGAGTATGTTGAAATCTTTAGAAATTTTGTTGTGAGGAATTGGAGGGGTCATGGCAAATACCAATCCCCCTCCCTCTGTCCCTACCCACTATGCTCTAGTGCTATTCTGATTTTCACTAACCTATGGGCAGTGGAGTTAAAGTCGTTCTAAATGTAATATGATCTTTCAAATCACCGTTAAATTTGATATAATCATTATTAAATTTTAATCTATTAGTGATTTTAAATGTTACATCACATTTTAAATGACTCTAGTCTTTCTTATATCATTACTCGACCATAAGTTCCATAACACCCTTTTTCTTTATTCAGAACCTAGACCACCTCCAATGTGTCTTCCTTAAGAATGATACTACGTAATCTCATTTGTTTGTCTAACAATATGAATCTAATTAATACTTATTAGTCTTCAAGAGGTAGCTTAATCAGTTAGAACCACGCCTAATGAAGCGGAAGTCACTAGTTCAAATTCTCCTCCCCTCTTGTACGGACATATAAAAAAAATAATAATAATACTTATTAAATTTCAGTCTACCTTTATTGTTTTAGTCAAAGTTTTAATAATAAAAAAAAAAAAATACAATCAACTAAAGTTAGTTTAGAAACTTTAAGAATATCAAGTACTTCTACTATTACGCTTAACAATGACATGTTTTGATGATAAAAATGATTCCCATTGATGGAAGATTATTATCGAGAATAGTTGTAGTATATAATTTTTAGGGTTAAATACTAAAAACTTCCCTAGGTTTTTTTTTTTTTTTTTTTTAAACAATTTTTTTTTTCTTCTTTAGGGTTTGATTTTTATCACATGAGGTATTTGTGATTTTGATAAAAGACCAAATTGGTTCTTTTGTCCATTGATTGTTAGTTGACTTAACTGAAATAACACGTGGAGCAATTAAATCTCACCACATGTCATGTAATTTATTTTTTATTTTTATTTTTAAAAAAATTAAAAAATTGGGGGTGGCCGAAACCATCCCCAATTTTTTTTTTAAATATTTTTTTTAAATGATTTTTAGGGCATTTTAAAAAATTAGATTTTTATTTGTAAGGCCCATATAGGCAAAAATATTAATTTTTTAGGATTTTTAGGCTTTTTTATGTTTATTTTTAAAATTATTTGGAACAATCACAACAAAGCCAGTTAATTGAGACAAAAAGGCTAATCGATTTTTTTTTTTTTTTTTTTTTTTTTTTAAAAAGGGTCAAAAGTATGCAAAAAATTGGTCTTATTTTAGGCCCAATACCTAAAATAAGCAAAAAATACATTTAAAAAAAAAAAACCGGTTATCCAGTTCGGATAACCGAGTACAAACTGAAACATGCTTGTTAACTGGGAATCGGTTAACCAGGGTCTCGGTTCCTGGTTTTCCAAAACCAAGAACTGGGGTACAAAATCGGAAACTGGGACCGGGCTGACACTCCTAAATGATACTGTGTAATCTCATTTGTTTGCTCAGCTCCACTATTGTTCAGCCGCCAGTCTAACAATATGAATCTAATTGATACTTATTAAATTTCAGTCTATCTTTATTGTTTTAGTCAAAGTCTAATAGAGACCAAAAAAAAAAACTATTACCTGAAGTTAGTTTTAGAAGCTTTAAGAATATCAGGTACTTTCTACCACTATGCTTAACAATGACATGTTTTGATGATAAAAATGATTCCCATTGATGGAAGATTATAACCGAGAATAGTTGTAGTATATAATTTTTATTATGAAGTTATTTATAAATTGATGTGGTAATTCATAATTATAATATAATTAAGCAGAAAATTAGTTGTCAATTTTTTTTTTAATTATAAATTGCTACATCAATTTTTAATTCTTGAAGACTTGAACCCATGGGACGAGTCTCAGTGTTTTTAAAAGTGTCTAGTTTTAATTAATTTCTCTATCTTTGAAACAAATAATAGTGGTCTCTTATAACTTTTAAGTGCATAAAAATTAATTTAGAGAATAAAAATAATAGAAATACTCCGTCAAGTAATATTTGATTTAGAGGTTTTTAAAAAATAACTTAAACAGTTATAAATTATATCTCATAAAGTAAAAATTATTAATTTGAATCTTTCAGTTTCCTCTCCGTGTATATATATATATATATATATTTGATTTAGAGAATCAAAGATAGCTCGAAGTGCGCGTGGTAGACACACATCATTTGCGGAGCAGTAATTGGTAATTACAATATAGACCAGCTGCCTTCTTGGAAAGTGGCATTTAAGAAATAATATCTGATTGATCTTTCTGAATCTGACGTGGGGGGATAAACGACACCGTCCCCAATGGGTAAAGGCTGGGCGGATGTATATAATAAACGGCCTTTGGAGAACAGAAGCGCCTTAACTCAGTCTGACGTGTGACTTGTTCTCATCCATCCACAAGATCTTGCCCACTTTGCATATCAACCAGGTGACAGTAGACCAGCCTTTGCCACGTGGATCCTACGTAACAAGGCTTCGGCTTGTGGCCTAGCAGCGTCCCTGTGTTTTTCCTCCTGCCAATGAGCTGGTAACACGTCCAACCGCTTCTGTTTGACCCAGGTGAATAAAGTTGACGCAATTGGTGCCGTACATGTGCCCCGGCCGACAGGCCCCAAGTTAATATATACCAAATCGCGTCGGAGCCGACCGGCCACTTTGGTTTTTTTTTTTTTTTTTGGTTCTCAAGTTTTGTTTGGTGGAGATTTGTTGTTGATTAAAGAAATTATTAATTAAACTTAATATTGGCGTGGCTGGTATGGTTGGATTTGTTATCGGAAAAAGTTGGATAATTAATATAATTATAATTCAAGTGGGAGTAATTTGCATCTTTCTGGGCAGTGGGAA
>CM017328.1:5558068-5638354 GCA_006937295.1 Carpinus fangiana | reverse complement strand
ACCAAACAGGTAAAACTCTAAAGTGTGAGGGACATAACGGACGTGAACGGGCTGAGAGCTCATGACGAGAGGTCTGAAGAAAGATTATCATAAAACACAAACTAATATGTCACTACGCTGCATTCGCATCTCATGCATCATTATATATTTTATTCCTTAATCTTATTTTGTCTCAAACTAGGCTTTTAGTCTTTATTTCTAGAAAAATAGATTACTCACTTGTTTGTCTATGTAAATATGATAACGCCATATTTACATAGACCTTGATGCAGGAATAGAGAGTGAGGACGATAGTCCTTTTGTTGGTTTTGATGGTTGATAGATTATCTGCTACGAGATTGATGTTTACCCTGTGAAGCCAGTCTCATTTATGTTAATCGCTTTTATTAGATAATGTGATGTGTGCAAACTTGAAAAGTATTACTATATTAATTTGGTGCCATCTGTGGCTTATATTTGGTACACCTAGTGTGTACATATGTTGTAATGAAACCATATTTCTATTTTCATTAAATAATATATCACCTTGAGGTATTTCAGTCAGCTCAATTGTGTTGTGCAAACTATTCATAGGCCATAGAAAAAGGAAAAAAATTATATACATATTCCGCTGTAAAATTATATCTCTAAAGTTGCAGCGTAATGATTTCGATATTTGCTAGTTTAAATATCGGGGCGTTACAGGTGTAGAGGTGATCGGTGAAAGTTTTACGAGTGTCTTCACCTCTAAAACTTAAGAAGACATCGTGATTCCAACGGATTTGAGCAGCCATGGATACAGAGGTAATTGCTATAAACTTGACTGAAAAGGAGAGCTCTTGTGAGTTAAAAGGAGTCGGCTGTAGTGTCCTGAATAAATGATCAGTTTTTCGAGTAAAAGCAAAAGAAAGCATGCAATCTGCAATATGATGCAATTACCATCCACTTCCCTTCAATAATTGTACACTACAAAAAAAATCAAGTTTAATGGCATTGGAATAATGGCACTTTTTAATGGCATTTGATCAATTACTTGGTTGTTAGCTAGAAAACATATTGTAGGGTGGAGGTTTAGTGACATTTTTTAAAAAAATGTCACTAATCAAATGTCATTAAACTTGATTTTTTTTTGTAGTGGTAGGGCAACTTGACATTATTAATGTTGACGGTGACGAAGAAGAAAGACTTAAGATAAATCTCGAAGATGCTTTGCAGAAATTGAAATGATAAAAGTGAAAGAGAAATATCATTTTAAATGAGTTTGAAGGAAATATTTTATAAACCTTTTTTTTTTGAAATTTTTTTTAACCCATTTAAATAGTATTAAATATTTATAAATATTTAAAAAATTTTAAATGATTATAAATACTTGACACTATTTGTCTTAAAGAGGTAGTTCAATCAGCTGAGATCACGCCTAATAAAGTAGAGGTTACTTGTTCAAATCTTCCTCCCCTCTTTTGTGTGGATATGTCAAAAAAAAAAAAAAATTTAAATATTTATAAACACATAATACTATTTTAAATGGGTTTAAAATATTTTTTTTTAGACTAGTTTAAAAGAGATTTTAGTCTTTTTCGAATTATTTCCCAATACTATATATATATTACTGAAGGCAAGATTATGACAAAGCTAAAATTGATCTTCCAAGTATTTTTTGGATTTTTAGACTAGTGTTAAATGCCTAGAATATATTTTACATAAATATATAAAATTTAAAATAAATAAATAAAAGGAGCTGGGGTGAATAATTATATCGTGGGAATTAAGCAAATTTAATTAAGAGCCGTGTTTGTGATTTCAATCATATCATTAATAATCAATAAACAATATTATCATTAATCATTATTTATTATTATTCAGTTTAAATTACTAGATAACTCAACAATAATTGCAAACCAACAAAGAAACCCAAATTTTCAAACCTGACAACGTAATCAACCTTAAAAAAATAGTTGCGTATGTGGAACGATAAGATTTTATTTTTTTATGCTTAATGTATTCATTTACTATTAGCTAATTTGACTTGTAGCCTTTTTTTTTTTTTTTTTTTCTTTTTTTACATAGCTATGAATATTATTTCCTTCTGGTATCGTGGAACCGATGTTTAAGTATTCAATTATGGGAACTTGAATGGCATGTATTAACTCGGTATGGTTAATGATAATATATTTAAAGGTTAAATACTAAAAATTCTCATAGGATTTTACCTTTTTTTTTTTTTTTTTTTTAGGGTTTGATTTTTATCACATGAGGTATTTGTGATTTTGATAAATGATCAAATTGGTCCTTCTGTCCTTTGACCATCAGTTAACTTAACAGAATGATACGTGAACCAATTAAATCTCACCACGTATCATATAATTTATTTTTATTTTATTTTATTTTATTTTAAAAAAATGAACAAAAAAATTGGGGGTGGTTTCGGCCACCCCCTTGGCCCTTTGGGGGTGGCCAAGCCATCCCCTGGCCCCAAGGTGGTGGTCGAGCCACCCCCAATTTTTTTTTTTTAAATATATATATTTTTAAATAAAAAATAAATAAATTACATGACACGTGGTGAGATTTAATTGGTTCATGTGTCATTTCCTTTAAGTCAACTAATGGTCAACGGACAGAATGACCAATTTGGTCCTTTATCAAAACTACATGGATCTCTTGTGATAAAAATCAAACCCTAAGAGGCAAAAAAATAAAAAAAGTGAAATCCTAGGGGGTTTTTAGTATTTAACCCTATATTTAATTTGAAAACAAAATGTAGTGACCCAAATAATTAACTAATCTTAACTAGCTTAGTTAAGGGGGTTAATTTGGGCTTTGGGTCATTAAGGACATAAGAGGGGCAATTTGGACCTTTGGACGGATGTACGCTAGGTTAAGCGGACGTACGCTCCTGTCTTTTGTGCGGACGTATGTGTAAACACCAGACATACGTTGTTGTTTGTAGTGCGGACGTACGGTGGGGACCACCAGACTTACACTGACAGATAGTACGCCGTACTTTGTGAATAGTACACGGATGTATGCTCAAAAGTACAGGAATGTACACTACTTTTTGGAATACCCGTAGGATAATACCTGAACGTACGAGACAGCCTTTGTATCGTTGTGTAATAGTACCGAACAAACGCTAGGATTGGCGGACATCTGCTACTTTTTTGAAGAGTTGGTGGAGCCTCTCAGTTATAAATACCCATTTTCCCCTCTTCATTTCTCATGCTCTCTCAAGCCCCCTGGCAGCGAAAAATCCTTCTCTTGTGAGTGTTTTGTGAGGTTTTGGGTGTTTTTAGTGCTACCGATGGATAAACTCTTGAAGTTTCACTTCAAGGAGGCAGTGCTCAATTACCTAGCTCTTTAATTACATCATTACGCTGCTCAATTATTTCTTGTGTTAATAGTCGTAATTTTAGCTTTAGTTGTACTTTAAATCTTGTTTAGGTTAGCATTATATTAACTTAGCGTGATTACATTGCATGGAGGTTTCATTTCGACTTAGGAGGCCTTAGGAGCCATTTGTTAGTCTCAGGAGTTGATTTGAGAATAGGAGGACGAGTGAAAAAAAAATGAGGTTATCCCTGAAAACCTCGAAGTGGATGTATGGTTTTGAGACCGGACATACGGTCTGAAGTATCACAGCGGACGTACTGCCCCGAGCTCGGATGTACGATCTAGAGTGTGACAGGGAACTTTATTTTTATCAGCTGTCCCATAGCTCTTGTTTCTTTATTCTAAAGTTGTTTTAGTAGAAATAGAACTAATGATAGGTCTTTTCACTACAAAAAAAATCAAGTTTAATGGCATTGGAATAATGGCACTTTTTAATGGCATTTGATCAATTACTTGGTTGTTAGCTACTGTAGGGTAGAGGTTTAGTGACATTTTTTTAAAAAATGTCACTAATCAAATGTCATTAAACCTGATTTTTTTTGTAGTGTTTCTCAGTATTCGAGATTATGGAGCCTCAAGGGAATTACATTGAGAAGCTTTAAGACCCAGGTGAGTACAAACTCAAATGGATGCTTTGTTGTTACTTTTCCTGCATTGCATATCTATTATATATATATATATATCAAACATGTATATTTTGCAACTCTTATGAAATACATTTTGGAATTACTGGGAACTCTCTTTTGTGAAAACGTATGTTGATTAAAAGAAAATAACAAGACTTGTAAAACTATACATGTAAAAGACTAATAAGATTAATTGCATCGTATGACATAGTACACTGATACGTGTGGTATAATGGCCATGGGCTTACTATACAAGTTAACTTTATGGTCAAATGTGTGTGTAAGAGCTTTGGATCTAGTGGTTTCGTGACCAAGACGCAGTCATTCCCAATAGATGATCACTATAGGATGGACATTATTCGTGGTGTGATGCGAAGTTTCTGTAGCTGTCGCATTTTGGGTTATACCTCATCCCGACTGAGGAAAAGAAAGCAAAGAAGTTCGAACAGGATTTGAACTCTCATATTCGGATCATGATGAGCTGTTTTGACATTCGGGATTTCTCCTAATTGGTCAATAGGGCATCAATCTATGAGGAAAGTCTGAAGGAGAATGCAGTTGAGTATGCAGATCAGAAAAGGAGGGCTCAAGGAACTGGTACTTCGGTCAAAGGAGTCAGGCCAGCTAAGAGAATGGCAGTGGGGAGTTTTCCACCCTAGGACATACCTCTGGTAACCCTCTAGTTTCGTCACAGAAGAATCAGACGTCAGAGCTGTGCAAGAAGTGTAACCGTGTACACTAAGGACCTTGCAAGATGGCAACCGGGACTTGCTATCGATGCGGCCAGTTTAGTCACTTCAGCAAGGATTGCGTGGGCAAAGGGGTTGCACAAAAACCTTTGGCGCTAGCTCGGGTTTATGCGCTTGTTCTAGGAGAGCCAGAAGGAGGATTGGAAGTAGTGACAGGTACTACCCCTATACTTGGATTTAAAGCTTCAGTTTTGTTTGATTGGGGGGCTACCCACTCTTTCATATCTATAGTGTTCGTAAGGTTGTCTAGACTTGTTGAAAGAACTTTAGAACCTGGTCTAGCTGTAACTACTCCTGTAGGGAAAATTGTGGTCTGTAAGCGTGTAGTTTGCGAATGCCCTGTTAGCAGTTGTGGAAGAGTACTTCCCGTAAACTTAGCTGTTCTCCCTATGTTTAATTACGATGAAGTCTCGTGAAGGTTTTCCAGGAATAACACCCACAAACATTTTATTGACACTATGTTATTGACAGACAAAACCTTTCACTTAAAGATATGGTTCATGCATCATTAGCAAATTTAACAAGTCGAACATATAAACCACATCATCCAGGCATCCAAACACCATTCAACTCACGGCTGAAAAATTGAGACAACACATGCTCCAAGAAGTGAAAGTGAACTAACACAAGGTCGTGGAGTTTCAATCATTCTCAAAGAAAATGTGCACCCAAAAATTCATAGGACTGCACTACGATGAAAACAACCAAGGCTCGATTTTTTTTTTTTTTTTGTGTGTGTGTAAACTGTGCAATGCTCAGCTCCCTTAAGCTTTCTAAATGACTTATATAACAAGTGTTGGGCCAGTGACTCCCAAACCAGATGGCTTTAGGGCACTAGATGTAGAGACATCCCTAAGGGCTTAATTACACAAGTCAAAAAGAGCTACGAAGCCTAACTGGCCATACAATCACTAAACTAGACTTTCTCCTCTTTTTACGCGAACACTCACTGCTTGGTGAGGCAAAAGGTCCTGTTACTCAATGAGAGGCTCAACTTTATGATGATATATATATATGTTTTAAAGCCAAGGTTTTCCTTACCACATCAACCCATAAATCTCTAGAGACACGCTCCCCTTAATTCAAATCTCATACCCCATAGACCCTAATGCTAGTGTGCATGTGAAAAATCTATCCAACACGTGGAGTCTCTCTAATTCAACATATGAGTCAAACACTAGGATTTCTAATGATATGCAATGTTCAAACAAATTGAACATACCAATAACATGCAATCCACAGTTATGATGTTAGGTCATGCCCAATCAACAACATAACAATTTTTATTTTTTTTTTTAAAGAAGACAAACAACACAAATAAACAAATAAAATGACAGATATGTCTACCACACCCCCAAACTAAAATGTCACATTGTCCCCAATGTAACCAGAAATACAATACCAAAGAGATGGTGCAAGTTAGGCACAATGTAAGAGAACGCTCCCCCAAACTTGAATGGCAGAAACTTGACCTAAAAAACACATAAAAATAGAACAAAATGGACAAACACGATGAAATAACAAAGAAAAATAATGAGGGTTGCCTCCCACAAGCGCTAAGTTTAAAGTCTTTAGCTAGACTCTCCACAAGAGATGATCATCACTCTAAATAGCTCGAATCCTCCAACAACGTCATCTCCACCTCTCTACTCCTCAACTCCAAGAATGGTTTTAACCTTTTTTCATTAACCTCAAAAGTGTTACCATTCTTGGGGTCCTCAATCTCGATGGCCCCATGAGAAAATACTGACCAAATGATAAACGGGTCTGTCCATCGAGATTTCAACTTGCTTGGGAATAGATGTAATCGTGAATTGTAAAGAAGGACTTTCTGACTAGGCTTGAAAGATCTCCTCAAAATGCTCTGGTCATGAGCTTTCTTCATTTGTTCCTTGTACATCCTTGCACAATCATAAGCATCACTCCTCAGCTCTTCCAATTCATTGAGTTGGAGCTTCCTTTGTGAGCTAGCCTTCGAAAAATTAAAGTTCAGCTGCTCGATGGCCCAATATGCCCTATGCTCCAACTCTACGGGAAGATGACACACCTTCCTGTACACAAGCCGATAGGGTGACATTCCAATCGGGGTCTTGAATGCTATTCTGTAAGCCCACAGTGCATCACTTAATCACATAAACCAATCTTTTCTATTGGGATTCACAGTCTTCTCCAAGATATGCTTGATCTCACGATTAGAAACTTCAACTTGTCCACTTGTCTGTGGATGATATGGGGTGGCAACCTTGTGGGTGATGAAACACTTCTTCATCAACTGCTCAAAAATCCGGTTGCAAAAATGCTTATCTCTATCACTTATGATTGCTCGAGGCGTACCAAACCGAGCAAAGATAATGTCTCTTAAAAATTGGACCACAACTCTGTGGTCATTGGTCTTGCATGCAATAGCATCCACCCACTTGGACACATAGTCCACAGCAACCAGGATGTACAGATTGCCATATGATTTCGGAAAAGGTCCCATGAAATCAATGCCCCAAACATAAAAAATCTTAACAATCAAAATCGGGTTGAGGGGCATCATATTTCTTCTAGAGATACTCCCTAGCTTCTGACAGTGCTCACAAGATTTGCAATAAGTATGAGCGTCTCTAAACAAGGTGGGCTAGTAAAATTCACACTACAAAATTTTTGCAGCAGTCTTTTTAGCACTAAAACAGCTTCCACAAGCATGATCATGACAAAAGGAGATGACATTGGATTGGTCATGCTCAGGTATACATCTCCTAATGATCTAATTGGGACAATACTTAAACAAATAAGGATCATCCCAGAAAAATTATTTCACCATGGCCAAAAATTTGAATTTATCTCGTCGCCCTCAATGCAAAGGCATTTGGCCGGTGACAAGATAGTTCACTATGTCAACGAACCATGGTGCAGGATTATGAGCAATGTGCATCAATTGCTCATCAGGGAAGGTCTCAGAAATGGGTGTGGCGTCCACGGTGTAGTCCACAGTCAATCTTGACAAATGATCAACCACCACATTTTCGGAACCCTTCTTATCCCAAATTTCTATGTCGAACTCTTGGAGTAGCAAAATCCACCGAATAAGACGAGATTTAGCATCTTTCTTTAAAAAATGATACTTTAATGCTGTATGATCCGAGTAGATGATGACTTTAGATCCTAGCAAATAGGATTTGAATTTGTCTAGCACAAAAATGACAGCCAACAACTCCTTCTCAGTGGTGGAATAATTGAGTTACGCGTCGTTCAGAGTTCTGCTTGCGTAGTAAATGACATGGGGAAGTTATCAATACGCTGCCCCAAAACAGCTCCCACAACGTAATCTGATGTGTCATACATTATCTCAAAAGGTGCACCCCACTTGGGTGGCTGAATAACTGGTGTGGACGTCATAATCTTTTTCAAAGCCCCGAATGCTTGTTTACACTCCTCATAAAAAATAAATAGGGTCTCCTTCACCAACAACTTGCACAAGGGCCTGGCGATCTTGCTGAAGTCCTGTATGAATCGCCTGTAAAATCCTGCATGACCCAGAAAAGAACGAACATCTTTCACCGTACGTAGGGGTGGAAGGTTGGAAATCAGATCCACCTTCGCTTTGTCAACCTCAATCCCCCGATGAGATATGACATGCCCCAGTACAATGCCTTGCTTCACCATGAAATGGCACTTCTCTCAATTAAGCACAAGGTTCTTTTCTTTGCATCTCACCAAGACCAAGGTGAGACGGTGCAACCACTCTTCGAAGGATGAACCAATGCCTTGATTCACCATGAAATGGCACTTCTTCCAATTAAGCACAAGGTTCTTTTCTTTGCATCTCATCAAGACCAAGGTGAGACGGTGCAGACACTTTTTGAAAGATGAGCCAAAGACCGAGAAGTCATCCATGAAAATCTCAAGGAAACGTTCTACCATGTCAGAAAAGATACTGATCATGCATCGCTAAAAAGTGGCAAGTGCATTGCATAACCTGAAAGGCATGGGACGGTAGGCGAATGTCCTAAAAGGACAGATGAATGTCATCTTCTCCTGATCTTCGGGGTCCATAGGGACCTGGTTATACCCAGAATAACCATCCAGAATACAATAATACTCGTGCCTAGCCAAACGCTCCACCATCTGATCGATAAACGGGAGTGGGAAGTGATCCTTCCTAGTGGTGGCATTTAACTTGCGGTAGTCAATGCAAACTCTCCATCTTGATTGAACACGAGTTGGCACCAACTCGTCGTCTTTAGTCTTAACTACCGTCAATCTAGCCTACTTAGGCACGACATGAATTGGGATCACCCATTTGCTGTCAGAGATTAGATATATGATCCCTACATCTAACAGCTTAATCACTTCAGCTCTCACAACTTCTTGCATGGCTGGGTTGAGGCTTCTTTATGGCTCCCTCAATGGTTTGGCATTCTCCTCTAGATGTATCTTGTGCATCACCACCGAGGGGTTGATCCCCTTGATATCCTCAATGGTCCAGCCGATAGCTTCCTTCTGCTCTCTTAAAACGTCCAATAACTTCTCTTCTTGAGCATCCACTAAATCTGAAGCTATGATCATCGGTAAAGACTCTGCTGGACCTAGGAACTTATACTTGAGGTTTTTTGGTAAAGGCTTGAGTTCCTTCTTGGGGGATCGGGTACAATGGTCTCCTCCTTCTCACTACTCACCAGATGAGTAGTCTCTAACATCACATCTGCTTGCTAAAGCAACTTGTCCAAGTCCAGATCTTCTCAAAACTGAGCAAAGCATGCCTCCAGGGGGTCCTCCATACTTGATTCCTCAACAGCCTCCTCCATGATATCCTCTATCAAGCATACTTGCTGCACTTCGTCATATTCCAATGGTTGTTTCCTGATATGGAAGAAGTTCAACTCCACTATCATTCCCGAAGGAAATCTTCATGACCCCCGTCCTACAATTAATCAGGGTGTTAACCGTAGCTAAAAATGGTCGCCCTAAGATCACCGGTATTTAACTCCCTAGGTTCTGAACCGGCTCCATGTCAAGCACAACAAAATCCACGGGGAAATAAAACTTATCTACCTTTATCCATACATCCTTCACTATTCCCCGTGGAACCTTCACTGACCGATCAGCCAATTCCAGTGTCATGGATGTGGGCTTCAACTCTCCTAGCCCCAACTGCATATAGACTGAGTAGGGTAACAAATTAACACTTGCTCCCAAATCCAATAATGCCCTCTCAATCTGGCTGACTCCAATCATGCAAGTAATGGTAGAACATCCAGGGGGTCCCTTGTACTTTATGGGTAACTTGCATTGCAGGATTGAACTAACCTGCTCGGTCAGGAATGCCTTCTTAAGGACATTCGTCTTCCTCTTCACGGTGATCAAGTCCTTCAAGAACTTGGCATATGAAGGTATTTGCTGGATGGCGTCCAAAAGGGAATATTAATCTGGACTTGCTTGAACACCTCCAGAATGTCCTCAAACTTCTCCTTTCTTAGGCACTTGTAATCTTTTAAGATAGGGCGCCTTAGGTACAAACTACCTAGGAGGATCCTTCACGATGGGAGTGGTTGTAGATGGCTCAGCATCTCTTTCTTCCTTGTTGCCACTCGCTTCCTCTTCTTGCCCAGCAGTGTCAACTTCTGGGTCCACCATATGATTGTCCACTTGTCTCTCTGACCTCAATGTGACAATCACCTGCACATGCTCCTGCTCGTGTGCCGAATTTGAAGAATTTCCAATTGTAAACGCCTTAGGATTCGACTCGGGCTGACTTGGGAACTTCCCTTTTTTCTCTTTCACCCAAGTGATTTGCTATTTGTCCAATCTGACTCTCCATCTTTGCTATAGCTTAGGTGTTGACCATGGTCGCATTCTTCACCTCTTGGATGGCCTGGCTTTGATCATTGTGGACTTCTGGAGCTCTTGCATCAGCTGACCATTCGATTGGATAAATGTCCTCATTGTTTCTTCCAGAGTTGATTGAGGTGAAGATGCAGGCACTTGAGAAGCAGGTTGATTGTGCTGTTATGCCTGAAATCCAGGAGGATATTGGTTTTTAACATTCTGAGGTGCTCCTCCCTGATTTTGCTTCCAAGAGAAGTAAGGATGGTTCCTCCATCCCGGATTATAAGTCTTAGAGTAAGGTCCAACTGACTGCTTTCAGTAATCATTAAAAGCGTTCGCTTGTTCCATCGGATACTCGAAAAAGACCAGTGCAGATGGACAATTCTGTGCTGAGTGCATAGAACTTGCACAGATAGAATAGCTATCAACAGTGTAAGTGTTGGTAGCATTGATGGATGGACCTACGCCGAAAGCGTCAAGCCTCTTGGTGAGCGCATCTATCTTCATGTTCATCTTAGTCTCTTCGTTCAACTCATAGATGCCTCCTTTCTTTGGGATACGGGCAGACTTATCCCGATAGCTAATAAAATCCCATACTTATAAGCTGTCGGACAGCTTGTCCAACGCCTTGTACGCCAAATCTCCCATCAAACTTAAGAATGCCCCCCCGTTCATTGATTCAATCATGCTACGGTTGGGTTAAGACAGCCCTTGGTAGAAAAACTAAACGAGTCTCCACTTCTCATATCCATGTGGAGGGCCCATAATCAACAAATCCTTAAACCTCTCCCAACTCTCTGAGAATTTCTCATCCTCTTCTTGCGTGAAAGAGCTAATCTCTTTTCTATATTCATTGACCTTCGACATCGGGAAAAAATTATTAGAAAACTTACTCAACAAACTCCCAAGATGTAATAGACCCGGGCATGTTGGAATCCAACCATGCACTGGCTCTATCGTGAAGAGAGAAGGGAAAAAAGTCTAAGGTAGACTGACTCTTCAAAAAAGTTCTCAAACTTGAATGTAGCACATATGTCTTTAAATTTCTTCACATGGCTGTAAGGGTTTTCATTATCTAATCCATGAAAAGAAGGTAGGTGTTGGATGACATGCGGCTTCAGATCAAAATGGGTGGCATTGTTGGGTGGTAACACTATACATGAATGGGAACTAGTCGCAACAAGTGCGAACAATTCCAGTACTGATGTAGTGAAGTCCACATGCCATGCTCTGGCTTGCTTTCCGTTTTTCGCTCTTGCATTCTCATTCTCAAATATGGGTTGCTCCACATTCTCAGGTATGTTCTCCTGTCAGTCTCCCATTTCACCTTTAATTTCACTCACAACAATTGCTCTTCAAGTTCTCCTAAGAGTTCTATCAATGTCGGGATCTAAGGGTATCAACTATAAGTTCAGGGATCTCTGACCATGCATACACCAAACAAAAAGTTTTGTTTTGTTTTTTTTTTTTTTTTTTTACAAAGAAATAAAAATAAAAATAAAAATAAGATAAACAAGATAAACTAACAAAGCAAAACCAAAGTATTCATTAAAATAAAGAAAACAAATGAGCTATGAAAGGTAAACAGGCACAAAAATCATTAACAAGACTAAAAACTAAAAACAAGGTGGTGCTTAGCTGCTGACTGCGGCACTATGCTCAAGCGCTGGATGTATGCGATTGAGCGTAACTGCGTTCGATTGTCAATGATCTGCGATCGATTGTAAGTGCGCTCGAGCGTTTAGTGCTTGCACTGGAGCGTCTGTTTGCTTTGTGCTCGCGAGCGGACTAGGAATCATCGTGCGCAGGTTGGTCCCGCGTGCGCTCAATCGCGCTCGGCAGAGGCTAAATTTCGGATTTCTGCAGCAAACACAAAAACACACCTTTTTTTTTTTTCCTTTTTGTCAGATCAAAAACAGAAAACTAAAATTAAAAAATAAATAAATAAATAAAACAAGAAAGATAACTAAACTAGTAGAAAAATAAAATCAATTCAAATAAAAAACCAATTTCAACAAAAACTAGCAATTCCCCGACAACGGCACCAAAATTTGATGTACCAAAAATAAAAGTACTCGCAAGTGCAGGAGTCATATGTAGTAAAGTGCGCGTACAAATGCGAGGTCGATCAATAGGGAATTGTGTTCTTGTAAAAAAAATCAATTTTCTAAATCAATCCTATTTTAACCTAGTTCTGTGGTTGGTCATGCAATGGTAACAGAAACTAAATTAAATGAGAATTTAAACAACAATGAAAATAAAATACTAAGGTTTCTGAATCCGCCTCGCCAAATCAAACAACATGCTCTCGCATTGTACACACACAATCGACAATAAAACGCATTCTAATAGAGTTCAAAAGTTATGAACATGCATGTAAAATCATTCGATGAATCCATCCGTTAAAGAATCATAGCGAGTATTTAATTGAGATCAAATCATCCACCGTATCCATAGATCACGATGGATATTAGTCTTAATCCAATCACTCAATGTACCCCCAGATAGAACACAACGAATATTGAACAACGCATGAAATCACAAAAGGTGCTCAATCACATAAAGTAATAAAGCCATGGAATTGATTTTGAACAAATAAAATATCAAATTGTATGCCTAAAATTACGAGAATACAACTGTTTATCATTGACGAGGCTTCATTTTCAACCTTAGTTAAAGGTTTAGCCTCTTATAACAACAACAAACAAGAAACTATCAATTGAAATCATTGAGAAAATAAACTTACAATCAAAAAGCGTTTTCAAAGACCTAGGCACGACAAAAGTCGTGTTTTTGCTCGCTACGACGCCTCCCAACGTAGGGTTTACAAAACAAAATCATCTATTTATAATAAAAAAAACTAGGGTTTTCTCGCGTGCTACCAGATCAGCTCGAGTGCACTCGATCGCAGTGCGCTCGATCGTGTCTCTTAGGCTCGAATACAGGTGCGCTCGATCGCAGAACCTGTGTGCTCGATCGCACAGCCAAGGAAGCTCTTATATCCTTTTGTGCTTATTTTCCACCCTTTAACCGAATTCTTATGTTAGTGACCTGCAACACACTAAGACACCAAAAACTCACAAAAATATTATAAAACAACACAACTAAGAACTTAACAAATATAAGTTAAAGGACTCAAATATGCAATATTTGGCACTCATCACCACGCTTAAGCCTTCTTTCAGTAGCCACATACTCTTTTCCTCTTTTCTTATTTCCTTCAGCAACCCTAGCCTTCTTCCTCTTTGTGGACCGTTGCCCTTCTCCTTCATGAAGCATAATAGCATATTACATACCAGAATCAGATCTCAGATTGCAGGCTTTCACGAAGAGAAAGAATGAGTAACTATGACCAGCAACTGCCCCCTGTCGGTGTTCCTCCCCCGCAAGGTCACCCCTTCGATCAAATCTTTGTAAATTATGCTTTTGCATTGATATGGATTTGTGGGTTTTGTGTGTGTACAGTTTTTTTTTTTTTTTTTGAGAAAAAGTTGTTGACTCTTACTAAAAATACTCTGCTAGAGCAAATTGCTCCAGCAAGATAGTATCACGAATACATTTGGGTGGCTCACTCCACATATTATCTACTCCTTGTTCTACAGCAAATCTAGACAAGCGATGTGCCGCCTGATTCCCTGCTCTCTTCACAAAACGCATCTTCCATTGAGTAAATAACTGTAGCTTCACCTTCATGTCATCGATGAGGTGCCCCAAACAGCTCCAATCAGCCTCCTCGCAGTTGACAGCCTCAATGATACCCTTTGCATCCCCTTCCAAAAGAACATGTGTAAGTCCCATATCACAGCACGTCTCTATGGCCATCAAAGCTGCCATTGATTCTGCTGTTGTCGGTGAAAAGTGTCCCCTACAAGACAGGCATCTCGCCCCTATCATGTTGGCACAATTGTCTCTTATCACCACTCCACATCCAATACGTCCAGCCAAGCTATCAAAGGTGTTGTGAGTACACTTGTGAGTGTTGTGTCCCACATTGAGAAAATATAAAAGTAAAGAGTGCTTAATATACTTAAGTGGACCTTAGCCCATTAGCTTAGGCTTTTGGGCTAGAGTTGTGTTCAATTATGTATATTAATGTGCTCTCAGTATAAACTCCATATCGCTTTAATCTCCCAACAAATGGTATCAGAGCCATGGTTACTTTCCTGGGATGGGTGTCTGGATGCGTCGGGTTTAAAGTTGTGCCCGCATCCCCGCAACTTTTGATGTGAGATACTCTTGGAATGTAGAAAGACTCACAAGCGAGGGGGAGTTTGGTCAATGTGAAGAGATTCACAAGTGAGGGGGAGATTATTGTGAGTACACTTGTGAGTGTTGTGTCTGTTGAAACAAGTAGCTCATATTCTATTAAAGGCCCATTGGGTGTAATTAGTTTATGTGGGCCTGGGGAACAAATAAGTTGTGGGGGGGTATTTTGGGGTTTTCTAAAATACTTATAATTAGGGTTTGCCTATAAATATGTTATGTTGTAACCCTAAATCATTGAATAGAAAAATATAGCCGCACTCTCCTGTGGACGTAGGCAAATTGCTGAACCACGTTAAATCTGTGTCTCAACTTTCTCTTGATCTCTTTCTCTTTTTGATTCCATATTATTCATCATTGTTATGCACGGTAACAACAATTGGTATCAGAGCCTAATCATACGATGGCTGGGATTGGCACATCTCTGCAAAGTTCGACGTGATGAAGTTCGATGGATCTGAGAATTTCGGGTTATGGCAGAGACGTGTCAAGGATTTGTTGGTGCAACAAGGGATGGTGAAGGCGCTATATGGGACGAAACCAAAAGGGATGGCTGACATAGATTGGAAGGAACTTGAGGCGAAAGCGGTGGCTACTATTCGGCTTTGTCTGGAAGATGACGTGATGTATCATGTCATGGGCGAAGAATCTCCGGCGACAGTTTGGTTGAAACTGGAAAGTCGGTATATGTCAAAGTCGTTGACGAACAAGCTCTATCTAAAGCAACGGTTGTATGGCTTGAAGATGGCAGAGGGCTTGGATCTAAGCCAACACATTAATGTATTCAATCAGATAATCAGCGATTTGAAGGGGGTTGATGTGAAGTTCGAAGACGAAGACAAGGCGTTGATGTTGTTGAATTCACTCCCAACTTCTTCTACATATGAGAATTTGGTTACAACTCTGACATGGGGGAAAGAGACCTTGGAGTTGGAGGACGTTACGAGAGCCCTGTTGGCTTTTCATCAAAGGAAGAAAAATATTGATGAAAATTCTCAAGGAGAAGGGCTAGTTGTAAAGGGTAACTATGATCGTGGAAGAAGCAATAACAAGGGTGATTCGAAAGGCAAGAATTCTCGATCAAAGTCCAGGAGGAGGAAGGACATCAATTGCTACAAGTATGGAAAGAAAGGGCACATGAAGCGGGACTGTCTAGACCGAAAAGAAAAGGACGACGAGAATGAAGGTTCCTCAAAATCTGCAAACGTAGTGGAAGACAATTCAGACGATGCGGATGGTGATATGCTTTCTGTTGCATCTACTTCAGAGCATCCTGTGGATTCTTGGATTCTGGATTCAGCATGTTCATTTCACGTAACGCCTAACAAAGATTGGTTTGACACCTACAGGTCAGTTAATTCTGGTATAGTTACTATGGGTAATTGTGCACATTGCAAAATTACTGGCATAGGTAATATTAGAATTAAAATGTTTAATGGTGTGGTTAGATCATTATGTGATGTTAGGCATGTACCAGAAGTGAAAAAGAATTTAATTTCATTAGGCACCTTAGACTTAAACGGTTATGGTTATAAGTCTGTAGGTGGAGTAATGAAGGTAACTAAGGGTGCAATGGTAGTGATGAAGGGACAGCTAAATTCAAAGAATATCTATAAACTGTTAGGAAGTACAATTGTAGGTGGAATTGCCTTTGTAGAGTCTGAATTTGATTGTACTGTTTTGTAGCATATGCGGTTGGGTCATATGAGTGAGCGGGGCATGTTAGAGCTTCATAAGAAAAATCTATTGAAGGGTATCAAGATGTGCAAACTTGATTTTTGTAAGTTCTGTGTTCTGGGGAAGCAGAATCGGGTACAATTCAAGACAGCCACACACAAGACAGAAGGCATTATGGACTATGTTCATTTTGATGTATGGGGACCAGTGAGAACAGCATCACGGGGAGGACATATGTATTTCGTCATCTTTATTGATGACTTTTCCAGAAAGGTTTGGGTGTACTTCATGCGGCACAAATCAGAAACATTTGCCAAGTTCAAGTTGTGGAAAGCTGAAGTAGAGAATTAGACTGGAAAAAAGGTTAAATGCCTCAGGACAGATAATGGCACTGAGTACACAAACGACGAGTTAAGGGATTTTTGTGAGCAGCATGGTATAAAGAGACATTTCACAGTTCGAAAGACACCACAGCAAAATGGTGTGGCGGAAAGGATGAATAGGTCGATTGCAGAGAAAGCATGATGTCTCAGGTTGAATGTTGGACTTGCAAAGATTTTCTGGGCAGACGCAGTAAGTATGGCATGCTACTTGATAAACAGGTCACCGATGGCAGCACTAGATGGGAAAGTTGCAGAGGAGGTGTGGACAGGTAATGAGGTAGATTACTCTGGTTTAAGAGTATTTGGTTGTTCAGCCTATGTGCACATACCTAGTGAAGAACGGTCAAAACTTGACCCAAAGTCTAGATAGTGTGTCTTTCTCAGATACGGAAAAGGGGTTAAAGGTTACAAGTTTTGGGATCCGACGGCAAACAAGGTGGTGATCAGTAGAGATGTGGTATTTGACGAAAATTCCATGTTGAAGAGTACTCAGGGTAAAAAGCAGCAGATGCCAGAAAGCAGTAGCAGTGATTAGCAGGTGGTGCAGGTGGAGTTAGAGACTCCTATGCAAGAGAACACTTCTCAGGGTACAAAGACTTCTACTTCAGAAATTGAGCAGCATCACAGTATAGCCACAGACAGACCTAGACGCACTAGCAGGCCACCAACCAGGTACGATTTTGAAGATATGATTTCTTATGCTCTTGTTATTAGCAGCAGAGATCCTACTACTTTTCAAGAGGCTGTCAATAGCCAAGAGAAGAGCAAATGGATGGGCGCTATGGCAGAAGAAATAGAGTCTTTACATAAAAACCAGACATGGGATTTGGTGGAGCTCCCAGAGAGGAAGAGGAAGATAGGATGCAAATGGGTGTTCAAGAAAAAGGAAGCAGTATCAGAAAAAGGGAGAGAAAAGTTCAAGGCTCGCCTAGTAGCAAAGGGTTATTCACAGCAAAAAGGGGTTGATTATGAAGAAATATTTTTCCCAGTGGTCAAACATACTTCCATCAGAGCAGTATTGGCGTTGGTAGCACATTATGACATGGCTTTGGAGCAAATGGATGTGAAGACAGCTTTTCTTCATGGTGATTTGGAGGAGCAGATTTACATGGAGCAGCCAAATGGGTTCAGTCAACCTGGACAGGAGCACTTAGTCTGTAAATTGAAGAAGTCACTTTATGGGCTGAAGCAGTCTCCAAGGCAGTGATATAAGCAATTTGACTCCTATATGATCAAAATTGGCTACAGGAGATGTGAGTATGACTGTTGTGTGTATGTGAAGAGCCTTGATAATGACTCATTTATTTTTCTGTTACTGTATGTGGATGATATGCTTATTGCAGCAAAAATTATAGTGGAGGTCAACAAACTGAAGGTTTTGTTGAGTAGAGAATTTGACATGAAGGATTTGGGCACAGCCAAGAAGATTCTTGGGATGGAGATTCGCAGGGACAGAGATGCCAAGAAATTGTGGCTATCTCAAGCCGGTTATGTGAAGAAGGTGTTGGAGAGGTTTAGCATGGAGAATGCAAAACCGGTAAGTACACCTTTGGCGAATCACTTCCACTTGTCTACCTCACAGTGTCCAAAGACAGTTGAAGAAACTGAAGACATGTCAAAGGTCCCATATGCTAGTGCAGTGGGGTGTCTGATGTATGCTATGGTATGAACCAGGCCAGATTTGGCTCATGTAGTGAGCGTGGTGAGCAAGTACATGGCAAATCCGGGGAAACAGTATTGGAATGCAGTTAAGTGGATTTTCAGATACTTGAAAGGTACTACAGAATACAGCATCACTTTTGTCAGACAAAAGAGTGATTTGTCAGTTGTAGGATATGTGGATGCAGATTATGCAGGGGACTTGGATGACAGAAGATCGACCACGGGTTATGTGTTCACTCTTGCAGAAGGACCCATATGTTGGAAGTCTATGATCTAGTCCACTGTTGCAATGTCCACGACTGAGGCAGAGTACATGGCAGCGGCTGAAGCTGCAAAGGAAGCTTTGTGGCTTACAGGGTTAGTCAAAGAGCTGGGTATTCAGCAAGTTGGAGTTTCGTTGTATTGTGACAGTCAGAGTGCCATTTTCTTGGCAAAGAACCAGGTGTATCATGCGAGAACCAAGCACATTGATGTGAGGTTTCACAAGATCAGGGAATTGGTTGCTACAGGTAAATTGTTACTTGAGAAAATTCACACTTCTGAGAATGCAGCGGATATGTTGACGAAGCCTATTACAGCAGACAAGTTCAAGCATTGCTTGGACTTGATAAATGTATCCACTAGAAAGGAGAGGAGAGGAGGAGGCAGCCCCAAACTTATCAGTTCCAGGTGGAGGCCCAATACTTGATTATCTTCAAAGAGGTGAATACTCGCCAAGGTGGAGATTGTTGAAACAAGTGGCTCATATTCTATTAAAGGCCCATTGGGTGTAATTAGTTTATGTGGGCCTGGGTAACAAATAAGTTGTGGGGGGGTATTTTTGGGTTTTCAAAAATACTTATAATTAGGGTTTGCCTATAAATATGTTATGTTGTAACCCTAAATCATTGAATAGAAAAATATAGCCGCACTCTCATGTGGACGTAAACAAATTGCCGAACTACGTTAAATCTGTGTCTCAATTTTCTCTTGATCTCTTTTTCTTTTTGATTACATATTATTCATCATTATTGTGCACGGTAACAACAAAGGGAAGCATCCCAATTGGCTTTCACCCAGCCTTGATCCGGAGCCCACCATCTTCCATCACCACCAACCTCAGTCGCCGGCTCAATATTTTATGAGACCTTAGCAAAACTTTTAAATGGGGCATCTTTTTTTTTTAATCAAAACCCACCAAAAAAATTGACAAAAAGCACAAAAATAATCATTACCAAAAAAATAAATAATAATAATAATCTTTACCTCATTGATACACATATTTCAAACAATACCCATCAAAAAAATTGTCAAAAAACCGTAAAAACCCACAAGAAAAAACCCTTGCACTTTTTTTAAGTGTAAGGATATTTACTTTTATGGGTTAATTGGTCTTATTTTACCTTAGGCTTATTATATTGGAGCTTATTAATTAAATTGAAGCCTTTTTTTTTCCTTTTTTTTTAAAAAAAAAAATTGAGGCATTTTTTAAATTCCTTACTTATCATGATTAGAGGCCTTAAGTTTTTGTTTAAAACAAAAATTAGGGCCATATTAAAAAAAATGGGCCTTAAATTAAAAAAATAATAATAAAAAATTGGACAATTTTTTTTTTTTTACCTTATTAATCCGGGGGCCCTAGGAGAGCGCCTCACTCGCCTAGTGGCCCTGCCTCAGTCTCGGCCATACAAGCAGTTATCTTCCCCTGGGTGATGCAGCGTGACTTAGTGGGCTGCAGCGAAGAACAATAAATACGCAGCGGATAACTAATTCTAGATCTTGAGACTATCAATGATCTAAGAACTCTTCTTGAAAATCTAGATACTCTCTAGCATTTTGAAGGAAAAAGAGGAATAAACTCAACTCTGAGTATTCTCATTAATCAATATTAATAAATAAACAACAACTACATTCTCAGGGCTCTAAGCATTTATTTATAACCCCAAGACTCTTAGTCCTAAGATAACAATGAAATAAAGTCAATTTAGAAGTCTACGAAAGAAAACTAAACCAATTAAAAGACTAACAAAGAAACCTAATTTAAATAAAAGACTGAAAGATAAGATAAAGTAAAATACTAACAAATAAACCTAATTTAAATAAAAAACTAATAGATATGATAGGTCATCCTAATCTACATCACTGGGCCTCCTTGAATTCCTCAAGCGCTCTTGATGCCGTCTGCAAAATTGTTGCTGAATGAGAAAAAGCCCCTTCATCGTGCTAGATCAACAAAGAGGGCCATCTCGTCAGTAGTGCATTTCCGAAACATATCTTCCACTACTTCCAAGAAGTTTGGACCAACATAAGAGCTCTTTTGGTTTTGTGTGTTTTTTAAATTGTTACAGAATGAGAAAAAGCCCCTTCATCGTGCTAGATCAACAAAGAGGGCCATCTCGTCAGTAGTGCATTTCCGAAACATATCTTCCACCACTTCCAAGAAGTTTGGACCAACATAAGAGCTCTTTTGGTTTTGTGTGTTTTTTAATTTTGTTTCTTGGATCTGACTCCATATTGGATCTCTGTTTCTTTGTGGGTTTTATGCAAACAGGTTATCCGCCAAACGGTTACCCTCCTCAGCAGGGATATCCTCAGCAGGGGTGTCCTCTGACCTACACCCAACCGGTTACTCGGTTTGGATAAACAGGAAACTGGGAACCAGTTGGTTATTGTATAACTGGTTATTCGGAACCAAGTCTTCCCAAAATCAATAATTGAGGTACCCTGATTCTAGTTCCTGGTTTTGACCAATAACCGGGACCGGGTTGACACCCCTAGTCAACCTGGTTCACTGGGTTAGACCCCGGTCATATCATTTCGAGCATAACCAACCCATTCAATGGTCCATGGGTTTTGGCCTAAAAGTTGGCCGAATGGTTTCAAATCTCATCCAAGCTCAAGCCCAAGTTTTGGGTCCAATCCATCTCAACTAGGCTTCAGCCTAGCCACCACCTCCAGCCACCAGTAGCCACTATCGGCAACCAACAACCGCCGTCCTCTGCCTCCTACTACAACATTCTAGCGACTTTTTCAGGGGCAAAAAAAAAAAAAAAAATCAAAATTTTCCTTTCTTTTTTCCAAACTCAAGCTTACACCTTGAGGTTGAGTTTGAGAGGATGTTATAATATTTTATATTATTCTATTATGTTGCTTTATATATTTTAGGTTTAGTATAGGGTTTCTTACCCACTACTTATTCTCGCTTTATAAATAGAGAGCTATATAGTTATATGCAACATTAAAGAACAATATAATAAAATAGAAGAGATACAGTCTATTATATGCTTTCGCACTCCAATATATTCAATAATATATTTAACATGGGTGAAACCCATTATTTTAAGGGAAAATATATTGAAAGTCTTTGGGTAAGCATGCCAAAATTTTTCTCTTTCTTTTTTTTTTTTTCGAAAATTTACTATTTTGGTCAATCTAAATTCAAATAAAATCTTTGTCGTCAAAATTTTTTAACAGCGTCCCAATCAAAACGCAACAATTTCACCTCATTAAAATATTAATTTAATTTTTTTTTTTTAAAAAAAAAAAAACCCACACAGAGAGAGCATCGACACTCTCAGGAATATCTTTCTGGTTATTGCATTGGTTTCTGCCAGTGGTAGAGCCACATGGGTGTTTGGGGGTGCCACGGCAACCCCAAACATTTGAAAAAAAAAAAAAAAATTACTTTTTTCCTACAAAGTTCCACACAGCTAGGCGTGGGCAAATTAACCGGTTACCGATTAATCGACCGATTACTGATATTAATCGAACCGATATAACCGTAACCGATAGTTATTGGTAATCGGTTAAAAAATGTATACCAATAATCCTATCGGTCGGTAATCGGTCAGTCAAGAATTTATTATCGATTAACCAATATGACTGATATGACCGATAAATATTTTTAATTTTTAATTTTTTTATAATTTTAATACTTTTTTATTTTTTTTATTTTGATTTTATAATATAAAAAAGATGTAGTGGATCAATATAAAAAAAGATTCAATAAGCTATTTTAGCCATATATATATTTAGGCCCCCAAAATGACCAAAACAACTCATTTTTTAATAAGTTATTTTAGGCTTTAGCCTAACAAAAATATTTGAGCTCTCAAAACAACTAATTTTTGGCCCAATTAGAACTAGTAAAAAGCTCAATAAATAGTTAACAAAAACTGGTTTAATCGGCCGGTTTAACCGATTACCGATATGACCGATTAACCGATAGTTTATCAGTCGGTAATCGGTCAAAAATCGGTTAACCGATAGCTTATCGGTTGGTAATCGGTAACCATATTAAATGGACTGATATGACAGATACCCAACCCTACACACAGCACCCAAACAGCTATGTCTGAATTGGGATAGAAATTGATGGAATATTGAATTTGGGAAAGTTGGAATGACAATGGAAGCCTTGGGAATCTCATATTTCCATGACCACATTTCAATCCAAACAAGCTAATGGAAAAATAGTTGATAGCTACTAAAGGGAGACCATGTATTTTTAGGCTTTGTATTCAAAGTTGTTCATTTTTAGTTGAAAAATTAGTAGCTTTTTAAATGAGTTGAATTGTCTTTATCATATATAATATATAAAGAAAAAAACAAAAAACAACGGCACCTCCAAATTAAAGATGAACTCCTGGCTCCGCCGCTGGTTGCTGCTGCAACCTATTGAGACGGCGGGCCTGAGTGCATAGAGGAGAGTTAAGGCAGAAAATAGCAAAGAAGATAAAAGCTGTTGTAATAAATATTGTTTCAAACAATTTTATTAAATAATTATTATTTTAATATTATGTTTTGGTAATGATGATGTTTTTATAAATATAAAATAAATTTGGTCTTTGACATAGTCTTTGTGACTGTTGCTCATTTATGTTTTATATTATAATATAATATATTGGTACTAATTATAATATATATGAGTGGGAGCTTTTTTTGTGTTTTGACCGTTAGAAAACAGTATTATGACCGTTGGGGTCATGAACTTTTATTATGAGCTTTTATTATTATATATAATAATATAAATAATTGTATGATGCTTTTATTATTTCCTTTTCTCTTGACCGTTGCTCTCCATCTTTCTTCTATATATATATATGAGTACCACTCTCTCTCGCCGGCTAGCTTGGTCATTCTGTGAATCTCTTCTTCTTTTCTTTTGAGATGAGAGGATCCTATTCCTATCTCCATTATTATACTAATTAATATATTGAAGAAGAGATGAGAATAATAGAGGAAAACATTTTATTTTATTTATAAGCTAAGTTCTTATAGTGTGTGAAACCCTTGTTTCTATTTTGGAGTTTTCATCTTATTTGATGAAGGGGTTGTTCTATTAGACTTTGTTATTGGAAGTGCGTCCTTAACAAAAGTAGACGCTATAGTCTAATCCTGGGAGGTTGCGTGTCAAGAGATCCGGTCGCACTGAGTAATTTACTCCAGGAGGCACGAATCAACCTTTAAGGACAACGCTTTTGCGTGATTCAATAGCAATGTGAGATCTTTCCATAATTCAATTTTTATCTCTTATATTTTATTTGTTTATTGTTAATTTGACCATTGATATTATTTATCATTTATTATATTTGTGCTCCATCCAAAATTATTTCTAACAATCTTAAAGGTTGATTTGTCTCTTGATGGTTGCACAAGTATTTTTATTGTGGTCGTATTAGTAGTATTTAATTGATGAAATCAATTATTGGTTGGAAAGATTTATTGTGGAAAAATTCTGATAATTGATTTGTTTACGAGTAGAAAAGTTTAATGTTATGTGTAGACATCAGAAGTGAAAATATCTTGACTGAAATTGTTTGTGATTATTTGAACTATTTGTGATTAATTTAATTTATTGTCAAATAATCTTTTATTGTTGGTTACTAGTCTTGCAATAAAATTGTTAAGCATTTTATGGATTTTTGAACTTAGCAATTTTTTGTTGTGCTAAGCTTGACTAGAAAAATCCAAGTAGACTAGTAAATAGGAAAGGTGAGTGGTGACTCACATTGGAATGACGGAATGATGGAAAAGAAAGAAAATATGTGTGGCCTTTGGTAATTAGCATAATATTTATTCTTAAAGTATTTAAACCATTTAGTCATAAACTATGGTTAGTTACTATTTATCATCATGACATGATATATAGTTATGGTTTGTCATATATAATGACATGAGACTTTAAATTTATTATATTTGTGAATTTGGTGCATTCATGATTGTGTTTATAACCGTGGATCATCCACTATTTTGTTGGCCGTTTGTAAGTTAATTTTATCTTCTATAAATGCTCACATAAGAGATGTGGTTGTGGTGAGTCAATTGGTTTTCATGACACTTAGTTTGCGTGGTGGTGACAACTTTGAAAGATCTTGGAGTGAATTTATTGGCTTCACTGTGAGTACTAGGCTTTAATTCATAAGTCTTATTATCTTAAGACATAATATACAATTTCTTTTATTAAAAGAAAGAATCAAGTGATGGAGATGCTCATTGATTGAATTAAAGTTTATATTATAATTTGATAAGTGATGACCATTGGACTTCAACAAAAAATTTTTATAGCATTTTACTATGATGTGAGGTGACCTTAGTGCTAATATTTTATGGCTAAAATTTTTATGAGTCCTAAAAGGCTTTAAACATATGCTATGGGTTTAAATCTCTCAGGACAATTTGGTTATTACTTGCTCTTGATATTGGTATCATTCTTGTTTGCCCACCAACAAAAGTATTAATTTTATTTTTTAAAGTAGTTTGACTACTTGGGCATAAATATGGATTATTATTTATACATGAGACTTTGTCTTCAACAATTGTGACCGTTGGTACCAATGACTTTGTAAGTTTTGATTTATGATTTTTGTGACTATTTTAGTCATAAATTTTAATAGATGACTGTTTTGTCATTAAGTGTTCTCAATGTCTTTTAAGCTAACTATCATGTTTATATAAGACCAAATACTATGAGTACTTGATGAGATAGATTCATATATGCAATCTTGTATGATATTGCTTAAGAGAAAGTGACAAATCATACTTAGAAGAAGATGATGGAAGTCACTTCTTAATCACTTGTGATATTATTGGAAGTTTATCCTCTTGTGATTAATTGATTTATTCTATTAATAGTTGTCATGATAGATTTGTACATGTTAGTCCTTGCTACATTGAGAAAATGAAAAGAAATGATAAATGATATGTTTGTTAGTATTGGGTTATCCACAAGGTGTAGGGGAAACCATTATTTTGGAATATCACATTCATAAAAATTACTTGGAATACTTCAAAGTGTGGGGGTATTTGACAAATGTTATATTACCCAAGCCTAAAATAAGGAAACATGGTTTTAAAATTTGTGTTTATGATCTATTGGTTTTGCATGTGATAATTCATGCTATAGATCTCTTACTATCAAAAGTGATGTTTTACATTACAATATTACTATTGAATCTAAAAAGCTATTTTCCTTGAGCATGTGAAATAAGGAAAATTATTTCATGATTTATGTTGCTTCTAATAAAGTTGTTGATGATGTGTAAGATAATAGAAGAAGCAAGCAAGATAAAACGAGGAGGAATTTCGATGGTGAAAAGATTTATGTGGAGCGACTCGAGGATATTGTAATTCCGGTGTGAGAAATGGTGAAATCCTTGTGTGGATTAAAAACAAGCTCCTAAATAATGACATGAAAAAATTTGACAAGGTGATGTTGTCTAATGCATATTTGATTAATGGTGCAAGTAAATGCATAGCAAGTTTTACAATAATGAATGTGTCATTATTTGTTTATATACATATATAATATATTGATGACTTGCTTATCTTGAACTAACATTGATGTTGTGCATAAAGTTTGATTATTTCTTGCATCTAGATTTAATATGAAAGACATGGGTAAACTAATGTCATGTTGGACATTAGAGTTATTAGAGATAATACTTGTATTATTTTATCTCAAGTACATTATGTTGGAAAGATGCTTTAATGATTTAAGCACTTTAATTATTTGCCTATGTTTATATCATATGATTCGAAATACACTTTGAGAAGAATCATAGTGATGTTGTTCTGCAAGAAAATATGCACAAATCAATAATAGCTTGATGTTTTGACAAACTATATATGCCCTGATACTGCATATGTTGTTAGCAGAATGAGTAGATATACTCATAAATATGGTATTGAGCATTGTGATGATATCTCTAAATTGTTGAGATACTTAGAGGGCATAATTAATTTTTGGTTTGTCACATTGTGGTTATCTTGCTATATTGAAAGGATTTTGTGATACTGACTAAATTTTTGATTCAGATGAGTAAAGCATATTTGTGGTACTTTAGCTGGAGGAACTATCTATTGAAAGTCCTCAAACCAGACATGCATAGTAAGATTTACTATGGAGCCAGAGTTAGTTGCCTTGGAGAAAGCAAGAACTGAAAATGAACGGCTAGGAAGCCTATTGATTAATTGATTTGCATTTATATGCTAATTCAGTTCCATTTGTCTTTTATTGTGATTATCAGGCTGCTAAAACTCGAGTAAAGCTTTATGATGAGAAAGTACACAATATTGTGAGGCAGTTTATTGAGATCGGTATAATATCCATGGATTTTGTGAGGTCAGAAAGGAACTTGGTAGATCCTTTGACCAAGCCACTAGCAGAAGGCTGGTGAGAGAAGCATCGAGGGGGATAGGACTAATACCCAAATTATGACACTGTGATTGATACCCAACCTCTGATTGGAGATCCCATGAATGAGGTTTAATGGGAAACGAAGTCATAAGTGAAATGAGGTATGGTACTGTCAATTTATGTTTATTAACTATCTTGTTGAGAAGATTAGTGATGAGTCCATCCCTATGGTGTAAGACAGTACAAGATGCAGAGTGATTAAGGGTGAGCTTAAAGCTCTTAATGGGTCCATAGTCCCTACCTGTTGGGATGGGGTGTTCCCTGCACACACTCTTGATGGATACCACCTATATGAGTGTGGAGGTGCTATCTCCTATGAGACTTGGGTAGGTCTCTAGAGCACTCATGAAAGCCATTTTATGGTGTAACAACAAAAGATGCAGAGTGAGTTAGGATGAGTTTAAAACTCTTAATGGGTCCATAGTCCCTACTTGTTGGGATGAGATGTTCTCTGCACACATTCTTGATGGACGCCACCTATGTAAGTGTGGAGGTGGTGCCGCTTCCTATGAAACTTTGGCAAGTTTCTAGAGCACTCATGAAACCCAGAGGCGCATGGCCTGTATAAGGCGCCAACCCGCTATAGAACAACCCAATTTTCTTTATTTGATTTGATTTGATTTTTGTTTTTGGAGAAAGTTATGTGGGTGATAAGTTTGATTAACTTGTGAATTTGGTTAAAAGAGTCTAACTCTACCACGATTCATTAAGCTCTTACTTATTTATCTTATGTGCGGTTAAAACCTTCGGATACCACATCGATGCATACTTTCAATCTCCTTTTATTTTAATGTTTGAAACATGTGGGGGATTGTTGTAATAAATATTGTTTCAAACAATTTTATTAAATAATTATTATTTTAATATTATGTTTTGGTAATGATGATGTTTTTATAAATATAAAATAAATTTGGTCTTTGACATGGTCTTTGTGACCGTTGCTCATTTATGTTTTATATTATAATATAATATATTGGTACTAATTATAATATATATGAGTGGGAGCTTTTTTTGTGTTTTGACCGTTAGAAAACAGTATTATGACCGTTGGGGTCATGAACTTTTATTATGAGCTTTTATTATTATATATAATAATATAAATAATTGTATGATGCTTTTATTATTTCCTTTTCTCTTGACCGTTGCTCTCCATCTTTCTTCTATATATATATATATGAGTACCACTCTCTCTCGCCGGCTAGCTTGGTCATTCTGTGAATCTCTTCTTCTTTTCTTTTGAGATGAGAGGATCCTATTCCTATCTCCATCATTATACTAATATATTGAAGAAGAGATGAGAATAATAGAGGAAAACATTTTATTTTATCTATAAGCTAAGTTCTTATAGTGTGTGAAACCCTTGTTTCTATTTTGGAGTTTTTATCTTATTTGATGAAGGGGTTGTTTTATTAGACTTCGTTATTGGAAGTGCGTCCTTAACGAAGGTAGACGCGCTATAATCTAATCCTGAGAGGTTGCGTGTCAAGAGATCCGGTCGCACTGAGTAATTTACTCCAGGAGGCATGAATCAACCTTTAAGGACAACGTTTTTGCGTGATTCTATAGCAATGTGAGATTTTTCCATAATTCAATTTTTATCTCTTATATTTTATTTGTTTATTGTTAATTTGACCATTGATATTATTTATCATTTATTATATTTGTATTCTATCCAAAATTATTTCCAACAAAAGCTAGCATCTACAGAGTGCTCAACATGTAGAAGGAGATGGGTCAATCCAGTGAGCCAGATCTGTTTATGCCAACAAATCTCTCTCTCTCTCTCTAGTTCTAGGATTTGGGTTGATTTTATTTTTATTTGTTAGTTTTTTCATGGAGAGGGATGGGTTTTTGTTTGGTTCCCGAGAAAATTTGAGCGAGTCCAACAACCCCAACTGCGTCGAATCATTCCCCAAAATCGAACTCCGAAGCCGCCCGAAAGTCACGCCGCTCTACTTGTCATTCACTTTCTTCTGGAAGTTCTGCCCATTAACCATCTTGTCTATCGATTTGTCCAACAATTCTATAAAGGGTAGCTTTCCAGTTGATGTCCTCTATTGCACCCAAATCCAAGCGGTGCGGTAGAACTGTGGATGATAAAAAGAGGAAGGGATTCAACTGGATTGTTGGGTTTCTTCAATCTCTGTGTGTTGGAACCCAGAAAACGATCCATGGCAACCATTAATGGGTACACTGAGACTTCCCAAGAAAAATCAAATGCACAGTTTGCACTCCTCACAGCACAGTATAAATAGAACCACAAATTTACCAAGACTTTATGAAGGAAGCTCCAGAGATAATATGAATTAACAACACCTACCCACCAATTTTGCCTTCAATCAATCGAAAGCAACAACCTCAACACCCAATTTCCCATGTTTCCAACTGCATCCCACCACATGGGCAGTACCCTTTAAGAAGCTCTCAACGTCCGCCTGAAAGTTTCAGGCCAATTTTTGATCAGTTTTATGACTAGGGAGAGAGAGACGAGAGAGAAGAGAGGGTGGGGGCCGGGAAGAAAACGATAGATTAAAAAAAAATAAAAAGTGGGTTCGTTTAACAGGATTTAATTGTCGGTGTGGCTGCTTCCCCCGTAACAAATTCAGCGTTGCCGGAGATGACTGATTCCTCGCTATGCTTCTTGGTATTTTTTTTTTTTTAATTTTTTTATTTTATAAATTTAATTTTTTTTTTAAAAAAAAAAAATTAATATTTCAATGAAATGAAACTGTGCATTTTGATTGAGACTAACGGCCGTTACAAAATTTTGACAATAGAGATTTTATTGGCTTTTGGAATGACTCATAAAGTAAACTTTTTTTAACAAAAAAAAAAAACATAGGGCAAAAATTTTTTTGGCTTGCTTATCAAAGAACTTTTGATATATTTTCCCTTATTTTAAATAAAAACTCTTAAAATATAAATTAAATATTAAAAACAATTACAAAATAATACTAACTCTAAAGCCTAAATACTAAAATAATTAACATGAAGTGTGTCCATGCATCATAACATAATAATTGGCCCTATCTAGCATTCATGCCACTAAAATATTTCTAAAGTTTGTTGCAACCACCCATATAAAATATTGGGTCATAGATCAACCTTTGACAGACCCAATAGTTCATCGACCCAAACCAAAGCCCAGGAAAGTCAGAGCCCATGAATGACTCAGGCCCCGAGCTTCCGAGACTAGGTCTCGGATTTGAGATGGAAGGATCCGAAACCAAAGCCTCGAATTCAAGACCTCAAACACCTTCATGTCCGAGGCCACTGAGACCCAAGAGTCCGACACCTCCGAGACCTTCGAGTCCAAAACCTTCGAATTCGAGGCCCCTACATCCGAGATCCTGGAATTTAGGGATTGAGGATTCAATATGATCTTATCTTGATAGCATCTGGGAACACAGAATCAGATACACTATATGCAGGAATTCGAAATTCAAACGCCATAACAACCAAATCTTATCTTGATCTCCTAAGATCTTGAGACGGATAACTACTCAAATCCCTCGATAACAACTGTCTCGCAGCAAATCAGGGAAGAGTCAGTCGTTGGTTAGGGAACTTTCACTCCATGCCTATATAATACAAGTCACTACCTCACATTCAGGTAACGTAACTCTTGCACTCTTTACGCTCTTGTTGCTTTCTCATTACTCTCTCTAGCAAACACTGACTTAGGCATCGGAGTGGCCCCGCCAGCTCACCCCCGATCTCTTTGATCCTACTATCTTCTTCATTATGCAGGCAAGTTCACACCCAGAACACTCGAACCAGGAATCCAACAAGCGTCCCACGTCATTAATCGGAAACTGTGCATCAACATAAAATATAATTTATATCTAAAATATTTATATGTTCATACTTTTTTTTCTTAAAATATATTTATCTTGTTATATATATACAATTTTGTCACGCCTAAATTCCTAGAGATACTATTAGATGCGTTTATGAACCACTATACTATTGTCACAATCAAGGATTAACCCAAGAAATTTGAATATTTGAATTGGAGAGGAGCCAGTTCTTTATAATTGAGAGATATTCTTTATAATTGAGAGCCGGTTCACTCATCTATAAAGAATCGGCTCCTCTCCAATTCATTTGAATTGAAAAGCATTATATTCTTAACCTAAGGGACAACATTGATGAACATTTGGTAGACATTTCCCTTGGAAATTCATTGTAGAGATATGCAAATACTTCAATTTTAATTATAAACAAAAATTCCCACTTTGCAGTGCAAACACCATATCAAGCACCTAATTCAATAATGCGTTGTATGGTAGTCTTATAAGAATTTATTAAATATCATTTCTCATTTTATAATGTTAGCATGGTAGTTTTAACCAACCTTTGGTTTTTATTTTTTTACTTTTTTAACAATGGTTGATCCAATACTTGGTTGAAGTTATCATGTCAACATTATAAGTGTAAAAACTCATTCAAAAATATGGGTACATATGTTTTGTATTTTGTACTTCATCTTCTGATAGTGAATTTTAAGCTTCATGTGGTTATCTCCGCCAATAAATGTAAGTTTATTAAGTCGAATCACTTAAATTTTAGTGTCTAATATAATTGATTTATTTTTTATTCTATTCTTTCTTACTTTCTTTGGATCCTAATTTAATTTCGTGCACAAACACACTGTTGTTTCAAAGTCTTGTTAAAACACGAAGGACCTTCATTTTTTTAGGGGAATAAAGAAAGACCCACCCCTACAGTAATATTGTACACAGTCAGATCCCATTAGAAGACATGAAAAGTTCAAAGTCTTATTCAAACACGAAGAAAGACTTCTTTTTTTTGTAGGGGAATGAAGAAAGACCCCTACAATATTATTGTACACGCTTAAATTCCCATGAGAAGACATGTAAAGTTCAAAGCTCTCCATCCCAAAGCTCTTCAATGGAATTGTAGGGTCCACGAGCTGAAATAAATTCCTCTTTGAGCATCATCCCGTGCTGCTTGGTTTCACTGATCTTCTTACAGTCATCCTCTGATAGTTCCCAGTCAAAGATCTGCAGATTCTCCTTCAACCTCTCCTTGTTGTAGCTTTTCATCACAAGAGTCACCCCTTGCTCATATCCCCATCTAAGACAAACCTGAGCAACAGTCTTCCCCCTTGCTTTTGCAATCTCCATGAGAACTTCATTCTCCATAACATGGCCGGTGCCCCCCCTTTTGCTCCCAATGGAGAGAAAGCAGTGACAACAATTCCATTTGCCTTGCAAAAATCTCTTAGTTTCTTCTGTTGCCAAATAGGGCTCATCTCCACCTACACAAATAATACTAATCTCTTTTAAGCATTATATATTGTTTGTCAAATGAAAAGTTGAAGCTGCTGCAGCACTGGACTCACTTGATTCACTGCAGGAGGAATAGTGGAGGAGGAGAGCAGGTTTTGAAGCTTCTTGCAAGAGAAGTTGCTGACTCCAATGAACTTGGCAAGGCCAAGTCTCTGGCACTCCTCCATGGCTGCCCACACAGACTTGAAATCCATGGGCATCATGTCCTCTTCAGCAAAAGGCCATCACCCCTTTCTAGGCTTCACAGTGATGGGCCAGCGGATCAAATACAGGTCTATGTATTCCAACTGAAGAGTCCTGCACAAATTGGTCAACTCCAAGGAAGAGGCAAAAAATCCATCACTTGGTGGGCGGATTAAATGCTGGTTCTGATCAATCCACTACTCTATGTTTCCCAACACAACATATTGAAAAGTAGAAAAGCATTTTACTGTCCGGCACTTATTGAATTGCTGTAATAGGGAGTTGGTCCAATTGCTGTTCAAGCTGAGCAATGCAGTGGAAGAGACATTTTCTAGATTAAGTATAATGAGGGGAGACTAAAAAGCACATGTGCCACACATTAAACTTTCAAGTGCAAACCTAACCCTACCTTACTTTATTACTTTTAACATAAAAATTACACAATCCTAACTGCCTAGTGAACTTCCAGAATCACAGATAGAATAGTAGAGATTTTGAACATATTCAATCTTCTAAGTTGTAAACATATATATCTACGCATAATACACTAAGAAATCATCGAGAATCACATATAGAATTCTTTTAACAGATTTACCATAATTTTTGTTTATATCTCATAAAATTGGGAAAGGGCTAAAAGCCAACATGTCCTCTCCCCTGTTTCACTCCACGTATCATTTGCCAAAGATATGGGAAGAAAAAATGAACAAGCAAAGAAGGAATTTTGTGCTGCACCATGCTCCTGTTCAAAAAAACTTTAATTCTCATTCATTGTCAAATGAATCTAAGGGCCATGCTATAGGATGGAAGACCCAAGTGAGAGGAGTGGGAGATTGAAGAATACTCATCTGAAGCTGATGGTGGCAAGGTGGGCCGGATCTTGAACATGGTAATATTATGATGGAAGATTTGCTGTTTCAGGCCCTTCTAGACTCCTCTTGGCAACCTATGCTTGCTTGGCAATGCTTATGAGAAAGTTGCTACCAAGTCCCAAGGCATGCACCACTTCCTCTTCTGCCAGAGTTTGGAATGGTATCTAATGAGGAAGAAGAAATAGGTTGGGATGAAGGAAAGGGAGAGGAAGCATGGGGTTTGGAGAAGTTGATATGGAAAAAGAGGAAGAAAAGCTCATGGAGGAAACAAAGAGAAAGGCTGAGATAAGAATTGAAGTAGCTGAGGATGAAATTCTGGACAAATGCCTATATTCATTCGAAATTAAAAATATGCAGACATTGAGAGAATTAGGAAAGACATCAACATAAGATTTCCTATAAAACAAATGTTGCTAATTCCTAACCTTGCCATGAAATATGTTCAAGAATAGCACTCAAATTGCCATGACAAATACAAAAGCATTGGAAGGGAGATTATTGTCAAGCTTGTGATGGCCTCCCTGTCACCCTAAATAAAAGTTTCTTGCTTTCTGAACCTAAAATCCAAATCCATCCTCTTTATTAGCATGCCCTAAATAAAATGTCTGCAATTTGGGCTCTGTTTGGCGAACCACTCTCCACTGGATGATTGTAAGAACCCCAAATGAAGCTGGCTTCATTTAATGATGTAGGATGGCCTCGAGTGGTGGCATCACATGGAGCAACCCAGTGTGCTCAACTCAAGCAGAGCAACCCAGGCTGTATTGCTTCTGTTCAAGCGGTCTTCAGCAGCTAGTTTCAAAAAAAGAAAGGATGACTTATCACAATATATTTTCCACTCCATTTCCATCCAAAGTTTTGTTCCAAGCAAAAAAATAAGAATGCCACTGGCTCAATGAAAAGAAAGCAATAACTAGAGCTGAGTGAGCAAAGCAATCAGAGAACTTTGAAGCCAAAATGTTATGGTGTTCTACATCATATTCGGACATAAGCAACTCATTATTTTGCTTTGCTTCATACTAAAGAAATTTCACTCTTCAATGATCCCCATTTCTCGAAGCTTCCTTGCACCTAAACTTGATTCTAGCAAGGGGCTATTTGGTGCATAAACAACAAACATAAACCAGAGACTCAAATGGCACCTAAGCCAATGTAAAATACTTCTGCTACAGGAAATCCTAAAGCATAAAAACAGGAGAACACAAGTGAATAAAGAAACTTAAGGAGAACAAGAAGGATAGAGAAGAGCAACAACATCTATCCCTTAGAGAAGACCTATCTTCTAGTACAAGCAAGAATCCTTTATAGAAAGATACAAACAGGTTACTTATCAGTGGCACTAGACATTAATTATACAAAGTGAGAGAGGAAATGTCATACCCTATATCAGCTGCATGATCAACAACTTTGAAACTTTCCATTATAAAGAAGAGTTATAATGAATGAGAATCAGAACAGTACAAATAAGTGGGAAGAGAATCCAGCCATTGCTCATACTTTTCATTTGAATTGTTAGTAAAGCATAAAGAAATGTCAGATTAAATAGGTAGGATAAGTGGATTTTTAGATAGATAGGTACAAATAAGTGTATGCCCAAAGCAGATCATGCTGTTTAGTTCTGAAGCACTTAGTTCTTCAGTCGTCCATAAAAATACGAGGAATTCTGCACAAAAGTTTCCAGCTAGTTTCCATAACTTTTGTATGAAATATTACAGACAATTTTCAGCCTTTGGCAACATAAATTTCATAATTTTGCCTTTCAGTATGCATCGAATGAAATAAACAGTACCCAAAAGCCAGCCTGGGAAAAAATTCTGAGTTTGAAGCACTCATGTTTTGGTGATACTTAAGGTACAAATTATCTTCTTAACATAGACAACCAGGCTCATTTCATACATCTTGCCAAAGTCTATTATAGGGAGTTGGCCCAAGTGCTTTTCAGGACGAGCAATGCAGATACAATTTTTGGGCAAGTATAATGAAGGGAGACTCAAAACTACATATGCCAAACATTTTCCAGAAATTTACAGGTGCAAACCTAATCCTGATCTAACTTTTAATTTAACATAAAAATGGGATTGACCAAATTACACAATCCTATCTAAGGCCTAACGAACCTCCAGAATCATTGAAAGAATACAGGAGATTTTGAACAGATAGATTATATCTTCTAAACATATATATCTAGGCATCATATATTGAAAATCATGAGAATCATAGATAGAATTCTTTTAACAGACACATCAAAATTTTAATTTATAACCCACAAAGTCAGGAAAGGGCTCAGTGTCTTGGTAGGTACCTTTTCATAGAAGCTGAGTCGAAAAAAAAAAAAATACAACGTAGAATCTATATTCTAAATTTGTACAATAGAAAATAGCTACTAAATCACACAGCCAACATGTCCTCTCTCCTGTTTCCCTCCACCTGTCATTTGTCAAAGGCTTGGGAAGCAACAATGAACAAAGCAAAGCAAAGAAGAAATTTTTTGTTGCAACATGCTCGTACAGTCTGAAATTTAAGTACATAACAAACTATGAATAATGGTGCCCTTACTCACTTAAATTTTTTAATGTATTTAGGAGTCAATCATCTGTATCCATGCAAAAAGATGCACCTTAATAAACCTTCGCTATATTCTCCAACAAAATACCACCAATTCACATTATTGGTTCCAGGAAATACAAAATAATGCCTATTGTGTGACCCTTGGCTTCATTTGTCTCCCTTCATTGGCCCCACTCTACGTTAGATGTTCCGAACCCATTTGGTTGCAAAATCAAAGCATTCCCCTACGCACTAAAAAAAAAAGAAAAAAAAAGAGCAGAACTATCAATTTAGTAACATGCATAGGAGGAATTATCAATTTAGTAACATGCAAAGAAGAAGAAGAAGAAGAAGAAGAAGAAGAGAAAGAAAGAGCAGAATAATCAATTTAGTAACATGCATAGGAGGAATTATCTATTTGTTTTCTATGCGTTAAAAACTAGGCTTTCTTGCCAAAATCCACATATAAAAACGGAACAAAGAATCACAGAAAATCGAAGCTATAAACCAATGGGGCTTGGGCTCGAAAAGATTTTGTTTCAAATTTCTAAAAATGGATGCAAACTGCTGTTCTAAAGGATCAAGACCAAAATTTTTGCAATTGCAAGAGTAATGAAACACTAACCGAACAACTTGATGTCTCGGGCACAAGTGAAGATTGAAGCGAGCTAGCGATCTCAGGAGGAAGAATCAGAGAGAGAATGAACCACACTTTCATGCCCATATCTTACATTTGAGTCATCAAATAGAAAATGAATTCCACACTTCTTCACTTCAATGCATTTGTCATGTTCGAGGGAGGCCTTCAATTCCTCTCCACGCTCCATCAGAAATTTATCATCTCTTAGTGGTACATATTTGACCATGAGATGATAATCTTCACGGATTTTAGGGAAAAAAACAGAATGTTTCCTCATTATGTTTGACCAAAACAGAATGTTCTTCCCTCATTATTTTCAACCACAAATGACCACCTTGTTTCCCAAAACGTTGGCCCTCGTCCTCAGCTGCATAAACAGCGCAAAAGAGCAAACCATGGATTTCACCCTCTGAAAGTGGAGGTAACTCAAAGGTATAGAGCATCCAATTCCCTGATGACTGAACCAATTTGGAACCTCACTACCAGGAAGTATAATGGCTTGAGAATCATCACACTTGAATAGCAACTATTTCAAGAAACAAAAAAAAAAAAATAATAATAAGAACATAAAAACTACACAAGCGCGCACACAAATACAGTGAGAGAGAGAAACCTGCGAAAGAAGACTCCTCCTAAAATTATATGCTAGATTGTTTCAATTTTCCAAGTAAATTGTTGGTGTAGTATCCAAACTCACCAAGCCGCCCTGAATCTCAACCAATTTCTGACAATTTGCAAAGTCAAGAAGATGTGAACTTTTCAGGTTTGACATATTTGGGAGTGTTTCTATTGATGTGCAATCCCTTGCATTCAAAACAATCAAACTTGAGGGTAGTTCTGAAATTGATTGAAGACTCACACACTCCCTCAAATTTAAGTGAGTTAATTGTGGAAGGCGGCCGATGCAATGAGGTAGATTAATAAAATTGTTTCTTCCTATATCCAAATCCTAGAGTGAAACCAACACCCAAAATCAATTGGAAACCCATCTTCAAACATATTGCAGTCCCTTGCATCTAATTCAATTAAACTTTTCAGGGAGTTCTGAAATTGAATGAAGACTTGCGCACCCATTCAAATACAATCCAGTTAATTTTGGAAGGCGGCCGATACAATGAAGTAGATTAAGGAAATTGTTTCCTCCTATATCCAATTCCGGAGTGAAGAAAAAGACCCAAAATCAATTGGAAATCCATCTTCAGACAGATTGCAGTCCCTTGCATCCAATATAATTAAACTTGCAGGGAGTTTTGAATTTTTTTTTTTTTGAAATTGATTGAAGACTCGTGCGCCCACTCAAACACAATCTAGTTAATTTAGGAAGGCGGCCAATGCAATAAGGTAGAACAAGGAAATTGTTACTTCCTATATCCAAATGTCGAAGTGAAGACAAACACCCAAGATCAATTGGTAACCCATCTTAAGAAAGATTGCAATTATTGAGATTTAGCCTTGTCAAAGAGCATAGTCCAGAAACAGAAGATGGGATCAAATGTGTGGGATTGGAGCTTTTTGGTGATATCCATGATGAAAAACGCGATAACAAAGATTTTGAGGATTGTCCTTTACATCCTGATAAAGACACAGTTTCGAGATTCTTCAAAAAACCAAAGGAGGTAGGGAGTTGTGTAATAGCAGTTTTGTCTGCATGCAATTCCTTTAAAGCCATCATATTTTCCAATTGCTCTGGTAGCTTATCAAGTTTTAAGTAGCCAGACAAGTTAAGAATTTGAAGAGATTTTAAGTTAGAAGTACTTCCTGGAAGATTTCTTAAGTTCTGGCATCCTTCTAAATTCAGCAAAACAAGTCTTTGTAGATTTCCAATGGACTCATGAAGCTCAACCAAACTAGTGCAACCTTCAAGTATCAATATCTCCAGAATTGGGACTTGTGAGAAGTTTGGTATCTTGATGAGAAATTTGGAATTTTTTAGATTAAGGACTTTTAACCTATTGAGTATCTGCCAAAACAAAATTGTTAAAAGAGAAGAAAGAAAATTTTGACTTATAAATTCAACAATAATGGAGAAATAAAAGGAAATGTAAGATTTATTATACTTTGATCTCCTTCCAGACTTTTTTGATATTACTATCCTGCATGTCAAGGATAACAAGGTTTTCTAAATGAAAATTTGCTGGTAGAAATTTCAAAGGACACCTATGCCAACAAAGCCATCTTAACCCTTCAAAAAGATGTCTAGTACATCTTGTGAGATTTGTACCATTGATTTGTGGCAATCTCAGACTTTTCATTATTGTAAATGCTTCAATTTTAAAATGTACATCATCAAGTATAGAAGGATTTAGAATGAGACCCTCCATTGCTTTTGATCCCTGGAGAAATAGACAATAGGATTAGTAACACACATTTACAAGTTGCGTACACAGATATTTTTGCAATTTTATTTTAAGACAACATTAATGTGATGTAGACATCATTATAAGTGCTAATAATGCGATTGCATGCCTTTTTACTATATTCGTTGTTGACATAGATTAGAATTATTTATTTATTTAAGATCATACTGTTATTATGTGTTATATGGATAAACTATTCAAGGAATGATACATGCTTAATTATTATAAAAACATGACAGAACTCATGAATACCTATATAATAAGTATATTATGTGTTTGTGTAGTCAAGTGTTTATATATGAATGATTAATTATGTTTCTTACCATTTGATTGTTAAGCACATGTAAGACATTCTCATGAAACCACAATCTACTACGTTTTCCAAGATCGTTGGGTGATCTTTCACGAACAATATCCCTTCCCATATCTCCAATTAGATCATGCATCCTCAACTCATTTTTGCCATTGATTGTGACAAGAGACCTCTGAATGAGAATATTAATACCATTTATAGGAAAGAAATCACAACCATCAAATATTTTGATGGCATAATCTTTGTTCATACCTACAAAGAAACACGCAATATCAAGGAATATGTCCTCTGCAATATGATCATTTAGTGAATCAAAGCTCATTTTAAGTATTTGCTGAATCTGGTTGTTAGGATATTTTTGTAACTTTTCCAATTTTTCTTCCCATTTAACAGTGCTTCTTCCTGATAGACAGGAACCCAAAATTTCAAGAGCTAATGGAAGCCCTCTCACATAATTAACTATTCTCATTGAGAGCCCCTTGTATTCTTGTATTGGATGAGCCATCCTAAAGGCATGCCAACTAAAAAGTTGAAGAGATTCCTCATGATTCAATTCCTCAACCTTATATTTTCCATGTACTCCTAATATAGTTAACAAATGTTCATCTCGAGTTGTTACAATCACTCTACTTCCTAGACCAAACCATTCAAAGCTTCCAGCTAATGAATTGAGTTGTGTCAAGTGATCCACGTCAACAAGGATGACAAGAACTCTTTTACTTCGAAATTTTTCCTTAATCAAATTGATTCCTCTATCAACATTGGCAATCTTCAAGTTCTTGGATTTTAAGACTTCAGAAGGAAGTTGTTCCTGTAATTGAACTAAACCATTGGGTTGTTCTGAAATTTCTTTAATATTTAAAAGACAACTGCTTCCTTCAAACCCATTATATATTTGGTTAGAAACAGCTTTAGCTAAGGTGGTTTTGCCAATTCCACCCATGCCATAGATGCCTACAATGTGTACATCACCTTTTCCAAGATTTAATAAAGCTTTAATCTTTTCAGTACGATAATCTATACTTATCGGATGTTTGGTAACATCCAAAGCATTGTTCACTTTACACAAAACTTCTTCAACAATTTTCTCAATGAACCTTGATTCATACCTGATAATTATAATTCAAAAGAAAACAAAAGAACAACCTGAGCACAAGAAAAGAAAAGGAAGAAAATTATATGAGTCATAGGTGTCAAAAGGATATTATTATTTCAGTCATTTAGATTTTAGACTAACTTTCGTGGTAAACAATAAAGTAATATATATTTATATATATATATAGATATATATATAATTTATTAAGAATACCATTAAATATATTTCTAAGCAATTTCTTATCCTAATAAATGAAATGCAAGCTAGGAAACAAAATCACTAAGGTTATTTTTGACACGCAAAATAAATAGTTATTTAAAAAATAAATATTTATTAAGAACTGAAATTTGAAATGAATAATTATTCCATGCACCAAACATAACCTAAGTGTTTGACGGAAAGCATTACTATAGAATCACTATGCCGGTATAATGGACATGGATTAGAATTGCCTTTCTATATATACAATTTTATTTTATTTAACTTAGGGTGGTCTTTCGAGTAAAAGCAAAAGGAAGCCTGCAATTAGCATGCACTTTCCTTCCCCTTCAATAGTTGTAGGCCAATACTTATATAAAAAAAAAAAAATAGTTGTAGGCCAATCTTTTCCAGCTGTTTGCAATTACCATCTACTTTCCTTCAATAATTGTAGGGCAACTTGACATTATTAATGTTTACGTTGACCAAGTCGAAGACTTGAGCCAAATCAACTCTGGCGTAGCCACTTGGAGGATATATCATTTCCAAAGAAGTTTTGTAGAAATTGAAATGACAAAAGTGAAAGAGAAATATCATTTCCAAATTATTTCCCACTATATATTAAAGAGGGCAAGATTATGACGAAACTATAATTGATCTTCCAAGTATTTTCTGCATTTTTTTTTAAGATTCTATCACGCCTAGAATAGCCATACGTAAATATATAAAACTATAAAATTGAAAACTTAAAAAAAAAAAAAAAAAGGATCCACTCCTCTTTTTTTCTATTTTTTTAAAATAATTTTTAAGGTTTTTTTAGTTTATATATTTATATTTCTAATTTATTTATTTATTTTTAATTAAGAATGACATGTATTATCATTCTATTGGTGATAACGTGATACACAAATGAAATCCATCAAGTATTTTGACGAAATTTGATTATTATGACTAAATTATCATTTTGGCATATTCTGATAATCTCTTAATTATTTTATTTTATTTTTTTGTCATACGGATGAATTTGTAATTTAAGTCAACCACATTGACTGATTTTGAATTTAAATATTTTTTTAGTTTAAGTCTTTTTAACTGCTTTTAGTTTTTTTTTTAATTTTTTTATTTGTTTAAATTAATTTACAAGTGTTTTTTTTTAATTTTTATATATTTCTATTTTTTGTTTTAATTTTATTTGGTTTTTTATTTTTTATTTTTTTTATTGAAACTAGTACTGATACATTAATAATTTTTTAAAACAAAAATTGTTGAATTTTAAGGGTATTATATATAATTTTTGTTTATAAAGTTACGGTATTTTGGTCATTCCAAGTTTTTTAACGAGGTTGACTGATGGAATGAGGTTTTTGGTAAGTGTTGGAACTAGTGAATCATATTAATACCAGTGGAAGGCCAAGTAGACATGAGCGGAGTGAACATCGCAAGAGTTTAGGGTTTTTCCTATATATATGTTATGATATAATCCTGAGTCATTGATAGCAAAATACAGCCGCCTCTATGTGGACGTAGGCAATTACCGAACCACATTAAATCTATGTCTCTATTCTGTCTTTTCAATTTTATATTGTTCATCATTATTGTGCGCAGTAACAACACTAAGTAATTGGTAATTTGATGTGGTCGGGTGGTGAGCGTGGTAGTTCATGGAGGCATATTAACAAAGTGTGGTACATAGTTTATGAGAGAAAAATGTCATTACCCTTATATAAAACTATGAGATTTTATTTTTTTTTTCTTTTAAAAAATAAAATCGTTTTGTGGGTGGAAGGATGAGATTTTATTTTTGTGTGCTTTATTCATTTATTATTGGCTAATTTGGCGTTTAGTTTAGGTTTTTTTTTTTTTTTTTTGACATGTCCAAACAAAGAAAGGGAGAGAGGAACTGATGTTGATGTATTAAGAGATGGGAACTTGAATGGCATGTATATTTAATTCATGATGAATAGTTAACGACAATATATTTAATTTGAAAAAAAAAAAACTCATTTTAATATATATATGTCCCAAATAAATGTCATTGAAGTACATGTGTAACTCATTGGAATGTTCGTATGACAAAAAGAAGCTTTCTAAGTAAAAATTAGTTGCTTACTCATTTAAATTAGACGAAATGTTTTTTAAGATCTCTGAATTACTATGCGTTTTGGGAACACCTCTTAAATTTCAAAAATTCTCAATTTCACCTCTGAACTTTTAGTTTGATGTAATGTACCTCCCTCCATCAATTTTCATCTCTAAACGAACGTTAAACATAATTGAATAACTTTTATACCCCTTAAATTGTTTATAAAATTCTAAATTTACCCTTGTGACCAAATTATTCTTCAAAATAATAAATTACATAGGATTGTAAAGCATGATTTTTTTTTATTTGTTTTTTTTAGAATTATAACATTTCTTTGTTTGGTTTCACTAATATGCTTTTTATTGGAGAAATTAAAGAGATGTGGAAACCATGACATCCTTGGTGGAGTTAGTTGAACCGATTAACATGAAGCGTGTCCACTGGATGTACTCTTTAGTACAAAGGGCACCTATGGCCCTATCTAGCATTCATTGACATGAACATCTTCATCCCCATTTCCCCCTCTCCTATATTGCAAAATAAAAATAAAAATTAATTAATTAATTAATTAATAAATTCTCATCATTCTGCCCTCTCTCCTCTTTTCTCTGACATCTCCACTCAATACACCTCCCGTTCATTTGAATTGAAGATTACTATATTCCTAACCCAAGAAATAGAGCATTGAAGAAACACTCACAAAACGTACATATGAAAAAAAAAAAAAAAAAAACCTGGAAATAATATAAGGGTAAGACCGGATGCTTCACGGTATCACTATCTAGAATAGCATAATCGTACATATAGAAAAAAAAAAAAAGGAAATAATACAAGGGTAAGTCCGACGACTTAGTGAGTAGAAATCTACATGACGTCCTCGTCATTAATTTGTGGATTCTTTTATTTATAAAATGCATGCACCATTATGAGGTGACAATTATCATGCAGGTGATATATATGGTATATGCATATGATAGATAAAGTAACAGTAATAGTTCAACAATATGGTATATCTGAGATATTACACATTCTCAGCAGGGTTGACGCTGTCTCGAGGGACATGTAGTACAATGTCAGTGCCCCAGCCATTGCACGAAACATACCGTACGTAACACTAATGACATGATCGAGTTCAACCTCGGGTGGCCCACACCGCTAATGACATCCGTCCTATAGTGACCATCCATTAGGAATGACTACATAATTGGTCACGAGTCATTGNCCCCCCCCCCCCCCCCCCACACACACACGCACACATTGACCATCAAGCTAACCCGTATAGTAAGCCCATAGCCATTATACCGCACATACCGGTATACCATGTCATACGATGTAATTAGTCTTATCAGTCTTTTACATGTACAGTTTTACAAGTCTCATTATTATCTTGTTAACAGACACACATTTTCACAAAAGAGAGTTCCCCATAGTTCCAAAATGTATTTCATGAGAGTTGCAAAATATGCATGTTTGACATCTATATAAAATACGTGCAATGCAGGAAAAGTAACAACAAAGCATTCATGTGAGTTTGTACTCACTTGGACCGTAAAGCTCCTCCATGTAATTCCCTTGAGGCTCCATAACCTTGAATACTGAGAAAAGACCTATTATCAGTTCTATTTCTACTAAAACAACTATAGAACAAGGAAACATGAGCTATGAGACGGCTGGTGAAAATAGGGTTTCCCTATCACACACTGACCATACGTCCGGGCTCTAGTCCGTACGTCCGTTGTGACACTTCAGGGCGTACGTTCGATCACGAGACCGTACGTCCACTCCAACGTCTTTCAGGGAGAACCTCATTTTCTCTCCACTATCTACCTATTCTCCGACTCCTAAGGCCAACAAAGGCTTCCTGGGGCCTCCTAACACAGATTGAAACCTCCATGCGAAGCAACAACGCTAAGCTTAACAAAACGCTAGCCTAAGCAAGATTAAAGCATAACTAAGGTAACAACTACAACTAGCAACATAGAACTATAATCGAGCAGCATAACGACGTATTTAAAAAGATAAGGAAACCAAGTGTTACCTCCTTGAAGCGAAACCTCAAGAGTTCCTCCTCCGACAACTCCAAAACACTCACGAAATATCACAAACACTCACAAAACGGCCTACCAGTAGCCTAGGGGCAAAGAAAGGGGTTGAGGGGTAGATTTGATGTGAAATGGGCGAGGGGGTATTTATAGGGCCAGAAAGCAGCGGACGTCCAGCCAAAAGGGCATATGTCTGGTACTATTACACAGGGGTTCAAAGGTTGTCTCGTACATTTAGGTATTAATCAGAGGGTATTCCAAAAAGTAGCATACGTCCGATACTTTTGACGTACGTCCGCTGTACTATTCATATAGTACGGCTATACTACTTGCAGAGCGTACGTCCGGTAGGGGACCACTGTACGTCCGTACTACAGACAACAGTGTACGTCCGGCATTTCAGCGTACGTCCGCACTAAAAGACAGGAGCGTACGTCCGCCAACCCTAGCATACGTCCGGTCAAGAAGTCCAATTTTCCAAAATGTTCTTCTAGCAAATCCTAGTGACACAAAGTTCAAATTTACCCTTCTAACCAAGCTACTTATGCCTAGTTAAATATTTGGGTCACTACAAATGGTTTGTTGCTGCTCCGACCTAGGGCTCGATGTGTGAGGGGGAGAATGTTAGAGTTATCCCACATCGGTTGCAGAAGGGGCTGGTGGTCGGTTTATAAGTGTGAGGGAAAGCCTCACCTCTTTAGCTAGCTTTTGAGGTTGAGAGAGGCCCAAGATCACCCAACGCTTAAGTTATTTCTTGTCATGTTATTTATACATTGTGTAGTAAATTGTAAATAATTATTTTATTTACATACTATGAATTTATGTTGCATTCATGAAAGATTTCTAAATGGCTTTTGAAATAAAAGTTCTTGGTGCATAGGAACATACTATTGAGTTCATCAAAGTGGTTGTTAGCTAGAGTGGAACAACTAGATTTTTCAAGTGACTAATTAGTAGTTAAATAGTTAAATGATTGCTTTTAGCTATAGGCTCTGGTAAGTAAATCCTCTACCCCTTCTAAAGTTATTTCAGGTCATGTTACCTACTATGAATTTATGTTGCATACATGAAAGATTTCTAAATAGGTTTTGAAATAAAAGTTATTGGTGTCAAAGATTTATTAAGAAAGTTTTTATTTATGAAAATGCTTTCTAAATTTAGTAAGCTGATATATGGAAAAGTTTTCAATTTGAGAAAAGAAATTTATAGAAAGTGATGATTGTTGAGATAAAATAATTATAGGATCACCGATGAAGCCATATATATAAGGGTAAAGTCCATTTAACCCCCTCAACTACCACCCTAATGACAATCTACCTCCAAATTATCAATTGCGACAATTTAATCCACAAATTACTAAAACAATGACAATGTACCTCCCATTTTAACAAAATAATGAAATTACCCTTACTAAAATAAAAACAAAAATACTAAAATTTTCTCCCTTTTTTTTTCAAATTTTAAGGGTATTTTTGTCTTACTGAAAATTATATGGGGTAATTTCATCATTTTGCTAGCATTTGAGGTACATTATCATTGTTTTAATAGTTTGGACGGTAAATTGTCGTAATTGATAGTTTGGTGGGTAAATTGTCATTGAGGTGGTAATTTGAGGGGCCTATGTGGACTTTAGCCTATATGAAACTATAAAATTGAAAACTTAAAAAAAAAAAAAAAAAGTAAAAGAAAAAAGAAAAAAAGGGAGCTAGAGTGAATAACTAAAAAGGCAGCCACCCCTCTATTTTTTTCTTCTTTTTTTTAAAATAATAATAATTTATAAGCTTTTCTTAGTTCATATATTTATTTATTTTTAATTAAGAATGGTCCATCAAGTATTTTGACGGAATTTGATTATTGGGACTAAATTGTTATTTTGGCCTATTTCGATAATCTTTGAATTATTTTATTTTATTTTTATGTCACACAGATAGATTTGTAATTTAGGCCAACCACATTGACTGATTTTGCATTTATATTTTTTTCTTTTTAAGTTTAAGTCTTTTTAACTGTTTTTAGTTTTTTTTTTTTTTATATTGAATTTTTTTATTTGTTTAAATTAATTTATAAGTGTTTTTTTTTTTAATTTTATATATTTCTATTTTTTGTTTTGATTTTATTTGGTCTTTGGGTTTTGATTTTTTTATTTTATTGAAACTAGTACTGATACATTAATATATATTTTTTTTTAATTTGGTCTTTGGTATTATATATAATTTTTGTTTATAAATTTAGGGTATTTTGGTCATTTCAAGTTTTTTAACAAGGTTGACTGATAAAATGGGATTTTTGGTAAGTAAATGGNTAATAATTTTTTCTTCTTCTTCTTCTTCTTTTTTTTTTTTTTTTTTTAATTTGGTATTTGGTATTATATATAATTTTTCTTTATAAAGTTAGGGTATGTTAGTCATTTCAAGTTTTTTAACGAAGTTGATTGACAAAATAGGATTTTTGGTAGTTTAATGCGGTTGGGTGGTGAGCGTGGAAGTTCATGGGGGCATATTAACTTAGTGTGGTAGTTCATAAGAGAAAAAAATATTTATCCTCTTATAAGACTATGAGATTTTATTTTTTTTCTTTGAAAAAAAAAATAAAATCATTTTGTGGGTGGAAGGATGAGATTTTATTTTTGTGCGCTTTATTAATTTACTATTGGCTAATTTGGCGTTTTGTTTTGTTTTGTTTTTTTTTGACATGTCCGAACAAAGAAAGGGAGAGGAGAGTTGATGTTGATGTATTAAGAGATGGGAACTTGAATGGCATGTATATTTAATTCATGATGAATAGTTAACGACAATATATTTAATTTGAAAAAAAAAAACTCATTTTAATATTTATATATATATGCCCCAAATAAATGTCATTGAAGTACATGTGTAACTCGTTGGAATGTTCGTATGACAAAAAGAAGCTCTCTAAGTAAAAATTAGTTGCTTACTCATTTAAATTAGACGAAATGTTTTTTAAGATATCTGAATTACTATGCGTTTTGGGAACACCCCTTAAATTTTAAAAATTCTCAATTTCACCTCTGAACTTTTAGTTTTATGCAATGTACCTCCCTCCATCAATTTGCATCTCTAAACGAACGTTAAACATAATTGAATAACTTTTATATCCCTTAAATTGTTTATAAAATTCTAAACTTACCCTTGTGACCAAAATATTCTTCAAAATAATAAATTACATAGGATTGTAAAGCATGATTTTTTTTTTATTTTTTTTTAGAATTATAACATTTCTTTGTTTGGTTTCAACTAGTCCCTTTTGCTCCCAATGGAGAGAAAGCAGTGACAACAATTCCATTTGCCTTGCAAAAATCTCTTAGTTTCTTCTATTACCAAACAGGGCTCATCTCCACCTACACAACTAATACTATTCTCTTTTAAGCGTTATATATTGTTTGTCAAAATGAAAAGTTGAAGCTGCTGCAGCACTGGACTCACTTGATTCACTGCAGGAGGAATAGTAGAGGAGGAGATCAGGTTTTGAAGCTTCTTGCAAGAGAAGTTGCTGACTCCAATGAACTTGGCAAGGCCAAGTCTCTGGCACTCCTCCATGGCTGCCCACACAGACTTGAAATCCATGGGCATCAAGTCCTCTTCAGCAAAAGGCCTTCCCCCCTTTCCAGGCTTCACAGTGAAGGGCCAGTGGATCAAATACAGGTCTATGTATTCCAACTGAAGAGTCCTGCACAAATTGGTCAACTCCAAGGAAGAGGCAAAAAATCTATCACTTGGTGGGCGGATTAGATGCTGGTTCCACTACTCTCTGTTTCCCAACACAACATACTGAAAAGTAGAAAAGCATTTTACTGTCCTGCACTTATTAAATTGCTGTAATAGGGAGTAGGTCCAATTGCTGTTCAAGCTGAGCAATGCAGGGGAAGAGACATTTTTTAGGTAAGTATAATAAAGGTGATGCTTCCTAATAGTAGCATTAAGATATAATTTGTCACTCTAATTTGGCAGATAAAAAAAAATGTACTTTAAACAAAATCACAAAAAAAAAAAAAAAAGTTTTTTTTAAAAATTACGATTTAAAAACGTTTTTAAAATGCTCTATTTTAAAGATGGCTAAAAACTGATTTTATCAAATGTTGAACTTCAATTTAAATAGCATTTTTGTAACTTTTTACATTGGTTATTTCCTCCATACTGGTTTGGATGAAATTTCTATCTGATAGAAATGAAATTTCAAATATATATATATATATATATATATAACAATGAGAAAAACTGTATAGCTTACAAGGAGTGGCATGAGGTCCGAATAGAAAAGTGGAATCTCATCTTCTTCTTCTTGTTTAGTCACTTTTGCCGGTGTCTTCCTCTCATGTTCCTCCTTCGCCAAACACCCCGCAACCCCAACCATAAACGAACAACATAACTAAATACAAAAAACAAAGAATAAGATCGACAGGAAATTAATTAACAACAATAAATTACAATCCTACCTGCCTAGTGAACTTCCAGAATCACAGATAGAATAGTAGAGATTTTGAACATATTCAATCTTCTAAGTTGTAAACATATATATCTACGCATAATACACTAAGAAATCATCGAGAATCACATATAGAATTCTTTTAACAGATTTACAATAATTTTGGTTTATATCTCATAAAATTGGGAAAGGGCTAAGCCAACATGTCCACTCCCTTGTTTCACTCCACCTGTCATTTGCCAAAGATATGGGAAGCAAAAATGAACAAGCAAAGATGGAATTTTGTGCTGCACCATGCTCCTGATAAAAAAAAATTTAATTCTCATTCATTGCCCACTGAATCTAAAGGCCATGCTATAGGATGGAAGACCCAAGTGAGAGGGGTGGAAGATTGAAGAATACTCATCTGAAGCTGATGGTGGCAAGGTGGGTCGGATCTTGAACATGGTAATATTATGATGGAAGATTTGCTGTTTCAGTCCCTTCTAGACTCCTCTTCTGCCAGAGTTTGGAATGATATCCAATGAGGAAGAAGAAATAGGTTGGGATGAAGGAAAGGGAGAGGAAGCATGGGGTTTGGAGAAGTTGATATGGAAAAAGAGGAAGGAAAGCTCATGGAGGAAACAAAGAGAAAGGCTGAGATAAGAATTGAAGTAGCTGAGGATGAAATTGTGGACAAACGCCTAATCATGCTAAGAATAAATACCAAATAGACTTACTCAGTTGTTATCATTCGAAATTAAAAATATGCAGACATTGAGAGAATTAGGAAAGACATCAACATAAGATTTCCACCATAAAACAAATGTTGCTAATTCCTAACCTTGGCCTGAAATATGTTCAAGAATAGCACTCAAATTGCCAAGACAAATACAAAAGCACTCAATTGTCAAGCTTGTGATGGCCTCCCAATCACCCTAAATAAAAGTTTCTTGCTTTCTGAACCTAAAATCCAAATCCATCCTCTTTATTAGCATTGTTGGGTCATGGATCAACCTTTGACATGCCCAATAGTTCACCAGCTCAAGTCGAAGCCCAGGAAAGTCAAAGCCCAGGAATATCTCAGGCCCCGAACCTCCAAGACCTGGTATCGGATTCGAGACGGAAGGATTCGAGACCTCTGAGATCTCTGAGTCCGAGACCTCTGAGATCTTAGAGTCTCGAGACCTCTGAGATCTCAGTCTCGAGACCTTCTCGAGATCTCAGTCTCGAGATCTCAGTCTTGAGACCTCCGAGATCCCAGTCTTGAGACCTCCGAGTTCGAGACCTTCAAGATCTCAGTCTCGAGACCTTCTAGTCCGAGACCAGTCTTGGATCCGAGACCTTCGAGATCTCCGAGTCCGAGACCTTTGAGATCTCAAAGGCCGAGACCTCCGAGACTTCCGAGTCTGAGGCCTTCGAGACCTCCGAATTTGAGGCTCTTATATCCGAGGCCCTGAAATTTAGGGATCAATTATTTGAATTCATTTGAATGACATGTGATATAATCTTATCCATTAAATTCAAATGACAAGAACCTGGAATCACGGAATCAAATACATTATCTGCAGGAATTCGAAATTCAAATGCCATAACAACCAAATCCTATCTTGATCTCATCAAATCTTGAGACGGATAACTACTCAAATCCCTCGATAACAAACTGCCTCGCAGAACATCAGGGAAGAGTCAGTCACTGGTTAGGGGACTACCACTCCATGCTTATATAATACAAGTCACTACCACACATTCTGGTAATGCAACTCTAGCACAATTTACGCTTTTTGTTGTTTTCTCATTACTCTCAGGAAAATACTGACTTAGGCATCGGAGTGGCCCCCCCGGCTCACCCCCGGTGTCTTTTTGATCCTATTGTCTTCTCCGTTATGTAGGCAATTCACGTTTGGAGCACTCGAACCAGGAATTTAGCAAGCGTGCCACGTCACCAATCGGAAACTGTGCATCAACAGTTTGGCGCCGTCTGTGGGAACGTTGATTCTTCAATCACTTCTCATCATCCAAAATCCAACATGGTGAACACACGCTCATCACTCCTGTTGAGTCCTCCTCCAAACGCTCCCGGAGCATCCAACGATCCATAGTTGGCGGAGTTCTTGAAGAGGATGGCTGAATCAATGGAAGTCCTGAGGAAGCAGAATGAGGAACTCAACACCCGGCTCACCGCGGCTGAGGCCCAGAGCAGCCAAAAGGAAATAGAGTGCACTGAAAGGCGTGAGAAGGAAAGGCGAGATAGAGTTCGCCGAGAAAAGTGGCCTGTTAATCCTAATCAACAGGATAATGAGAGCACTGTCCAGGGGGTCATCGAACGTTCCATGATGAAGAGCACAACGACAAGTCTCGTCGTGTGGAATCTCAGAATAGGGAATCCCGCCAGGAAAGGTCTCTTCACGAGATATCTCGTCGTGAGAGGAATCACAAAGAGAAATCTCATCGATCAAGGCGACACCGAGATAAGTCTCACCATGATAAGTCTCGGCATAGCCTCCATGACACGAAGATGAAAGATCTAGAGGAAAAATATGCTCGAATTCTCTGGCAAATGGACGGGGAAGATCCAAAACTCATGGCATGGGACATGCTAGAAGACGAGAACCTCCCGTTCTTTGAACGGGTAAGGGCATACACTATGCCTGACAAGTTCAAAATGCCTCGGATCGAGAAGTACGACGGATGCGGAGATCCGCAGGCTCATTTGGAAGCCTTCCGAGAACACATAATTCTGCATGGTACTCCCAACGAGATTGCATGCAGAGTCTTCCCATTGACCTTGAAGGGAGTGGCGAAGAACTGGTTTACTGGACTTCCCCCAAAGTCAATAGGCACTTTCAAGGAACTGGGACACTTATTCCTAACACAGTTTCTTGCAACCTGGAAGAGAAAGAAAAATGTCACATGTTTGTTGACTTTGCGCCAAGGGAAGGAAGAAACGCTGAAGGACTTCATGCTTCGCTTCAACAAAGAGAAGCTTGAAGTGGAAAGCCTAGACGACAAGACAATGCTCAATGCCTTGATACAAGGAGTAAGGGCAGAAGGGCCATTGATGGCCGAAATAGGTAGGAAGAATACTCAAAAGGTTACTCTGTCCCAGTTCATAAAGTTGACTGAGGAGTTCATCCACCAGGAGGAATTGGTTGGGACACTCCTCAAAGCTCAAACACTAGAAGAGCAAACCAAGCAGGAAGGCAAGAAGGCCTCAACAGATCCTAAGCAAGAGGAAGATATTGTCCACGTTCCAAATGTGGACCTTGCCAAGAACATGGAAGCCGAGGAAGGTGGAGAGCACTTTCGGAGTCTAGCACACTCGATATCTGACCAGGCCTCGGAATGGACCACTGGCGAAGAGGTCTCGGACTGAAGGAGGAAACTCATTAACTACCTAGGAAAATTGAGGGTATTATCTGGAAGATTTGGAAGGGAAGGTCCTACGAAGGCCGTGGAATTCGGAACATCTTAAAAGATATTTCTTTTAAAGATGATGTAACTGTTATTTTTCATTATTATGTGCTTTGCATAAACTATTGCAATAAAGGAATTCTCGGAATTATTCATTCAAAGCTCTCAACAAAGCCAACCAGGCTCCAAAAAAAGTGTCAGGACTCGAATCTGAGCCCGAGATCTCAAAATCCGAGTCCGAGACCTCCTCGATCTCAAAGTCTGAGACCTCCAAGATCTCAGAGTCTCAGTCTCGAGACCTCCGAGATCTCAGTCTCAAGACCTTCGAAATCTCAAAGTCCGAGACCTCCAAGATCTCAGAATCTCAGTCTCGAAACCATCTCAGTCTCGAGAACCCAAGATCTCAGAGTCCGCACCTCCAAGATCTCAGATTTCGAGACCTCAGTCCAAGACATCTGAGATCTCAAAATCAGAGACCTCCGAGACCTCTAAGTTTGAGACTTCCAAGACTTTCAAGTCCAAGGCCAGAAGAGAAATCGGAAGAACCGCTTGATGAAGTGGTCATAGGAGAAGGAAAAGTCCTACAAATCGGGACTTGTCTCACCCATGAGATTCGAGAAGGCCTCAGATGTGGAACTAAGACGCTGAGACCTGATTCTAAAAGAGGGTTAGTACAAGAATCGAGAAGAAGAGCAGAGGAATGCTCGAGAGGTGCAGAGACCTCACTAGAATCAAGAAAATAATCGGGAGGATCCACACCATTGCTAGTGGAATTGTTAGTGGTAGGAAATCTAACCCAGCTAGAAAGGCATATGTCAGACGCATGCAGGGCGAGAAAGTGTACTCTCTACACAGGTCCATGAAGGCAGGAAAAATAGAATCTGTTGTGCTGTCATTTTCGGAAGAAGACGCTCAGGGGGGGTCGTAGTGCCCCACGATGATTCCTACGAGTTAGATCCTCAACTAGAGTCTTAGGAAGTAGGAACGGAAAGGAAATGGGTCACCTACATCGATGGCTCATCCACAAGAAAGAATGGAAGAAGCATCATGTAAGTCTCAAATCCAAGACTTATAACTTATAATCGATACCCTGGAGTTTGGGATCGAAAAACGCGGAATTGCAACACATCTCAAGTGTCAGATGGATCGATTCGAGTCCTGGTCTTCACCAGGATGGTTGATCCGAAACCCAACACTTGAGCAGGAATACATGTGTACTAAGTACTTAGCCAGACCAACCCGAGACTTGATCTTCATCAGGCCGGTTGACTTAGAACCTAACACTTAACTGGAATATGCATATTGAGTCGTTGGATAGGTCAGTCCACCACCTGATCTTCATCAGGCAGACTGATTCGAAACCTAACACTCAACAGGAATACATACATACTAAGTAGTTGGGTAGGTCAATCCACCACCTAGTCTTCACCAGACAGACTGATCCAAAACCTAACACTTAATGGGAATACACATCTCAAGTTGTCGGATAGATCGAACCGAGCCCAACCTGGTCTTCACCAGGCGGTTTGATCAGAGACCCAACACTTGAGCAGGAATACATGTGTACTAAGTGTTTAGCCAGACCAACCCGAGACTTGATCTTCATCAAGCCAGTTGACTTGGAACCTAACACTTAACAGGAATATGCATATTGAGTGCTTGTTTGAATCAGTCTTTCACTTGATCTTCATCAGGCAAACCGATTCAAGACTCAACACTTAACCGGAAAACATGCATACTGAGTAGTTGAATGTGTCAGTCTCCCACCTAATCTTCATCAGATAGACTGACTCATAACTCAACACTTAAACTGGAAAACACTTGCAGGTAAAAGATAGATCAGCCGGACTTGGTCTTCAGTAGGTAGGCTAATCCGAAACCCAGCACCTAAGTGGAAGGAATGTTCAAGAAAATAAGGACCCAACACTTAAAATTTTCAAAGTGATGGGTAAATCGGGACCCACTGCTTGAGCTCAAGGAATTCAAGTTCAAGGCCTAGCATGTGCTCTTGGAAGTTTTCCCTCTGGATTAATAGAGGGGTCTTGTGCAGCAGGAATGGTCCCGACATCTTCAGCAGACGCCTCCCTGGCCTCGTTGCCCTCCGGAGACACATCGGAATCGATCAAGCCTAAAGAGAAAGCCAAGCCGTGGAATTAGGGTAGGCATCGAAAGCTTGATCCACTCTTTCGGAACAACGAAATTTCCATAGTCATCTAGACAAGGAAATTGGGGGGTAACTGTTGGGTCATGGATCAACCTTTGACATGCCCAATAGTTCACCAGCTCAAGTCGAGGCCCAGGAAAGTCAAAGCCCAGGAATATCTTAGGCCCCGAGCCTCTGAGACCTGGTCTCAGATTTGAGATGGAAGGATCCGAGACCTCCAAGATCTCTGAGTCTGAGACCTCTGAGATCTTAGAGTCTCTAGACCTCTGAGATCTCAGTCCCAAGAAGATCTCAGTCTCGAGACCTCCGAGATCCCAGTCTTAAGACCTTTGAGTTTGAGACCTTCAATATCTCAGTCTTGAGACCTCCTAGTCTGAGACTAGTCTTGGATCCGAGACCTTCGAGATCTCCGAGTCTGAGACCTTTGAGATCTCAAAGGTCGAGACCTTCGAGACTTCCAAGTCTGAGGCCTCCGAGACCTCCGAATTTGAGGCTCTTATATCCGAGGCCCTAGAATTTAGGGATCAATTATTTGAATTCATTTGAATGACATGCGATATAATCTTATCCATTAAATTCAATTGACATGCACCTGGAATCACGGAATCAAATACATTATCTGCAGAAATTCGAAATTCAAACGCCATAACAACCAAATCTTATCTTGATCTCATCAGATCTTGAGACGGATAACTACTCAAATTTCTCAATAACAAACTGCCTTACAGAACATCAGGGAAGAGTCAGTCACTGGTTAGGAGACTACCACTCCATGCCTATATAATACAAGTCACTACCACACATTCTGGTAACGCAACTCTAGTACACTTTATGCTTTTTGTTATTTTCTCATTACTCTCAGGAAAATACTGACTTAGGCATCATAGTGGCCCCGCCGGCTCACCCCCGGTCTCTTTTCGATCCTATTGTCTTCTCTGTTGTGCATGCAATTCACGTTTGGAGCACTCGAACCAGGAATTCAGCAAGCGTGCCACGTCACCAATCGAAAACTATGCATCAACAAGCATGACCTAAAATGTCTACAATTTGGGATCTGTTTGGCTGAACCACTCTCCATTGGATGATTGTAAGAACCCCAAATGAAGTTGGCTTCATTTAATGATGTAGGACGGCCTACACCCTCCGCTCAAGCATCCCCTAAAGAGTGCTCAAGCAGCAGCCATTCTTTGGTACATGCAGTGTGCACCGCTCAATGGATACTCGAGTGGTGGCATCACATGGAGCAACCCAGTGTGCTCAACTCAAGCAGAGCAACCCAGGCTGTATTGCTTCTGTTCAAGTGGTCTTCAGCAGCTAGTTTAAAAAAAAAAGGATGATCTTATCACAATATATTTTCCACTCCATTTCCATCCAAAGTTTTATTCCAAGCAAAAAAATAAGAATGTCACTGCCTCAATGAAAAGAAAACAATAACTTGAGTTGAGTGAGCAAAGCACCAGAGAACTTTGAAGCCAAAATGTTATGGTGTTTTACATCATATTCGGATATAAGCAGCTCATTATTTTGCTTTGCTTCATACTAAAGAAATTGTACTCTTCAATGATACCCATTTCTCGAAGCTTCCTTGCCCCTAAACTTGAAGAAGCAAGGGGCTATTTGGTGCATAAACAACAAACATAAATGAGAGACTCAAATCACCAGAATTAGCACAAATGGCACTTAAGCCTGAAGGTGCCAATGTAAAATATCTCTGCTACAGGAAATGCAAAAGCATAAAAACAGGAGAACACAAGTGAATAAAGAAACTTAAGCAGAACAAGAAGGATAAAGAATAGCAAACAACATCTATCCCTTAGAGAAGACCTATCTTCTAGTACAAGCAAGAATCCTTTATAGAAAGATACAAACAGGTTACTTATCAGTGGCACTAGACATTAATTATGCAGAGTGGGACAGGAAATGTCATACCCTATATCAGCTGCATGATCAACAACTTTGAAACTTTCCATTATAAAGAAGAATTATAATGAATGAGAATCAGAACAGTACAAATAAGTGGGAAGAGAATCTAGCCATTGCTCATACTTTTCATTTGAATTGTTAGTAAAGCAGAAAGAAATGTCAAATTAAATAGGTAGGATAAGTGGATTTTTAGATAGATCATAACTTTATGTGTATGCCCAAAGCAGATCATGCTGTTTAGTTCTGAAGCACTTAGTTCTTTAGTCATCCATAAAAATATGAGGAATTCTGCACAAAAGTTTCCAGCTAGTTTGCATAATTTTTGTATGAAATATTGCTGACCATTTTCACCCTTTGGCAACATAAATTTAATAATTTTGCCTTTCAGTACCCAAAAGCCAGCCTGGGAAAGAATTCTGAGTTTGAACCACACATGTTTTGGTGATACTTAAGGTACAAATTATCTTCTTAACATAGACAACCAGGCTCATTTCATAGATATTGCCAAAGTCTATTATAGGGAGTTGGCCCAAGTGCTTTTCAAGATGAGCAATGAAGATACAATTTTTGGGCAAGTATGTAGTGACCCAAATATTTAACTAGGCATAAGTAGCTTAGTTACAGGGTTAATTTAGACTTTGGGTCACTAAGATTAGCCAGAAGGCATTTTGGGAATTTTTCTTCTGGTTTGTCTTTTAGTGCAGACGTACGCTAGGTTGGTAGACTTACGCTTTTGTCTTTTAGTGCGGACATACGCTGAAACGTCGGAAGTACGCTGCTGTCTTTTAGCGTGGACGTATAGTGGTCCCCCACCAGACGTACACTCTAACAAATAGTACAACCGTACTATGTGAACAGTATAGCGGACGTACGCCAAAGTACTGAACATACGTGGGACTATTCACAAAATCCACTGGGTAATACCTGGCCGTACGAAACAACTTTTGGACCGTTGTGGAATAGTATCGAACGTACGCCCTTAGGACTGGGCGTTCGGTACTTTTTGGCCCTATAAATACCCCTTCACCCCCTCGCCCATTTCACACCTATTCCGCCCCTAAATCCCTCTCTTCGCCCCTAGGCTGCAGGTAGATCGTTTTGTGAGTATTTGTAAGGTTTCGTGAGTGTTTCGATGTTGCCGGAGGAGGAACTCTCGAGGTTTCGCTTCAAGGAGGTAATGCTCAGTTCCTTAGCTTTTTAAATACGTCGTTATACTGCTCGATTGTTGTTTCGTAGAGCTAGTTGTAGTTGTTACCTTGGTTATGCTTTAGATATTGTTTATGATTAGCGTTTTGATAACTTAGCATGATCGCATTGCTTTGAGGTTTCATTTCAACTTAGGAGTCGATAGGAAGCCCTTTGATAGGCTTAGGAGTTGTTTGGAGAATAGGAGGACGAGTGGAGAAAATGAGGTTTTCCCTAAAAACCTCAAAGCGGACGTACGGTCTCGAGCCCAGACGTACGGCCAATGTGTGACAGGGAACTTTATTTTCAATAGCCGTCCTATAGCTCCTATTTCCTTATTCTAGAGTTGTTTTAGTAAAAATAGAACTAATGATAGGTCTTTCTCAGTATTCAAGGTTATGAAGCATCAAGGGAATTACATGGGTAAGCTTTACGACTCGGGTGAGTACAAACTCACATAGATGCTTGTTGTTACTTTCCCTGCATTGCATGTCTATTTTATATATATCAAACATGCATATTTTGCAACTTTCATGAAATACATTTTGGAACTACTGGGAACTCTCTTTTGTGAAAACATGTGTCGGTTAATAAGATAATAATGAGACTTGTAAAACTGTGCATGTAAAAGACTGATAAGACTAATTACATTATATGACATGGTATACCGATATGTATGGTAGTAATGGCCTGGGCTTACTATACGGGTTAGCTTTATGGTCAATGTGTGTGTGTGGGGAGGCTTTGGATCCAATGTTTTCGTGACCAATGATGCAGTCATTCTCAATAGATTGTCACTATAGAACGGACGTCATTAGCGATGTGGGCCACCCGAAGTCGGACTCAATCATGCCACTAGTGTTATATACGGTTTGCTGTACAATGTCTGGGGCACCGACATTGTATTACAGGTCCCTCGGGACAGTGTCAACCCTATTGAGAAGGGATAATATCTTGGGTATACCATACTGTTAAACTATGATTGTTACTTTATATATCATATTATATATATATACCTACATAATAAACTGTCATCTTATAATGTTGCGTGTACTTTATAAATAACTAATCCACAAATTAATGACGGGTACGTCATGTGGATTTCTACTTAGTAAGTCGTCGGACTTACTCTTGTATTATTTCCTTTTTTTCTCCATATGTACAATTATGTTGTTATAGATATTCAGTTATGTTGGAGGATTCAATCTGGGAGGTGCTTGATGACTTATTGCAGGCTTAAGCAGGTACTTATGGTAACTAGTACTTTTTGAGTTATGCTGTAGACGTAGGGCGTGATGCATACTTCATATTAAGGTTTAACATAGATCCCTTGTAATAATAAGATGTATATAGTATGATTTCAGCTGCTTTGATGATCTTTGATTAGACACTCTGGTTATACTGATTCAATGTTTATAGAACTTTAGTACCTTTTGTTGCTTAGTATCCTCTGTTTTCGAGGAGTAGAGGTCCCGAAGGTCTTGTTCGGAATGGAATAAGGCAAGGAGACGAACCGCGAAATTAATTACTAGTTAATTAATTCTCGAGGCGTCATAGTTGGTATCAGAGCAATTGCTCTTCAGACCATAGGAATTTATCTGTTTAGTATTAGGTCATGATTTATCAGAGCTTTTTGCTTAGCGGACTATAGGACTCGATTTATTTGGTGATAGGAGAAGATCTACCAAAGCATAGGATTGGATTATATGTATACAAGGGATACGAAGTTTTGATACCTATGATCTTGAGGATGTTGAACTTAAGGATTTTAGGGATTTGATATGTTATTGAAGTCAGGACTAGGACCGCTTTGATGGTGCAACCTTGGAGATTTGGATTGATCTGCACTAAGATAGTTATATAAGGTCTTAAGCTTAGATTTGCATTAGGACTTTGGATAAGGTGGTAGTAGTTTAGGTGCTTAGTACGGATAGGTTTGATGTTTTGAGTAAGGTTTGGCATAACGCTTCGAAGAAAGGGCTGATGATCATTGTGACTGCAAAGATGTCACCACGACACGACGTCATTGGGAGTAACAATGGTAGGAGACCATTCCAACCCGATGAAAAGACGAGGAACGCTCTGAACACTACCCAAGCATTGGAAGTTGTGGCAAGTCATCTTGTAGAGGCATTGGTCAACGTACGGGGAGAAGGGACTTCGAGTGGAGGAAAGGGTTGCTCTTTCAAGGAGTTCTATGAGCACCATTTCCATATGTTTAAGGGGAACCTGGGTTCTGGAGAAGCGAGGGTTTGGCTTACAAGGTTGGAAGAGCTGCTACAAGTTATAGACTGCACTAAGGAGCAAAGAGTCAAGTACGTAGCCTACAAGTTCTCTGGAGAAGCAAGGCGATGGTGGTACGCTAAGAGAAACTCGCTGGTGATGGAATTAGGAAGCGAGGAGGCCATTGCGTGGACTCGATGCAAGGAAGAGTTTTATTGGGAATACTCGTGGAGTTTAAGGAGTAGTACACCCCGAGAGTTGCATTCCCATAAGGAAAAGAGTCGTTGGTGCCATAGGTGTGGCAGACTGCATTTTGAGAAATGCAGATCAAGGAAGAATTTGTGCTATGGATGTGGCAAGGTGGGACACATCATTTGGAACTGCAACCAGGCTAAAAGGAATGGTACTGGTCCACTTGGAAGGAAATGATGGCAGGACAAGGGTTAAGCATAACTACCAGAGTTGTTTAAGGCATGTGGGTTCGCCTTGTAGTTAAGGGTTGGGTTACTGGATGTTTGTTCATACATTAGCCAGTTGTCTTTTGTTTTGTACTTGCACTTGATTTGGGGTTTTGGACCTAAAAGTGTAACATTAACTAAGAGTTTTGTTAATACATGATGATTGTAACACTTTGCTAATGATGTATTGATGATAAGATTCCTTATTTTGTTAATTGTCCATTAGAAGTATGATAAGGCATGATGTTTTTGGACTTGGATTCTAGTTAAGGGCAATTAGTGAATCTTGTACCCATGGATCTTATATTGGTGATGTGGTATTTTTAAAGCAAAAATATCAATTATAATTTTAACCACTCGCAATAGGACGAATCCCGTAGGATAGGGCTATATAGATGGTGTCGAACCTCCAAGATTGCAGGGGTTTTGTTATCAAATTCGAAAGATTAAAATTAACTTAATTAAAAAGATGTTTAAATTTGTTTATAACTAAAGTGCATGAAATAAATGTAAAAAGAGAGAGTGACTATATGAGAGAGAAAGTAGGGTATTGACTTCACCTCTATCCGCACAACAATGGCTAATCAGATTTATTCCAGAAATTCATTCTATGCATGTTATAAATAAACAAGAGACTTCCTTATTAAAGAATAAGGATAATCTATCTTTAGTTGGCACAGATCGTCCACCTAACCACTAAGATGCGACACAACCCGTCTTTCTTATGTATAAATTATAAAATCCTTTAACATGATACATACAATCAACGAATAAGTGTAACCCATTTTTGGTTGGCACGGACTGTCTACTTAAATTACACTAAACTAGGGTGTAGTACAATCCGTCTTCCTTAAGCATGGCCTATCAAATCCAATTGATTAAATGTCAATTAATCCCATTGTATAACCATCATCCTCATGATCACAGCAAACAAGAATGATTTGAATTCAATAAAAGTAAAATACTTTCTAAGACAAGAAAAGAATTTCACAACTATTGAGTTTGGAATTTAAGAACAATTGCATTAATAATTAAGAACAAAATCAAAAGGTAGTAATCCTCATAGTTATACAATCAACATGCATAAATTGAAAATCTAGAAATTAAATCCAATCAAACCATTGTGCTTGATTAGGGTTACATCAACACCCTACGAAGGGGTTTAGCTGCTCATGACTCCGCTAAGCCTCCAAGAATATTTTTGTATATAAAACTCAGTACCCTTTCTCTTGAATAGAGGCCTATTTATAGGGAGCAAACAAGCCCTAGAAGCCCTAGAAAACCTAGAAAACCTAGAAAATTCAGATTTCAATCTCCTAGTCAAATTAGGAAGCAATCCATGTATAAATCGGAATGGGATTCGTCCAGATTTGCCTCATTCTCTTGTGGAACAATTTTGGCGTAACAGGAGTCCGATTTAGGAAAATTATATTTCGGCATGATTTGTATAATTTTGAATTAGCTTTCCAGTTCCACTAGAATCACCTTAATCTGATATTTGAACTGAAAATTATGGCTAAAATACTGAGACGTGTTCAAAATCTAAAATTCTATCCGATCCGATTTTGACTCCAATTGGAGAAATTCTGATTTTATCCTTTTTCTTGATTTGATTAAACTTAACCACATCATATGTGTCATGATGTGGTTAAGTAGTTGTCTGTGAAGACAAAGGAGGTGACTAGAGCTGATATAAGAGTTATGATCAGGTTAGCGTAGTAGCTGATGCCTTAAGTAGAAAACGTGATAGCCTTAATCCAATAGCTTATCACTCTTGGAATTTCTCAACGTTATGGAATTCTCTAGGATGAAAGCAGAAGTGGTAGATGAGGATGTGTCTGCATGCTTGTCTAACTTGGTGTTGGATTAAGATTGCTTTCCGCTCAGTTGGAGGACCCTAAGTGCACCAAGATTAGGCAGTTGTTAAGGCACAAGGGTTTTGTCTTAAGGATGTTGGGTTGCTCACCCATGAGTATGTGTCGGAAGGTGAAGGACTAAGAAAGGAGATCTTGAGCAAGACTCATCATTCTCCATATATTGTACATCCTGAAAGTATCAAGATGTACAAGGATGAGCTGAGGTCAGAATTGGAATATAGTACCTACCTTTCATCGAGTTCGTTACAGGCGACTTTTGGAAATGCCACCTTATGAAGCACTTTATGAATGTAAGGATTTGTTGCCTTTGTATTTGGACAACGTTGGAATGAGACAACGTTGGGGCCTGAAATGATTCAAGTGCTTACCATCGGACAAACGATAAGTGCATCCTAAAGTCGGCAGAAGAGTTATGCCGATAACTAGGGATGACCTTTGGAACAAGAAGTAGGAGATCGTGTATTCCTCAAGATATCATCGATAAGAAGAGTGATGCGATTTGAGAAAGAATTGGAGATTGGCATACAGGGTTGCCTTACCCCAGATTTTATTAAGTATGACTCTTTCTCTCAAGATTATACTTGGACAGTATACATATTCCTATTTTGGTTGATGGGATAGTCGTGTAAGAAATAGTTTATTTTCCTCTATAGGGTTATGGCTTGGATGCCCATCGACCCGGACTGTATGTGGAATAACTTGACTTGGGTGTCAAGGTTGACAAGGATTAGTACAGTGTAGAAAACACTGGGTGCGTTGTCTTTCATGTGGTTACATTGAGGTTCAAGGATTTTATTTGTATGGTTAATTTCTTTTGGGTTGTGTGCCTATCTGTTATGGTTTTGGGTAACCATTACATTTGGATTATCTAAGAGTAGTCAATCAAGGTAAAGTTCGCTTCCGGCTAGGAAGTATGGAATCATGTCTACGTTACCCACAAGTTTGACTCCGTTTTGGTGTATTTATGAGTCATTGAGTTTAGCGATGATTGATATAGTGTGGGTAATATCGGCTATGACACCCTTGGTGACTTACAAATGAATTAGCTATAACTTATGAAGATGCCGGCGTGGATTGCTTTATATTGGACGAAGGAGGTTGGTGCTATAAGAATGAACGGGATAAGATTTTTCCAAGGACGAACTTGAGCACGAACCTTGTTAAACTACGGACGTTGAAGTAATGTTACTGTTTCTTCTTGTGTTTGGGGCTACAAAATTTTGAGGATGAAATTTTTATAAGAAGGGGAGAATGTAGTGAGCCAAATATTTAACTAGGCATAAGTACCTTAGTTACAAGGTTAATTTGGACTTTGGGTCACTAGGATCAGCCAGAAGGGCATTTTGAAAATTTATCTTCTGGTTTGTCTTTTTGTACGGACGTACGCTCTTGTCTTTTAGTGCAGAAATATGCAGAAACGCCGGGTGTACGCTATTGTTTTTAGCGTGGACGTTCGGTGGTCCCCCATCGGATGTATGCTCTAACAGATAGTACAACCGTACCCTGTGAACAGTACAACAGACATACACCAATGTACCGGATGTACATGGCACTATTCATAAAATCCATTGGGTAATACTTGATCGTACGAAACAGCTTTTGGACCGTTGTAGAATAGTACCAGACATACGCCTTTAGGACCAGAAGTTCGCTACTTTTTGGCCCTATAAATACCCTTCACTCCCTTGCCCATTTCACACCTATTCCGCCCTTAAACCCCTATCTTCGCCCCCAGGCTGCTGGTAGACCGTTTTGTGAGTATTTGTGAGGTTTTGTGAGTGTTTCAGTGTTTTCAGAGTAGAAACTCTCAAGGTTTCGCTTCAAAGAGGTAACGCTCGGTTCCTTAGCTTTTTAAATATGTCGTTATGTTGCTCGATTGTTGTTTTGTAGAGCCAGTTGTAGTTGTTACCTTAGTTATGCTTTAGATCTTGTTTATGATTAGCGTTTTGATAACTTAGTATGATTGCGTTATTTTGAGGTTTCATTTCGACTTAGGAGACTATAGGAAGCCCTTTGATAGGCTTAGGAGTTGTTTGGAGAATAGGAGGACGAGTGAAGAAAATGAAGTTCTCCATGAAAACCTCAGAGCGGAGGTACGGTCCCGAGACTGGACGTACTGCCGGAAGTGTCACAGCGGACATACAGCCCCGAGCTCAAACGTATGGCTAGTGTGTGACAGGGAACTTTATTTTTAACAGCCGTCCTATAGCTCTTATTTCCTTATTCTAGAGTTGTTTTAGTAGAAATAGAATTAATGATAGGTCTTTTCTCAGTATTCGAGGTTATGGAGCCTCAAAGGAATTATTACATGGAGAAGCTTTATGACCTGAGTGAGTACAAACTCACATGGATGCTTGTTGTTACTTTTCCTGCATTGCATATCTGTTTTATATATATCAAACATGCATATTTTGCAACTCTCATGAAATACATTTTGGAACTACTAGGAAATCTCTTTTGTGAAAACGTGTATCGATTAATAAGATAATAATGAGACTTGTAAAACTGTGCATGTAAAAGACTGATAAGACTAATTACATCGTATGATATGGTACACCGGTATGTGCGGTAGTAATGGCCATGGGCTTACTATACGGGTTAGCTTTATGGTCAATGTGTGTGTGTGGTAGGGCTTTGGATCCAATGGTTTCGTGACCAATGATGCAGGCATTCCCAATGGATGATCACTATAGGATGGACGTCATTAGCGGTGTGGACCACCCGAGGTTGGACTCAGTCGTGCTGTTAGTATTACATACGGTATGCTGTACAATGGCTGGGACACCGACATTGTATTACGGGTCCCTCGAGACAGCGTCAACCCTTTTGAGAAAAGGTAATATGTCGAGTAGACTATACTGTTGAACTATAATTGTTACTTTATATATATCATATTATATATATATATCACCTGCATGATAAACTATCATCTTATAATCTTGCGTGTGCTTTATAAATAACTAATCCACACAAATTAATGACGGGTGCGTCATGTGGATTTCTACTCACTAAGTCGTCAGACTTACCCTTATATTATTTCTATTTTTTCTCCATATGTACAATTATGCTGTTATAAATAGTGGTTACCGCGAAGCATCCAGTTATGTTGGAGGATTCGATCCTGGAGATGCTTGAGAACTTATTGCAAACTTAGGCAGGTACTCATGGTAACTAGTACTTTTGAGTTATGTTATAGACGTAGGGCTTGATGCATGCTTCATATTAAGGTTTAACATAGATCCCTTGTAATGATAAGATGTATATAGTATGATTCCAACTGCTTTGATGATATTTGATTAGACGTTCTGGTTATACTGATTCAATGTTTATAGAACTTTAGTACCTTCCGTTGCTTAGTATCCTCTATTTTTGAGGAGTAGAGGTCCCGGAGGTCTTGTTCGGAGTGGAATAAGGCTAGGAGACAAACCGCGAAATTAATTACCAGTTAATTAATTCTCGGAGCGTCACAAAGTATAATGAAGGGAGACTTAAAACCACATATGCCAAACATTTTCTAGAAATATTTAAATTAACATGAAAATTGGATTGACTGAATTACACAATCCTATCTAAGGCTTAACGAACCTCCAGAATCACTGAAAGAATATAGGAGATTTTGAACAGATAGATTATATCTTCTAAACATATATATCTAGGCATCATACATTGAAAATCTTGAGAATCATAGATAGAATTCTTTTAACAGACACATCAAAATTTTAATTTATATCCCACAAAGTCAGGAAAGGGCTTAGTGTCTTGGTAGGTACCTTTTCATAGAAGCTGAGTCGGAAAACAAAATACAATGTAGAATCTGTATTCTAAATTTGTACAATAGAACCCATTTGGTTGCAAAATAAAAGCATTAGTCACATTCCCCTACCAAAAAAAAAAAAAAAAAAGCACAGAATAATCAATTTAGTAACATACATAGGAATTATCTTTCTATTTGCTATGCATTAAAAACTAGCCTTTCTTGCCAAAATCCACATATAAAAAACGGAAGAAGGAATCACAGAAAATCGAAGCTATAAACCAATCGGGCTTGGGCTCAAAAAGATTTTGTTTCAAATTTTTGAAAATGGATGCAAACTGCTGTTATAAAGGACGAAGACCAAAGCTTTTTCAATTGCAAGAATAATGAAACACTAACCGAACAACTTGATGTCTTGGGCACAAGCAAAGATTGAAGGGAGCTAGCGATCTCAAGAAGAAGAATCAGAGAGAGAATGAACCACACTTTCATGCCCATATCTTACATTTGAGTCTTCAAATAGAAAATGAATTCCACACTTCTTCACTTCAATGGATTTGTCAGGTTCGAGGAAGGCCTTCATTTCCTCTCCACGCTCCATCAGAAATTTATCATCTCTTAGTGGTAGATATTTGACCGTGAGATGATGATCTTCACAGATTTTAGAGTGTAAACATAATGTTGGCCCAAAATGTTTACCCAAAATGATGTGTCCAGTTTTATTACTGATTTTCAACCACAAAAAACCACTTTGTCTTCCATCGCATTCTTCCTTCACTACATAAACAGCGCAAAAGAGCAACCCATGGATTTCACCATCTGAAAGTGGAGGTAACTCAAAGGATATAGAACATCCAGTTGCATGATGACTGAACCAATTTGGAACATCACTACCAGGGAGTAAAATGGTTCGAGAATCATCACACTTGAACATCAACTATTTCAAAAAAAAAAAAAAAACAATTAAAAAATCGGAACATAAAAAACTGCACAAGCACGCACACAAATACAGTGAGAGAGAGAAACCTGCGAAATAATACTCCTAAAATTTTCCACACGAATGGTTGGTGTAATTTTCAAAATCTCCAAGTCCTGAATCTCAACCAATTTTTGACAGTTTACAAAGTTAAGAATACATGAACTTTTCAGGCTCGACAGATTTGGGAGTGTTTTTATTGATGTGCAATCACTTGCATCCAAAATCAATAAACTTGTGGGGAGTTCTAAAATGGATTGAAGACTTGTGCACTCACTCAACTTCAAGTGAGTTAATTTTGGAAGGCGGCCAATGCAATGAGGTAGATTAAGGAAATTGTTTCTTCCTATATCCAAAATCATAAGTGAAGACAAACACCCAAAATCAATTGGAAACCCATCTTCAGACAGATTGCAGTCCCTTGCACACAAATGCATTAAACTTGTGGGGAGTTCTGAAATTGATTGAAGACTCGCACACCCATTCAAACACAATGCAGTTAATTTAGGAAGGCGGCCGATGCAATGAGGTAGAATAAAGAAATTGTTTCTACCTATATCCAAATTCTCAAGTGAAGACAAACACCCAAGATCAATTGGAAACCCATCTTCAGATAGATTGCAATCGTTGAGATTTAGCTTTGTCAAAGAGCATAGTCCATGATGTGTGGGATTGGAGCTTTTTGGTGATATCCACGATGAAAAACCCGATAACAAAGATTTTGAAGATTGCCTTTTACATCCTAATAAAGACACAGTTTCGAGATTCTTCAAAAGACCAAAGGAGTCAGGGAGTTGTGTAATAGAAGTTTTGTCTGCATGCAATTCCTTTAAAGCCATCATATTTTCCAATAGCTCCGGTAGCTTATCAAGTTTTGAGCAGCTAGACAAGTTAAGAATTTGAAGAGATGTTAAGTTAGAAGTACTTCCTGGAAGATTCCTTAAGTTCTGGCATCCTTCTAAATTCAGCAAAACAAGTCTTTTTAGATTTCCAATGGACTCATGAAGCTCAACCAAACTAGTGCAACCTTCAAGTATTAGTATCTCTAGAATTGGGACTTGTGAGAAGTTTGGTATCTTGGTGAGAAATTTGGAATTTTTGAGATTAAGGACTTTCAACATGTTGAGTATCTGCCAAAACAAAATTGTTAAAAGAGAAGAAAGAAAGTTTTGACTTATAAATTCAACAATAATGGAAAAATAAAAGGAAATGTAAGATTTATTATACTTTGATCTCCTTCCAGGCTTCTTTGACATTACTATCCTGCATGTCAAGGATAACAAGGTTCTCTAAATGAAAATTTGATGGTAAAAATTTCAAAGGACACCTATGCCAACAAAGCCATCTTAACCCTTCAAAAAGATGTTTATTACATCTTGTGAGATTTGCACCATTGATTTGTAGCAATCTCAAATTTTTCATCTTTGTAAATGCTTCAGTTTTAAAATGTACATCACCAAGTATAGAAGGATTTAGAATGATACCCTCCACTACTTCTGATCCCTGGAGAAATAGACAATAGGATTAGTAACACACATTGACATGTTGTGTAGACCTAGCTATTTTTGCAATTTTTTTTTTAAAAGACAACATTAATGTGATGTAGACATGATTATAAGTGCTACTAATGTGATTGCATGCCTTTTTACTATATCTGTTGTTGACATGGATTAGAATTTTTTATTTATTTAAGATCATACTGTTATTATGTGTTATGTGGATAAACTATTCAAGGAATGATGCATGCTTAATTAGTAAAAAACAAATGACATAACTCATGAATACCTATATAACAAGTATACTATGTGTTCCTGTATTCAAGTGTTTACATATGAATGATAAATTATGTTTCTTACCATTTGTTTGTTAAGCAAGTGTAAGACATCCTCATGAAACCACAATCTACTACATTTTCCTAGATCGTTGGATGATCTTTCACGAACAATCTCCCTTCCCATATCTCGAATTAGATCATGCATCCTGAATTCATTTTTGTAATTGATTGTGACAAGAGACCTCTGAATGAGAATACTAACACCAATTTCAGGAAAGAAACCACAGCCATCAAATATTTTGATGGCATAATCTTTGTCCATACCAACAAAGAAACACGCAATATCAAGGAATGTGTCCTTCACAGTATCATCATCTAGTGAATCAAAGCTCATTCTAAGTGCTTTCTGGATCTGGTCGTGAGGATATTTTTGTAATTTTTTCAATGCATTTTTCCATTCAATAGTGCTTCTTCTTGATAGATAGGAACCCAAAATTTCAAGAGCTAATGGAAGCCCTCCTGCATAATTAACTACACTAATTGAGAGCTCCTTGTAATCTTCTATTGGATGAACCATCCTAAAGGCATGCCAACTAAAAAGTTGAAGAGATTCCCCATGATCCAATTCCTCGACCTTATATTTTTCATGTACTCCTAGTACAATTAGCAAATGTTCATCTCGAGTTGTTACAATCACTCTACTTCCTGGACCAAACCAATCAGACCTTCCAGCTAATGAATTGAGTTGTGTCAAGTGATCCACATCATCAAGGATGACAAGAACTCTTTTACTACGAAATTTTTCCTTAATCAAATTGATTCCTCTATCAACATTGGCAATCTTCAAGTTCTTGGATTTTAAAACTTCAGAAAGAAGTTGTTCCTGTAATTGAACTAAACCATTGGGTTGTTTTGAAATTTCTTTAATATTTAAAAGACAACTGCTTCCTTCAAACCCATTATATATTTGGTTATAAACAGCTTTAGCCAATGTTGTTTTGCCGATTCCACCCATGCCATAGATACCTACAATGTGTACATCACCTTTTCCAAGATTTAATAAAGCTTTCATCTTTTCAGTACGATAATCTATACTTATTGGATGTTTGGCAACATCCAAGCAAGCATTGTTCACTTTACACAAAACTTCTTCAACAATTTTCTCGATGAACCTTGATTCGTACCTGATAATTATAATTTAAAAGAAAACAAAAGAACAACATGAACCGAAGAAAAGAAAGGGAAGAAAATTATATGAATCATAGGTGTCAAAAGGATATTATGATTTCGGTCATTTGAGACTAATTTTCGTGATAAACAATAAAAGTAATATATTTCTATGCAATTTCATATCCTGCTAAATGACATGCAAGGAAATACAAAGTCAACTACGTTTTATAGGTGAAATAGCTATGTCATTAAAAAGAAATAATATTTATTAAGAATTGAAATTTGAGATGAATACGTATTCTTTGTACCAAACATAACCTAGCTAACTGTTTCACTGAAACCATTATTATAAAATCATTATGTATTCTGCTGGTATAATGGACATGGAACGGAAACCATCAATGGATGCAACTAAAAATTACCTTTCTATAGATGATTATATTATATATAAAATATTTTATTTTTATTTAACTTAGGATGCCAAGCAAAGGGAAATTGAATTTCCATTGCCTACCACCTATTTAATTTTATCACAAACTAAATCTCTCAGCTTCAAGATCTTTTTCTTAAAAAAAAAAAGAAGAAAAAACCAATCCTGACCAAACAGCTTGTAAATGTTGATATGAAAAACAAATTGAGTTTAATTTCAAAATAAATTAAATATTAACATCGGATACTAGTTATTAGCTAAAATAACTTTGAGATTTGAAAAAAAAAAAAAAATTGTCAATCTATTTTTAGCTCAACTTCAATTTAATTTAATTTTTTTTTTCGATTTTCGACTGACGCTTAAAAGAAAAACAAGAGATAAAAATAAAATAAAATAAAACGGCAATAAAAATGATGCATCAAAAAGCACAAGAGACATGCAGTAACATATGTAATACCCGTTTGCAATGTTTTGGATATCCCAACCAGAATAGTTTGCAGCTTCAGTAAGAGCTGCTCTCCACTTGTGCACCCTCTCCATCTCTACTTGAAACCGGTCTTCATGCCCAGCAAAGGCTTCAACAAAAGTTCCGGTTTGTTTTCGCACATCGGACGGGTTCACATCATAAAATATGGGAAGAAGAGTTTGGCCTATAGAATTCTTACAGCGTATGATCTCCACAAGCTCATCAAGACACCAACTAGAAGAAGCATAGCCTTTAGAAAAAACCACAATAGAAACCTTTGATCCTCGAATAGCTTTGATCAATTCGGTAGAGATGTGCTCCCCTCTAGGAAGCTCATCATCATCTCGAAAGGTGTGAATTCCAACACGCACCAAGGCGGTGTACAGGTGATCGGTGAAAGTTTTGCGAGTGTCTTCACCCCTAAAACTTAAGAAGACATCATGATTCCAACGCATTTGAGCAGCCATGGATACGGAGGTAACTGCTGTAAACTTGACTAAAAAAGGAGAGCTCTTGTGAGTTAAAAGGAGTCGGCTATAGTGTCCTAAATATATGATCAGTTTTTCGAGTAAAAGCAAAAGCCTGCAATTACCATCCACTTTCCTTCCCCTTCAATAGTTGTAGGCCAATCTTTTCCAGCTGTTTGCAATTACCATCCACTTTCCTTAAATAATTGTAGGGCAACTTGACATTATTAATGTTGACGTTGACCACGACGAAGACTTAAGCCAAATCAACTCTGGCGTAGCCACTTGGAGAATATATCATTTCCAAATTATTTCCCACTAGCTATGTAGTAATGAGGGCAAGATTATGACGAAGCTATAATTGATCTTCTAAGTATTTTCTGCATTTTTTTTAGATTCTGTCACGCCTAGAATAGCCATACATAAATATATCAAACTATAAAATTGAAAACTTAAAAAAATAATAATAATAATAATTAAAAAAAAAGGAGCCACCCCTCTTTTTTTTCTATTTAATAAAAATAATTTATAAGCTTTTTTTAGTTCATATATTTATATTTTTAATATTTTTGTTTATTTTTAATTAAGAATGGCATGTGTCATCATTCTATTTGTTATGACATGCTACGTTAATGAAATCTGTCAAGTATTTTGACAAAATTTGATTATTGAGACTAAATTGTTATTTTGACCTATTTCAATAATCTTTTAATTATTTTATTTTATTTTTTTTATGCCACAAGGATGGATTTGTAATTTAGGCCAATCACATTGACTGATTTTGTATTTATATTTTTTTAGGTTAAGTCATTTTTAACAGTTTTTAGTTTTTTTTTTAATTTTTTATATTGACTTTTTTTTTATTTGTTTAAATTAATTTACAAGTGTTTTTAAAATTTTTATATATTTCTATTTTTTTTTTTTAATTTTATTTGGTCTTTGGTTTTTGATTTTTTTTTTTATTGAAACTAGTACCGATACATTAATAATTTTTTTTTTTAAAAAAAAAAATTGTTGAATTTTAAGGGTATTATATATAATTTGTGTTTATAAAGTTAAGGTATTTTGGTCATTTCAAGTTTTTTAACGAGGTTGACTGACAAAATGAGGTTTTTGGTAAGTGTTGGAACTAGTGGCTCATATTAATACAAGTGGAAGGTCAAGTAGACGGGAGCGGAGTGAACGTCACGATAACTTAGGGTTTTTCCTATATATATATTATGATGTAACCCTGAATCATTAATAGCAAAATACAACCGCCTCTAGGTCGACGTAGGCACATTGCCGAACCACATTAAATCTGTGTTTCTACTCTCTCTTTTCAATTTTATATTATTCATCATTATTGTGCGCGGTAACAACAGTAAGTAAATGGTAATTTGATGTGGTTGGGTGGTGAGCGTGGTAGTTCATGGAGAGAAATATGTCATTACCCTTATATAAAACTATGGGATTTTATTTTTTTTTTCTTTAAATTTTTTTTTTTTTTTTTTTGTGTGTGTATAAGGATGATATTTTATATTTGTGTGCTTTATTCATTTATTATTGGCTAATTTGGCTTGTAGTTTGAAATGCCACTTAAACACTTAATATTGTGCGTGCACTATCTAGCTATGAATATTATTTCTTGTTGGGATTGCGGGAACTAATGTTGATGTATCAAGAGATGGGAACTTGAATGGCATGTATTTAAATCATGATGAATGGTTAACGATAAGGGATATTTTCTTTTTCATTCTCCCACACTCATCTTCCCATCATCTCCTCTCTCATGTGGGGAGATGGGTCCCACGTGAGTCCATGCTAGAAGTAAAATTTAGGGGAAATTAGCTTTACCCCCATGAACTACCACTCTCTCTCCATTTGCCCCCATGAACTACCAAGATCACCTAAGACCCCCCATGAACTGCCATTTCGCTACCAACGACCCCCTGCCGTTAGTCAGAGGCGTCAAATGTGACGGTCAACGAGACAAAAATCACGGTCAATGGGTCTTAGTAATTTGTTTCCCATTTTGCCCTTACTTGGTTAAAAAATAAATAAAAATATATCTCTATGAGACCGCGGCAGAGAAGGGCGCGCAGGCAAACCTTTGCCGGCACAACCAAAGACAACAGCAGATTACAGCCTCCTTCACGTCGACCTTCAGCGCTCGCGGATATGAAGTGATCAGATTCTTCATAATCTCGATCACTCCTTCGAAGATTTCGTCCACATTACTAACCTGAGCTAGGAGCTTCGGCGACTGAGTTCCAACCACGACGATTTCGATGAGCGTGGCGGCGTTAACTCTGACCTCAATCAAGGAATGGAATAGGAGGCACGATAAGTACGCGACCCGGCCCGGGTCCAAGGCCACCGACGCTCACTCCGTCTCAGCGAGCGGGAATATTACCAAAAGCGCCAGTGACTCGTGGTTCAACTCGGAACCGGACGACTCTGAGTTGGTACTGGCATGGGCACCGAAAAAGAAAATATCGGTGAGGATTTGGAGGGTGTTGTGGGAGGCAATGACGAAGCGGCTTTTGTCGGAGTTGCGGGCGAATCCTCTGAGCTGACGCAGCGCGGAGAGGCACGAACGAAGCGGGCTGGTATCAGTGGCGACGGCTTAGGCGAGCAGCGAGCGAACAAGAGCCTAGTCGGCGGGTTGTTTGGCAGTGGGGATTCACTCAACGCTGAAAGAGCGGTTGGCGACGCACCAGTCCTGGATGAGGCGGCAGAGCGTATGGTTTGGGATGAGCATGAAGTCAGTGAGTAGGGCCCTGGTGATCGGGCACGTGGTGTTTCCGGTGGCGACCTAGGACTCAATGCTGGGGCGGTCATAGGTCTGACTAGTGCTGACGGTCACCGGGTCTCGCATCAACAACAGAGAGAGCTAAAAACCATGCGCTGCAAAAGGTGGCACAAATGAAAGACGTGGTTGTGGATGCAGGGAGACCATCATCCATTATGTTGGGGAGAAGGCGGTTGGCGCAAAAGACTCGACTTTGGAAACGGGAAAGCATGTGGTTGAGCACGCCGAGAAAGCTGCCGTCGGGTTGAAGGACAAGGCAACGATGGCGGGGTGCACGGCTGCGCATTACTCGTGCAAGAAGGCCGTGGAGGGAACCAAAGCGGTGGCTAGTGCCGTTAAAGGAGCGGCGGAGTATGCAGGTCATAAAGCCGCCGAGATTGTATCCAAGCCGTTGTCTACTACCAAGGATGTTGCCACGTCGACGGGAGAAAGCGCAAAGGAGTACACAGGTAGGAATTTATTGGATTCATTATATCATAACAAAAAAATACTTAATCATAATTATGACTTGCTGGGAGTGGGTGTTGGGGGGCAAATTCAAGGCTTGCTGGGAGTGTGTGTTCAGGAGGAGAAAATGGCGGGAGCTCTTCTATGGGTTGCAGAGGCAGAGAGCTTGATGGTGATGAAAATGGTGTAGTTGCAACGCACGTGAGGGTAAAATGGGAAACAAATTACTAAGACCCATTGACCGTGATTTTTGACCCGTTGACCGTCACATTTGACACCTCTGACTAACAGCAGGGGGTCGTTGGTAGCGAAATGACAATTCATGGGGGGTCTTAGGTGACCTTGGTAGTTCATGGGAGTAAATGGAGAGAGAGTGGTAGTTCATGGGGGGTAAAGCTAATTTCCCCTAAAATTTAAGAAGAAAGATGGTTGGGAGATGGGTGCAAGAATGAGCTGTAGCATCTCCCTAACGATAATATATTTAACTTGAAAAAAAAAAAAAAAAAACTCATTTAAAAATGGGGTTTGATAGGGGTTCTCCCAATAGTGTTCTCCTAGTTTTACGTAGAACATGATTTAAGAAAAAATAAAATTGTAGTCCCCTTTTTTTGCCAACCGATTAATTTTTATGAGTTAATAGTTAGGTTCTAATACTTTAAAACTTGTTTTTGGATTCAAAACTAAAACCTAAGGGTGGAAGGTTAACCCTTTAAGAATGGTATCACCCAAAATGGATTTGATCATCCTAAATTTGGTGCTAATGCCTCAATTTTGGTGCTAATGCCTCACAAATTTGGTGCTAATGCCTCACAAATTTGGTGCTAATGCCTCAAATTTGGTGCTAATGCCTAAAAAAACCGGTGTGGAAGCCACTACAATTTTATTTTTTCTTAAATCATGTTTTACGTAAGACTAGGAGAACACTATGAGAACCTACGGGGAGAACCCCTAGCATTTTCCTTTAAAAATATATATATGTCCCAATATTTAATGCATAATTTTCTTTCATTAAAATTGATTTTATAGTTAAATAAATGTCATTGAAGTACATGTGTAACTCGTTGGAATGTTCGTATGACAGAAAGAGGCTCTCTTAGTAAAAATTAGTTGCTTACTCATTTAAACTAGATGAAATTTTTCTTAGGATTTCTAAATTATTATGTGTTTTGAAAAGACCCCTTAAATTTCAAAAATTCTTAATTTCACTTCTAAATTTTCACTTTGATGTAATGTACCTCCCTCCTTCAATTTTCATCTCTAAACGGACGTTAAATATAATTAAATGACCTTTATACCCTTGAATTGTTTATAAAATTTTAAATTTACCCTTGTGACTCAATTAAATGGTTAAAATAGTGCAAGGACTAGAATAAAATAGCTCACCCAAGGGCAGAACTAGGGTGTGGGGTTTGAACCTACACAGAAAAATAAATAAATACATAGATATAGTCTTTCTACGTATGTGTCCACACATTTATGTAAATTAAAATAGATGAGTTTTAAACTTAATTTCATACCTATAAAATTTTAAACTTAATTTAATTATTATACAAAAGTTACATGTCTATAAAATTGACTTTAAAAACAATTTCTCTTTATGCTAGTTTGCTATAGATAAAATAATAATAATAATAATAAAAAGCCCTTAGCATCTCCTTTGAATTATGCTTGACGATAGTCTTTCATGGAATAACATTCACCAATTATTATCTCTATAGTAAAATATTTAGCATTTATTTCGTAATCTTTAGCAATTTATATAGAAAGCTACATATAGGAGTGTTGAAAAGTCATCATTGCCAAGGTCATACTATAGAAATATTTATTTGTAAGGACTTTAAAATTTCTTGTAGTTGCTAAAGACCCCTCAAAGCTTAAGGTAGGTCCGCCCCAAGCTCACCTCATGATATTACTTGAAAAATTAAAATCATTTAAATAAATCTATAAAGCATCAATTTTTTTTTTTTATTTTTTTTTTTTTAGAATTATAACATTTCTTTGTTTGGTTTCACTGATATGCTTTTTATTGGAGAAATTAAAGAGATGTGGAAACCATGACATCCTTGGTGGAGTTAGTTGAACCAATTAAGATGAAGTGTGTCCATTGCATGAACTCTTTAGTACGAAGGGCCCCTATGACCCTATCTAGCATTCATCGACATGAACATCCTCATCCTCATTTCCCCCTCTCCTATATTGAAAATAATAATAATAAATAAATAAATAAATAAATTCTTATCATTCTACCCTCTCTCCTTTTTTCTCTGACATCTCCACTCAACACACCTCCCGTTCATTTGAATTGAAGAGCACTATATTCCTAACCCAAGAAACAAAGCATTGAAGAACATTTGATAGGCATTTCTATTGGAATTTCGGCATAAAAATATGCAAATACTTCGAATTTTACTTATAAACAAAAATTCCCACTTAGCAGTGCAAACACCATACAAAGCACCTAATTCAAACAAAACAAAAACATAAAAAAAAAAGAGAGAAATTCTATGTCCTATATTTTTATCTCACAAATATTTTATAAGAATAAAGCTATTTAGTACACTATCATACAACTATGATGATTTGAAAGTGAAAATCACCCTTATCAATAAGAGCTTGGAAAAATAAAAATCAACCTATTTTACATAAGAGCAGTAAACTCTCTTAAAGGTAAAAGTTCAAACTCAAAGCTCTCCATCCCAAAGCTCTTCAATGGACTTGTAGGGTCCACGAGCTGAAATAAGTTCCTCCTTGAGCATCATTCGGTGCTGCTTGACTCCACTGATCTGCAGATTCTCCTTCAACCTCTCCTTGTTGTAGCTCTTCATCACGAGAGTCGCCCCTTCCTCATATATCCATCTAAGACAAACCTGAGCAACAGCCTTCCCCCTTGCTTTTGCAATCTCCATGAGAACTTCATTCTCCATAACATGGTTGGTGCCCCAACTAGTCCCTTTTGCTCCCAAAGGAGAGAAAGCAGTGACAACAATTCCATTTGCCCTGCAAAAATCTCTTAGTTTCTTCTGTTGCCAAACAGGGCTCATCTCCACCTACACAAATAATACTAATCTCTTTTAAGCATTATATATTGTTTGTCAAAATGAAAAGTTGAAGCTGCTGCAGCACTGGACTCACTTGATTCACTGCAGGAGGAATAGTGGAGGAGGAGAGCAGGTTTTGAAGCTTCTTGCAAGAGAAGTTGCTCCAATGAACTTGGCAAGGCCAAGTCTCTGGCACTCCTCCATGGCTCCCCACACAGACTTGAAATCCATGGGCATCAAGTCCTCTTCAGCAAAAGGCCATCCCCCCTTTCCAGGCTTCACAGTAAAGGGCCAGTGGATCAAATACAGGTCTATGTATTCCAACTGAAGAGTCCTGTACAAATTGGTCAACTCCAACATTATTTGCTTGAATTAGTTGATTTTCCATAAATCATGATAGCCGTTAGCAAGACTTATTGACGGAAACTATTAAGTGATCAATTGGATGATTGTAAGAAGCACCCCAAATGAGTTGGCTTCATTTAACTATTGGAATACAACTACAGGTACCCAAAACTTTGCATCTCCATATCGGACGGCCTACCCCACTGCTCAAGCGTCCCCATTCGGGCTGAAGTAACCCAGTGTCCTCCACTCAAGCGGAGCAGCCCAGGCTGCATTGCTTCTGCTCAAGCAGTCTTCAGCAGCATTTTTTCCACTCCATTTCCATCCAAAGTTTTGTGCCGCTTTCAGCAAGATTAGTTTCCTTATTAGATTAAAATTTAATGATTAGTTTTGTTCCAAGCGCAGACGATTGTTTTTCAGCTTTGAGTCGAGTAGAATTTAAAATTTCAGTTTTTCTCTTACTTTTGTGACACGATTTTCTTTCTGAAGCTTCCACTACGTCAAGCAAAAACAAAAGAATGTCACTGCCTCAATGAAAAGAAAGCAAGAACTTGAGCTGGGTGAGCAAAGCAATCAGAGAACTTTGAAGACCAAAATGTTAGGGTATTCTACATCATATTCAGATATAAGCACCTCATCATTTTGCTTTGCTTCATAATAAAGAAATTGCAAGATAGTTGAAGGCACCAAATACCAAGTCCATGCTTCCTGAGCATTACCCAGAAAAGCAAGTTCAATTCCTAAACAAAATGTTTTCCCAACAAAAAGCAAACAACAGATCATATTAACTCCAATAACAGAGTTGTGCAAGGAACTTTTTTGTTCATGGCACAGTGCAAAGGTTATTAGTGGCAAAAGTCTCAATTTAGCACTCTTCAATGATACCCATTTCTCGAAGTTTCCTTGCCCCTATACTAGAAGAAGCAAGGAGCTATTTGGTGCATAAACAACAAACATAAACGAGAGAATAAAGTAAAATATTTCTGCTACAGGAAATCCTAAAGCATAAAAACAGGAAAACACAAGTGAATAAAGTAACTTAAGCAGAACAAGAAGGATAAAAAGAGCAAACAACATCTATCCCTTGGAGAAGACCAATCTTCTAGTACAAGCAAGTATCCTTTATAGAAAGATACAAACAAGTTACTTACCAGTGGTGTACTAGACATTAATTATGCAAAGTAAGACAGGAAATGTCATACCCTATATCAGCTGCAATATAAACAACTTTGAAACTTTCCATTATTAAGAAGAGTTATAATGAATGAGAATCAGGACAGCACAGATAAGTGGGAAGAGAATCCAGCCATTGCTCATACTTTTCATTTGAATTGTTAGTAAAGCAGAAAGAAATGTCAGATTAAATGGGTAGGATAAATGGATTTTTAGATAGATCATAACTTCATGTGTATGCCCACAGCAGATCATGTTGTTTAGTTCTGAAGCACTTAGTTCTTCAGTCATCCATAAAAATATTAGTAAGTCTGCACAAAAGTTTCCAGCTAGTTTGCATAATTTTTGTATGAAATATTGCAGACTATTTTCAGCCTTCGGCAACATAAATTTAATAATTTCGCCTTTCAGTATGCATCGAATATAAAATAAACAGTACCCAAAAGCCAGCCTGGGAAAGAATTTTGAGTTTGAAGCACTCATATTTTGGTGATACTTAAGCTACAAATTCTCTTCTTGACATAGACAACCAGGCTCATTTCATAGATCTTGCCAAAGTTACAGGGAGTTGGTCCAATTGCTTTTCGATTCTGAACCCACTCAACTTCCTTTCTTGATCACTGCACAAAACCTTCAAACATCAATATATCTAATATCTACACACATACATTAACAACAAAATCTCAAAGGGGATTAACCTTGGAAACATTCCAACAAACAGTGAAAAAAATACTTACAGGTCCACTTCGACGAATTCCCCTTTCAACATCTAACCCAATCCCAAATGGATATCTCTAAACTAGCATTTCCTGCCAAAATCCACATATAGAAACAGAATAAAGAATAAAAAAAAATTGAAGCGTAAACCAATGGGGCAAGAGCTCGAAAAGATTTCGTTTCAAATTTCTGAAAATGGATGCAAA
>CM017328.1:5524951-5557968 GCA_006937295.1 Carpinus fangiana | reverse complement strand
TGTGCGAGTAGTAGACAATGTGGAAGCTGAAGATCGCGGAGGGAGGGAGTCCATGGCTGCGGACGTTGAACAATCACGTCGGACGACAAGTTTGGGAATTCGATCCCAACCTCGGGTCGCCTGAAGAGCTTGCCGAGATCGAAAGAGCTCGCGGAAGCTTCTCTAAGAGTCGTTTCGAGAAAAAACATAGCTCAGATCTACTTATGCGGATTCAGGTAAAATTTATATGAATACGTACATGCATGCGTACATACATGTATATGTACATGCGCACAGTGCATGCATTAGAGTTTGATTTTGTTTGGTCAGTATTAAAAATCTGATTGTTCTGAAGTGAATTCCTTTTGAGTGTAAATTTTGCATCCAAGTCTTTTTCCTTTTAATAATTTGAAGTGATATAGACTATAGTTATTTCGCTATATGATTATGAATTTTTTTTTGGTAAATATTCAATTATGAATGTTTTCCTTGATTATACTTTACAGAGATTGTACGAAGATTTTATTGGCAATCAAGAAGTGAATTGACTAACTTGGCAGTCAAAAAAGCTTTAGAGAACTAAAGCTATCCTCTCTCCTCAATGTATCCCCTCCCCTCCTCTCTTCGGCAACCTGAGACTCCCTCCCCCTCTAATCCCCACTTCCTTCTCCCCCCCTCTTTCATGCCTCTTCTTAGGCAAATTCTACCTTCTTGAAGACACATCCGGCCTCTTCGGAGGCTCTATCCTCAGGCGTTTTATCTTGCAACAATAGCACTATCATATACTCCTCCACCGTTGAAGGTCTGCTCTCCACCTCCTTTTGCACCTCCAAGCTTCTATTCCGCTCCCTTCTTGAAATCTTTAGATTTGGTTTTTTCAAAATCAGATCTATCAATTTCAAGAAGCCTTAGGCCTTCACGCACCACCCACCACGCCACTGGGGTCCTAAACGTCTCAATCCGGCCATCACGTGCCGGAGCGTGCTACACTTGCGCTTGCGAGCCGACACGTGAGCAGCATTCTGGAGTCCTTTGCCGACATGCTCCCTTGTCCTCCGCCCTGCCATCCTCCGACACTATTATTTTATGTGTTTTTATCTTTTGTGTTTTCTTGTTGCTTTTCATTTAAACAGATCCGGTTGGGCTTGTTATGTTTCTTCCTGATTATGTATCTTAATCTTCATAGTTTCCTCGGAAGCTTGTGTAGATTTAAGTTTATGGAAAATGTTAAAGGCCCAACTTTTTTGCCCAACTTTTACCTTTTTTATTTTTTTTTAAAAAAACAAAGTAAAAAATAAAAAAAGTGTCTAAAGCAATAATATATTTTTTTTGTCATTCTTTTTATTGGTATTTTTTTAAAAATGAAAATTGCATTTTTCTTCATAAAAATGTTCATTTTTCATAAAAAATGACCATTTTTCTTTAGAAAAATGCAATTTTCATTTTTTAAAAAATACTAATGAAAAGAATGACAAAAAATATATATTATTGCTTTAGACACTTTTTTTATTTTTTACTTTTTTTTTTTTTTTTAAATAAAAAAGGTAAAAGTTAGGCAAAAGTTGGACAAAAAAGTTGGGTCCCTATCATCCCTCTAAGTTTATAGGGCTCTTTTACCTATGAGGGTTTTATCAATAAAAGTGCACTGCAGCTTTCATCAGCTGCATCCGCAGGTTACTTTCTCCTTCAAGTACTTTGAGGTGCTAGAAGTCTGGCTAGATTTATTTTTGCTGTTAAGCATGTATTGTCTTTTGTTTCCTGTTCCTGTTCTCTTTGTTTTCCTTGTTGTTGTAATCTCTTTTGTTGTTGAATAAGAACAGTTTATTAAAAAAAAAAAGAAGTGAATTGATTGACTTCAGGTAGAGAGAGAGAGAGAGTTGTTAGTTCGTTAACGACTATGTTTTTATTATTAGCATATAGAGATTTTATGTGTTGGACATGTTTGAATGATTAGGCCATCAAAGATTCAAAATCATGTGGCAAGAACTCAATTTCAGATGGAATTAATTGTGTAATCTTGGTTAGATTAGTCTATTTAAATTTGAATTTGTTTTTAAAGTTGTTCATAGTGATCAAGTTAAACTATGTGCGGCTAGTAGTGTTAATACCATTGTGATAGCGTTTTCTTAATACCATTGTGATACCACATTTTTCTAGTTTTTTTACCAGTTGCTAGAAAAATATGGGTTCTGTTGACTTCTGATCTTCCTTTTTTTTTTTTTCCCTAATCAAACAAGGAAAAGTGAGTTAGGGGACTAATTGACCACAAAAGGGGTGGACACCCCAACAACAAGGTCCAAAAGGTAAATGCAATACAAATTTAGGAGCACACTTTGGATCAGGTCCAAAAAGACCAAACAACAGACAATGGCATACAAGCCATGCCTTTTTAGGCTACACAACGCGGTGATAAATGCAAAAGAACTCGGTGAAGAGTTCGTTCAACAACCACCGTTAAATGGTTGTTGCAGGACAAGCACTATAGATTACTGAATCGGATCTGGCGATAAAACCAACAAAAAACCACAGAAAATACAGAAAAACAAAGCAGCGAAAATACATCATAAAAACAACAGAAATACAACTAAACAACAAAAAATAGGTGTTGTAGCGGAGAAGGGTGGTGGAGCCACTATCTGGAAAGGCCACGTGCCACTGAATGGCGAACATGGTGCGCGGAGGACACTCGCGGGCAAGTGAGATCCACACGCAAGCACGTGGTGACTGGACGACGACTTGGAGATGATCGGCAGGAGGCGGGGAGGTCCAAGAGTGTGGTGGTGGGGCGCGTTTAAGTGAGGGACTGATGGGGGCTCACAAATCGGAGCTTGAAAGAACCAGATCTATGAACCTCTTCAAATCCGAGAAACGGCTAGTGATGCGACGGCACAACGGCAATGGATAGAGGGCCAGGGGTGGAGAACAGCCAGAATGGGTGTGTTTTGGAGGAAACAAAAATAGCAACAATGGAGGTAGACAAAAGCGACGGGGAAAAAAAAAAAGCAAGAAGAACAATAGAGGGGAAAGTGAGGAGGAAAGGACAAAAAAGACAAAAATCCATCCCTCCTCCCTTGGAAAACCATTAGAGGTGGTGAAAAAACCTCACAAGAGGAGGTGGCTAGGCCTTACTCTTTTAAAAAGGATTAGAGTCTCCATCTAGAAACTAGAAAGAGAAGAACTCACGGGTTAAATGCTCTTTTGCCCCTTAGGGTTTAACTCTTCATTTTTTTTCCTTTAGGGTTTCATTATTATCACAAGAAGTACGTGTGATACCTCTGTTAAAATTTCGTCCAAAACTTAATGAAACAACACATCATCACCAATCAAATGTCGTAACGTGTCATATAATTAATTTTTTTAAGAAAATATTTTTTTTAAAATTAAAAAGATGCAAAAATTATAATTTTTCAAAAAACAAAAAAATAGGGGTGGCCGTAGGCTGGCCACCCCTTTGGCCAGGGGGTTGGCCTGGCCACCCCGAGGCAAAGGGGTGGCCAAAACCACCAGGCAAAGGGTTTGGGGGTGGTTTCGGCCACCCCTTGCTTGTCGCAAATTTTCCCAAGAAGCCCCAATCCACCCTGTTCTACCATAAGTCAAGAACTTCAGAGCTGGCTTCTGGGTAGAGGGATTGTTCTTTGGAGCTGGAACAACCATTCGGCTCTGATTAGGATTATTTACTGCAAAAGAGGAAGCAGAATTGCTAACATCAGGCCCATCAAACTTCCTTTCACCATTAGCATTCTTGGGTGTGGGAGAAGTGCTCACCCCACCAATCAGGATTGTTGACATACCACTCCTTGGTCTTCTTTAGACCCTCTTCCCATGAAGTTCGTTCAAACCATCCGAATTTCTTCAGCTTCTGGTCATCCAAAAAGTATCTCTGGTCATTAAAAGGCCTATTCTCTACAAACTTAATATACTCATCTGGGTTCAAAGAGAAAAGATGACACACAAATTTTTCTTTAATTCTTTTTTTAAAAAATATATATATATAATTTTTTTAATCTTTTTATTTTTTTTAAAAATACTTTCTTAAAAAAATTAATTATATGACATGTGGTGACATTTGATTGGTGTTGATGAATTTTAACAGATGAACTATCTCCGTTTTTATGAAAACTACATGTACCTTCTATAATAAAAATGAAATCCCAAGGAAAAAAAAATAAAGAGTTTAAACCTTAGGGGCAAAAGATTATTTAATTTAATTTTTTTTTAAATAATCCTTAAGAATCCCTTCATCCCAAAAATTATTGTAGTCCTTTCTTCTTTCTTTCACTTCATAATCCGGAATTATAGGCCCTTTANGGAGGGGGTGGGGGGTGTTAATGTGACATAAAAGGGGATGTACAACTCGAGTACATGAGTATACAAAAGGACCTCTAGAATCTACAACCCAAGATTTAAAATATCTAAGAAATCTGATTATATTATGGTCTTCATATTGTGTTTTCTGAGATTGAATCATGTTTCTTTCTTGAAATAAGAGGAGAAAATTCTTCGTTTGTATCGTCAGATTGTGGGCAGACAGTATTCGTTTTTCAATAATAATCATTCAAACTATTTTGTGACTGTTTAATAATGTAATTAACTCCAATATGGATTATTCTGTCAATTAAGAACTAAATCAAATAAATTAGAAATTCAGTAGGCATCTTATATTTTCTCAATCATAATCCACGTACATGGGGTGCCTTCCAGGTGTAAACTTCTTGTGTTTAAATTTTATCATTTAGTTTAATCAGTGGCCTTCCCTTTGAAATGTAGTTTGCCAAGGAGAACCCACGTGGTGCAGTTCTACCCCAAGTCAAAGTAAATGAAACAGAAGACTTTACAGAGGAGATGGTGACAAGGACGTTAAGAAGGGCTATAAGTTTCCATTCAACTCTCCAGGCCCATGATGGACATTGGTCAGGGGACTATGGAGGTCCAATGTTTCTTATGCCTGGCTTGGTAAGTGCTAATCTTGACACTGGCACCTGGTTTGTTGGGAAGTGATTCTGACAATCTCATAAATTATATGGCCAGTGAATTGTATTTTATTACAATTGTATTTGCCTTAAGGAGATGCACGAGGGGTGTCAAAGAACATGTCTTCTTTTTATAATTTGCTAAGAGGAGAAATAATCATGCTAGTCTTGACATATTTTCTGTTCATATAATGGATCAGGTAATCACGCTGTCTATCGTTGGAGCGCTAAATACAGTTTTATCTGAAGAACATAAAAAGGAAATGTGCCGTTACCTCTACAATCATCAGGTAAGGATCATTTTGCTACAATGTTACAAGTATAGCTTATCATGCCCTTTTCCTATATTACACATTGTCCGGTTCTTGGTTCTTTTCAACAGTTTGTTGGAGTCTTTCCTTTTCGGAGTCTTGCACTTTGATCAAACACTTTCTTAATGTAGAGATATGTACTTGCAGAACAAAGACGGTGGGTGGGGATTACACATTGAGGGCCCAAGTACCATGTTTGGTACAGTCTTAAGCTATGTTACATTAAGGTTGATTGGTGAAGGAGCTAATGATGGGCAAGGAGAGATTGAGAGAGGGCGTAAGTGGATTCTGGAACATGGCGGTGCTACTGCAATTACATCATGGGGAAAGATGTGGCTTTCAGTTGAGAACTTATTCCTTTATCTTAGCTTAAACAGTCAACTTAATGTTTGCTGGTGCTCTTTGGCATTTATTTAACTTCTGTTATACTGCTTGCTTGTAATAGGTACTTGGAGTATTTGAATGGTCTGGCAATAATCCCCTTCCCCCTGAGATATGGCTTCTTCCTTACATGCTCCCTCTTCATCCAGGTATATGCCCATTTATTATACTAAACAAAACAAACACAAATATCAAAGAGAATAAATGGGTTTTATACCACAGTCCAAATCACAGTTGATTACTCAAGTTTTACTTCTGAAAGTTCTGTTGATTGAGGTTATGAACATTACTTCTGAATACATATTTATTTGACATAGCCTTGATTTTCAGGGTCATAGTTGAATGTTTGATAAGTTTAATGGTTGAAAAGAAAATTTACTTGATTATATTCTAACGATATCACTAGAATGATGATGACGATGACCAATGTTTGGTAATGTCTAAAATACTGAGACTTTGTCAAATGAATTGGATTTCTTTTTGGGGAATGAAAATGATGGTTTTGAGCTGAACAAGGTGATAGTTCTCAGTCTTTTGTGAAATAATAAATTCTGTCTTATTTGAAATGATTGCTTCTTTTTTATTTGCATTCTGTTTTAGCATCTTCCTCATGATATGCCGTTCGTTTTCTGATTAGCAATTTTTTTTTTTTTTTTTTATTTTTCAAAAAATAATGCCTTCTCTGACAGACGTGTTTTTTTCTTCAAGATCGAAGTACGTCATGCATAAGTTTCTATTTGTTAAAAATTTTCAAGTGAACTTGGTTTGTTAGGGCCGTATGTAAAGGGCTAAATCTTGCACCATAATTATGGTCAAATGGAGGCAATTAATTTTCTTTTCACTCTGCAGGAAGAATGTGGTGTCACTGTCGGATGGTGTATTTGCCAATGTCTTACTTATATGGGAAGAGATTTGTTGGTCCAATAACGCCAACAGTTTTGTCTTTGAGGAAGGAGCTTTATACTGTCCCCTATCATGAAATAGATTGGAATCGGGCACGCAACCTATGTGCAAAGGTCGGTAAAACTATTTTTTTGGGCTTGTCAAAATTAAGCTTCTCATCTAAGATACATTTTTAATCCCTTCACATGACTTTTCACTCTGATCTTCAACTTTCTTGAGAAAACCAAAAGAAACTAAGAGATTGGTGTGTGAAGATAAGGATGTTGAGAATGCATAGGTTGTTGGAGAAAATTAAAGAGAAAGAAGTAGAGGCTATTAAAATTAGGTCTTGGGCCTAACTCAACCCAAAAGCTAGCTCAAGAGTTGAGGTTTTCCCTCGCCCTTATAAATGGCCCATCTCCTTAATACCCAAGCAATGTGGGACTTCCAACACGCGCCCTCATGTGTGGCGGCCCCCTTACGTGTGGCGGGAGGACATCCAAGCTAACACGTGCAACAAATGGAAGACAGTGGGCTGGCTCTAATACCATGTTAAATTACCAGTTATCCCAAAAGCTTAAGCTGATAGGAAGAGGTAAATTTAATCACTTAACCATTACTTTAACATCCTCCCCCTCACGTGTGGGCTCAAACTCCCTTTTAATAAGTGATGCCTAACACGTGTAATATTTAATTTAAATGGGGGTAAATTGACGGAGTTAAGGTTTGATCTCATGACCTTGGCTTTGATACCATATTAGAAATGGGTTTTAGGCCTAATTTAACCCAAAAGCTAGCTCAAGAGTTGAGGTTTCTACTCAACCTTATAAATGGCCCATCTCTTTAATACCCAAGCAATGTAGGACTTCCAACACGCCCCTTCAAGTGTGGCGGGAGGACATCCAAGCCAACACTTGCAATAAATGGGAGACGGTGGGCCACAACCAATTGGGTCAGGCTCTGATATCACATTAGAATTGGGTCTTGGGCCTAACTCAACCCAAAAGCTAGCTCAAGAGTTGAGGTTTTCCCTCGCCCTTATAAATGGCCTATCTCCTTATACCCAAACAATGTGGGACTTCCAACAGAGATGGGTGCATTGGAAACCCAATGTTGCTTGGATACAGAACACAAGAAACATGCATAGAAATGGAGTTTGTTAAAACTCCTGTTGAAATTACTGTAGTATCTTACTTGTATGTTAATATTAGTGTGAACTTTTTTTTTTTTTTTGTAAGTAATCAAAATATCATTAACAGCGAAAAGCGTTACTTAGGTACATAAAAAGTATTCCAGAAGAAAACTAATTAATTCCTTCTAGCTAAATGTTTCTCCTATATTATACTCTCTATTGGAAACCGATTGATGTCGCTTTCGTTCGCGTTCCCAGATTTATCCAGTTGAAGCTTAGCTTTAATCTCACTGCTGTTGATGTAGTCGGGTTGTTGGGTCCCTTGATAAGCCCTGTATAGAATATCAAACCGTATCATGTCTTTATTTGTAATTCTCTCATGGTGCCTGAGTTTCTGACATATGATGCCATAGTTATTCTATCATTAAATCGAAGCTAATAGAATATAAAACCTGAATTTTGATGAATCAATAACGTGTTCGGATCTATTTATTGCTACCCATCCAATTTGTTTTTTGTCCTTAAAGTTAAAGGTGGAGCAAATGTTAGGTGTAACTTGACACGGTTTATATCAATCCTTTTCACATTTTAACTTAGTTCCTAATTGTAATGCGGTGCAAATGCCATGTTGATACTACTAAAGTTCTGAACATGCCATTTGTAAAAATGCCATTGATATGAGCTATTTTTGAACGTCAGAAACTCATTGATGATTTAATATCCATTTTTGGCGGTCATTTCTTATACCATGGGAAAAAATAGCACAAAGTTGAGGTTCTGTATCCTATTTGTTATTGGCACGAATTTCAGATGCCTCAAGGAGCTCAATTATATGGTTTTTAGATATCCCAAAGCCCTGGCAAATAAGGTCGAATGGAAAGACTGCATGCTTTGGTTTAAATAAAATGCAGGGTAATATAAAAAAGAAAAGAAAAGCGCAATTCTGTAGTTAATTTTGCTGGTGTTTAACAGCTGCCAGGATATAATTTGATTTGGATAGTGCTATATTGACAAAAGGATGTATTGCTTTCTTTTTCAGGAAGATCTGTACTACCCACATCCGCTGGTGCAGGATATACTTTGGACATCTCTTCATAAGCTTGTTGAACCAGTTTTAATGTGTTGGCCAGGAAAAATACTGAGAGAACAGGCTCTTCGCACTGCAATGGAACATATACACTACGAAGATGAAAATACTCGTTATATTTGCATAGCATCTTTAAACAAGGTATTTTGTCTCCATAGTACTCTTTCTTATGTTGAACTTTTAGAGTAAATGCTGGCAGTTGTCTAGCAACTATGAAGAAACAATGATTATTGAGAATTATTCAGATCCCGTTGGTTCATAATCTAATCATTTAAATTCTTTTAACGCCTTCTTTGTCCTCGGTTACTCTTTGATCCTATTCTGGATAACTTTACTCTGTCCTCTGATTTTCTATTTTGTTTTCTTGTTTCTCAATAATTGTGGCATTACTTGCCAGTACTCTCTATACAATGGGCTCCTTTCTCCTCTTTCTTATTTCAATTTGAGAGACATTGTTTGAGGTTACCCTGATTTACAGGTGCTAAATATGCTCTGCTGTTGGGTGGAAGATCCAAATTCCGAGGCTTTTAAGTTGCATCTTCCAAGAATATTTGACTATTTGTGGATTGCTGAAGATGGAATGAAAATGCAGGTCCATACTGTCCCTTTATAGAACCAATTTGAATAAGTAATTACTGTGAAGTTACACTTTTGAATGAATGCCCTCACTGATGTTGACAGCGATTATATGCTAAATTTTTTCATTATGGTCCATGCACAATGACATTGTTGCAGGGTTATAATGGAAGTCAATTATGGGATACTGCATTTGCTGTTCAAGCTATCATTTCAACCAACCTTTTTGAAGAGTATGGTCCAACTCTCGAAAAAGCACATATGTACATAAAAAAATCACAGGTGATTTCTTTCTCTTTATTTATTGGAATTTATATGTTGACAGCTTCTTAGTACTGTGAGTAATTCAACTCCTTCACGTTTTAATTTGTTGCTTGGTTTTTCTTCGCTCTAAAGGTTCAACAAGATTGCCCAGGTGATCTTGACTTTTGGTATCGCCACATTTCAAAAGGCGCTTGGCCTTTCTCAACTGCCGATCACGGATGGCCAATATCAGACTGCACAGCAGAAGGATTGAAAGTAATATTTTATTAAACTCAAACTATTCTCTATTCTTATGCTGTTGTTTTATAACTTTGGTTGCTTTTTATATTTCAGGCTGCTCTTTTATTATCTAAAATTCCGCCTGATGTTGTTGGAGAACCATTAGTTGAAGAGCGATTATATGATGCTGTAAATGTCATTCTCTCGTTGCAGGTAGCTTGTGTCCTAATCATGTAATTAAATATTATCCTGGTTTACCAGCCAATGCATCACCAATCACTTCTAATCAATTTATTGAGTTTTCACTTCTTTGAGAGTGGTTATATGTGGCTTCCATTTTTTGTGAACATACTTATGGGTTTCCTAATTTGGTTTTCTGTTTATAAAACATGGAAACTTTGCAAATTGTATAATAAGTTAAATTTTGTTAAGATTTTTCATGCCACTTGTTGATTCCGTCTACGAAAGTGTCAATCATTGTGTTGGGGATAATTTATTGTAGTCTTTTTCTTTATTGCAGAATGCAGATGGTGGCTTTGCAACGTATGAGCTCACAAGATCATATGCCTGGCTGGAGGTAGTCTCCTTTTGATATTTCTTTCCATTATAGTTTTCACCTTTGTTATTTTGTAATACTGTATTTTTACCCAGTTGTAGGGCTCGTGCCCAATAATGAGCTTGCCTTTAAAAGTCTCCTTCCTTAAGCAGCATGTTAGGGTATGCTTATTACAATCAACAAGTTATAAGCCTTCATTTTGTTCTTTTTATATGTCTAGAAGTTGTGGTTGTTATGATTTTGACATGCTGTGGGGATGTTTTCTTTTTATTTTATACCTACTTTTTTGGGTGGTTGGATATCATCTCTTCCACTTACATTAGAACATGCTTGACTAGGATCCTTGATTTCTACCATCTTCTGGCTTTTTCGAAGCCATGATAGTGGTAAACTAAATTTCATTTGCAACCAACTAGGTAATTGAGGAAATATGTCGTATTTTATATTTATCAAACAAAGAAAAATAACGAAAAAACACACTGGTTAATGTTTTACTAAATTTGTTCCCCCATTCGAGTTCAACCCTCAAGCCTTAAAGTGCAGGTGCATGGTTTCTAGTCTTGAGAGCTGAAATTCCATGGTAACAATAAAGATCATACTACATGACCCTACACGGTGGACTATTGTTGTATTAATGGTGTATTTTTTGCTTACACGTACAGTTCATTAGCTTCATGGAAGAGTCCTAGTTTACTTTATCTGGTATCTTATACTCTCTCCTTGAATTAAAATGTCTTGCATTCTATTTGAAGCGTCTCAAAAGATGTCTACTTTCTAAAATCGGAAGTTCTTACTTCTTCAATTTCTTGTTGTACCCGTATCTTTTTTCAAAAAAGCAAAAAAGATTCTTGTTAAGAGTCATGCCTCTCCTTATGTAAAGAACATTATAGAATGATCGCTATACTTTTCCCTTTTATTAATAAGTGTCACATTTCAGATCAAGACAACTAAATAGGGATACACAGAGTAATTCGTTGTGTCCCAAGGATTCGGTGAATTGTCTCTGTTTTTTGTGGGCGCAGAACTATATGTTTCCCATATTGTATTGTTTCCTAGTTTTGTCAATCCTCAAGTCTTCTTCCTGGGTTGGATTGTTAGGTTTTTGGGTGAAGTCAAGGTGCTGTGGACCTCACAATTCCTTTTCTATTGTTTTGAGAAATGAAGGTGCCATAATTTGGGATGAAGTTGCCTAACCGGCTCTCCTTTCAGGGACCCTGTCGGGGGCTCACTTTTTTTAACTGTTTATATTGAGTTTATGAATTAAATACTTTTATTAGTGCAAAAATGGGGATTAAGTACTTGTTTTTCCTTCTTTTTTTTTTTTTTTGGTACGTGGGATGAAGTACTTAGTCATTGACCACCATTTGAAAGCCATGACATTGTCAATACATTTTCATTGAGATTTGTGGTATTGGTATCAATGCAAATGGTTCATGGAACATGCTCTGCTATTGCATATTAATAATATGAGCCATAATATTGTAAGTCACCTACTATAATCTTCCTGAAAGATTTGGGAAATTTTTTTTATGTTAAATTGCATCCTACAAAAGTCGTAAGTTTGCCTTTGCGTAGGATAAATTGCAGTACTGAAATATGTGTTCTATCTTTACGAAGTTGTAGATCATGGAAGCGAAAATCCGACTCCATTGTTTCTTTTGTATTTTCAGTTGATCAACCCTGCTGAAACCTTGGGGGACATTGTTATTGATTATCCGTAAGATATCGGTGCCTTGACTTAAATTAGTCGCTATATTCTCTTGTTAAGCTAAATTTATTGTTTGTTAATAACTTTAATGGCTGTGTAGTAATGTGGAATGTACGTCAGCAGCAATTCAAGCTCTGACATCGTTTAAGAAATCATATCCCGAGCATCGGCAAGAAGAAGTAGACTGCTGTATCAATAGAGCTGCTATGTTCATTGAAAAGATACAAGCATCAGATGGTTCCTGGTTTGTTTCCGCATCTATTTGTCCATAAGCTTTCTCTTGCTTAATTATTTTATGGTTTATTAGACTTTGAGATACACGTTCAAGGCATGCAAGCTTTTCAAGTGTGACTATTGGTTTGCTTCTTTTATTTACTTAACGGGTACATACTTTTAATATGCAAAAGTGCTGAACAGGTATGGTTCTTGGGCTGTTTGCTTCACCTATGGTACATGGTTTGGGGTAAAAGGGTTGGTGGCTGCTGGAAAGAACTTCAATAATTGCTCTAGTATCCGCAAAGCTTGTGATTTTCTGCTGTCTAAGCAGCTTCCTTCAGGTGGCTGGGGAGAGAGCTATCTTTCCTGTCAAAACAAGGTTGATTTTATCAATATTACATCAAATGTGCTTTTCTTGTTGAAGGCATGCGTGACATGCGCATTTAATAGTTGGGTCTTTAATCATGTCAACTTTGTGATTCTGAACTACTATAAAGGTTTCGCTAGCGTGTATCTGTAACTTTTGCTCTTCTTATCTCTTAAATATATTGAATTTTAAGTGATTCCTTTTGTTGTGCTTTGAAGCTGGCATAGCTATTAGTAACCACTAGTCCCTAAAAGGTTAAGCTATGAGGAACTGGGCCAATAATCCGTATCAAGCTCATACCTAAACTCTAACTATAGCTTATATTTGTTTAATTACTTCTATGTTTAATTTCCTTTTGAAATAGTTATGACATTGTATAGGGTAGCAAGTGCAGAAAAAGAGGTGCAGAGGCAGAAGAATAGGTTAGCAAGAATGAACTAATCGAAAATCCAATGGGAGACAATACTAAATAGTGAATGGAATGTCCTTAATCTCCTTAAGGAGATCAACGACGTTCAACAAAATATGGTCCTAATGTGGTAGTATATCGATTAGGCTATGTTTAGGAAAATTCTTATTTGGAAGTTTTAGAGCATTTAAATTAACCTTCCATGTCTAAAACAAAATCCACAACTTTTTGTATTTGAATAATAGAGGTTTGCTAGGGGTTCTCTCCGTAGTGTTCTCCTAGCGTTCTCCCAGTCTTACATAAAACATGATTTAAGAAAAAATAAAATTGTAATACCGTTTTTTTGCTAACAGATTAATTTTTATAAGTTAATAGTTAGGTTCTAATGCTTTAAAACTTGTTTTTGGATTCAAAATTAAAACCTAAAGGTGGAAGGTTAACCCTTTAAGATGGTATCACTCAAAATGAATTTGATCATCCTAAATTTGATGCTAATGCCTCAATTTTGGTGCTAATGCCTCAAAAATTTGGTGCTAATGCCTCAAATTTGGTGCTAATGCCTAAAAATACGATGGTGGATGTCACTACAATTTTATTTTTTCTTAAATCATGTTTTACGTATGGCTGGGAGAACACCAGGAGAACCTATAGGGAGAACCCCTAGCATTTTCCTGAATAATATTCTCTTTGAGATGTTTCCTATTTTTATCCTTATTTTCTAGTGTTTGGTATGACCCGGAAACATTGGTCAAACTGACGCCATTTTTGTTTAATCAGGAAAACCTCTTAAGTTGCGTAAAATGGTTATTCTTTTTCATTTTTGTAAACCATTTTTCGAGTTTGAACTTTTCCTTCTCGCATATACTCTCTCGTAGTTCTTGTCCTTCTGCTGTCAGAGGTCGCAAGCCGCTGTCACAAGAGGTCGCTGCAGGCCGTCTCAGTCGGAGGTTGGTGGTCGTCATTACCATTGATGTTGCTGATTTTATGTATGAGCCAAATGCCAAAAATGTCTTCAATTGAAGTCATTTTCCTGAAAAATGATTTTGCTGAAAACATTTTTCAATAGAAAACGTTTTACGTCGAAACAAGCAGAGTCTAAGTCAAAGTTCTTTTCCTGTTGATTGAAGGAATTCCTTATGGATTTAAATGTTGGAGTCTAGCCAGAAGGAGATCTAATCATACTACGCCTTCTGTTTTACATAGTCACCATTGTCTTCAATAACGGTTAGTTGAAGAAAATTAGCAAGAAACTTCTTGTTTTTCCCTGATACAGAATGTAGAATCGCCAAATTTTGGTGATTGTTCACATACGTATAGTAGAGGTAAATTGTTTCGAAATCCATACAACCAATATGGAGGAGACACAAATACAAAAATTAATTTTCATTTAATAGGAGAAACCTAACACCCTTCTGCAGTATGTTACTTTGGTGTATGTGTTTTTCAAAATTTTGAATTTATGGACTTTTACTTGAAGGAAATGGTATTCTGGATTAGTTGAGTCGGCTTATAAAACCACTATTATTGGGTGAGAAGACTAATTTTAATGCTTGATGCTCATATTTCTATATAGTTCATCTCCATCATTATGTTTAGTGCTTTTCTTTGCAGGTGTATTCAAATATAGACGGAAACAGGTCTCATGTTGTAAATACTGGATGGGCTATGCTGGCGCTTATAGATGCTGGACAGGTATTTATCAAATTTTAGTTCATCAGCTTTTCTATATTGACGTGGGATTCTATCGCTTGTGATTTTGACGGCCATTCTTGACTCTACTTCAGAGGCATGTTCAGAATATTATTAAAATTCGGAAATTTCCCTTTTCTTACATGAGTATTAAAATCATATGAATTAGTTCATAGAATCTCTGCTACATGTGCTATATATACAGAAATCTTCTAGTATTGATAAGGATTTGTGTGGATTTGGCTCTCTAGAGTTCCAATTGGAATTCCATGTGTTCTTCGGCAATCTTTGGTCGTGGATCGGATTAAAATATCACTCTTGTGCACATCAACTCTGCATGAAACGCAGTCTCTTATTTAAAATAATAATAATGTAAAAAAAACCGGTCATTTTTTGAATGATTTGGCATGATCTCATTTGTCAACCATAAATCTAGTGACTATGATCAGCCAGCTCAAGTTGAAATTCCTCGTGAGAACCCTGAAGGACGCTGATTTGATATCTATCTGCTGATAAACACATTGTTGTCATTTTTTTTTCTTGATCATGCAATTTTATTATTCTTGTACTTTTGTTGGATCAGGCTGAGAGAGACCGAACGCCATTGCACCGTGCGGCTAGGGTTTTGGTAAATTCTCAAATGGAGAATGGAGATTTTCCTCAAGAGGTAAGTCTATAGTGTATTCCATATAGCATGTTTATATAAGGCATTATTTGTTTTGGCGTAAAATATTTTCTGAAAAGTATTGTCCCTATTTTTTTTGGAAAATTACACTTTACCCCCCTAAAGTATCCACAAATTTGCACTTTTGCCTCCAAAGTTTCAAATATGACACTTTACCCCCCCCCCAAACTTTCAAATTGTGTCAATTCGACTATTTTAACCTTTTTTTATTTTCCAAAATGTCCCAATCATATATTTTATTATTATTTTTTTTTTGAAGAAAACCACCCCAGCATATTTCTTTTTCTTTTTCTTTTTTTTTTGGTTTTTGTTTTTTTTAATAAAATAAAATATGTGATAGGGGCATTTTGGGGAAAAAAAATGGTCAAAGTGGTTGAATTGCCACAATTTGAAAGTTTGGGGAGGGTAAAGTGTCACATTTGAAACTTTTGAGGCAAAAGTGCAAATCGATGGATACTTCAAGGGGGTATAGTATAATTTTCCCCTATTTTTTTAGTGTTTGGTACAAAGTAAAATATTAGTCAACTGAAAATGACCAAGAAAAATAACCTTAATGAGGCATAAAATGGTTCATGCTTCTCATATATGTAAACCATTTTCTATTTTCTGTCACAATCTCACACTCCTAAGTAGGCTATTGCAAGAGGGCCCGTTATGAGGCCTACCTCTACACCAAAACACTTGTCCGAGCATGTGGGCTCTACAAGGGCCCTCTTGTAGTTGCTTATTCATATTGCTTGCAAGCAAGTATTTGCTCCTTTGACAATTTTTCATTCAAGCCAAATGCTGAAAAATGTTTTTCGAACTATTTTCAACGATGTAAACAAAGTGAAAAATATTTTCGAAACATGTTTTCAGCTCAACATAAAATGTTTTACGCCAAAACAAATGGGGCTATCTCTCAATTTCCTTTCTTTTTCGTTTTTATTGTTTCTCAATATCAATAATATTATTGCATTTCACTATTTCAATTAACAGTGTCATTAGTGGTGATGAGTATAGCTAAAGTGGCTTAGTGATTATAATGGAAAGATTATATTTAGTATGGGACATGCAAGAATGATTTTTATTTCCAATGCTAAGATTCTATTTAATAATTTTTACGTTTTCTTGTAACAGGAAATCATGGGGGTATTCAACAAGAACTGTATGAATACCTACGCTGCATACAGGAACATTTTTCCTATTTGGGCATTAGGAGAGTACCGCTGTCGGGTATTGCAGGCTCCTTAAGCTAACAATGTCGTTATTCTCGGGACCGTATGGTTTCTGTTGTGCTGGGTAAGTGATATACTTGGGTTCTGGCCTGAGCTTTGAAGTGTTATGAATTAATTTTATTTTATTTTTTGGTTAAATATAATTTTACTACCTATTGATTGCATGTGCGAGAGGCTTTTTGAGTGAAGTTGCATTTGCAAGCCAAGTTGCATAGTTGCATTTGGAATTTTGGTGGCAGGCAATTAGTACAATTCTTGTATATGTGATACTCTTTGGACTTGTAAATAACTCACATGCAAGGAGAAGTTAGGTCAATATGAAAGAAACTCACACTTAAATGGAAGATTTGTTGTGAATGAACGTTTGAGTGTTGAGTATCACATTAATGAAAAATGAGTAAAGTGAACATTAATATGCACTAGCTTAGAGCCCGTGCTATGCGCCGGTTTTTTTTTTTTTTTTTAATAGATAATTTACTCAAAAAGTCTTTAAAAGATTATCAACAACATATTTTATTTTCTTCTCTTAATTAACTACTTAGCTACCAAAAATGATAAATGTTCATAAGATCATTTTAAACCATAGTTTTACTCAATAGCATAAATTCACATATTTAATAAATTTAAAAATTCATAAATTTTAGTTCTTATAAACTGAAACATGTTAAATATGTGTTCCTATATATATAGTTTAAAAAGAAATATAAAGGAAAACAAATTCAAAATAAAAACATAGATTAATCAATTATAGAAAATGATTGATTAATCATTATATTCCAATAATGATACAACTTCTCCTCCACTACACAATCCATTATGGTAAACTTTTTTTTGTTTTTCAGAAGTTGAACTTTCTCCTCATAAACAATTTTTTTTTTTGAGAAATTTTTCTATTACACTAACAAAAATAAAAGAAGTGTTCTTAAATATATGAGCATGTTGATATCTGATTACAGTTATATTGACAAATTTTTTAAACAAAAGAATGTTGGTAGTTTAATTTTTCTTTTAAAAAAAGAAAGAGATAAAAAACGGTGGCATGAATATTGGAACATCCAAAAACAAAAATGAACAACAAAAGTCAATTAAATTTATAAAAGAAAATTTGTTACTTGTATTAAATAAAATTAAGAAAATTTGAATGACAAATAACATAGAAATTATAATAGAAATTAAGGACAAAAAAAGAGTAAACAAATGAAAAATACTAATATAATAAAAAGGGGAAAGTCCACAAACCCCCCTCAAACTACCACCAAATTGACAATGTCCCCCCCAAACTTTCAATTGTGACAATATCCCCCCCAAACTACCAAAACATTGTCAATGTTCCCCTCAATGACGAAACTACCCTCAATAAAAAAAAAATACTAAAACTTCTAGAAAAAAATATAAAACTAAAAAAAATTAAAAAAAATCCAAAGGGTGGAAAATTAAAAATTAAATATTAAAAAAACAAATCCTTTGTATAAGAAAAAAATGAAAAAATTTCAATTTTTTTTATGAAAATTGATTTTTTTATAACTTTTTTAAATAAAAATTTCTGTTTTTTAAAAAATAACAATTTCTGTGTAAGAAAATAAAAATTTTCGTTTTCTAAAAAAAAATTATTTTAAATAAAAATTTCCGTTTAAAAAAATCATTTTAAAAAAATTTGTTTAAAAAATAATTTTTTTTTTTAAAAAAAAAATCGTTCTTTTTAAATTAAATTTTTTCATTTTTTAATTTTTTTTTTTTTTTGAGTTTATAGGGGTATTTTTGTCTTATTGAGAAATATATAGGAGTATTTTTATATTTTTGCTAACCTTATGGGGGACATTGTCAATGTTTAGGTAGTTTAGGGGGGACATTGTCACAATTGAAAATTTTGGGAGAACATTGTCAATTGGGTGGTAGTTTGAGGGGGGAATATGGACTTTACCCTAATAAAAAAGAACTCTTTTTGGTATACTTTTCTCAATTCCAATGAAGTTCACAAATACAAGAAACTTTGACAAAATCTAAAAACGCATCATACATCATACCAAAAATAATAATAAGAAACTCTTTCACTATTATTTCTCTTAATTCAATGAGAAATTTACAAAAGAAAAATAATCAATTTCAATAAATAATATATAAATTAGTAGAAAATTTAAAGAAAAAAAATGGAAGAACATAACCACATTTTTTTTTTCTACCATACTTCACATATATAAAGTAAAAGAAACTAATTTTAAGACATATAAGAAAACAAAGATGAAAAAAATATACTCAATGAACATGGACATAATTTAAAAAAGCATCATACATCGTACCAAAAATAATGATAGGAAACTTTTTTACTATCATTTTCCTTAATTCAATATGAAATTTACAAAAAATAATAATAATCAATTTGAATAAGTAATATAAATATATATATATATATATAAATCAGTAGAAAAATTAAGGGATAAAAATAGAAGAACATAACCACATTAAATAAAGATTAAGAAAAAATACTAAAAATAAAATTTTTATCCCTTGAAAAATTGTCTTTTTCTACTATATACGTTTCCCAATTCTAATGAAACCTTAAAAACCACCATTAATTAAGCATGTAAATAAATAAACAAATTACTCAATGAACAACAACACAAACTAAAAAATTATCAACCAAAATAATGATAAGAAACTCTCTCACTATTATTTCCTGAATTCAATGAAAAATTTGCAAAAGAAAATTAATCTTTTGAATAAAAAATAAATTAGGAAAAAAAAAAAAGTGCCAAAAAAAAATGGAAGAACATAAGCATCGAAAATACGGATAAAAAAAGGAAAAAAAAATGAAAATACAAATATAATTGAAAATAACTGTTCTAGCAAAACCAAAAAGAAGAAGAAGAAGAAAAAAAAAAACTATAGTATAATTTTTCACTAAGAAATAACGATTGGAAAATTGAAAAGAATTGTTCTAGGAAAAAAAATTAAGAAAGAAAGAAAAGAACTATAGCATAATTTTTCATTGAGAAACAACAAATATAAACTCTCTCTCTCTTCTTTTTCCAGAATTGATTGTGAAATTTACAATGGAACATTGAGCTATAAATAAAAAGTAAAAGAAGAAAAAATAAAAAATAAAATAGAAAAAAAATATAAGGGATAAAAATAAAAATGGGAGCACATAAGCACAGAAAATAAAGATTAAAACAAAAAACGTATATAATGAAAATACTAATATAATTGAAAATAGCCGTTCTAGCCAATTAAAACAAAAACAAAAAACAAAACAAAACAAAAAAAAACTATAGTATAATTTTTCATTGAGAAAATAAAGATTGGAAAATTGAAAAGATATGTTCTAGCAAAAAAAAAAAAAAAAAGAAAATAATTGTACTATAATTTTTCAGTGAAAAACAACGATTGGAAACCCTCTCTCTCTCTCGTCTTTTTCCTAAATTGATAGTGAAATTTACAAAAGAACGTTGAGATGTAAATAGAAAGTAAGAGAAGAAAAAAAAATAAACAAAAAAAAGGAGAGAATTTGAGAACCTTTACTTTCTTCATTAAGACATCAAAATAAAACTCTTACATGTCTCTATTGTGAATACAGCTTGTGACAGTGGCAAAATGTTCGACAGTACGGTCGGAGACACTGCAGTTGTCACCTACATAACACTCGGAGAAATTCAGTTACATAAAATAAATTTTTTTTTTTCCTTAAAAAACAAAAAACCTATGTAATAGACTCTTATTATAATTGCCATCTATATCATTACGTTGGTGTTGCAGTTGTTGGAAGTCATGCAAATCAAATTAATGCCATGTGCTGGAAAACAAGCTTATGTTAGAAGCCAAATAAATCAACGTGAATGATGGTGTAGACTTTAGGTGTATACTTTTATTTCAAAGACTTTTGTAGTCTTTAAATGCTACGTTGTAGTGTGGTGATTTCTTTGACAAAAGTAACCATCCATTTTAGACTTTGTAAACATAGCATTGAGTGCTATGATGACTTACGTGTTTAAGAATTCCTTATATAAGGAACATGGGTGTGTATTGTTTTAAAAGAAGCAAGAAACAAGAAGTGTCGTTGATCAGCTTTCTTAATATTATTATCTTGTTTTAATTCCTTCTTCCATTCTTTGAGAGTGCAACAAGTGTCTGAGTGAGAGGTGTGATATAGTTTGTAAACTTATCACTCATTTATTTTGGTATTAGTTTGTAAACTCAATCCTAACAGAGAAGTAATGCTAAATGTAAAACTCATGTTTTTCTTGTGTCTCTAAAATGGATGTGACTTGTGATATATTACTATTGAATTTTGATCCGATGATAATTTTAAAATTTATATCAGTTTTAGAGAAACACAAAGAGAACATGAGGTGACATTCAACATTACTCGGTGGTGAAAATTAGCCCTTATTGGACTTGCAAAAAGAAAGAAGAAAAAAAATATACCACTGGCTGATTTTTATACCACATGATCATCATAGTTGTAAAGCTCTAGTATGATAAAAATCTGCTAAACATCATTTCTCGAAAAAAGAAATATTCTCAAAATGCATGAACTAAAATACCAAAATGTTCATTTATGGGTTACGTAAAGAACCCTTTTGAAATTGCATTGAAAAATAGTCTTTTTAAAGCCAAAAAGAGCAGTTTAGAAAAAAAAAATAATAATAATAATAAAAACTATTTTGAAGTTTTTTTTTAAATAAACGAACTAGCTTTTTGTTTAGCACAACTTTATAATTTATATGTTTTAAAAGCATATAACCCCTATTTCTCAACACAATCTCAAAATAAGCCATAAAAATTTTTTTTTTAAAAAAAAGGTAATTAATGAATAAGAATTGCATAAAGAGTAGTACTGAAAAGGGATAGAACACCTGAATAGTAGGTATCTTCTTAGACTGGAGTATTCTTATAAGAGAAGCTACAACAGGCAAAACATATTGGCAAAGAGGGCCTGGGATGGCCTCATTCCCAACAACAATATAATTGATTACAAATATATCATTGCACCTTCTTCTCAAACCAATTCGCCACTGCATCGTAGCTCGACGCCAGTGTCTGCAATTCGTCATTATTCACTCCAAAACACACCTCCAATCCCATCCCTTCCAACATCCCAACATCATACGAATCGTACTCCATAAGCCTGATTCTGGGAATCCCACTCTTTCTGTACTGACTAATTGCAACTGCCAAGTTTGGAACGCCGTTGTGGGACGGTCCGTAGCAAACGCCGTTGTTGTAAAGGCTGCTTCTGCGCTAGAAATGATGGCCACGGCAGAAAAAACAAAACTACCCGGCCAGAAGAGTGTCATTATCCATTGATGATGATCACATGTTTATGTTGTTAATATATATAGGAAAATACTAGGAGTTCTCCTAGTGTTCTCTTAGCTAACGTTCTCTCAGTCTTACGTAAAATATGATTTAAGAAAAAATAAAATTGTAACGGCTTCTACCACCGGTTTTTTTAGGCATTAGCACCAAATTTGAGGCATCAGCATCAAAATTGAGGCATCAACACTAAATTTAAGATGATCAAATCCATTTTTGGTGATATCATCCTTCAAGGGTTAACCTTCCACCATTAGGTTTTAGTTTTGAATCCAAAAACAAGTTTTAAAGCATTAGAACCTAAATATTAATTCAGAAAAATTAATCTGTTGGCAAAAAAACGATACTACAATTTTATTTTTTCTTAAATTATGTTCTATGTAAGACTGGAGGAACGTTAGGAGAACACTAGGAGGAAAACCCTTAGCAAACCCCATATATATAAAAGATAATTCGATAAGACCATTCAATCCAGATATGGAAATTAAGTGAAGCGAATAAATAAATAAAATCTATGGGGATTTGCCAAAAGGAAGGAGTTTTCTGTTAATTAACTAATTAGTATGGACTGATAAATTGTATCCACTTAATCAAATATTTGAATAAGCAGGCTAATTAAATACGGGTTTGCAATTAAGGAAGGAAAAATATGATTTTTTTTTTTTATATTTCCATGAGCTCCAGTATTTAATTATTAGATTAAGGAAGTAATTAGATCAGTTGGGGCTATCTATTAAGGTGCCTGCAAAACCATACCAGGGTTTCTCTCTCTCCCTGTCCATCATCATCATTAATATCAGTTGCATAATTAGGGGGAGGGGGTGGGTTTATACATATATAACATCCAGATTTTTTGGAATAAATTTTTAAATTGATTTTACAAGGTAGAGTTTTTAAAAATATATAAATGATTCATATTTTATCATCTAAATGTTTATCTTTGAACTAGTGCTAGTGCTACTATTTACACTCATATCACACGCTAGATGAAGTGACGTGTTTTAAATGGTTTTTCTTTTATTTTTTTTAAGTGTTTGACATGGAAAGTCATTTAAAATATATCATATTAGCCGGTGTGAAAAATAGCATTACTCTTGTCTTTGTAATCTTCTTCCATTTTTCTTCATTGAATTGAAGCAACTACTTATTTAGGAAGTAATCAAATGTATAAGAACTTCAATTAATTAAGTATGATTAAGCATTGGGTCTCTCTCCTAAATGGATAAGGATCCTCTTCATTTCATTTAAAATAGAGATGAGTCATTTCACAGTCAAGATTTTATTTAGTTATATCTAACTATTGTGCACGAAATCAAAATACAGGATCCCGAAGAAGCAAAAAAGAGTAGAATAGAAAATAAATCAATCATATAAGACACTAAGATTTAAGTGGTTCGGCTTAACAAGCTTACATCCATTGGCGGGGATGACCCGAAAGAAATTTACTATCAAAAGATGGAGTACAAAGATAACAAGGGAAAAATCACTCAAAACCCAAAGTCTCAATATATACACCCAGATCTAACTCACACAAAAGAGAGAGAAAATTGACAAAGAAAACTCTCTTCTTCTCTAAGTGCAATAAGGCACAACAAAGTAAGAAAACCCTAATAAGATATGTGGCTTCTAATTTTTCTCCCACACGTCTTCACGATGTACAACCTCTCTTTCAGAGTTAGCAAAGTCGGTTTACTTCTCCTAAAAGGAGAAGTATTGCAAATCCAAAACCATTTCAAAGAAGGAAAAAGAAGAGAGTCAGCTATAACTTCAAAAGGCCAAAACAAATAAGACAAAACTTGCTGGGCCCCACGTTAAAGACTTGAGATACTCAAGGCACCAATCAACACTAACCGTCTAGTCCCCAATGGGTAATTCAATCGAATGTGGACCACGCCTAATAAAGGAAGCGAAGGTCATTAGTTCGAATTTCCCCTCCTGTGTGAACATGTCAAAAATAAAAATAAAAATAAACACTAACCTTGTACATAATATAGTAATAGCATATCATTAATGTTTATTCTTTAAAGCAGTCACTTTAATTTTCCTAAATTTAAGAAATGAAGTTACTTTTTACTTTCATATTCAAATGCACAGACGCACTTTACACGGGCTTTCACCAAAAAAAAAAAAATAAAATAAAATAAAAAATAAAAAAAAAATTTGTGACTTTCCAAAGGTGACTTTTTTTGGCCAAAAATAGAGTAGTGACCTTCCAGTAGTGATGTGTAGAAAAAGGACTGCAATCTGGTAGACTAGAAATTATAATAGTGACATGTGGCTGTTTTGCACGTCACCCCCAAAGGTGACATGTGTTTCTTCGCACGTCACCAAAAAGTCACTAAATAAGTTTTTTTATTAAAAATAAATAAATAAAATCCTCCCTAGGGAGGAAAATTTTAAATTCAAATACACCCAATATTCTTATTATTAAAAAGAAAATAAGAAATACCAATGCCATCTATGCCCAATCAACCAAATCCGTTTCTTGATAGCCAAACCAAAAATATATAGTTTCATATATTTCCTACACAATTGAATACACCACAAAATTGCTTGGAGTGATCATTAAAGATCACTATCACAATACATTTCTCTCGTTAGACATCGTCTCCCTTCTTTAACAAATCCATTAGTGTAGGGTGGCAAAAACTAATCTTTTTTAAGATAAACTCTCTCCACATAATCTTGGAACACCCGTAGAGCGAGCTCAAGTGGAGAGAGCTCGTCATGGGTTTAAGATTAATAGGTTTCAAGCTAAACAAAGTTCTGATCTCTTGATGAGACTTCAGGTCAAACTTATTTCTCTCTCTCTCTCTCTCTCTCTCTCTCTCTCATATATATATATATATATATATAAATATTCATCTTTCTTAATTATATCCATTTGTAAAGAAAAGCTTATTGCGGTTAATTATATATGTCGAATATTTTGAAATTCTGATACGAAAACCATGCACCATCATAGTCCATTTTTTTCTACATATAAAATAGAAAGGTGAATGTTCAATATTTGTATTTATAGAAGCACGTTATATATTATAAAAATTATATTTTTATTTTACAACTATCACACAATGACAGCCAAGATTGATTAGAATTACCACATCAGCATTATGAAGAATGTTAGGTGCTCTCCTAATGTACGTTTTTTAGATATTCTCTTGATCTTACGTGGATATTATTTTTTAAATAAGCAAAACAAATGGCCTTTATTTCTCACTTGATTTTTAAAAAAATAATATTTACCTAGGAACATGAAAACACATAGCATTTCCATATATATATAGTTTACGAAGGATAATCCAAGTGAGATGATGCTTCCTGAGGTGAAAGTTAATAGTGAAGGAGAAATAAGTGAGGAAGCAGTGGCAACGGTATTGAGAAGAGCCTTGAGATTCTATTCAACTCTGCAGGCTGAAGATGGGTTCTGGCCTGGTGACTATGGTGGACCACTGTTTCTCCTTCCTGGCTTGGTAATTTTCTATAATCACTTGCCCTCTTTAATCCTATTTATAAGGTAATTTATAAAGTGAAATTCATATACAAGAATTTTTGTTGATGAAACAATATTCTTGGCTCCTCATGAAAATGATTGATCCAACAAACCATGCAATTCTCTTTATAAAGATGAAAAAGTTTTCTATTGACACATACATTTTCAACACATGTCAATTTAGTGAACTTGATTGGAAGAAATTTCTCCAATGCAGATGGAGAAAAACTCTGTACTTATAACTTATAAAGAACCCAAGGTTTCATTTTAACGGAACACCATAGATATGTACCTCTAAGTTTTACGGAACAAGACCCTCTCCGAGAGAAGCTATTTTATGGTTAAGATTGTATTTTATTGCATCTAACGATATACATAGTGTCATGTGATGAATAAGTTGTCACGTTTTTTGAAAATAATAGAGTAATAGTAGAACCCATGTTTTTATCCCATAATATTAAAGTGACGGTCCCAAGCAATTTTTGGACTACCACGTCAACATTATGGGATGAGTAGAGCTTTTCGGCTGCCTAGCGTCTGCCATTTTTTTTTTTTTTTTAATTGAATAGGAAAGAGGTTAAAGGGGAAGTGCTTGCCAAATTTAAAATTAAGAATTATTTATCAGAAATTGATTAAATTATATATCAAATTCATTAGCCTCTATGAATCACTGATCAGAAATTGGTATTAGCAAAACTATATAAAACTGAGATAGTGTTTTGGGGCATTAACACCAAATTTAGGATTACCAAATCCATTTAGGGTCATACTATCTCTAAAGAGTTAACTTTCTACCCCTAGGTTTTAGTTTTGAATCCAAAAACGAGCTTTGAGGCTTTAGTACCAAATTTAAGATGACAGAATCTCTTTAGGGTTATACCATCCCTAAAAGGTTAACCTTTTATCCTTAAGTTTTAGTTTTGAAGCAATAGAACTCAAATATTATCTCATAAAAATTTAGCTAATATTACTCAAATATATATCTCAAAATACAATTCAAAACATTTCATCAAACATATAGAATGCAAAATAAACATAAAAAAAATCTGTTTAAAAAAAAAAAAAACAAGGCTTAGTGCGGCAGCCGCATAGCAGGGCTCTTATGAGATACTTAACATTACTTAGGCTCCGTTTACTTCGACGTAAAATGGTTTTCAGGAAAATGATTTTCATGTTTTACGGTGTTTACTTAGACGTAAAATAATAGTCAACGGAAAACATTTTCCCTTTGACCGAAAATTCTTCTTTAATTTTCGGAAAATGGTTTACGGTTTTGAAAACCATAAACCAATTTCCGATTTTGAGCATCTCATTCTCAAATTGACGTATCCTATCGGGACTTGACCGGGACCCGCCCAGGACTTGACCAGGTCCCGCCCGGGACTTGTTTGGGACATGACCGGAACCTACCTGGGACTTAATCGGGACCTTCTCGAGACTTGCCTGAAACCTGCCTAGGACCCAATCGGGACTTGACCGAGACCCGCCCAGGACTTGTCCAGGACCCGCCCGGGACCTGCCCGGGACTTGACCGGGATCCGCCCGGGACTTGTCTGAGACTCGCCCGGGACTTGACCGGGACCCGCCCGAGACTTGTCCAGGACCCGCCCAGGACCTGCCCGGAACATGATCGGGACCCGCCCGGGACTTGTCCGGGACCTGCCTAGGACTTGACCGGGACTTGTTCGGGACCTGCCCGGGACTTGACCGGGACCCGTCCGGGACTTGTTCGAGACCTGTCCAGGACCCGCCTGGGACTTGACCGGGACCCGCCCGGGACTTGACCGGGACCTGCCTGGGACCTGACCGGGACCTGCCTGGGACCTGCCCGGGACTTGACCAGGACCCGCCCAGGACTTGACCGAGACCCACCCGGCACTCGCCTGGGACTTGATCGGGACCCACCCGGGACTTGATCGGGACCCACCCGGGACTTGACCGGGACCCGCCCGGGACCCAACTGGGACTTATTCAAGACTCGCCCGAGACTTGACCGGGACTTGTCCGGGACCTGCCCGGGACTTGACCGGGATCTGCCCGGGACTTATCTGGGACCCGCCCGGGACTTGACCGGGACCCGCCCGAGACCTGCCCGGAACATGATCGGGACCCGCCCGGGACTTGTCCGGGACCTGCCCAGGACTTGACCGGCACTTGTTCGGGACCTACCCGGGACTTGTTCGGGACCTACCCGGGACTTGACTGGGACCCGTCCGGGACTTGTTCGGGACTTGCCCAGGACCTGCCTAGGACTTGACCAGGACCCGCCCGGGACTTATTCAGGACATGCCCGGGACTTGACCTGGACCTGCCCGGGACTTGACCAAGATCCGCCCGGGACTTGACCGAGACGCACCCGGGACTCGCCTGGGACTTGATCGGGATCCACCCGGGACTTGACCGGGACTCGCCCGGGACCCGACTGGGACTTGCCTGGGACTTGTTCGGGACCCGCCTGAGACTTGCCCGGGATCTGCCCAAGACTTGTTCGGGACCTGCCCGAGACTTGACCGGGACCTGCCCGGGACTTGACCTGGACCCGCCCGGGACTTGACCGAGACCCACCCAGGACTTGCCTGGGACTTGATCAGGACCCACCCGGGACTTGACCGGGACCTGCCCGGGACCCGACTGGGACTTGCCTGGGACTTGTTCGGGACCCGCCCGAGACCTGACCAGGACCTGCCCGGGACTTGACCGGGATCTACCCGGGACTTGTCTGGGACCCGCCCGGGACTTGACCTGGACCCACCCGGGACTTGTTCGGGACCCGCCCGGGACCTGCCCAGAACATGATCGGGACTCGCCCGAGACTTGTTCGGGACCTGCCCAGGACTTGACCCTCCAAGTCCCGGGTGGGTCCCGAACAAGTCCCGGGTGGGTCCCTGTCAAGTCCCGAGCGGGTCCCGGGTGGGTCTCGGGCAAGTCCCGAACAAGTCCCGGGCAGGTCCCAGTCAAGTCCAGTGCAGGTCCCGAACAAGTCTCGGACGGGTCCCGGGCAGGTCCTGAACAAGTACCGGGCGGGTCCCTGACAAGTCTCGGTCAAGTCCTGAACGGGTCCCTGACAAGTCCCGCGCACGTCCCGAACAAGTCTCGGGCAGGTTCCAGGCGGGTCCTGGACAAGTCCCGGGCAGGTCCCGGACAAGTCTCGGTCAAGTCCCGGGCGGGTCTCGGTCAAGTCCCGAGCAGGTCCCAGACTAGTCCCGAGCGGGTCCCAAACAAGTCCCGGGCAGGTCCCGAGCAGGTCCCAGACTAGTCCCGAGCGGGTCCCAAACAAGTCCCGGGCAGGTCCCGGTCAAGTCCCAGGCGGGACCCGATCAAGTCCCAGGTAGGTCCCGGTTAAGTCCCGAGTAGGTCCCGGGCGGGTCCTAGTCAAGTCCTGGGCGAGTCCCAGCCAGGTCCTAGACAAGTCCCAGGCAGGTCCTGGTCAAGTCCCAGGCAGGTCTCAAACAGGTCCCAATAAAGTCCTGGGCTGGTCCAGGTCAAGTGCTGAGTAAGTCCCTGGTGGGTCCTGGGCAGCTGCCGGTCATGTCTCGGGCGGGTCCCATTAAAGTTTCAGATAGGTCCTGGTCAAGTCCCGACGAGTCCCGGGCAAGTCTCGGGACTTACCCGTAAATTTAAAGTTTAATATGATTTAATGAATATATATATAAATTTTGTGATTTTTCGTACGCGCGGTAAACACCGTAAAATATTTTCGGCAGAAAACATTTTCAGGGAAAATGATTTCTCTGAAAATATTTTCCGACGGAAACCATTTTACGTCGAAGTAAACGGAGCCTAAGTTTCTCATACAGAAATAGAATTCCATAACAGATTAGAAAACTTACTTTAACCCATATTTGTCTTTGATGACATCAACAAAATCATGGAGATCAATGCATGAATTATCTGAACCTGAACTCTTGAACTTATTGTTTTCTTTGATGTCTACCAATCTGGTTGCAAACCTATTGATCAACCAAAGAAACAGGGTGGACGATTAACAAACTGATACAGATTGCTTCTACTTTATAGAATGGTTATTATTCCTATAAAAGGAAAAGAAGACTTACTGTATCCCTTCAATTAGTGGTTCACCTTCTTTCTGGAACTCGTTTACTGTCTCCTGCCATCCATCATCAATTATCAGAAATTTGGGAGAACATCCTCCTTCCATGAAACTGCAGAAAAACAGAATAGAAGAGAACAGTATGTCAACTTACGGAGCAAGATTCAGATTGATGCAACTTTTACTCGAGCACCATGAATTTCTTATTATACCTTTGAAGACCCTCTTCGATCCGTTGTGGATTTACTTCAGTGTAGAAAGCATCCCAAGTGCACCATCCGAACCAGTCTAAATGGGCTGGTATCTGTAGATTCAAGCACAATAAGTAAATTCGTTGGAATGAAATGAGCACAAGCTGTCAACTGGTTAAGTATTTGGATCTTTGTTACCTTCTTGTTTTCAATGTGGCTAAAAGTACCTTTGTGCTTCTCCAGTATCCTGCATTATTATACATATGGAAGTGTAAGAATATGCAAATGGCTACTTTACATTGACAAGCAAAATAGAAAGCAAATTAAATAAACATACTTGATAGAATTCTTAATGAGCTCAAACGGGTTATCCCCAGAGTTTATGAATACTGCTTCCAGTGATTGGGAGGATTGAACATTGACATCTCCTTAAGATTGACAAAACAGCAAAATAGAAAACCAGAGCAAAATGAAATCTAGAAACTAAAGGAAAAACTAAAAACTAAAAAAATTACTAGAAGAGCTAACTGACCACTTTCAATGCAAAACTTGAGCTCATTTATGGGAGTCCCCTGCAAACTTGTCCTAAATTGTCCATCCAACACAGGCAAGAAGAGGACGTAGAAGGTGTCTTCAGTATTTGGACCAGAAGAAGTCTCATCAAGCAGGACAGACTCTTCTCTTGCTTCCAAAAGAAGCATTTGCGTTTCTATGGGAATTTCACTACCCGATTTCCCAACACATGGTATCATCCACCAGATTTTTACTCTGAAGAGAGACAAGAACTTGTATCCTTCCCTATAATGGCCACATATTTTTCATGTCAAACTATAAGAAACAGGACAAAGTAAAAATCACGTATACAATTCTGAGTAACAACATAGCTTCTTCTTTTTCCTTACGGGATACAGGTAGTAGTAATGATTAACGTTTTTCATTTCAAGACCCTGATTTCTTTCATATAATTCTGACAAAGTATATGTCATTGCTGATTTGAAATATGATTTCTATAACCAAACCAGCTGACATATCTTGTCTCAAAGCCTCCTTGGTCTTACTTTTAATTCAGAACATACATCAAGTAGATTATGCGCACAATTCTTAACTAAAACCTTAGTAATTGGGGTTGAATTGCTTTTTGCATCAACGTTTTCAAATCTCTTCCAACATCTTCTTGCCAACCAAACATATCATGTAAAGAGAACAGAGAAGTACATATAAGATATTTCAGGAAGGAAACGTAGAGGCAGAGAGCTTAGAAACTCACCCAAGAACACCAAGGCTGAAAACATGACGTGAACTTGGAGCAGTTGAGGTTGCACCAATGAAAGCCGCCCCGGAGCCAACCGGAGAAACGACGACGTTCTCCGGCACCCCTGTCGACACCACCTTGCCCCTCACCAGAAGACATCCTTCCTTGACACTCGGCGTGGCTGTGATCGTCATTTTCAGCTCCAGAAACACCAGCACTCTAGATTTTGCTTTGGTAAATGGTTGAATATATATAGAAACAATGGAAGAGATTGAGAATTGAGATCGACCCACCCACTACATATTATATATATACACTCACGTGTTTTTCAAATAAAAAAACATACAATATATATATGATTTTGACAAACTAGTTGATGATGTTTATCCGAGAAAAAGATGGAATTGAGGGCGACTAGTCGTTGGAGTGTTGCTGTTGGAGACTTCAACTGCCGGGGTCCTGTTGTTTCCCATGCAGTTCCAGCTCGATCGTACAGTTGCGGAGCCATGTCAGCAACACATCAGCCAGGATTCTCGAGAGTTCCCGATTGGATTAAGCCGCGTGAGGCCCAACTGACGTGGCTTTGAGGGCCATCCACGTGTTTTGACTTTTTAAGTTTCTATCCTTTGGCAGGCTGTGAGTCATACATAATTATTTTTATAATAAATTACACAAAACAAGAATTTATGTGATTCCCTCCATACATATCAATTAAGTCATCCACAGATCCACATATGAAGATGAATAAATAGGAGAGAGTTTGGAGGAAATTTTCTCCGACTTATTCAAGTGTCATATAACATAAGAGACACATGTTTTCTTTAATATTTTTAGAGATTTGCTAGGAGTTCTCCTCTTAATATTTTTCTAGCATTTTATCAATCTTACGTAAAACATGATTTAAGAAAAAATAAAATTGTAGTACATTTTTTTGTCAACAGATTAATTTTTATGAGTTAATATTTAGGTTCTAATGCTTTAAAACTTGTTTTTAGATTCAAAACTAAAACCTAAGGGTGGAAGGTTAACCCTTTAGGAATGGTATCACCAAAAATAGATTTGATCATCATAAATTTAGTGCTAATACCTTAAATTTTGGTGCTAATACCTCAAATTTAATGCTAATACCTCAAATTTGGCTCAAATTTGGTAATAATGCCTCAAATTTGATGCTAATACCTCAAATTTGGTGCTAATGCCTAAAAAATCGGTGGTGGAGGCCACTACGATTTTGTTTTTTCTTAAATCATGTTTTACGTAAAATTGAGAGAACGTTATAAGAACACTAGGAGGAGAACCCCTAGCATTTTCCACATTTTTAACAGTTAATTATTATCGTTCTACTAACTTAGAAACTCAAACATTGAATTTTGAAAAATTTAAACATGTTAGTTGACACTTGACACTTATTAATTATTATTGTGAGTTAAATGAAATTTCGTCCAAACTAATTTATGCGGCAACAAACGGGCCTACGTTTGTATAAGTCTTGATAAAAGAGACGTATCAAAAGTATGAGATTCTTCCTTGCATTTCTAGCCTACTCTCAATTGTGCTTTTCCTGCCTAACTTTTCATTTAGGCTTTAAAATGTTTTTTGAAAAAGATTATTCTTATATTTTTAAGTGTTTAGTGCGGCATAAAATATTGTTTAATCTAAAAATAATTTTAGTTGACCAAAGGAAATAACACTTACGATGTGCAAAATGGTCTATACTTCTCATCTGCGTAAACCATTTTTTGTTGCTCTCCTACACTTTCCAGTAAGCAATTGTGAGAGGACCCATTATGAGGCATACCTGCCGGAACAAATCTTGAGCTGCCCAACCAGGTAAGCTCAAATGGTTCTCTCATAATTGCATGTCCTAATTGCAAAAAACAATTATATTGGATTTTAATCCCCACTCTCAAAGGCCTTCTATTCTCATATATTTTTCCTCAGCAATTCTTTAGATTATATAAAAATATATAATCATTTGTAAGTTGATTTTTTTATTTATTAATATCTTAATAGTACAAATAAAAGTTGATATTTATAGATTAATATGATTGAATAATCAAAATATAAAA
>CM017328.1:5489940-5524723 GCA_006937295.1 Carpinus fangiana | reverse complement strand
TAAAATTGAGAGAACGTTATAAGAACAGTAGGAGGAGAACCCCTAGCATTTTCCACATTTTTAACAGTTAATTATTATCGTTCTACTAACTTAGGAACTCAAACATTGAATTTTGAAAAATTTAAACATGTTAGTTGACACTTGACACTTATTAATTATTATTGTGAGTTGAATGAAATTTCGTCCAAACTAATTTATGCGGCAACAAACGGGCCTACATTTGTATAAGTCTTGATAAAAGAGACGTATCAAAAGTATGAGATTCTTCCTTGCATTTCTAGCCTACTCTCAATTGTGCTTTTCCTGCCTAACTTTTCATTTAGGCTTTAAAATGTTTTTTGAAAAAGATTATTCTTATATTTTTAAGTATTTAGTGCGGTATAAAATATTGTTTAATCTAAAAATAATTTTAGTTGACTAAAGGAAATAACACTTACGATGTGCAAAATGGTCTATACTTCTCATCTGTGTAAACCATTTTTTGTTGCTCTCCTACACTTTCCAGTAAGCAATTGTGAGAGGACCCATTATGAGGCATACCTGCCCGAACAAATCTTGAGCTGCCCAACCAGAGCTGCCCAACCAGGTAAGCTCAAAGGGTTCTCTCACAATTGCATGTCCTAATTGCAAAAAACAATTATATTGGATTTTAATCCCCACTCTAAAAGGCCTTCTATTCTCATATATTTTTCCTCAGCAATTCTTTAGATTATATAAAAATATATAATCATTTGTAAGTTGATTTTTTTATTTATTAATATCTTAATAGTACAAATAAAAGTTGATATTTATAGATTAATATGATTGAATAATCAAAATATAAAAAATATCGGTTGATTTTTCATATGAATCAAACGTAGAAGCGAATAAAACATTATACACTGAAATAGACGGTGGGAGAAGAGTAATGCTACAAATTCCTCTTATATCACTCTGTGTCCCTCTAAAGATGACCCGTCTCTTAAAATCACCATTGCGTTTGTGATTAAACACTATAAAATTTTGATCAAATGATGATTTTAAAAATCACCTCATTTTTAAAAGGATATAAGAATGACACAAAAAGAACTTATAGAATTATTCGAGAGACAAAGGCCTTATTGGCAATTCCACCTTTGACCGCAACTAGCCATTGAAATTGAAGTCCACTCAGCATATGAATTCATTGGCTGCAGTGGCGGCTTGTAGATAAGAAAAGCATGTTTAGCCTCTAAAATCACCCAACAAGGAATTATATATGGTGGTGGTGAAAGGGGATGGCATAACCCTCATTTGGAACTACCATTAACATTTCTCTTCAGAAATGGTTGGTGAGAGCTGATCATTACCTGTAACGCTTCTCCTTTCTCAATTATTTTCCACTACATTCACAAAAGCATATCTATATCAAGTCATGTAGCATATATTTCTTCTGAAAGAGCTAATTCATATAAATCAGTCTGTAAAATAGCGTATAACTTCGTCAGCTGTAAATTGACAAAAAAAAAAAAAAAACTGCTATATAACTTACAACACTAATCTAACATCGGTTTTGTCCATAACATGAATGCATTCATCTGGTTTCTGCTGGGATCAAACTTGCTTCCATGGTTTCCTGATTCTTAGTTGATTTCATCTACTCATCTCTTTCCTCTTATTTTGATTAAAAAAAGAAAGGAAAAGAAAAAATAGTAGTTTATATTAATCATTAATGAGTCATATTATGTCAATGAAGGTAAGGGTTCTCATTCGTGGCTTGAATTCTGTCACTTTTATTGACTAAGAGCATTCCAAATGGAGGAGCAAAATTTTTACACAAAATGACTTCTCAAAAGTCACTTTATCTACTTTAACTAACGAATTTTTAAATGCATCATACATCCGATTAGTTATATTTTTATTTATATCATTTAAATATTATTTTTTATTTTTTTATGATGATTGTATTTTTTTTAAATATCTTATTTTTCAACTTTTGGGAAGAAAAAAAAAAAGATGTGGAGAGAGAAATAGTATGAAAAATTTTTGAAAAAGATGAGATGTGGAAGATAAAAAACAAGAGAAAATTTTGGAAAAAGAGAACATGTGAGAAACAATAAAAAAAATGAAATAGCTCCTTCAAAAGTGCTGCTACATGTAGCTTTTTTTTTTAGCTCATTCAATAAAAGAAAAAATGCTAGGGGTTCTCTTCCTAGCGTTCTCCCAGTCTTACGTAAAACACGATTTAAGAAAAAATAAAATTGTAGTGATCTCCACAACCGATTTTTTTAGGCATTAGCATCAAAATTGAGGCATTAACATTAAATTTAGGATAATCAAATCTATTTTTAGTGATATCATCACTAAAAGGTTAACCTTCCACCTTTAGGTTTTAGTTTTGAATCAAAAAATAAGTTTTAAAGCATTAGAACCTAAATATTAACCCATCAAAATTAATCCGTTGGCAAAAAAACGGTACCGCAATTTTATTTTTTCTTAAATCATGTTCTACATAAAACTGGGAGAACGCCAGGAGAACATTACGGGGAGAACCCCTAGCAAACCCTTTCAATAAAATATCTATTTTACCTTCTTTTTTTTTTTTTTTTGCTTCTTCAATGCATATGGTATTTTACAAAGAGAAATGCTTTAGTGCAATATAATGCCCACATTTGGCCAATTTTTAGTGACGTGACAGATGGATAATCACATGAAATGGATGATTGAAATTTGAAATTTAAATTTCAATTCTCTCTCCCTCACTAAATATGACCAAATGTGGGCATTATATTGTATTATAGCATATCTCTTTTACAAATTTAAAGAGCCATTTTAGATAAAAATGTCATTTGACTCTTTCTTTGAGAATGCTCTAAGAAGTCAGTTGGAAGGTCAAAGGTGCATTAGTCATATATCTTTGATTAACATAAAAAATGTTTTAATACTACAACTTTTACTACAATAATAATAATAATAATAACTCATGAGCTTTGATATATTCACACACTTTTTTTAGGGGGGAGGGAGATTCGAATTAGTGATCTCCACTTTATTAAGTGTGGTCCCAGCCGATTGAGCTACCTCTTGGGGACTATTCACACACTTTTCATTTCATATTCTATGACAGTATGACTAGAGAATTAAAACAGAGGATCTCTACTCTCTGGACTCTAGGCCTTGAGTAAGAGGGTTGGATAATAATAAAATTTGGGATTGAGTGTTTCTTATCTTTTTTGTGTTGTATTTATTAATTGAATTTTTTTGTGACTTGAAGATTTAAGTATTTTTGTCGAACAACGTAAATATTATATCTCTTATGTTATAATTTATTTATCTACTTTTTTTTTTATTGTTCCGATATTTTAATTTATCAGCACACTATATGTAGGGGTGGAACTATTTCTGGGCTTGGGGGGACCTAAGCCTGGTTCTTCCCCCACAAAAAAAAAAAAAAAAAAAAAAAAAAAAAAACCTTTAAAAATTAACATTTTCCACCCAATAATATATATTTTTTTGAAATTTGTCCCTCCAAACTAAATATTTTAGTTCTGCCCTCAACTATATGAGACAGATATGTATGAAAAAGAGCTGTAATGACACGATTATGCAATAATGATGAAATAATCCGGTGGAATCATCATTAAATCCAAACAGATATACCTACTTTTCAGCCATCAGATTCAAACTGACCCCCAAAAACAAAATTCCAGACAGGGCATTTCTACAAGTCTACGCCACTTGAGATTTCTGTCATTGTAGATAGTTTAGACACGGCATTTATACTCACCCCATGATATCATTTTACAAGAAGGCAAGCTAATTATTGCATAGAAGCAATGGAAACAGGAGGGGAACTGAGCAGTGAGGAACCATTGAGCATAGAACAAGGTCAAACAAAGGGCAGTGAGAATCATAAGTATGGTCTTACTTCTGCTCATACCACAGACCATGGTATGTTCGCTCTATTTCTTCACAAATTACAGTCTTTCAAGTTCCACTGTCTATGTTTTGATCATGTTTAGTGATAAAAGATTTAAGTTTATGCCTTAACTGGATGGATGCCTAGCTATTAACTGGCATGAATTTATAGATTCATGGCAACAAGTGGGATTGCTGCTAGTGACAGGCTTCAGCTGCGGATGGATACTATGTTTTTCAAATCTCATGTTGGTGCCTTTGGGTTGGACATGGGGTATCATATGCCTGTTTGTTGTGGGGCTCTTTTCTGCCTATGCTAACTGGCTCTTGGCAGCATTTCACTTTATTGATGGTCAGAGGTTCATTAGATACAGAGATCTTATGGGCTTTCTTTTTGGTGAGCCTTTCCACATGCCAACAGAAAAATGCAATGGGACAGACAAATAGAAGTAGATTATTTATTTGTCTCTTTCTGTTCTTAGGCAGAGAAATGTATTACATCACTTGGGTGTCTCAATATTTGACCTTCTTCTTGGAAACATGGGTTTCATTCTCCTCGGTGGTAAAGCACTAAAGGTATATTTAAATAATTTCAGATGGTAAAAAGTAAATGCAAATAGGGGTGCATATTATTTGTTTCTTCTTGTGTACTAACGCACCTATTTTTGGTTGTTTCAATGGAAGCAGGAGATCAATTCAGAACTTAGTGACTCACCTTTGAGGCTCCAATATTTCATCATCATCACAGGAGCAGCCTACTTCATATTTGCACTTGTTATTCCAACAATGTCTGCGATGAGAAGTTGGCTTGGAGTCTCTACCATCCTCACTTTCACTTTCATCACCATCATTCTGTTGGTATTGGTTCATGATGGTAAAGATATCATTTGCTTTCAAACTCTTTCCTCTTCAAAATTATGGAGTCCTGTACCATTTATGCACGTATCTATATACTTAAGCAGGCTAAACAGTGAATTAATTCTTTTTGAAGGGAAATCTAACAAAAGTAGAGATTATGAGATACCTGCTGGAAGTAAAGTGGGCAAAGTTTTCAATGCCTTTGGTGCAATTTCGGCCATTATTGCTTGCAACAACTCTGGCATGCTACTAGAAATACAGGTTAATACAACCAAAGATGAATCTCAAAGAGGACGTTTGTCTAAATATCTATAATTCACTTCAATATCTGTGTGTTCACCATGCAGTCAACTTTGCGAAAGCCAGCAGTCAAGAACATGAGGAAAGCCCTATATGTACAATATACCGTGGGGCTCCTTGTCTACTACGGTGTGATCATTGTAGGGTACTGGGCTTATGGGTCAACGGTATCTGTATACCTTCCTGAAGAGCTAAGCGGTCCTAAATGGGCCAAGGTCATCATTAATTCTGGTGTCGTTCTACAGTCTATAGTCTCCCAGCATGTAAGATTTTTGACTTCTTTTTAATATCAAGTTCAGATTTATCCATTGTCTGCAGAATAAGAATCTCCTCAGCCTTGAACTACGGGAAAATCGAATGGTCTTGACCTATGAAAGTTCTATTTGGAGAGCCTTATATCACCAAGATAATTTTAGCCAGTACATAAAAATTCAAATTCTATCATAATAAAGCTAAAAGATCGAAGCAATTAATACAAATATATGCCACCTTAGAGTCTACCCCCGGCCCTAGGAAGGTGAAGGGTAGAAGGGAGCTTATGAATTTAGAATGCTCTATCAACTATGATGCTAAGGGATGATTCTCTAGGCAGAGGAAATGCAAGACTCACGTTTTCTAGTGTTAAGTGTCTCGAGGGGCTTTTGGACTTTCTTGTCATGTGGGTTTGAGGAATTAGGTTCCTTGCTTGTTTGGAACGTCTTGCATATATTGTCTGTGTACTTAAGGGCACTTCACACGTTTTAATCAAATGCATTTCTTGATTATAAAAAAAAAAAAAGAAAAAAAAAAAAAGAAAGAAAGAAAATTAATACAACTATATTTAGGACCCTTATGGTTAACTTGATCCTACATATCAGTCTTATGATTATTCTCTAGTTACTGCTATGACTTACAATGATTTCTCGGCTGAACTCTTGTCCCTTGTTTTGATGATGAACTCAGGTATTTGTCGCCCCAATTCATGAGACACTTGATACTAGGTTCCTCAGGCTCGATGAAAGCATCAATTCGAAAGAAAACATCAAACGTAGATTCCTCCTGCGAGCACTCCTCTTCACATTCAATACATTTGTGACAACAGCTTTTCCTTTCATGGGGGATTTTGTAAACTTATTAGGATCATTTACGCTCATCCCCATAACCTTTATCTTCCCAAGCCTGATTTTCATCAAGGTAATACATCTATTTTGTGCTGCTTTACAAGAAAGTTTAAAGAATATAAAGTAATCAAACTTGAACTAAATCGTGCTTGCTTTATCACTCTGACAGGTGAAGGGAAAGACAGCAAGAGTGGAAAAGAAGGTGTGGCACTTGTCCAACATTTTTCTCTTTTCCCTCCTTACCGTAGCAACCACGTCTTCTGCAGTTCGAATAATTATTGAAAATATTCGGGAGTATAATTTCTTTGCAGATGCATAAATATATGTATGTTAAGTACCATATATTATTTTATGGTTGCGCCCGTTTACATTTTGAATGAATATACATTATTTATCAAAAAAACAAATACTACTATGATAATTGACTGCAGCAAGGTCCCTTATTTGCAGAAAAAACATTTGCAAGGAACAACCGTTTCAAAGTGGCAAATATAGTGGAATGTGTAAACTAATTTTCCTTTTTGATTAGAAAAAGAGCTTCTATGCACACGCACATCCCTGACACAAGACCAAAAGGATGTTGATGAGTTTACATTTGTCACTAAGATACAATATTTTACGTTTGCCACTAAGATACAATATTTTATATTTGCCACTAAGATACAATATCCCAATAGTTGATTTCATCTGCTCATCTCATTCCTCTTATTTGATAAAAAATTATTAGTTTATATTAAACATTAATAAGTCATTATTGCGTACGTGGCTTAGCCACTTTTATTGACTACCAAACATTAATAAGTCATTATTGTGTACGTGGCTTAGCCACTTTTATTGACTACCAAGAGAATTTTGTAAGGTGCATCAATTGCACATCTTTGACCAATATTAATGGCTGTGTTTGGGAAGGGATTGGATTGGAAGAAGTGGATTGGTATTGTAGCAGATTTGATTGATATGAGGAAAAAAGTAAGAATGTTTTGTATAGAAAAGTGAAATTTTTTGTTCTGTAATGATTTTTTTATTTGAAAAGTGATAAAAAGTAATTGATGTGATATAAAAAGTAAGAATATTGGGATTGATTTTGAGAAATTTTTTTTTGGGAATTTTCCAAATCCAATCCCATCCATTGGCAAACAAGGCCAATCTTCCCATGAAATTTAAGTTTACAGACAATTTTCGCGATCTGAGCACTAGTAATATACTCTCTAAATTTCATTTTTTTAAAAAAATGTTGAAAAAACTCTTATAAAAATTCATGCAATGGACTTCTTTAGTGTCCCCTAAAGGAACCAAAAGTGCCAGCACTTTTACTTCTCTTACTATTATTTTAATAACTAAAAATGCATTATCTTTTCTCGATTTTTCCTAACATTCATTTGAAAGAGTATTTAAAGGATATAAGAAAAAGATAAGAAAAACTATTGTATAATTTATTTGAGTAAGAAAGTAAAAAATAGTTTAATTTTCTAAATTTAAAGAAAATATAAAAGAAACTCTGCCTAGTGCTCTAACAAGCTAATTTCACAATAAATGCAAAATCCACCAAACCTTGGTTTCCTTTCCTTTTTCTGTCTTCTGCAATTAATATTCCGAGTTTTGAGCGATTAATTTGTATGTTCCAATGTTCCATATAACGTCATGTCAAAAAAAAATGTTCCATATAACGTTAGGAATAATAAATGAGAATGCTATCAGAAGACATATGATATGAGACAAATATGTATTAAACTGAACTGTAAATGATACGATGATGTTATGAGAAACAAATGCAGGCATCGATGATTGCGCTTAATGGCACGCAGATACGCCAAAGATGCAATGCAATAATGATGAAATAAATAATGATGAAATAATCAGGCGGGATCTTTACTAAACCCAAAAAATATACCTAAAGCCACCAAACTGACACCCCAAAAACAATTGGGAGTTCGTCGTATATGGATGAGGGTCAACAGGAGTACAGGACGAGGCCCAAAAAAAAAAAAAAAAAAGGGGGTGGGGGGACAGGCTACACGACGAGAGTGCTGTAATTCTAGATATTTTAGATAGGCCATTTATACAAGTATATTTTAGAGTGCTGTAATTCTAGTTCCGCCCTCGACGACAGATATGTATGAAAAAGAGCTGTAATGACACGATTATGCAATAATGATGAAAAAATCCGTTGGAATTATCATTAAATCAAAACCAATATGCCTACTTTTCAGCCATCAGATTCAAACTGACCCCCAAAAACAAAATTCCAGACACGGCATTTCTATAAGTCTACACCACTTTTTTTTTTTTTTTAAACAATAAGTCTACACCACTTGAGATTTCTGTCATTGTAGATATTTTAGACACGGCATTTATACTCACCCCATGATATCATTATAAAAGAAGACAAGATAATTATCGCATCGAAGCAATGGAAACAGGGGGGGAACTGAGCAATGCGGTAGCATTGAGCATAGAACAAGGTCAAACAAAGGGCCGTGAAAATCACAAGTATGGTCTTACTTCTGCTCATACCACAGACCATGGTAGGTTTTCTCTCTTTCTTCACAAACTGCAGTCTTTCAAATTCCACTGTTTTTGTTTTGTTCATCGTTTTATGCTCTACTTCTGTCTGAAGATGTTGGGAAAGTCAGAAAGGCATCTGGGTTTTCTTTCTGCTTCATGAGTGAAGCCCTTAAGTGGATGCCTAACTATTAATTGGTATGAATTTATAGATTCATGGCAACAAGTGGGATTGCTGCTAGTGACAAGCTTCAACTGTGGATGGATACTAAGTTTTTCAAATCTCATGTTGGTGCCTTTGGGTTGGACATGGGGTATCATATGCCTGTTTGTTGTGGGACTCTATTCTGCCTATGCTAACTGGCTCCTGGCAGCGTTTCACTTCATTGATGGTCGAAGGTTCATTAGATACAGAGATCTTATGGGCTTTCTTTTTGGTGAGTTTTACCACATACCAACAGAAATGTAATGGGACACACAAATAGAAGTAGATTACTTATTTGTCTCTTCTTTTCTTAGGTAAAGAAATGTATTACATCACTTGGGTGTCTCAATATTTGACTCTTCTTCTTGGAAACATGGGTTTCATTCTCCTCGGTGGTAAAGCACTAAAGGTATAGGGGTGCATATTATTTGCCTCTTCTTGTGTACTAAAGAAAGCTCCTAATATTCTTGGATGTTTCAATGGAAGCAGGAGATCAATTCAGAATTTAGTGACTCACCATTAAGGCTCCAATATTTCATCATCATCACCGGAGCAGCCTACTTCATATTTGCGCTTGTTATTCCAACATTGTCAGCAATGAGAAGTTGGCTTGGAGTCTCTACCATCCTCACTTTCACTTACATCGCCATCCTTCTGTTGGAATTAGTTCACGATGGTATAGATATCCTTTGCTTACAACCTCTTTCCTCTTCAAAATTATGGAGTCCAGTACCATTTATGCACACATATATCTATATACTTCCGCTAAACAGTCGATTAATTATTTTTGAAGGGAAATATAGCAAAAGTATAGATTATGAGATACCTGGAAGTAAAGTGGGCAAAGTTTTCAATGCCTTTGGTGCAATTTCGGCCATTATTGTTTGCAACACCTCCGGTTTGCTACTAGAAATACAGGTTAATATAACCAATGACGAAGTTAGTCCAAATATCTATAAATTCACTTCAATATTTGTCTGCTCACTATGCAGTCAACTTTGCGAAAGCCAGCAGTCAAGAACATGAGGAAAGCCTTATATGTACAATATACCGTGGGGCTTATATTCTACTACGGTGTGAGCATTGTAGGCTACTGGGCTTATGGATCAACGGCATCCGTATACCTTCCTGAAGAGCTAAGCGGTCCTAAATGGGCCAAGGTCGTCATTAATTCTGGTGTCATTCTACAGTCTATAGTCTCCCAGCATGTAAGATTTTATTTTCTTTTTTCTTTTTAAGATCTAGCTCAGATTTATCCATTGTCAGCAGGATAAGAATCCCCTCAGCCCTGAACTATGGGAAAATCAAATGGTCTTGACCTATGAAAGTTATATTTGGAGTCTTTTATCTTTTCTTGAAATAGCATGTTTGGGATTGCGGAAAATAGAGAGTTTAAAGTCAAAAAGAATCTTTTAGAAAAGGCTTCATTTTAAAGCTTTTTTTCAAAAGTGTGTTTTGGCTCTTTTTAGAGTGAGAGTCAAAGAAATATTTTTGAAATTTTTTACAAAATATGTAAGCTTTTTGTTTGGCACAACTCTTTAGGTACTAAAAGTACTTTTTAAGCTCCATAACGCAATCCTAAACGGGTTTAAGATGATTTTAGCTAGAACATAAAAATTCAAATTCTATCTTAATAAAGCTTAAAGATCAAATCAGTTAATACAGCTATATGAAGGACTCTTATGGTTAACTTGATCCTACATTTCGCTCTTACGATTATTCTCTAGTTACTGCTATGACTTACAATGATTTTTTGGCTGAACTGTTGCCCCTTGTTTTGATGATGAACTCAGATGTTTGTCGCACCAATTCATGAGACGCTTGATACTAGGTTCCTCAGGCTCAATGAAAGCATCAATTCAAAAGAAAACATCAAACGTAGATTCCTCCTGCGAGCACTCTTCTTCGCATTCAATACATTTGTGACAGCAGCTTTTCCTTTCATGGGGGACTTTGTAAACTTGTTAGGATCATTTACGCTCATACCCATAACCTTTATCTTCCCAAGCCTGATTTTCATCAAGGTAATTTATCTATTTTGTGAAGCTTTACAAGAAAAATTGAAGAAGATAGAAGTAAACTCAAATTAAATCGTGTTTGCTTTATCACTTTGACAGGTGAAGGGAAAGACAGCAAGACTGGAAAAGAAGGTGTGGCACTTGTCCAACATTTTCCTCTTTTCCCTCCTTACAGTAGCAACCACGTCTTCCGCTGTTCGAATAATTATTGAAAATATTCGGGAGTATAATTTCTTTGCAAATACATAAATACCTGTAAGTTAAGTACCATACATGTTTAATCTTCACTGTATACGACTATGACAATTGACAGCAGCAAGGTCCCTTATTTGCATAAAACATTTGTAAGGAACAACAATTTCAAAGTGGCAAAAATAATGGAAATGTGTAAACTAATTTTTTCCTTTTTGGTTAGAAAATGACCTCCTATGCACACATCCCTGATACAAGACCAAAAGGATGTTGATTAGTTTAGATTTTCCACTAAGATACAATATTTTAGGACCTGGTAGTAGGTTCATTCTGGAGATGATCTATCACTAGGCAAGACTTCAAAATGCTTGCTGAATTAATAGACAATAAGAAAATCACATTATTTTCTGAAATAATGTTAAAGCCGTCTCCAAATCTAAACATCATCTCTAAGGGATCTAATTGAAGCTTTGCCCTAGTTGAAACTTGAAACAAGTATCTGACCACAAATGTTTAGTACTCAGATCAGAAGCATCTGTAAGTCCTAGTCACTAGAGCCACAAATGGATCCTGTCTTGCCCCCCAATGGATCAGGTTTTGCAGGAAAAACAGTGAGTAATGCCCCTTTCTGCTTCTCATTCGAGTCTTCTCCCCACCAATCCATGGTAGGTAAATCTTTAGAACATCCCAGACGGACATCATTATCCTTTTGCAGAACAACATAATTTTCCGATATCCAAGCACTTAGGACACGAAGGTTTTAGTGAAAGATCTCCATATGCTACTTACAGTATTGCTTAAAAGTATTTAAATTGGACCTTATGTAAGTCTATAAACTTGAGAAAAAGGAACCCTGTTAGTTTCACAAATTTTATCTTCGGAGTAACTATGACTTAGGCCTTCCAGGTTGTCTGAAAGCAAGGTAATGGTTTGCATTATGAGGCATTATATGTTACATTCCAAGAACACACTGTGCTTCAGTGCCTCCGAGATACATGGCATTACCAAGTTGCCACTGGTATCATTATTATCAGAGTCCATATCCACAACATGGCTTTAGATACATGGCTTTCCATATTAACACCAACTTAATACAAGCAGGTAAAACAGAGCATAACCAAAAGTCAAAATAACACAGCCATATTTGTAATTTAAGAAACTCAAAACATTAATTCAAAAAATCTCGAACTATGTGAATTTAGACTGTGAAGTGCATTTCACTGGCGTAAATGTTGAGTCCATCATTACATTCAATACTAGGTCAATCTGTAAGTGATTAAGATAAACCTTACTGGTGACTAGTCATTTTGAGGTATTACATAAATGTGGCTAATGCATTTCCAGGTTGTGATGGTACATTTGAGTTACTAATGAAACTGGTTGCTTAAGAAAACAAACACGTAACATCCCTAGTAAGCACAGGTAAGCACTTACATAAATTCCTGTGCTTGAGCCATGTATCTATATCAAACACAGAGAACCGAACAGGGAAAGCTGGATCTTTGATTGGTACCTCCATATAAGCAATATGTAAGCCTCACTCTCCATGACAACAATGGCAATGTTTTGCCTTGGTATCTTTCCTGCTTCCTATAATTGAGTTCCAAAATAACACCTTTAGGGGCCAGTGAAAGAAAAACATAAGTGCGAAAAGAGTCCAATTAGTCACTTAATGGAAGCCTGGGTACCATTGGATAGAATTCACCCCACAATGGCAAGGACTTACTGGTCATGCATTATGTGTAACTTGCAGCATGCTGTGCCAAAGGAATCGGTTGACTGCCTTCAAGTCCTGCTGAACATGGAGCAGAATTTATGATTGTCTTGTTGGTACTTGCTTATTATTAAACATGCCACCAAGTTACCAACAAAGTTTTAGAAAGGAATTGCATAGGAGATCAACTGCACTGTATCCACAACTTCAATCTAATCTTCATATAACTCATCAAAGCCAAGGGTTCAATCTGCCACTTGGAGCAGAAGGTTTGCATTCTATTTTTCAGTTGACTGATTACAGCTCCCAAGAGTTTTGCTGTAAGTCTTTAAGTTCTTCATTTGCTTTCATTTTTTGTTGCAATCAGACTCAACCCAACTGCACCCAGGAAGTTTAATTACACGTCTCTCCTCCATTGCTTCCCGAATCAATTTGGCCTCATCCCACCGTTCCCTTGAGGCATAGATACTGATGAGAAGCATGTAATTCCCAGTATTTTCAGGTTCTAACTTGAAGAGTTGCTCAGAAACAATTTCTGCAATCTCAACATTTCCGTAAGTTCTGCATGCTGCAAGCAGAGCACCCAGTGCTCCAGGCTGTGGTCCCATAGGCATGCTTTTAACTAATTTGTAAGCCTCATCAAGTTTCCCGGCACGGCCCAGCATATCAACCATGCAAGCAAAGAGATTAGCATCAGGCTCAATTTTGTAATCTTTTATCATGCTTTCCCAATATCTCATTCCATCTTCAACAAGTCCCGCATGGCTACAGGCAGTCAATACTCCGACAAAGGTGATATGATCAGGCTCAACATTTTCTGCCATCATTCTCTGAAAGATCTCAAGAGCTTCAACGCCATGACCATGAGAAGCAAGACCTGTGATTAGCGCGCTATAAGAGAAGACATCCCGCCAAGGGATCTCCTCAAATATGCAGCATGCCCGTTCCAGGTTGCCACACTTTGCATGCATATCAACCAGAGCAGTAAGTACTGGTTCATTCTGCTCAATGCTTTCTTGATCCACATAAGATGCAATCCAATTTGCTATATCTGGTCGGCCTAATTGTGCCGATGCAGATATTACAGCGGTCATGGTGAAAGCATCTGGTTTTACACTTGCTTTTTCCATTCTCTGGAAAAGTGACAGTGCTTCACTTGGTCTCCCATTTTGTGCATACCCAGAAATCATGGCTGTCCAACAAACTAAACTCCGGTCCGGCATTTCATCAAAGAAAGCTTTAGCCAAATCTATTAATCCATTTTTAGTATACCCCACCAACATTGTAGTCCAAGAAACGGCATTTCTCTCAGGCATCCTATTAAAAATAGCACGTGCTGACCCCAGATCTCCACTATTTACATAACCCACAATCATTGCATTCCAAGATATCATATTCTTTATGGGCATCCTGTCAAACAAATCTTGAGCATTCACCATATCGTCCCCACCTCTCGCATGAGCTCCTAGAAGAGCATTATAAGACACAACATCATCTCTCACACCCATCTCATCAAACGTCCGACGTGCTCTTTCCAGCGCACCACATTTACCATACATATCAATCAAAGCATTCGAAACCGGAATACACGCACCAAAACCCGCTTTCACAATGCGTCCGTGGACCTCAATTCCAAGACAAAGATCGCTTAGAGCAGCACACGAGTTGAGCAAAAATGGGTACGTAAAATTATCAGGTCTAATCCCAAAACGAACCATTTGGGCGTACAGATTTATTGATTCGACACGAAGCGACGAGGTCTTGGAGAAAGCTCTGATGGCGTGGTTGAAGAGAGAGAGGTTTGGGTGAGAGAAAGTGGAGAAGACAAGACGGGTGTAGCGAGGGGAGGAGAGAGAGGCGTAGAGAGAGACAAGAGTGGAAGCCAAGGAAGCGTTTCGGTGGAGATTGAAGCGGACGATGTGGGCGTGAATTTGCTTGAGCTGAGAGAGGGACGAGCAAGATTTGAGCAGAGAAGCAGCGATGTCTGCTTTGTTGTTTGGGTGGTTTTTGAGAGCTAACATGTTGTTGCCTTCACAATGCTCGCAATTTTGAAAGTTCGTTGGTTTAACTGTTTTACTGTGTCTTTCCCGGGTTTTGTGAGGAATTTAAGGTCGTGTTTAGATCTTGAAAATAACTTTTATACTTCTTTTTTAAAAATAATTGAAATCTTATTAGGGCTCAATAAGAGCAAATCAAGAAAGGAGGGGAATTTCCTCCTTCCTAATAATACTACCATTACATGGTGGAATAGAATTCCACCAATATTTATCGGTGACATGGGTAACAGCAGCTCATCGTCAACAGATTATCCTTTCTTATTTTACACACATGTATATAAGTTAGTTTAGTTTGTTATATCAGTTGCTTAGTTATGTAAGTTGAAACTATTATGTTAGTTATGTTGTTAGATTATACTCTGTTAGTTCAGTTGTAAAACAAAGTATATAAACTCATGGGTACAAGCCTCTTTCGCTAAAATATGGGCACCAGAATTTGCACCCCTAACAACATGAATAAAACTCGATGTTACTAGTTCACTCAAATTACTTTTATACTTTATACTTGAGTAAATGTAAAATGAATCTTCGGGTAAATGTCCCTTTTGCGATCACTTCTTAAATTTTTAGAAATTAACTTCTTGTTTTTTTTTTCTAATTAAAAGGGTAGGCCGGGGAGACCAATTGTAGTTATTCTACCTGGACATGACCATAGTAGCACATATCCGCTAAGAGCTGCACATGAGGAGTTTAGACAGTTGAAACCGTAAACACTCCCTCCAATCCGATTAAGTGATAGCCTAACGAAGCCCCATCAAAGCATCAATGAGAACCAATGTAACTAATACTAATCAGGCATATGTAAGAATTTTCTATTGTAGAGATTCGAAGCTACACCTTAGTATATGCCCAACCACTTTGGGGAATTAAATTTGATTGTTTAGATTTTTTGCCCATTTTAAATGGGTCTTTCTGTGTTCTCCGTTCAATAAAGTGATGCATGTTAAAAAGTTTCTTCTTTTTTTTTTTTTTTTTTTTTTGCCATATTATATGAAAATAATAATTATTTACTTTATTATAAAATAAATATTAAAAATTTTAATTTTAATTTTTTTTAAAAATAAAAAATTTTAATTTTTAAAAGAAAGGGAGCCAACCATGCATCTCTAAAAGAAAAAGGGAAGGGGAGGAGGAGGAGGGCAGCCACCTCATAGGCCACCGACCAGCTTTGGAGGGCGGCTCGTGCAATGGCATGCAAACCACGAGCATCAATGGGACAAGCAAATCAACAAGCAATTCGCTCGTTAGATAACAATGAAGACATGGTGCAATTTGCAAAGGATAATATAACATTCCAATTATTCAATTATTCTCGACAAGGAAGTATGTGATAGCCCAATGACTCAATTGAGAGTGTATGAAATACAACAAAAGTATACTAATAATTAATCTCCACTTCGAGCGGAAGTAACCATAATACAAATCTCTGCTTAGAGAATGGAGTATCAATCTGGCCATCTTAGTAATCTTTAGCAAAAACTAAACATCATATATATATATATACACAACATTATATACCCAAGTAATAGATATATATATTCATGAGCAAATCAAGTGATCGAGTAGAGGCAGGGGAGAGTCTGGATGCCGTACGTGAAGGCCATGGCCCATAAAAGATCTCTCACCAAACAGATCACTCATATACCGAGCCTGCCCATTCTTTAACCTCTCCAAAGCCTTCCTCCATGACGTCCATGCAGAGAAACAAAGCCCTTTGAAGGATTAATTTAACTCAAAAGAAAATTACATGCAGAGGATTAATTAGTGTGCATTGCCATGCACCAGAACTGATAAAAAGTAACATCAAACATGAGACAGACCCAATCAATCTCCCTCTCCTCTTAAATCATACGGTAACTAATCAATCACCGGCTGAATTGAGTTATATTTACATGAATGATAATTTGATAGTAATTTCAACCTCATATGTTTTACTCTTCTGTTCTGTTTTTTACCTTCTTTTTTTCTTTTTCTTTTTTATATCTGCAGTGACACCATTTGTTCTGAAATTTTTGATAAAAAATAACAAATAGGTTTAAATATATAGTTAGATTGCACTCAAGAATACAGTCATGCAACTAAACATTACATCTTCAGGAGGATTTCTCAACGTTTGGAAAGGTTAGGTTAATTACTAATTACATCTTCATGATTTGTGTGTTATTTTTTAAACAATTTTTTGATGGGCCCACCAAGTCAGCAGCCCAAGTCAATTGTGATAATCAAATATAATATACAGGTTTTTTTTTAAGGGTTTCAAGGGACTATATTCATGTAAAACAAGCCTTACATGCATTTTCTATTTGATGTAAGAGAATATATCAGAATTATATCTTAATCTTGTATTATTTAACGCTGTATATATATTGTTATTACTGTGATATTATTGAAAATCAATGAGCTTAATTACTAAGCTTTTCTAACCGCTAAAAAGTAAATTATGGACAAAATAAATAATTAAGATTATTTCATGGATACTTTTTTCTTATTATTTTACACCAACATTGTGTAAAAGCTTGGTATATGAGTTATATATATAGTACAATTTTCAGACATTTTAATTCACAAAACTTTGATTTCCATCTCTGAATTCAAAATTTATTAATACTAATTCATTCAAGAATCATAATAAGACACTAGCAAAATTATGTGACCATCCAAATGCTACTGTCAACATTCATTAAATACAAATGAACAATGTATCAAAATGAAATAACCATGATTGATCACACTATTTTTACTTTCTTTATATGTATAAGTTTGAGTAATTTTAGAAGTCATTCCAAGAATAATTTGGATCTTAAAATTACTATTTGATCAAAATTCAATAATGATCAATTATAAACTCAATTGTGATTTTAAGAGCCACATAAATCTTGAAGAGACACAAGAAGAATTTGTAGCATTACTCGTATAAGTTGGTAATGGGAATAATTTTTTTTTTACTCAAAACACTTGTTTGAGATATTGGAGAAAACCATAATTTGCTTGTTGTACCCTTTAATTTATTCTTGGCGACTTTTTTCACCCAGCTGTTTACAATCTAGTCCAACCTCCCCAGCACCTCCACCCATTTAAAGGCTTCCTCCGGAGACTCGTACAATCCACGAGCCTACATAAACTTTTCTCTAATTCTTGCATTTTAATTATATCCAGTCCAGAAGGCCTATTAGTTGAAATTGGTTCCCATCTTCCACCTGGTGGATTCCCAAATGGTTGGATGCCCAAGTCACCGTTGAGAAAATCACTGTTGCTGTTGAGAGAAATAGCCATGACCATCAATAGCACTCCATGTTTGAAGTTCTAGGGTATGAGACTATGCCCTAAGGAGCCCCCAGGAGATGGCAGAGGTGGTTTAGGTACTACGCTTGGCAAAGGTCGGCCTTTCCTTTGTGATGTATGACAACATTTATCAATATTTTCGGTGAAAACATAAACAAGAAAATTATCAAAAATAATATTGGAGTAGTGCCGTTTGATCAGAATATTACCCGTTCTTGGACAATGGAAGTACAAAATGAAATAGAGAGCCCATACAGTCTGAATGCGCTGCAAAACAGGTTGTTTACAACATCCAATAGGGATGCGCCACATCAGTAAAATGCACAGCATAAAATAGATAGGAAAACACCATAAAACAACCTAATCTTTTAATATTAAAAAACAAAATCCCCCAACTCACCCTCATCTCAAGTTGCAGATTTTCTTCTTGCATCATCAAGGGAAACAACACAGAAAACCCAATTCTTGCATTTTGTTGTTGGATTGAACCAACCCAAAAAACCCACACCCATTGGAATCCAACCAAATTCTTGCATTCATCGCCCTTTGCTTCTTGCCAGATCAAGAGAATGAAGGAAGAGAGAGAGAGAGCTAGGAGAGGGACGGAGATAGTGAGGCGAGAGAGATCGAGAGAGAGGCGGAGAAGCAGAAAATGACCCACGCATGGCCACAGCGGCACGTCAGAGCACGCCTACTGTCCGGCTAGTTCATGCCGGACCTAGGCTGGGTCTGGCCAGTTTCTTTCTCGTTTATGCAATTTTTCGGGTGTATTTGTTTTAGAGTAGTTTTGTGCAATTGTTTTGCTTTATCTAAGGTGGCAACATATCAATGGATGCTGTAAAACAACTCTTTTACGCCTCATTCGGACCAAAGTTAAACTCAATGAAATATTGTCACAATTCTCTCTGATTGTCAATTTTATATTAGGATTTTATTTTAAGATAGAAATTTCCTCCAAACTAGTCTGGAGGAAATATCATCCAACCTATTTAAAATAGTGTCAAGTGTCTATAAACATTAAAACGAACATAAAATTCTAAATGTCATTAATAACAGCTTACTAACTTAGACTAACGTTTTAAATGTTTATCTACACTTGACACTATTTTAAATGGGTCGAGGGATATTTCTTCCAAACTGGGTTAAAGAAAATTTTTGTCCCTTATTTTATTTTATTAGGACTTTATTTAATTTCCTTACTATGATATATATGCTATTTGCAACGAGTTCTACAGTAAGAAAAATCTGACTTTTTAATTTGGTATTGGTATTGGCTACCAAGGGCATGCAAGTAGACCATGTAGTTTCTCGCCCTCTATAAAATTCGACAACCTAATAATTTAATTTTAACGGATTGAATTTAGTTTATCCAACACCTTGCCTCCAGCGAGGCCTAGGCTTTTCATTCTCAAATGATGAGGCTGCTGCAGGCAATATTGTTTGGCTAATGATGAACAAGGACAGGGCTTTTGAAACTCGATTTGTAGGCTCTGCACATGCTAAATTAATCATCTTTATTATCAAGTAGATCGAATTAGATAAAAATCCAAATATAACGGCTACAAATTATGAGTGGCACTTTACTAGCTCTAGTTCACTCATGGGAATTTATGCCGCGTAATAATTAATTAAACTGGTGCTTAATTTCTCTTACTAATCATCAAATTTCCTCAAGCATTTATGAACTTCACCCACTGAGATATGCTTGGAACTCCTCCATTCACTACGGTGAGCATGTAATAACCAGAGGGTGCAACATTAGGAGATGGAGGGGCCTCCACCACTGCATTTACCCGTCCATCTTCAGCCCTCACCATGCTCCTATACCTCAGCTTTAGCAACCTTTGGTTCATAGAGATTGAATGTGTTGTAAACGGAGGCGCATAAGCGTTGAACTCCACGTCATTGCTCGGCCTCCGTCCTAACCAAAACTCGACGCTGAACTCTCCTCCATGTCTAACACCAATCTGCCCATGAAGGCCAGTACCATAGCTTATTGTCACGTTATCCGGCCTGTAAGTATGGTATTGCCTCCCCATGTAGTGCGGCACAAATGCTTGTAACCTAAGTTCTGTTGGGTAGGGCACGTTTCTAAATGTGTACCTGTTAAAATATAAATTGGATGATTAGATTTGTTCCATTTTTTTTATTAGCTTATATTTTTAGAATAAGTGGTGATTTAATGATACCTATTGTGAGGGTTACCGCCGGCAACTAGGACCCTCCCGTCGGGTAAAAGAACAGCCGATGAATGATACATTCGGGCTATTCTGGTGGACCTCAGGACTGAAAACCTTCTCCCAAGAGTAGCGTTTGGTTTGTAGAGGTATGGTTCGAGGGAAGCATTTCTTGCATTGTCCCATCCGGCGGAGCCGCTTCTTGCACCGTTGATGATCAGGACATGGCCGGTCGGGAGGATGAGCATGTCGTTTAGGAGACGGGGACCGGGCATGTATTCCATGTTCCATTTGTGTCTGTTCCCTGATATCACCATTCTTCCACATGAGCTCAACGCCTTCAAGTATCTCCTTTCATTAGCGGCTCTAAAAGCTCCTCTAGTTGAGCCTCCGCACACCATGACTTCCACCCTCTGGAACTTGTTTCTGTGGTCTAGCGGAAGAATCACCGATGAGCCGGAGCTCGGATAGTTCCTCGACCCATTGCCGGGAATCCGAGGGAAGGTCTTGACAACCTTATTCTGCCTGAAATTGAAAAGGATCGAATCCCGGTTGGCAAAAATGAACAGGTTGCCATCGGAAGAAAGGTGAAGGAAGGGATAGAGGTTGTTTCCTCCAGCATCTCTGTCATATGTCCGGTGCAAGAATGGAAGATTAAAAGAGCCTTCACTAGGAGACCTTTTCGGAACAAATTCATAAGTAAATACCCTTCTTCCACCGACGACAATCGCCCGATCATGCCCGGGGAGTAATTGATTGGAAGCATACCAGCGATCATCTGCCAACGATCTCTTCGATTGCCTCCAATCGCATACGTGGTCGGCACATGGCCGGAAGTATCGGATGCGTCGAGAGCCGCGGCCGTAGCCACCGGTTTGTTGAAGTGTTCCGTTGCTCAAGAAAGAGCCCGAGGAGCACCAGGTATCAGTAGAAAGGCTCAAAGGCCTAATCCTGTTCCTGGAAACATCGTACTCAATGGAGTGAGCATAGCATGAGGAGTCATCCAAATCAGCTCTAGAGCTGCCGGTGCACCTTCCTCTGTTTGAATGTCCCCGGAGCCGGTACCCAGACCGGCCTGATTGGGTTTGATCAAACAGCATGACAGTGTTGTGGTGGGTGAGTGCCATGTGCATCGCCACTACGCCGGTGTTGCTCAGAAGAAGCTGCCATTGCCCTTTGCTCCCCCCTCCGGCGGCCGCTCTAGGAGCAGGTACTGCACCACTGATTCCAACGGAAAGGATTAACAGAAATATTGTAATGACCATATTATAGCGTCGCTTGTCAGCCATGTTATACAGATTGTTGAATGTGTAATATATATGGAGTGAAGTTGTTTATATATAAATATATATATGTAGTTGTTTTTTGGTTCAAGCCGATCAACTAGGCATTCATCCGCCTGCACTCAAGAAATGGGAACAATCACGCATTTGGAGACAAAGAAATCCCGCTGAAATTCTGTCTCTCTTCATCCTAAAATATTTTACAATTTTTAGGCAAAACAATCTTGCTGTGACAGAAGTTGGGGAGGGCTTTGGTGGCAAAACAATCTTGCATGCACCATGCATGCACGCTAGAAACCAATATCATATTCCTAAGGATTCTCTGGATTTATATGCCGAGTCTTTGAATGAGCTGCAGCATCCGTTCGATTCTCAGATAACTACGCCTTCGATCAGCTCTAACCAGGAGGGAGCGCAGGCTAATAAGTAGAACCTTGGGTAGGTGGCTCTATGTGAAATTTAAGTATAAAGAATATATAAGACAACCATAACCGAACTCATTTAACTAAATGGGTTAGAGTATCCATCAATTATAATTCGTTAATTTTGTGTCGGGTACGTAGATTGTGTCAAAAATTGTATCAATATTCCTAAATGTTAGTGTTGGTTTGAGTCGTGTCGAGACATGAATACAAAACTATANTTTTGGTTCAAGCCGATCAACTAGGCATTCATCCGCCTGCACTCAAGAAATGGGAACAATCACGCATTTGGAGACAAAGAAATCCCGCTGAAATTCTGTCTCTCTTCATCCTAAAATATTTTACAATTTTTAGGCAAAACAATCTTGCTGTGACAGAAGTTGGGGAGGGCTTTGGTGGCAAAACAATCTTGCATGCACCATGCATGCACGCTAGAAACCAATATCATATTCCTAAGGATTCTCTGGATTTATATGCCGAGTCTTTGAATGAGCTGCAGCATCCGTTCGATTCTCAGATAACTACGCCTTCGATCAGCTATAACCAGGAGGGAGCGCAGGCTAATAAGCAGAACCTTGGGTAGGTGGCTCTATGTGAAATTTAAGTATAAGACTATATAAGACAACCATAACCGAACTCATTTAACTAAATGGGTTAGAGTATCCATCAATTATAATTCGTTAATTTTGTGTCGGGTACGTAGATTGTGTCAAAAAATTGTATCAATATTCCTAAATGTTAGTGTTGGTTTGAGTCGTGTCGAGAAATGAATACAAAACTATATAAATTAACAATAACCTGACCCATTTAATTAAATGGATTAAGCCCTTCAATCCTAACCTACTAATTTTGTATCAAATTCATATATTAGGTTAAAATTGTCAGCCCTACTGTATATGTTGGACACTAAAGATGAATTTTTTTTTTTTTTTAAAAAAAAGATAAATAAAATTGAGGTTGAGATAATATGGTTAATCTTTTCGAATACAGAAGTCTTAAGAGCTGCAATTTTGACAAATTTTAACAAAGTCTATGGGGTTGTTTGGTAAAGGGGTAGGAGTATGCTTTATTACTATTCATCATAATTTTCCAAAAAAATCAACATAAAAACATTCTACTTTTTCACTTTTTATATCACATCATTTATTCTTTATTACTATTCAAATAAAAAAATTACTACAAAGCAAAACATTTTCACTTTTTCATACCACTTTTTTTATTTTTTAATACCAAACATTATTACTTTTTTTTTTTCACATCAATCTACATCAACTACAGTGTCTGAGCCAAACCTTTACCAAACACCCCCTAAGACAAGTTTGAAATGAGCCCAGTGTTGGAAAATAATCTGGATGGTGAAAAAAATTTGTTGAAATAAAATAATATTAATTCAAAAAGTAATAGTAAGACCAGTAAAATACAAGAGATGAGAATTGAAGAATGAAAATATCTCACAATACTATATAATTGTGTAAGGGTGTTGTCCTTAAAGGTTGATTCGTGTCTCCCGAAGTGTTTAACTCGATACGATCGAACCCCTTGACATGCAATGTTCCAAGATTTTGACTATAAGAATATCTACCTTCTTCAAAAAAAACGAAAGAAAGAAAGATGAGGAGTAAGAGAGATATTCTCAAGTGCTCTATGTTGGAATTTATAGAAGGGAGTGTTAGCTTACAAAATAAGCTAGCATCCAACGGTCACAAGAATCAATCACCAACCGTGATAACATATGAGAGTGTAAAAGGCTAGTGTTGGAAAGTTCATAAGATTTTTGGGTGTTGTTTGGTAAACACCACGTCACGGCCCAAACACTGTTGATGAGTTGGTGAAAAACAAAATGAGAGTAATAATTAGTATAGAAAAATGAAAAAGTTTTTATTTTGGAGAAATTTTTTATTTAAATAGTAAAAAAGAAATGATGTGATTTAAAAAGTTAATAATATGATATAAAAGGTGAGAATATTTTGATATTAATTTTTTGAAAAAAAATGAGATGAATAGTATTTAGGAATGGGAGAGTGTTTAACGAACCCCTTTAATGTCGAATGACTTGTGCCAATTAATGGCACTAATAAAGTTTATTTCCAAGATAAATAAATAATCAAATTATTGGGAGTAGTTTCAAGACAAATAAATAAAATAAAGGAAAATAAGTGTTTAAAACAACTCCAACACCCAGGAATCAAATTGACATAGGATGCAATGGAAACATTAAACATACCACTATTGGCACGTCATCAACTTTGGTGATGTTCCACTTTTGCCACGTCACGTTTTTTGGTGATATGCCACTATTGACACGTCATCTTTTTTGGTGACGTGTCAATAGTGGCACGTCACTAAAAAAGATGACATGCTACACATGGCATGTCACCTTTTGGAGATTGATGAATTTTTTACGAGTCACGACCCACGTTGTCAGTGACACATCATCATCTCATTAGTGACGTTTTGAGCCCTTTACACGTTACCAATGGGCAGTCACTAAACACTAATTTTTTTGTAGTGACTAAATCTGATATTGTTCAGCTAAAGTCAACACCAAACTCTGAATCAGGAAGTAAATGGCAAAGTCTAGAGCCGAAGTTGAAGGTCGCCAACTATAGAGCATAGAGCTTTCAGCTTTATTCTCGTCAGCATGGTGCTCTGGCAGATGGGGCATGACTGAAGATATTCTCCACAAACACAAGTGAGAAATGCTATAGAATGCAAAACTTTTTTCCAAATTCCCTTTTGCCCAGATGACCATGTTCATTTAAAAAAAAAAACAATCCATACCTAGTTTTTTCTTGAACGGACCAGATCATTTGGGAAAGGAAATTTGCAAAAAAGTGTTGAGATCTTTAGAGCCCGTTTAGAATTGCATTAAAAAACTTAAAAAGTACTTTTAATATCTAAAAAGTTATGTCAAACAAAAACTGCCATGTTTGATAAAAAATTTTAAAAATTACTTTTTGACTTTTTACTTTAAAATAGCTAAAACGCACTTTAAGCAAAAGCTAAAAAATGAAGCTTTTGCCAACAGGGTTTTTTTATTATTATTATTTTTATTTAAACGCTCTATAACTCAAACACAATCCCAAACATGCTCTAATCACGTGTAAGCTTCAAAAATGCAGTGACACTACTACTAAATGCAAGCAAGAAACTGAACTTTTTACTGAGTGAAAATGAAAAATACTTATTGTGTATATGGCCCCAGGAATCCAATGGACATAAGATGCATTGGAGGCATACTTACGAATCAACAAAACATTGAAATATATATACAAGGAACAAGTATCTGATGAGTATCCCCTTCCCTGAATCTTCAGAGATCTGATACCCAATCCAGCTAAAACCAGTACCAAGCTGGGAAGCTCCCAACCAGGAAAGGGTTTGGCAAAGACTAGGAGCTGAAGTTAAAGAGGCCCAAAAATTTTCCTGAAGAACAGACACCAGTTAGTACAGCTTTATTCTGGTCTGAATGATGCTCCGGCAAATGGGGCATGACTCGAGATCTTCTCCGCATTCGCAACATGTCTGCAACTCAATAGAATCTGGGTCACACACGCATTCTTTCATCTAAGCTCCAAGAGGGATTTGAGAAAAATGGCTTAACTACATTACCTGATGCCCACAACCAAACGCCATGTCTTTTGGATTGGCAAGGCAAATGGGACAAAGCTGTGGAGATCACAGAAAAAGATAGGTTAAAAATTCCTCACATTGACTTGAGATCATGGATTTAGAAAACTCTACTCTTAGTCACATGGCGATCATTATTTAAAGAAAGCAATCGTGGAGGGTAAGTGTCACAGATGCAAATAGTCAATTCCAGAAATAGGAAGTGTGAATTACATGATTATCAGAGGCATGACTGGAAGGAGTAGCCGAGCNGCATTCTTTCATCTAAGCTCCAAGAGGGATTTGAGAAAAATGGCTTAACTACATTACCTGATGCCCACAACCAAACGCCATGTCTTTTGGATTGGCAAGGCAAATGGGACAAAGCTGTGGAGATCACAGAAAAAGATAGGTTAAAAATTCCTCACATTGACTTGAGATCATGGATTTAGAAAACTCTACTCTTAGTCACATTGCGATCATTATTTAAAGAAAGCAATCGTGGAGGGTAAGTGTCACAGATGCAAATAGTCAATTCCAGAAATAGGAAGTGTGCATTACATGATTATCAGAGGCATGACTCGAAGGAGTAGCCGAGCCACCAACTGTACGAGGTCCACCAGAAGAGGGTGCACTCGGACGAAAACTGCTTGAATGTGAAGGTTTTTTGGTGTTGAAAGAAGCTGCACCATACATAGGTGGGGGAAGAGAAACCCTGTCTATAGCATTACCCCTACTAACACTACATAAATAAATTGCAAATGAATTCTGTTACTGGCAGCAATAGCAAAACCATCAAGACCTTACAATAGAGAATCATGTATCGTTACCCCAATAAATTAAGCTCTAATGTTGCTTTATACTGTGATGGTATTTCCATCAAGGCTGCAAGAGAAAATTCTGCTTCTTTTCTGGGTCGGTCCATGTTCTTTGACATTATTTCGGTAAAATTCACAAACTGCAAAAGCCGAAAGAACGTACTATTTCTCAATCAAACATTGACCAAGAATAAGTCCAAATGATACAAGCTCTAATATAGACCAAAATGATATCCAAATACCAAGGAATACTTGCCTGGAAATTATCGAAGGCACGAGCAGGGATGTTATCATCAAATTGTCTCATCATCTCCCATGGTCCATCTCCAACCCCAACTAATACAATTGACAAAGGGTACTCACTGCAAATTAAAAGGCATATTAAAAAGTGTTTTTTATGCAGAGTATATGACCACAAACAAACTGCTATGCAATACCTCGCTTTCACAATTGCATCAACAGTTTTCCTTTCCTGTGGGCTTAGCTGGCCACGCTCAGTATCAACACTTCTTGTCACCTGTCCCATGGTTTCAAGGAATATAAAATAAACAAACTGAAATAACAAACATTGGCCAAAGACAAGCTGGCTGCTGTAGTATGTCTAACCAAAACTAAACTTTCAATTGCAAAATAAGCTTTTTAAATTTTTGTTTTTATTTTTATTTTTTTTTTTGAGGAAAAAAAAAACTTGTAAGTTACACACGCACCTAGTGGGACATGAACCCACAACCTCGCCCTCCACCTTGCTACAAAGGGAGGAGGTACCATTTGAGCTAAAGCTCATTGGTGTTGCAAAACATAGGTTTTCCAGCTGTAAGTAATACTATACTATTATAGACATTTTGCATTAAACTGGAACATGGATATAATCTTCTGTTAATATTTGTTAGCTCTAGCTTCCTTTAGCAAAAAGTTACATATCCAATTAGATATTACTTTGCTCTAAGAGTCTGCTTTAAATGCTAATACTTTCATCAATGAGGAAATCCGACAAGCTACTAGAACCATTGGGTATTTTATTTTTAGCCCCCGACAAAAATATCTCTGTGGCTGGAACTATTCATAAGATACTAGAACCACTCATAAGCTACTAGCAGATATGAATGGATGGGAAATCTATTTGATTAGCCCTTGACACAAATATCTCCAAATTCTTTTTTGATAAGTCAGTAAAATTGTATATAAAAAAGCATAAATTTAAAGGGGCGCAATTCAATTATACAGGGAGTATAACAAGGGTGCCTAAGTACACCAAAAAAAAAATCAAGCTCACTAAGAGCACCCACAAAAACCAAAAGAAACGCCCAACCAAAGCAACACCCTACCCAAAGGCAAACCTACAAAACCCCAACAAACCCCAAATAATCACCCCCACATCCCTAACGAATCAACCCACATCCCTAACCTCAAACCTCAAAACACCACCCTTGTCCACAAAATAGACGGAGCAAGCTATCGAAAGCCTTTTCTCTAGCTCTCTACGAGAAATCCTATACAGCTGAATAGCTTCCCTTCGTAAAGTAGACTTGGAACCAGAAGAACCCTTAGAATGAACAGAAAATGTAGGAGCATCCTCTAACACCGGAGGGAAAGAAAAATGTTTCCCTCACGCAACAGAAGCAACCGGCCTCCCCGGAACTACCCTAAAACTACTCGGAGCAAGAACTCTCGCCGAAGCACACCCTTTTCCCCTGCAACCCCCACCGTCGCAGACTGGGCCATCTCCGGCGAGATCTGGTCCAGTTCCAACATGAACTGAGTGTCCGGCACCTTCCCCGCCACACCCACCAGAACAGGAACCTCTTCAACCCCCACGGAAACAATCTGGGCGAGCTCCGGCGACGTCAGATTGATTTTAGAAGCCACCGTCGATGTCAGGATCGTCTCCGGCACAATCTGAGTGGAACCCATCAGGACAGAGCCCGCGTCGATCGTCACCGGCGAAATCTGGGCGACCTTCAGCGCCGCCAGGTTGGTAGAAGGAACGTCCGGCGACGTCTGGTTCGTCTCCGGCGACGCCAAGGCGATCTCCGCCAAACCTACCAAATCCGAACCCACATCGACCCCCACCGGCGCAATCTGGATGGGCTCCAGCGACAATAGAGATACCTCCGGCGACGTCCGGATCGTCGCCGGCGCGATCTGAGTGGATCCCAACAGGTCCGAGCCCGCGTCGATCCCCACTAAACTTCGTCGTCTCTCCGTAACTTCCCCTAAACTTCCTCGGAGCAAGAACCCCCGCCGAAGCATACCCATCTCCGGAGATAGATGACGGGTCGCAGAACTCGACTGCGCTGCCGAGACCGCCAAATCGGAACCTGCAACAGCCTCAATCGCACACACCTCCGGCGCTTTCTACGTGGAAGCCTTCCCCAGCCCCGAGTCATCGTTAGGCTTAACCCATGAGTCCGTCCGCCAAACGCCCATAGGACTTCCGCTTAAGCTTACTCCTCCTAAGAATAAGCTTGGGCTTCAAGCCCAACCGAGAGAAGACCCGGGCCATTTTTTTCCTCAAATCCCTCGAAGCTTTGATCTTCAGACCAAAATATTACCCGATCCACCTCAGCCCTCATCTTGGCAAGAAACTCCATCGCCAGACTCCTCAGCACCTCCATCAAGCATGCTCCGCCACCCATCGGAAGCCGTCTCCCTAATTCAGAAACCAGAGCTTCCATGCAAGACGACTTCATACCACCCAAGGGCGCGGCAATCACATCTGCATCGGAAGGCAGGCTACCATCTCCAAATTCTTGGTGCCCAATGAACTTTGTCTCTATCTCTTCGCCATGCTTTCTCTCAATTTTATATAACTATAGTCATTAATTTCACATTCTATTGTTATGACAATGCCATGCAACTATAACAATATCCTTACATATAATTCCTACGTTCCATGTTTGCTTGGCAAGCAGGTCAAGAGGTATAGAGTTATGAAAATTTTATTAAAGGCTACACTGAGAATGGCAAGTTCCAGACTTTCAATTCAGGAATTCTTTGGTCAAGAAATAGATAAGTACCCAAACAGAACGGAATCAAAAGAAAATTTTGACAATTTCTCAAATCTAGCACTTTCATTATTCAACATTAAAACCTTTCTTTTGCATCTGATTAGAAATCACATAATCATATTAGTACAGCAAGATCAGGAGTACAGCTACTTTGTAAAGTTTGTGCAGCTAGATCAAGAGTCTAGTAAATAGCCACAATGTACAGACCAGAGGCAAAGTACCTGCCCATCAGCTATTATCAGTAACACATGATACTGGCCACCACTTTGCTCAACAATAGTGACGGCCATTTCAATGATAGGGGCAAATGATGTTGGCCCTGTAACAGAAAAGGGAACAAAAGAATCGTAAGTGAAGACCAATTCAAAACAAAAGATGATAAGAATAGGTCAGATTCAAACCCGCAAGTCGAAGATGAGGGACCAATTCCCTATATCGTGTCAACACTTCTTCAAATCCATTACAAAATCTCTCATCTGAATAGAAACTGAAAACCTCTTGATCATGCGTTGATGCTGTCAATTTGTAGAATAAAATACAATCTCAGTTATCTAGAGGACAATTAAATACCAACGTAAGACCTCTATAGAACAAATACCATCTCCAAATCCATAACAGGGAATCAAGTTATCCTCATCAAACGAGGATAATGTTTTTCCAATAATAGATATTGCCTGCTCGTAGGGATTTTGTTCGTCTCCAATGTGATGCAAACTTCTCCGGTGGAAGGACCTTGCTCCTAAATGCAAAACAAAGTTAAGCATGTTTTACTAAAGCTTGAAATAAGGGTTTATATGCACCAATAGGAGGTCAAACCTGTCCACTCATTGCTCTTTGTGAAGTCAATACCAACAATAAGATTGGAAGATTCCAGGCCAGCGCGTGCCAATGCTTCAGTAACCTGAGGCAAGTATTGTATTTCATAACATCATAATACTAGTGATTAGCTAAACTACCAATATAGATATGCCCATCAGTAAGCAGAACTATCTAAAACTCATATTTGTTCAAAAATTAATTTATATTTTCTTCAAATACATCAAGATAACACCCAGACACAGACATCAGTAAAAACAATTATATTAAAGTTCATATTCTGCTCAAAAACAGTAGATATCAACATTCAGCTAGACATAGACAAATGCAACTGAACAGTAACATTTTCAACTACAGCAAACACCAGTAGGTAAAAACAAGTTGAGAGGCATGAAGAACAAAGCAATCTTCTACATCTTCTCCCTCTCATTGAACTAGATTGCCAAGTAAGGCTTTAATACATACGCATACATGTCTCTGTGTGTGTACAATCTATGAAATACGAATAAGTAAATATTTATGACACATTATCCCATGTTCCTGCCACATGGTTGGCCACATCAAGGACATGTCCAACATCAGCACAGCTCGTACATAGGATCACTCATAGCAAAATGCAAATTGTTAGAATTCATATTACACATGCGGGGAGTCAAATGCCTCACCAAGGCACCATCCAATGTTTTGCAACCACATGTAGACAGACACTAACCACTTAACACCAAGAACACCAGGTACTTTTAGGTGTAAATCATGATTCATTTCATCAAATGTTAGAAAATAATATCACTTAAGAAAGAATAAGCATTTCACACTCAACACACTACCAAATCGTCAATGTATGCCATAAAAGTGAAACTCCCTTTTAAGTATCTAAAGTATTATTACAGCAATGATAATATAAAACATCTTCTATTTAATAAAATAAAAAATGTTAATATGGTTAAAAGTCACAACTAATTCAAAGAGTAAACACCAGAGCTTTTCAGAGTATGGAAACCCTTAAATACAGTCCTAGTGAAAGTAAGCTATGACTTTGAAAGAGAATGGCTACTCTAGTCATCCCCAATTACAACATATTATATTACCTGATCCAGGCTATTATAATCATCATCTATCTTTGAATACTTCCTCTCTAACCTCCTTCTTGACTCTGGGGCCTGACCTCCACCATAGGTTTGAGGTGGAGGTGGAGGTGCAAAATGCTGCTGTGGCCTGTAGTCCTGGCTTGGTTGTGGATATGGTGACTGTGGATAACTGTGATGATTCCATGAGTATGAATCAGATGATCTAGATGAAGCCTGTCTAGGACTTTCCCGCTTTGAAGTAATCCCACCCATCAACTCTATATCCTACAGAAATTCTGCAACATCCAACAAAAGAGAACACAACTTACCAGATGACATACGAGTATTGAAGCAAATTCAACACGCTTTTTGAGCAAACTCAACACCCTGAAACCCTAATTGACCAAAAAAATGAAGCAGTCCAGGAATTCAGAATTTGGATACCTCTTCTTTTCTCCCTATGACTGTTAATACACCAAAAAAATTTGCTAGATTGAGCTCCAATGCAGTTCCAAGAATTGGGTTTGTATTGACAATAGACAAATAAATAACTTTGGAAGTGGTAGAGAAAGTCAATGTGTTATGATAACAAATATAAGGGATTAGCATGCAGTAGTCAGCTAATTATTGTTGAGTCAGTTACAGTATTACATTAGGATTCCTTGTCACAGTCTTTATGCGTGTTGCACTTATCTGCAGTATTGCGTAGGAGCTAAACTCCAAGTCAATGTAGGAATTCTACTTCAAGTCAATGTAGGAGTTCTATTTCAATTCAGTAGAGTTCTACTCCACTATGTGTCGTGCATTTGCTTCTATTTAAAGGGTGATAATGAATAAAGAGGCATGTAAAATTTTATCCCAAACCTTGTGTTTGACAAAGAGGCCTAGGAACCTCCAAATTCCTACCGCTAATTCTCAAATTAGCAAACATAGGCCGGAACAAGAAGCAAGATTCTGCTTCTTTCCTGGTTGAGAGGCAAGTTCTGTTACGCATTCGCGTAACACAATGTAGGTTTGACTCATTTAATGAACAAATGGGGTCAATACAATTAGCATATATGACCCCAAAAACGAAATATTCATAAATTGCTTTTCTTACTTTGAGAACAGAATATTAAGGCAATTTTTGGCTCCCCTGCAAAGCAAAAAATGTATTCCTAAGATGTTAACGCCAACAACACAGATATGTCTCCTTACACCTTATTTCTTATTTCTTAGTGCCAACCCCATAATTTACAATCCAAAAATACACCAAATTTGCTGAAGCGGAATATCAAATTCACAAAATTCTGTTCCAAAAATCATAAAAAGTTCCATAACCCTTTATAGGTAAAGAGATAACAACAAAAACCCAGTTGTCCAAATCCAACAGCATCCCATTACAACTACATAAATTAAGCAACTACCCAATTTTACAAAACTAAACAAGAACAAGAACAAGAACAAGAACATCAAAATCTTATCAGATTTATGTAAACATCAAAGGCTGTGTTTACCTTGCTGAGAGCCAGTCAACTACGGCAAAACATTCTTTTTGTGGGTAATGTGTAGGACGTGGGTGAATGTAGTCTCAGTGGGCGAAGAAGTCCATGGGCGTAAAGCAGTGGATCCAGAAGTTGATGTTTAGCACTGGTTCCAGGAAGTTTCCTTTGCGGAAAAGAGGTTTACATTTGTTTTTGCCCAAAGAAAGCGAAAACGACAAGCCAATGTCCACTTGGCGACTTTGGTGGTGTTTATTAAACAACACCATAACCCCCAATGATACTGTTTATCCCACGAAACTTTTACCCTATAAAAAAAATAATGATATGAAAAAAAATGAAAAAGTTGTATTAGAAAGTAAAAAATTTTATTTTATAATAATTTTTTTTATTTGAATAGTAATAAAGAGTAAATAATGTTATATAAAAAGTGAATAATTTAATATGTTTTATTTTTAAAAAAATGAAATGAATAGTATGACGAAATATGTGAAAATTTGATGTTGTTTAACAAACAATTGTCAAAAGGTCACATTGTCGGTAGCCTTCTTCCCTCTTTCCCTTTGGTCTCCATTGATTTACGTGTTCATTTTAAGGAAAAGAAGTTACAATTATATAAAATAATAATAATTAAAAAAAGTCTTAGGGTAAATCAATCGGCTGTGGATCACATTTTATGAAGTGGAGATCACTGATCCAAATCTTCTTTTTTTTCCTTTGTGTAAATATGTCAAAAAAAAATAAAAAATAAAAAATAAATTAAAAAAACAAACAAACAATCTTCTTTGACATTAACTAAGCGGTAGCCGGTAGGCATGACATGACGCTTAAACAACGCATAAAAGAAATCAAAGTTCACTCATAGTCTACAACTCACGCCAAAATCCCACCAATATTTGTATTCATCTAATGAGTCATGGGATTCATTCTATATAAACTGCTTTCAATCATAATTTCAAACTTAAAAAATTTACAAGATCAATAATTTATATTTCAACTTTTTTTTAAAAAAAAAAAATGCCCAAAATTTCCTCTGTGTTTTTAACGAAGTGAAAATTTTTTGATTTTTTTTTTCTTTAAAAATGAGAGTATTTTGAACATTTTAATGAAAACGGGATAAAATTAAAACGAACTGAAACATGAGTTATTGACATAGCAAACTTTTAAACTTCGAGATTATAATTACAAAACCGCTTATACTTCAAGAAATGCAACTTTATTATATTTTGTTAATAAATATAATATATAACACTACTCATGATATAATATTATAAAGCCCATGAGGATTGGGCTAATTATTTTATTTGATACCTCCTTATCTTTTAAGGTTTCCTTGCCCTTTTTCACTGAATAGAATATAACATTATCACTTGAAATAGTTGAAGAGGAAAAAGGAAGTGACAAAAGGATGGTTGAGGAGTAGAGATTCAACATACCAAACTACGAATAAAGGAGGTCTTTTTCTACCACATTATTGGTGAAACTTTTGTATGGTGATAACATATAGAATGAATGATCATGTCAATTTTTTCATTGCCTTTCAAAACATCATTGATTGCTACTACTGTGATTAAAAAGTGCACGTCACCATCACTGAAATTTGACCTTTTACACATTCTTAAGCCAAAAAATAATAATGGCTAGGCTCTGGAATAGAGAACCTAGAACCGGTAGCAATAGAAGCATTAGCGGCGAGCGTTCTACACTATTGAGTTTTTCAGAGAGATAGACTTCATAGAATTATTTTGAAAGGTGATGCAATCCAAGTGATAAAAGCGATAAATTTTACAAGACGTAATTAGAGTAGATTTTGACAATTAGCGGAGGACATTCGCAAGGACTTTGTTTCATTGTCTAGTTGCCAAGGCTGACTAGTCTACTAGGCGAGTGAGACGCTCGCGTTAGGCCCCCGGATTAATAAGGCCCCAACAAAAAAAAAAATTGCCCAAAAAATTTTTTAAATCATTTTTTTTTTAATTTATGGCCTTTTTTTTTTTT
>CM017328.1:5465789-5489485 GCA_006937295.1 Carpinus fangiana | reverse complement strand
TTTTTTTTTTTTTGAAAAATATATATTTTTTAAAAAAAATTAATTAGGTGGCCATGTGTCAACTTCTAATTGGTCTACGTGTCAGTCTGTTAAGTCAACTAATAGTCAACTGACAGATGAACTAACTTAGTTACTTTTCAAAACCATAAGGACTAATTTGATTACTTTACAAATCCTAGGGAGGAAAAAATAAAGTTTCCAAACCCTAGGGACTAATTAAGTATTTAACCATTTTTTTTTTAAAATAATAACAAATTATAAATTTAAGTGTTAAATACTTAATTAGTCCCTAGGATTTTGAAACTTTATTTTTTTTTCCTTCCTAGGGTTTGAAAAATGATCAAATTAGTCCTTATGATTTTGAAAAGTGACTAAGTTAGTCCATCCGTCAATTGACTTAACGAACTGACACGTTGACTAATTAGAAGTTGACACGTGGCCACCTAATTAATTTTTTTTAAATATTTTTTTTTTAAAAAAAAAGGAGAGAAAAAAATATATCGGGGTTCTTCGTCGAACATCAAGATTGGGTTCTTCGTTGGGGACCACGGTGATGGCGAGCTGGCACACGCCTTCTCGCCGACGAGCGGGCGACTCCACCTGGATGGCGCCGAGACCTGGGTAGTCTCCAGTGATGTGACCACCTCCTCAGTGACTTCGGCGGTGGACTAGGAGTCGGTGGCCGTGCACGAGATTGGGCATCTTCTAGGGCTCAGACATTTAGGTGGAGCCACCCCCTTGGGCCCATGGGGGTGGCCGAAACCACCCCCAAACCACCATTGGGGGTGGTTTCGACCACCCCTTACGGCCACCCCAGGTTTTTTTTTTTTTCTCTTTTTTTTAAAAAAATAAAAAAATTTAATTATGTAACCACGTGTTAACTTCTAATTGGTCCATGTGTCTAACGGTCAACTGACGGATGGATTAACTTGGTCACCTTTCAAAACCATAAGGATTAATTTGGTCACTTTTCAAACCCTAAGGAGAAAAAAATAAAATTTCTAAACCCTATGGACTAATTAAGTATTTAACAAAAAAAAAAAAAAAAAAAACTTATTATAATATCATATAATCTTCAATATGAACTCCAGCTAGACCTTTTCCTCTTTTCTAATAATTGGATGCAATGGCGTACTACAATAAACACGTGGCCTGAAGATAACGACACGTACTCCATGCGTGTCGCTTAGTATTTATTCGAAGGCCACGAATAAACCATAAAGGCAGCCCAATCTAACCGAAGAACCACTTTTTTTTTTCCTCCTCCATTTTTTTATTTTTTATTTTTTTTAATTCAACCGGAATTTCAACGTAGTCATCATTTGTAAAAGCATCGATGGATTTTCATTAATGCTGCGCGGAATTAGTTAGATTATAGCTTAGTCAAACTTGAAATAGCGCATGCGATTTTACTGTATAAGTTTCTCATGTGTGACTCTTAACAGGTAAGTATTATTATGGTCACGCCCAAATACAATAGATAAGCCTAGATATAATAAACACAGTTGGTCTCTCTAACATACCATAATGCTCAAGGAAAAAAAAGACCTAGCCGCGTATGACTGTCAACTCACAATTTGTAAAACCTTAACCGTGTCAGAAAGAGATTTTCTCGTTTGAATGCTGCATTAAAAATCGTCTTTTTGAGAAATCGATTTGCACTAAGAGTCTGTTTGGAATTGTGTTTGAAAAATAAAGTTTTTAAGTCAAAAAACACTTTTTGATAAAAGCTTCGTTTTAAGGCTTTTGACACTTTTGTCAAAAGTGTGTTTTGACAATTTTTAAACTTTTTAAACTCTTAAAAATGCTTTAATTTTTTTACCAAATGAGTACTTTTTTCCTTTAAACAGACTTTTTGAGTATTAAACGCATTTTTAAGCCCCTCAAACGCAATCCCAAACATGCCCTAAACCTGAAAAATCAACTGCCTTAAAATGAAAAAAAGAAAAAGAAAAAGAAAAAGTCTACTCTTATTTTTTTATTTTTTTTATTTTTTTATTTTTTGTGTGTGTGTGTTTTCTCGTAGCTTAGATAAATCTCAAAGTCAATAATTTTTCTAAGTCCATGAGGTCATTATTTAGTGTGCTAAGAGAGACATTTTGCATCCATATACTTTCATTTTTATAACACTCTTAGACTTTGTTTAAAACACACAAATTTATTAAAACCTTTCACCACTAAAATTTATTAAAACACAACACAAATTTCGGGTTGAACGGAGTTCTAGAACTACTCTAGTAGAAACAAATGGGTTATTGGTTGGAATTAAGATCTTCTCTAGTTTAGATGAACTAAAGAATATCCAATTAATTATAGTGAAGATATATTTTTTTCTGCTGAAAAAGTAAAAAAACAAAAATACCTTTCAAGTATAACTCATTTGAAATAGAGAGGATTTTGTTGCCATTTGTTGGGGGCACACACTAGGTTTAATTACAAAGTCTTATAAATATCAACTGTGTATAATTTGATTGTTCTATAGTGGGTTAATTTTTTGGGTTTATTTGTCCTAGAGTAGTTTCATTTTTAAAAGGTTCTTAAAAATGTTTCAACTTCGTTACTAAAATCTAGGGGTGAGTATTAGTTCAGTTCGGTTCGGTTAACCAAATTGTCGGTTAAATCAGTTAATTCACAGATTACATTTCGACAAGAATTTATTTTGAAAGTTTCGGTTAAACTAATATTAAAATCGGTTTGATTAATCGGTTAACCATGAGTTTAGTTGTGCCAAAAATTGGTTGTTTTAGGCCCAAATTATTTTTTTGGTCTAAAATAGCTAATTGAACATGTTTTTTTTTTATATTGAACCAAACAAATTTGAAATGGACCTATTAATTAACATAATAACAGTCCACTATACATATGTTATACTAATAAATTGGTCCTAGAAAATCCACCAACTAATATGTTCTACTAAAAAAAATATTTATTTTCAGTTAATTCAGTTAACTGACAAAAAAATATTTATATCGATTAACCGAACTGAATCGACATCAGTGTAAAAATCTTTAACCGATTACTGAATGACTTCTGGTGGTAGGTGGTTAATATCAGTTTGGTTGCAGTCGGTAGGCGGTAAACAGTTAATTTGCCCACCCCTACCAAAATCCATGTCTTTGATTTGTTTTATGCTTTAGTTAATTTTGGAGATATTGTGTGTCATTCTTAAGTTTAATTTGTAAATACCTAATCACTAGTTGGGGTCATTGAGCGTAATTTCATCTTTGCTCATAAGTATCAATTTCAAATACTTTCAAGACTATACCAGCCCCCTTCGTCCACCATTGCTTGCAACAAACTGATCAGAAACGTAGGTGATCTTGCCATGAGACAAACTTCTACTAATTGTGCATGAAAATTTTACAAAATATGAAAATCTGATGCATGCCTTCGAGTAAATATGTCTCTTACTTAGAAATGAAACAATTTAGAAAAATATTAGTTACATTTGCCTTCTTATTTTAAAAAGACCAGTTAATATTGCAATTGAAACTCCCTAAAATAAATTATAAAGCACAATTTCATTTAATAAAGAATTAATATGAAATATAACACCCATATGCATTGTAACACCCCGATATTTGGACTAGCAAATATCGAAGTCATTACGCTGTAACTTTAGAAATACAATTTTTACAGCGGAATATGTATATATTTTTTTCTTTTTCTATGGCCTAGGAATAACTTACACAACACAATTGAGCTGACTGAAATACCTCGATGTGATATATTATTTAATAAAAATAGAAATATGGTTTTCATTACAACATATGTATACACTAGGTGTACTAAATATATGCCATAGACGGCACAAAATTAATATAGTAATAATTGTCAAGTTTGCACACATCACATTATATAATAAAAACGATTAACATAAATGAGACTTGCTTCAGAGAGTAAGCATCAATCTCGTAGCAGATAATCTATCAACCATCAAAACTAATAAAATGACCATCGTCCCCACTCTCTATTCCTGCATCAAGGTCTATGTAAATATGACGTTATCATGTTTACATAGACAAACAAGTGACTAATCTATTTTCCTAGAAATAAAGACTAAAAGACTAGTTTGAGACAAAATAAGATTAAGGAATAAAATATATAATGATGAATGAGATGCGAATGCAGCGTAGTGACATATTAGTTTGTGTTTTAGGATAATCTTTCTTCAGACCTCTCGTCATGAGCTCTCAGCCCGTTCACGTCCGTTATGCCCCTCACACTTTAGAGTTTTACCTGTTTGGTGCTGGAGATTACACCGCCCCAGCTTAATTATATATTAGGCCTGTTGGACGGTTATATACCCCCATCCACTGAGATACCGATAGTTCCTCGTGATAATTCACCCAACTTGTTCTTAAGGTGGCTATCTTATCATCCCATATTATTAGACACTTTATGCAACAGTTGTAATGTAAAATTATATCAATATGACAAAATAAGAATTCCTATGACAATAAAACAAAGCTAATACTCAGTAAGTACATCCATACTTACACTCCTTAGTGTAGAATTCTGCTCCACTTCTGCATATAAATACATACATACAAACAATATTGACATATTAGTTCATTCTCAAATAATATCATTGTTTAAAGACCCTCATTTTTATTTATTTATTTATTATCTGTCACTTCATCTTTACTTATTCATTTTATTATATAAATCTAAGATAGTTATTATTATAAATTGTTTTATTCCTGAATTCGTTTTTTGTGACGAGGCTAATGACCAATATCACTAAATAAAAACTAGTATTATAAATAATATATATAAAGCATGACTCATATTTCGGGGATGAGACCGATGGTCCGTACCGCAAAAAATATGAATTAAAATTTAAATGACAATAAAAGAAATAACTGAATATAAATACTGAATTCATATTTCGGGGTTGAGACCAATGATCCGTACTGCCAAAAATATGAATTAAAGTTTAAATGAAAATAAAAATAAATGACTGAATATAAATACTGAATTCATATTTCGGGGTTGAGACCAATGGTCCGTACCGCCAAAAATATGAATTAAACTTTAAATGACAATAAAATAAATGACTGAGTATAAAAGCTGTAAAGTAAATAATATATGTAATAAATATTGATAATATCATAAGCTTTTAATCAATTTGTCTATGAACTCTTATCATTAATTCATTTATTACTTTATTTTACATCATAAGCTTATTGAGTCTTAAACAATTAGATGAGAACAAATAATACAAACAATAAATCATTATAATTACACAAGAAACACTTACCCAATAAACCTTGAAGTAGAACTCCACCAAATCTTCTCTAGGTAACTAGTTTAGAAAAGTAAGGACACTTGAACACTATAGAAATATTTAGGCCATATGAATTTACTAAAAATGGCTAAAAAAGTGAAAGAGCTTAAGTGACAAATGAATTTACTTAGGCTTCTATTTATAAGAGAATGAATGGCTAGGATTAATTTTCACACTTTTGATCTAAGAGTTAATACAAGCTTCTATCTATAAGAGAATGAATGGCTATGATTCATTTTCATACTTTTGATCTAAGGGTTAAATACAAGCTTCTATCTATAAGAGAATGAATAGCTATGATTCATTTTCATACTTTTGATCAAAGGGTTGAGATGTATTCAACCAAAACAATGAACCTAGTCTACTTTAACATTTTAGCCCAAAATAAGGGCAGTGTACTCCGATCCATTTTTTGATGTTCAAACGTACTCCGATTGACATGAAATTTTGAGGGTAGATAGAGGACTCCGAGACAAACATTTTCTATTTTCGGTTTGACTTCATCCAAGTTTGTTTGACTCTGTTTTTGGCCCGTACAAAGTTTCCAACTCAATTAGACTTTATCTACTTGCATTCACACTTGGCCACTTGCTTCATTAAATTCTCATGATATTTTCTCATGATCATTCTTACTAGAAGACTACAAGTTTTCAACAAAAGTGGCTAGCCTACCTTTCCTTAGTAGTTTTAATATTTACTAGACAGTATGAAAATTAAGACATTGCTTTTTAGGCCAAAAACTAAAAAGCTTCAAATTAATTTTTTACTTCACCAAACATTAATATAAATAATGTATTCACTAAATTGGGTTTAATTATGTCCATAAACATACTTATGAAGCTAAACTTGAGAATTAAAGTGGTACTCAAAAGAGGTCAATAATCAATGTAATATATATATCCTTAACATCAAATAGTTGTTTAATATCGTTAATTCATATATCATTACTCTAATTTATTTATTATCCTTTTAATCTATTTAATATTATTTCAATAAGAGTTTTAAAATCTAGGTCGTTACATGCATCTCTATAATCGGCAAACTCAATATAATTTAAAGATGAGACTAATAGAAATCAAGATGCGGAAGCTAAAGGAGATGAGCTTCTTATATCTTAGTAATGTGGGACAAAAGGATGAGGCTTTTATACAAGCTAATTGCCAAAGCCTCTTCTCACTTGCGTAATGTGGGACAATCTACATGTTATCTCTAACATAGACCTAACTTCTATAAAATGCCACAAAAATTAAGTGGATGTACAAAAGTGGCTATAATTGATGCATGAACTAGAATAGGGGTGGCTCAAAGGAGTACGAAGATATGTCAATTGTCTAGCTAATAACTCCAAACAAGTCAAGGCACTTTATACTTAATTGGTCTTGGAAAAAAACAAAAACAAGAACAAGAACAAGAACAAGAGATCGAGCAGAATATGCAAGTGAAAGACAGAAGAATCACGTGCAAATTATGTGTGGTGAATTTTGCTGGAGCCTGGAGACGACATTATTGGAGTTCAACCAATACGAAGCTATTGAAACCTATCCTTCATTGGTCTCTTCTTTGTGTCTACTATTCTTCCTTAAAGAAAAATAGAAACAATTATGGTTGCTTTGAATAATAAAAACAATGGCCTTTATTTTTGTGTTAAATTAATAATTTAATGATTAAATTTACATTTTCATATAAACTTAAGTTTTTGGGATAACTGATAATTTAATATAGTATCATCGTCAAAGGTCTAGTGATAGAACTTTAACTCCATCAATTCATTATATTTAAATTAAATATTCAACGTGTTGGGCTACCTATTAAAAAGGAGTTTGAGTCTACACGTGAGTGAAGTGTACATTAAAGTAATGATTAAATGATTAAATTTATATCTTCTTATCGGCTTAAGCTTTTGGGATAAGTGGTAATTTAATATAGTATCAAAGCCAAAAGTCCTGATTAGATCGAACATTGACTCCGTCAATTCGCCTCCATTTAAATTAAATATTCCACCTATACGTGAGGAGGGGTGTTAAACTAATGATTAAATGATTAAATTTACATTTTTTTTATAAACTTAAACTTTTGAGATAAGTACCAATAATTTAACCAACATATATATCGATTATAATTATATATAATCTGCTTATTTTATATATATTACAACGGCTTAGCTACTAGGCAAAGAGGAAGCTTTTTGTGCACTGAAAGCCCAAAAGCTTCTTCCATATCAAGATCTTCTCTTCTCAATCCATGAGGTAGTTCCCAATCAAAACGAAGCAGGAGATTTGCTAGTGCAAGCTCAAGTATCTGGACTGCAAAGTTTATCCCAGGACAACCCCTACGGCCAGCCCCAAATGGCAACAACTCGAAGTGTTTTCCTTTGAAGTCAATCGAGCTATCCAAGAATCTCTCTGGTTTGAACTCATTTGGATTCTTCCAATATTCTGGATTCCTTCCTATAGATCTTGCATTGACAAACACCCTTGTTTTTGCAGGGATATGGTACCCTTCAATCGTGCAACTCTCAGTGGTTTCCCTTGGAACAAGTAATGGGAGTGGTGGATGAAGCCTGAATCCCTCCTTCACAACTAGCTTTAGGTACATGAGTTTCTGAAGGTCGCTGTCTTCCACCTTTGCTTTTCCCTTCACAGCTTCTCTTATCTCATCTTTTGCTCTTTGCATTACAGATGGATTCCTCATCAGCTCAGCCATTATCCATACTAGTATGGTTGAAGACGTGTCAGTACCTGCAATGAACATGTCCTGCATTGACAAAGAGCAGCAAAAATTCTTACTTTTCCAAAAGTTTATTTATTTATTTTGATGAATGAGTAACTTTCGTTAACAAATAATTAATTAAACACTTTACAAAGAAAAGCTAAAGCTGAAAACACTTAAACAAACAAATAACTCTCCACAATAATTAAACCAATATCCCATCTATACCCCAAACATTACAAATAATATTATTTCCTCTAGTCTTTTTAAATTTACATTTTGTAGCAAACCGGATCCTCACATCCCATCTAATACGTTGAATAAGCTTCTCTTCGTGCACGAATTATTGTCATGTCTTAAAGCTAGCATTACGATTGCTCCGAATATATTATATATTGTAAAAGCAAAAACTAGCCGACACAAGTAAGCCTTTATAATTTTGCCCCTCTACTCCTTTAACCCAAAAGAAACCACATCTATAGCATTTAGACGATTCTTATTCAACTAGGTTGATAACTTTTCACTGTCACATCATTTCAGCAGTCCACTAAAGAGTATTACTCATCGATTAACAAGAACACTTACAGTGAGGACAGCTTTGATTTTTTCGTTATCGATACCAATAGCTTGATTGGAATCCTTCTGAAGTCGGAGCAGTACATCAACAAGATCTTCATGCTCAGGTTCAGGCCTTGTTGGATCAAGGTGCTCTTCAATCACATTTTCATACAACTCGTCCAATTTTCTAAAATTCTTTTCTAGCCTTGTTTCAAGTCCATTGAGCTTGTTTAGCCACCCCATCCATGGAAAGAAGTCTGCAATGCAGAATCCTCCCAATAATTCTTCTGATTCACACATAATATCATAAACTCCTCCTCCACCATCATACTTCTTACCAAAAGCTGCCCGACAAACGATGTTATTTGTCAGCAAAAGTGTCAATTCACTTAGATTGACAGGATCCAAAGAAAGAGCTATAAAATCAATCATAAGTGCAACCTCTTCTTCCCTCACAATCTGGAATGTTTGTGCCCTCCTTGCGCTGAGTATTTCCAAGATTACAAGCTTCCTGATCTCCCTCCAATACTCTCCAAAGGGAGCAAACGACATGGTAGAGTTATTATAACTAAGCTTCTTTGCAGCAAATAGTACAGGCCTGCCTGAAAAAATACGATCATGGGTTTTGAAAACCTCTCTTGCCATACCAGCAGATGAGATTACTAAAGTGGGAATTGAGCCTAGTTGCAAGAACATGAGCGGTCCATGTTTATCTGAAAGGTGTTGGAATGATCGATGTGGTAAGTCACCGAGCTGGTGGAGATTGCCTATAAGAGGCAGCTTGGTAGGACCAGGAGGGAGCCTCTTTGCTTGATCAGCAAGCTTATTCCTTTGCTTGATCAATAAAAAGATCAAAATGGGCGTAAGAAAAACAAAGAAGGGCATCAAGAAAATTTGAGAGCTCATGGTGTGATTGCTTTGGAACATTAATTTCTACATGAATGAAATAATATGGCAGTCTTGGAGCTTTATATACAGAAAAACCCTAAATATATAGGAAAATCTAGAACTTATTTCCTCAATAGGAATCGAATAAGCCTAATGGTCTCAATTTTGTGTGGTTCACAAACGGTGTGGATCAAATCGCAAGTTGCCAACCCGCCACCGGTACAAAACACGTGACGAATAACCGACAATTCAAGGAAAAACAAGTAAAAGTGGAAACTCGAAGGAAAAGTTCAAAGTCTTTTCCTCCTCCTCCTCATATATATCTATAGTAGTACTTTCTTTCTGTAATTATTTGGCTTTTGTTTTGTTTTCTCTTTTGTCTTCCTTTAGCTATTCTTTTCAGCTAATTTTCAAGTTAATTACCGATAGCTAGGTGAGAGCATCATATTCTTTCAAATTCCACTGCTTCGGAACATTTCTACATGAATGAAATAATATGACAGAGCCTTGGAGCTCCATAGAAAACCCCTGAATCTAGAACTTACGTGTCTGTTACGTGAGTCACTTCAATGGGCACAATCTCTTCTTTTGTGTATTCATTCTTGTCGGGCAAATCCTGTGCAAAGCATCCCCGGCCGGAATCGAGCAAATCCTGTTCATTAACGGTGTGGGACCAAATCACAAGTTGCCCAATACTTTATCGGTGGGAGAAGCACAAACCGCCACCGTGTGCACCACCGACAATTCAAGGAAAAGCATGCAAGTCATTGGAAGACGTACGGAAACTCGAAAGAAAAGCTCAAATTATTTTCCTTCTTCTTCTCAATCAATAGTACTGTACGTGGTGGTGCAGTTCTTTTCATTCTTCTTTAGTATTTTATACTTTCTTTTTCTGTAATTATTTTCTTTTCTTTTTGTCTTCCTTTTGGTTTTCTTTCATCAATTTTCAAGTTAATTAGGTGAGAGCATGCATTATTATATTTTCTTATGTTTGTCAGCCATATATATATATCTATTGTTTGGGTCATATGAAGCAAAAAAATTTAAGGATGTGTTCGAAATTATGATTTTAAATTAAATTGTAGAAAATTGATTGTTTAAAATTGCGTTTTAAAAAATTACAATTTTAAAACGTAAAAAATTTGCGTTTTCAAATGGAAAATGCTAGGGGTTCTCCCCGTAGGTTCTCCTGGTGTTCTCCCAGCCACACGTAAAATATGATTTAAGAAAAAATAAAATTGTAGTGGCATTAGCATCAAATTTGAGGCATTAGCACCAAATTTGTGAGGCATTAGCATCAAATTTAGGATGATCAAATTCATTTTGGGTGATACCATCCCTAAAGGGTTAACCTTTCACCTTTAGGTTTTAGTTTTGAATCCAAAAACAAGTTTTAAAGCATTAGAACTTAAATATTAACTAATAAAAATTAATCTATTAGCAAAAAAACGGTATTACAATTTTATTTTTTCTTAAATCATGTTCTACGTAAGACTGGGAGAACGCCAGGAGAACACTATGGGGAGAACCCCTAGCAAACCTCTTTTCAAATCATAGGTAATAATGTACTTTTTTGAAAATGCACAATTTTAAATGCTAAACTGCAATTTTAAAGGTTAAATTGTAATTTTAATTATTCATTTTGGGACCCGTAAGTTTTTTTTGTACTAAAACGGTGAATTTTATACTTATGCTTGTTGAGTGTCTTTCACCCATTAGGTTTTGTGTCGGACCCAATGTGTTGTCCTTTCTCTTAGAAGGAAAGGCTTTATCCTTTTGTTTGATATGAAATCCAAGACCTACTTGTAGTAGGAGCCCAACGGTTTGTAGGAGGCAACCGACTTTCACACCTTAAAGTAAAGGATATATATGCATCCTTTTGTTTGAATTATCACAATATAGAGCCGCACAAAGGCTAGTTTCTAAATGATAGAAAGCTGGGCTGCTATGTGTGTGATCAAAGGGCGCCGAGAGAAAAGCCAAAATAAGAGAGAAAAATGAAAGGGTACTATTGTGGAGAGAGAAAAATAAAAGATATCCATTGCCATCGTATCCAAACAAAAGAAGAAGAGTTTGTACTTCTGTCTTCGTATTCTCTTTGGGGAATAATCTCTATTGTGTGATAGTGAGATTTGAGTGTATTAAGGTTTTTGGGTCTGAGTAATTTTCTCTTTACTATATTTTTGTACTCCATCTTTCATATTTAGTGAATTTATTCGCGATCGTCTCCGCCAGTGAACGTACCTCACATTAAGAGAATTACTTAAATCTTAGCGCTATTTTGTGTGTGTGATTATTCTCGTCTTATTTAACCGTAATTGTGATCGCGTTTTTTTGCACAGCAATGCTAAAATCATTTCGTGGGATTAATTATTTTCTACACTATAGTTACATGATAGTTCATTACTCTATAGTTACATGATAGTTCATTGTCAAGTTTGAGGATTAATGTCAATTACCATAGTTATTTTTTTTTTTAATTGAATGAGAAAAAGGGTTATTAGAGGTGTTACATAGTAATTTAAAGTTATATAAAATGCATAATATTCATTTTTACGCTTATTAAAGACGAAGCTGAGAAGTAGCACTTATTGTGATCCTTTTTTTTTTTTGTTTTGTTTTGTTTTTTTTTTTAATTTTGATTGACATTAGAATTCAAGATTAAGTTTCATTTTGTTTTCTTTATTTGAATTAGATAATATCCAGTTAATTATATTGTAATGGTATTTTTGCCTTTTCACTTTTTGAGAGGACAAAATTCCTTCAAGTATAACTAACTAGATATTATCTAGTTCAAATGAACTGGAAAATATCTTAATTCATAGTTTATAGGCTTTGCCACAAGTTTACAACTTTGCAAGCTAACATTTGTGTGTGATCCTTCCAACCAAAATGAAAGGAACCAAAAAAGGAAAATGACGCAGTATGAATGAAGAACAAAATAAAGATAGAGAAGAGATCATGTCTCACTAATCGGATACATATAGTGTCTCACCAGGAATGTGAAGTCTCACTACATAAAAAGACAATCACAACCCTCAAGGAATAAAACATCTTTTTCAAAATCATAATCTTTTTTCATAGGGTACGAAAAAACACTTGAATAGAATCTTAGAAACGTAACCGTAAATTGATAGACTTTTGGGGCCAAGCCCTCTTCAAGTCCAACTCTATTTTAGAGTTCAAGTCCAACATTCTTTAGGCCAGTCTATAAATATTAAGTAACTCTAGAAGCCTCTCTTGTGTCACTCTAAAAATGAGGTGGCTTTTAAAATCATCATTTAATTAAAATTTAATAATAATCAATCACAAGTCCAATGATAATTTTAAGAGCCAAGTCATTTGATGAAGAGAAACTTGTAGCATTACTCATAAATATTGATGTCTCCACGTACGGGTTACAATTAGCTTAAAGCTTAATGAGAATTTGTGTTCCAAGAAATATAATGTGAGTTGTGATTACTCTCTGATATGGTAAGATTGTCATTCTTCATGGTGTGACTCCACTTTTTTGGACTCCGGACTTTCTATTTTATGATATTGTTCTATTTTGTGCTTCCCCCATCCTGCATCAGAAAATATAATAGAATTTGTTTGTTTTTTTGGTAAATATAGAAGTATAAATCAATTAACAAAATCTCGTGGAATGAAAGAAACATCTCCACAATCTTGTCAATAAACTCCATGCAAAAAGAAAGAAACTTATAAAAGCATAAACCTTGGAGAGAATAATTTAAAATTGTAACAAGTGGAGTAGCAAGTGTGTAACACACTGATCTCATATTAAAAATGAAAAGTAGCCAGCATAGAGTGAATAATTTATAAAGATTGAGTGCTAAATTTCACATTGCCTAGTTATTCGGTGAAACTGAGTTTTATAATGAATTATAAAGAAGCTTTGAATTGATTAGCTATTTTGGAGCAATAGCACATATTTGAATAGTTTACTAAAATTAATAAGAGGGACTTCAGAGTGGCTTTTTGGCCACCCCTTCAATTTTTGGGATTGATGGGCATTAAACATTTGAAAAAAAATATAACTAAATTTATTTACCTTTTTAATTGACCCATGAAGTAAAAATTTGAAAAAAGAAGTTTAGGGAGTTTTTTGTTTTGGCGCGTTGATCGGAGGATTTATAAGATTTACCCTTGTTTGAATTTAGTGAATTTCTATATAACTATTTTTTACTATTTATATTGTTTGCTATTCATTTTTAAGACATTTTTGCAAAAATGTTTTTAAAACTAAATTATAAAAAAAAAAAACTGTATGTTGCGGGTTATAGGCTAGTCTTATCAAAAGAAAAATTCAAAAATAGTATAATTATACATTTTCAATGAATTTCGCAATATTATAAAATAAAAATATAGTATATAATATTTTTCAAAATAAAAAGTGGCATAATACCCTTGAGGCTTATATGAACAAATCCTATCCCGAGCAGAACGCTATCCGGGATACGCATATTCAGATTTGTAATGGATAAGCAATTCCATATCTTACCACACTTGGTGATTCACAGTGTCTCCCAGAAAGGTGTTGCAATGGAAGCTCTGGGACTTCCCTCTCTCAATTCTCTTACCATTTCATGCTCAAATTTTCAAGTACAAAATGTCTTCAAAACTTCTAAAAGAGCACAGCATTGCAGTTCTTCAGAGCTATCTTCTCTAAAACTCAGATCCTTTTATTACAGTTCTTCAGAGCTATCTTCTCCGAAACTCAGACCCTCTTGCAGAACCCACCTTTTGGTATGTCAATATTCCAACTTTTCCTATTGCTGAATAATGGGCTTCACTTATTTTTTGTGGGTGTTTTGTTTCTGTCAATGTTTGGTTGCTAAAAAGATGGGAAGGAAAGGAAAAGAAAGCTAATTTTTCTGTCTTATTAATTCTTTTCCTCTTTTTTTTTTTTTTTGTTGGGTTATTTTAGAAGAAATTATCAACTTAACGATGTGCTTCTGTGATTGTCTTATAGCTCCTTGTTTTGGTACAACATGTGGCTTTCTTTTCCTAATTTTGCACAGAAACCAATGGGGCTTCTGTGATTGACTTACAGCTCCTTGTTTCTAATCTGGGTTATCTTTGTGCCTTATTTAGCGTTGCAGTACTACCCGAATGCAAGCTGACAGTGAAGATTATGAATTGAAGCAAATGAGAGATATGGCTGCTGCCAGGAAGAGATGGGAAGCTCTGGTATTTTGTACCCAAAATAAGAACATTTTTATCTTTCTTTTGGGCAAGGAGTAGATGGGTTAGTAAGGAAACTAATAACTGATGTTGTTTTGCCAGCTGAATCTAACCTCTGTTGCACTTTGGCTGTGAAGGATTGCAACATCTTGCTTCAATTGAATTTTGGTTTTAATAACTAGCGCTGACCTGCCTAAAATTGAATTTAATGGGTCTGCTTATAATTGAAATCCCAAATCCCCATCAACTGAGTGCTGGTAGCCTGGTTCTATATTATATTGTTTTAGAAGATTCCAATGGACAGCAAGATTAGTATGTGAAAGAAAATGGGAAAATTTGGATTATCTCTATAAAATCTGAGTCCATTAACATCCCTGAAATGTCCGTTATTGTCTGTGTTATTTCAAAAGGGAAAATATCAAATTAGTTTTTCGTGCTTTGGACCATTATCAAATAGCTCCCTACATTTTTTATTTCATCAAATAACTCTTGGCATTCCGGACCGATATTAGGTAAGTTATTTTTTCCAATATTCTGCCAATTTTTCTAATAGGGTGCTTGTGAAATTCTATTTCTGCTTGTGGAAAAAAAAATTGAAAAAAGAGATTTTTTTATTTTTTCTTTGATTTTTATTATTTATTATTTATTTATTTTTTCTGGAGTATAATTGGAACTTCACAAATATTCTATTAGAAAAATGAATAGAATATGAAGAGAAGGATATATTTGATAGAGGGACAAAACAAAGTGAATCATTTGATAAAATAGAAAATTCAGGAAGCTATTTGATAACGGTTCTCCAAAATGTGTTGACTTTAGCATGTATTGGCTGGTAGAATTAGCATAAAAGAATATATATATTGACAACTGAACATAAAAGAGGACATATGTCAACATTATCAAACAAGCCCCTAGGAAATTCTTAGGCATTGCCTTTCCAATCCGGACCAGCACTGCATGCATAAGTTATCTCTAGTATTCTGAAAAAGGATTTGCAATTCTAATGAAATATAATGTAGGTACTTAGGCATTGGTTTAGATACTCTTTTTGTAAATCGGTTATAAAAAAATTAGAGACTGGACTTGTATTGTAAATACATTAGTTGTTAAATTTGTGAAGAGTATGAGTACATTGACATTTATGATCTCTCAGATTATTGTCTGTAAGTTCTTTGGGGCTGCACTTGAAATCTGGACTGTAGATCGGTGGTGAAAGAGGGAGGGCAAGATACTCAATTGATATATGTAAAGACCTTTGGGCCTTTCTTGGGCCAGGTCTTGCCAGGAAGCTGTAACTTTCTGGCTCTTGCCTTGATAACTTGATTATGCCCATCTGTGCATCAACTGCAGTTTATTCAGTATGATTGTGATCGAACTGCCTAAATGTGAGGCTTAGGAATTTTATATAATGCTTCGACTGTTTTCTATATAGGTCAGGGAAGAAAAGGTTAAAGTTCTTACGCCAAGGGAAGCTGGGTATGCAATTCAGCTATCTAACAAAACCCTACTTGATGTTCGCCCCTCTACTGAACGTAAAAAGGTGGTCATCTTTTAATTCAATGTTTTGATTCTTTTGGATATTATTTTTACTTTTAAAATTCAGATCTTCTGGGAATCAAGTTTGAGTTTTGCTTGGTTTTGGCTCACTTCTTATTAGTTCAATGTACATGTGATTTATTCGTGTTGTCTTGTTTTATAGGTTATTAGGGTGATTTTGGTGATTGCTTGCAATAGTGGTAAATATCATATGTTCTGAGCATCATATCCAATTATTGCAGTAAAATGATTAGTTCTTATTGACTCATTTAACTAATTCTCGTTGTTAAACTGAATCTCATTTTTTTTTGGGGGTACTATTTTATATTCTTATTTTAAATTTCCGTTTGTTTTTTGGTTTTGTTTTGTTTTTGTTTTTGTTTGTTTGTTTGTTTTGTTTTGTTTTGGTGGGGTTTTTTTTTTTTTTTTGTGGAAATTTTTACATGGCATAATGCCTCCATGGTTATTTTCATGGTCAAGAATCTTGAATATAGCTTTCCGCTGTTTTTGAAGGCGTGGGTTAAAGGCTCAACCTGGATTCCTATCTTTGATGTTGATACCAAGTTTGACGTTGGAGATCTGCCCAGAAAGATCACTAATTTCACGATGGGTATGAAACAACTTTTGCTATCTTGTCTTTCATAATTGATATTTTCTTTTTACACTGAAGTTAATGGATCGCGTAATGCATGGTCTTTGAACAATATTTTTATCATGTCTCACGGGAAACAGTAGAGCATTAATTTTGGTGCTTAGAGACTAGGATAAATTTCCTTGGACTTTGTGCTGGTTACTTTGTTAAATTTGATTAATTTTTTTGTAGGAGGTTGGTGGAGTGGTGTGCCTACATTGTCTTACAATAAGTATGTCAGAAATCACTTCTTTATATTTACTTGTTTATAGAATGAATGCCTTATTTTTCTTTTTGTTTCTTCAACAGCCAGTTCTTATCAAAAGTTGCGGAGAATTATACAAAAGATACAGACCTTATTGTTGCATGCCAGAAGGGGTTGAGGTAAGCTTTTTGTGTAATTGGCTGATTGCAGTCTCACAACACAAAGCACTTGGAAGTTCCTGTTTTGCATTTTGAATGAGGTTATGCTGACAAAAGCATTGCATTCTAGAATATGTAACACTTGCATTTTATGGTCAATTTTGTTATGATTCCAAACTCTTTACACAGGCTTTAAAAGAAAAATATTCTCTTGTATTGCAAGTTTCTTATCTTATGTTTTCATTCAGAAATATAATTATGTGGAACTGATGGGACCATTTTACTTAAAGGGATATCTAAACAGTGTAAACAATTTACCGAACAGGCTTTGTGTAATGGTGATTGAAGTTATTTTCTCGTTAAAATCTATGAAGATCATACTAGCTGATGCTTGGGGGGTTGTTTTGAGGGTGTTTGGGTGGGTTTACTGGGGTTTTTCTATGGGTTAGGCTGGTTAGCTTTGGCACCCCTTTGTATACTCCCTGTGTAATTAGGGGCGCCACACCCTTTTCTCTTTCTTTAATAAAACTTCTTATTACTTATAAAAAAAAAAGTTGATGCTTAATTTTCTTCAGAAGACTATGGCATTGGAGAGATCATTGTGATCCTTTTAAGCCATGAGGTGGTTGAGTCATCACTGAGCATGAAATTCTAATTAATTGTAAACACGAATAAAGTAATATTCTTCCATTTTGCAGGTTTTAGCCAATTCTGTTTTAAAACATGTGATCTCTTTCCAGACATTGGCTGCCCCTTGGTCAGGAACTAGATGGCATACCCCTGTCGCTTGTTCAGGTTGGAATTTATGTTCTTGGACTCACTCCAAGCATTTACCTCTAAATTGAGACATGTACCAGCTTGGATGAGAAACATGAGGGTGCCACTTAGAGGCCTGCCCAAGACTATCATAGTTTGTATTTGTATCCTATATGTGCTGAATAAAAAAGATGCTGAGGGATGCAAATAACCTTGATATTGAAAATCAGTCTCAAATGTTGTTGGTGTAACATAGGGAATTGTATATTTTATCTTATCATACTTATCATTCTGGAAACATTATACTGACAGATCTCTAGCTGCTTGTGAGCTACTGTATAATGCTGGCTACACAAACCTTTTCTGGGTGCAAGGGGGTCTGGAGGCTGCTGAAGAAGAGGTATTTGTTGTGAGAAGTTTAGGACTTTGTTATTATAATTTTTTTTCCTGTTCGTTCTAATTCTTTTCTGTCAAACAAATATGAATTGGAGAATATACTGTCTCATGTTACGATGGAGCAGGATCTTGTCACAGAAGGTCCTCAGCCTCTTATATTTGCTGGAATTGGTGGGGTTTCAGAGTTTCTTGGGTAAGTTTTTATTCCTTTTTGTCATTTTCTTTCAGAATTGTATCATAAAAAAAGTTGAGACTTTTCTTTTTTCTTTTTTATTCAAAATAAATATATGAAAATGCATGCTGTAGATCATTACACATTATTGTCTACATGCAAGTTCCCCTTGTCACGATCTCAGCAGATGATGCCAACACCAATTACAGATTTCTAGACGATGCATTGTCCAGTAAATGTCTGTAGATTGGATTTGACATTATAAACCGAGGTTGTACTTGCTGTTAATCATGAAAAGCTAGGGCTGGCCTTGTTGCCGGTTGGCATCATGTCTGTCTGTACAAATTATGGAGTGGCGGTGTGGTTGTGGCTGAAGGAAAGCTTGTGTTGACTTACTGATTCAAAAAAGAAAAGTGTCCTACTTTCCCTGTCTTGTACATCTCTAGCTTGTAAGACAAATTTAAGTGCTTGGACTTGTTTTTTGAGTGTTGCTTTCTGTAGCATTGTAGCACATTTGTTTCTGATTATTCTCTCCACCCTGAGTGATCAATAAATATTAATGTGTGTATAAAGTTAACTATTGACATGTTATTTTCAGTTTTACGGATCAACAAAGAGATGCAGCTTCAAGAGAAGGTTGGGGTTACCGATTAGTGTTCTCTGCACGCCTGGTAATTAGTCTCTTTCTCAAATTGGTAACATGCATACTACTTTTTAGTCTTTAGTCTGTTACTTTGAAAAAGACATAACGTTTGGTTGTGTATGGCACAGGTGGGGGTCTTTCTTGTTGCTGATGCCTTGTTTATCGGTGCTCAGCAAGTAGGCCATTATCTTCAGGAAATAAGGTCTCACTGAGGTTCAGAAGCTGGGCTTGAATGTATTTGATTCAAATATTTGCGTAAACGTTTCGTTCTGGAGCTGTATATGAAGATGAGATTTGCCAACGGTCACAATTTTTTCTCACCAGAGTACTTTGAGAGCCAATTGCATACATGCTTTTTGATGGTGAATTACCCCATTATGCCTTTCATTATTTTGAGTTGTGTTTTTTTTGAGCTTTTTTCTACCACATGGTGTTGCGGAACTATTCAAGCAGTGATTGACTTCTTAATTTTGTTGAAATCTTTGTGTTGTTGCTAAGATGTAACGTTTTTATGCCTTGTGATGTATATCGTGTGTAGGTTCAATCGCCTAAGAATCAACCTTGTTTACATAGTTTACTTTGCTGGCAACTTAGAAACTTGTTGTCCATTAAAGTCTATAGTTTACTCGATAGATTTACTTCTGTGCCATCAGTCGAAGCTGAGATGAGGGTGAAGAGGTTATCTATGATGAATTTAGCATCATTAGGATCATCAAATGTTGATATTTTTCAATGTCATGTAAATGAGCTCTAGTGAGAGGAGTAAGATTTTTTTTTTTATTTTTTTATTTTATTTTTTCATTTCACCATTTACGTTGTGCTCAATGCAGACAAAGGTTCACAACATAAGTAGATTCCAGTTTGTTGAAAAACTAATACACATGCATCTCTCTCTCTCTCTCTCTCTCTCTCTCTATCTATCTATATATATATATATACCTATTATCCTCCAAAAGAATGTAAGTGGATTTTTTTTTTGTTGGTTTTTTTATAGAGAAGTGTTACATACTCTCACTCACACGCTCCCAAGTGCACATTACCTAACATGGCAAAAAAAGTTACCATTAGATTTTGGATGGATCACTATTAAATTTTAGATTCAATGATGACTTTTACTGCCACTGCACTTGCAAGTGTGAGGGTGAAAGTTTATATAGCTTTACTCTTTTGGATAACTTTACTTTTGGGATTTGGCATAGCATTCTGACAAAGAAATATGAGAGGATATGCCCCAACAAAATTTCCGATGAGATTGGCATAGCATACTGACATCAAAATCATAATGACATGCCTATCCCCACATACATCCCTCCTGAATTTTCTAATGTATTTGTTGGGGGACCTTTCATGGGGTGTTGAACAAACAAAGGCTAACTTCTGATTTGCTGAGGCACAGAAATTTGCCCCTAAAGGTTTATAAGCAGATGCAAGCTCCAGGATTACATCTATCACCTCATTCGGAGATATAAAACTTATTATATGGGATTAAAACAGTAGATGTTTTTATTCCAGAATACTTAGTGGGATAGCTATTGATCTACTTGCTCTGAATTATTCAATCCGGAAGCAGTTATACCAACATTCTATCATGTAGCGTGCAGTTTGTTTCTCCTCTTTCTGCGTACATGTGATGAAGCAGAGGTAGGTGGATGACTAATTTTTTCAGGTTATGATTTGCGTTGTCTACGGGAACCGTGGTTTGGCAATGACAAGCAGATGAGCAATTCTGTGCATTGAGATGCCGAAAACCTCTGTCAGATCCAAATCCTTAGCTGTAGTACCAGGGGGAAGCTCCCAATCGAAGCTGTGGAGGAGTTGAGCAAGAGCGAGCTCCACACTTGCTGTTCCCAATGTGATAGCTGGGCAGCTTCTTCTACCAGCGCCAAAAGGTATAAGCTCGAAATGTTGACCCTTGAAGTCGACAGTGCTACCCATAAATCTTTCTGGCTCAAATCTGTCAGGGTTTTCCCAAGATTCTGGGTCTCTCCCGATTGCCCAGGCATTGACAAAAAAACGTGTCTTGGCTGGAATGTTGTAGCCATCAATGTTCACATCTTCCATGGATTCTCTAGGGACTAATACTGGAGCAGGAGGATGCAGCCGAAATATCTCTTTGATGACAGCTTTCATGTAGTGCATCTGAGGCAGATCACTCTCTAAAACAACTCCTCTCTCTCCGACGATGCTTCGGACTTCAGCTTGTGCTCTTTCCATGACTTTTGGGTTCATAATGAGCTCTGTCATTCCCCAGTCAAGGGTGATGAACGTTGTATCAGTTCCTGCAGCAAACATGTCCTGCGGTGGCAGCAATGACACTAATCAGTATAATCTCTATGCTAAAAGTTGAGCGTTTATATTCATCAGAAATTTACAAGTAAAAGTGGAATTCTTCACTGACCAAGATGATAGCCTTTATATTATCCATGGTGAGAGGCATGTCATCAAATCCATTCTTCTGTATATCGAGTAACACATCCACAAGGTCCTTCTGCTCCTCTGTTGCCCTCTTGGGATTGCTATGTTCAGCCAGCAACTGGTCAAAAAGTTGATCAAAACGTCGAAAGGTGTTCTGAAGTCTGGATTTCATGCCTGTTAAGGTGTGTATAAATTCCATGGATGGGAAAAAATCTCCGATGCTAAATCCTCCAAGCAATACTTGATACTCGTCCAGCATCTTTTGGAAGCCATGGCGATCATATTCTCCTCCTCCTGAGAAGTCCCTTCCAAATGCAACCCGGCAAAGGACATCATTCGCATATAGCCCAAGCATCTTGGAAAGATCGGTGGTGCCAGGATACGACTCTGCAACTCGACGGACCAGGCGAGCTACTTCTTCTTCTCTAACAAAGCTATATGATTGAACTCTTTTGGCACTTAGTAGTTCAAGTATGCATATTTTTCGAATATTTCTCCAATAAGCACCATAGGGGGCGAAGACAACATCGGTACAATCATAGAAGAGGTGCATGGCTGAAAAGATTCGCGGGCGGCTTGACAGTGCGACATCATGGGTTTTCATTGCTTCCTTGGCTAGTCTAGCAGATGAAATCACCACTGTTGGAATCTCACCAAGTTGTAAGAAAATGATCGGTCCAAACTTCTGTGCCAGGCACTGGAGGGAAAGATGAGGCATGTTGCCAAGCTGGTGAAGGTTACCAATGATGGGTAGCTTTGGAGGGCTTGGTGGGAGATTGGATTTTCCTTTTCTTGACTTCTCCTTCAAGAAAAACCTCAGCAGCACCACGAGGAAAACAGAAGCAAAGAGCAAGATGGGTTGGAAGCTTTCCTTCAGCCATTGAAGAAAAGCCATTGGAGTTTTCAGAAACACAAGTGAGAATGTGAGTCCCCCTTTTTCTCTATATATGCGCAATTATGGCTTTCTCCAGTTAACTTTGTTTATTTACATTTTCAACTTTTCTTCTGCCGTAGTTCTCAAATAACAAATTTTTCATTCCAATCTCTATCAAGATTGACAGTAACAGGTAAAACAAAGAAATTTGAGCAATAGGCTCCCATTTTCTCCATGTCACGTGCTGCAACTTGCATTAAGGTCTCAAAGATTCCACAGACTTTACTTTGATGAGTTCCATCATTATATTTATCGTGAATCCTGTGATCAAATATCATCCGTCCACTTCACCAATCGGAGTCGTGGTCCTTAATTGTCTTATTACCGATGAAACTTCAACATGGGAACAGATTACGATTTAGAACAACAGTGAAAGATCAATCCTCGAGAATCTTGAGGATTTTTCTCTGCCACACATGTGCAACCAGTTAGTCCACTAAGGCAATCACTCTTTTTGTTTTGTTTTGTTCCGGCTCTTTAAATTCAGTATGGAGGGGGAAAATGGTTTTTTCTGGTTGCTTTGTTGCACATGGTAGCAATTGTTTGTGGACTTGAGTTGGGGGTTTTCTGACAGAGGCGGTAGCTCAATCAATCATCCGGTTGTAGTTGCTCAAGTATGCTGCTCTCATATTGCCGCACGCTGTGTGTGTTCATCCTCTTATAGCGTGTACTATTTGTAAGAACCAAAGCCAAATTAACATTACATAAGAATTCTTACCAAAAAAAAACACATTACATAAGAAAGATTTTCCACAAATAGAACAAGAACATAGGGAGTAGCTTGGTGTACGTCTCACCAAAGAAGGAAAGAGTATCTCACTCCAACTAGGAGAAGGAAGAGCTAGACACTATTAAAAAAAAAAAAAAAAAGGCAGTTTAGTGATATGTGAATAATTAATGACTCTTAATGCCCAAAAAATGTTACTATTCATTTAGTGACGTTTAAATAGTGGTGCTTGGTAAAAGACTCTAAACATAAAGTCTATATTCAAATATAGTGTTGTTTTACTGTACAAACGACACTAAATGGTGTTTTGCAGGGCCAAGCGTCATCTTTATAAAAAGGTGACACTTGAATAGTGAAATGTCACCTTAAAAAATGTGACATTTCACTATTCATACGTCACTATTCTTTTATAAAACTAAAAAAATATTTATAATACCAAAAAGGGAAAATATATAAATAAAACTAAAAAAATCAAATTAATTATTATTATT
>CM017328.1:5385133-5464739 GCA_006937295.1 Carpinus fangiana | reverse complement strand
ATATTTTTATTTTTATTTAGGATTCATCCTATTCTTGATATTTGATAATAACTTCAACGAAAATTTGAGGTATGTAAATATGTAATTAAATTTGTAGATTTAGATTTAAATTGTTCTTTAAATGAATTGTCTTAATATTTATATTGTTATTAATTTAGCATATTCTTGATAATTGTTTTTATATTTAATTATTTATGAATTTATATAGTTTTGTTTCATTTTTTAATTGTATAAATATATAATTGTAGTTATCTGATATTATGGAACAAAAAACAATTTTATTAAACTCCAATCAAATTCTAAACAACTTTGTATTGAAGTAGATTTAGCAAATTTGCTTCAGAAAAAAAATGTGTGATTTTTTTTTATATTTAATTATTTTTTAATATTTTTAATTAAATTTATTTTTTATTTATAAAAAAAATGCCCCCTATGGGAGAAAATTCTGGATCCGCCACTGTGCATATATAACTGCATGGATAAGCTTACAATTAAAATGATTTTTGAAAATGATTTTTCAATATTTGGTGCGACTAAAAATATTTTTAGTTTAACCAAAAAACTTCTTTAATTTCTATAAAATGATTTTTCTTTTACAGATCCGTACGTGTCTTCACAACGACTAAAAGATGTATATATGTTCGGATATACATGAAGACTTCAACAATGAATATAACTACAGCTTCAACAATATTGAATAAAAGATTGCTTAAACAATTCCGAGATGGACGTACGTCTTTTACAATTTCCACTCCCTTTTTAAATTTAAATTTAAATTTTTTTAAAGGGTATTTTTGTCCTTATTGAGACATTGACAATTTTTAGTAGTTTAGCTAGGACCAAGGACGGATCTAGAAAGTTCGATGGGGAGGGACCAAGATATAAATTTTTTTGGGTAAGGCCAATGGCCTGTAATTTTTTTTTTTTTTTTTAACACCTAAACTTTTTTTTGGAGGACTTGGGGAGTGGCCAGGGCCATCCCTGGTCCCCCTATAGATCCGTCCCTGGCTAGGACATTGTTAAATTTAAAAGTTTAGAGAGACATTGTCAATTGAGTAATAGTTTAATGAGGGTATGTAGACTTTCTCCAAAAAGATATAACAAATGATCATCAAAACATTAAACAAAATGCAGCAGAATTGTCAAAGCTCTAACACACCCAATCTTTTTTTTTTTAATTTTTTTAATGAAGTTTAATATAACACTTCAGTTTCATATTGAGAAGATTATAATGAGTAGACTACATAGAGTTGATAATTTATAAAATAGTTATGAGTAATAAGTCTTACATTACATAGTTACTAAATGAAACTAAGCTTTATAATGAATTATAGGGAAGTTTCACATTAATTAGTCATTTTGGGGTGATAACGTATATGTAACTAGCGTATTTCCTGGATTGTTATAATTGGTATCGAAGTTAAGTTGTAACGCCAGACTATTTAATTTTGAAAATTCTATGCTTACAAACAAATTTTAAATAAGAAGTTTTACATTATGATGTGACCCAACATAATTGGGTTTCAAATCATGTTCTGCCACGTCATGTTATAAAAGTTGTTTGTAAGCCTACCATTTGCTCCAATAATGAGAAGCACGAAATCCTTTGCTCCAATGAGAAGCTCACACCCTAATGGCTCTATCCCTTCCAAATGCATCAAATTGTTCCACGAGGAAACGTACATGCACACAATTGCCTATCTTTGCTTTTTTCTTCTGCTAAGGATTCTGTTTTGTGGTGGAATAATCTGCCAACTGATCTGTCGTGTTAAGTAAGGAATCCAAAAATTCAAAACCAGTCACATTTGCTGACCTTTTTGCACATTCATCTTCACAAGTAGTCTTCACATGAACAGCGCGGATCCCCAACATCATTAAACACAGAAGAAAATGTCCAACTCCCTGCAATTGTTAGAGCAAAATGCAGCAGCTTTCTTCTTGCTGAATCCCTTTGTTTTAACCATCTTGGCCTTCATCTTAATATTCCTATTCAAATGGTCCTCCACCCTTCCGACCACCAAAACAAACACACCACCATCACCACCAAAGCTCCCAATCGTCGGGAACTTCCACCAACTCGGCTCGCAGCCTCACCGTTCACTCGGGTCCTTAGCTCAACGCCATGGCCCCCTCATGCTGCTTCACTTTGGCAGTGTACCAACCCTTGTTGCATCGTCTGCTGATGCTGCTCGCGAGATCATGAAGACCCATGACCTCATCTTTGCGAACCGGCCTAAATCAAGCATGGCTGAGAAACTGCTATACAATTACAAAGATGTGTCAGCGGCCCCCTATGGCGAGTACTGGAGGCAGATGAAAAGCATATCAGTGCTACATCTTTTGAGTAACAAAATGGTTCAGTCCTTTCGCGTTGTGAGAGAGGAGGAAACTTTTCTATTGATTGAGAAAATCAAACAGTCTTGTTCTTCAGCATATGTGAATTTAAGCGAAGTGCTTGCAAACCTTACTAATGATGTAGTATGTAGAGTGGCTTTGGGAAGGAAGTATGGGGTAGGGGAAGGTGGAAGGAAGTTTAAGGAGCTTTTGGGTGAGTTCGTGGAGTTGGTGGGTGCTCTAAGCGTTGGGGATTATATTCCCTGGCTCGCTTGGGCGAGCCGTGTCAATGGCTTGGATGCTAGGGTGGAGAAAGTGGCTAAACAGTTTGATGATTTTCTAGAAGGAGTAATTGAAGAGCACATAGATTGTCAGAGGAGAGGGCTAGAAAATGAACACCAAAAGGATTTTGTGGACGTTTTGCTTCAAATCCAAAAGGAAAACGTGATTGGTTTTCCTATTGACAGAGTTAGTATCAAAGCTCTAATCCTGGTAAGCGAAACCCTCTGATCTCCTTGTGTAGGTTACACGCGCACTATACGNAATGGCTTGGATGCTAGGGTGGAGAAAGTGGCTAAACAGTTTGATGATTTTCTAGAAGGAGTAATTGAAGAGCACATAGATTGTCAGAGGAGAGGGCTAGAAAATGAACACCAAAAGGATTTTGTGGACGTTTTGCTTCAAATCCAAAAGGAAAACGTGATTGGTTTTCCTATTGACAGAGTTAGTATCAAAGCTCTAATCCTGGTAAGCGAACCCCTCTCTCTCTCTAGCTCTCTGATCTCCTTGTGTGGGTGTGTACACGCGCACTATACGTGATATAATTGATCAGTGCATTTCTCCTTAATTCTTGGGTTTCTTGAGTTTCTTAATTTTCATCACTTTCGCATTGTCTACCCTAAAGTGAAAAAAAAGAAAAAAAAAAACTATTAATTTAGTCATTTAGTTTGTTGAACTTCTAATGTTTTACAATGTCACATCTCAATTAGGTTTTTCCATTAAATTCAGTCAAAATTTTCTTACTTTTATAAATAAAAAATTGCAAAGACAAGCCTGTGTATTTTTGTAAATTTGGTTAAATCCTTACCAATGCCCAAATTTTTGCAACTTTTTATTCTTTTTTTTTTTTTTAAAAAAAAAGGGGGGGGGGCATTTTGGTAATTTTGACACCCACTTCTTTCAAATTTAAAGACAAAATCTAATAGAAGTGTGACATTGTAAAAAATTAAAAGTTTGATACATTTCATTGCAAAAGTAGTGATGAAAGTTAAGGAAGGATTAAGTGAAGTTTTTTCAAAAAAATTAAGTGTAGTTATGTCCAAATCACATCTTTGTAGAGACGAAATATAATTTTGTTGTAGCTTGACTAGCGCTTCTGGAACCTCTACAAGATTCTAGGACGTACAATTCTTTTTCAGCAAAAATCATTGAACTTTCATTAAACATCAAGGGAGTAGAGCTTGTTCCTTAAAAACTAGGGAAAAATATAAAAAAAGCCCCTCAAACTACTAGCCGTTTACAATTTAGCTCCCTAATGTTAAAAAAGTGATAAAGTAGCCCCCAAAACTACCAAAATGTAACAAAAAGGCCACTCATTTTTTTATATGCTTATAATACCCATATTCTTTTAACAAATAAAATATTAAAATAATTGTAAAAAAAAAACCAAACAATTTTTAAAAAAAATACAAAAAAACAATGTGCTTATAAATTAAAAAAAAAAAAAAAGTTTTTTGGAATAAATAAATATTCGCCCATTATTTTTTTTTTGTTGGGTGTTTTACAATTATTTTAAAATTTTATTTGTGAAAAGAATTGGAGTATTATAGGAATATAAAAAAATAAGTGACATTTTTATTGCATTTTGGTAGTTTGGGGGGCTACTTTATTACTTTTTAAACATTAGGGGGCTAAATTGTAAACGGCCAGTAGTTTGGGGGGCTTTTTTATATTTTTCCCTAAAACCTATGTTTCAAATAAATATAGGATATTCCTCCATCAACACTTTTACTAAGAACTGATGAATTGCCACTAAAGGGAATGGTTATATAGGGGATCCTTTTTTCTTCATTAATTTCAACAAAAGATAAAGAAAATCATCTTCATTATTTGAACATTTCTGGATCGTCTTCATTATTTGAAATATATATATTCTATTCGAACATTTGGTGGTTGGGTTAGGTAGACCAAGGCTCAAGCTTGGTCGATCGAGCTGTTAGGGTTTCAAGTGAAATCACAATCTGCCCAATCCCAAGTTAGACCCTCTCGGGTTTTAGTATGGGACGACGTACATGCCATCTTCCGCATTTCAATCCCAAGTTAGACCTAAACCTAATACTTATAACACAACATGTTTTTACATTGAAATTGCCAACACTAAAAACCCAACTCTCTCCATATATATCATGACTTGAAATGGAGATGAACTGTTTCACAATCTAATTTTTGTTTTCCATCTAACAGTATACATAGTATTGCATCATTTAAATATTTAAATGATGTGACAACATATTCACATGCGACATCAATTACAACATTAGATCTTTAAAACCTAATTAATATGAATTCTATTAGATAATGTTGCATTAACCCCATGTGACATGTCTTGATATACTAAAGCAAATGCCCACTAAGTAATGCTATACTATACTCTAATCCATTCCCTATCTCATTGGGTTGATGTGAAAGTGTCTATCAGTTCTTAAATTAGTCATTATTAAAAAGAGTACTGTCATATCAACTCAATAGGATTGGAGTATAATATATAGCATTTCTTAGTGCCTAACGGAAGAATTAGGGTAAAATGGGAGTTCTTAAATCACCTTTTATCGATCACTTTCAATGATCATGGAAAGGAGATGATGCAATATTGGATAGTCTTGAATTCAAAAGGGTTTGTTCTACTTTAGGAGGTATAAGGTATTTTATGCATATTGAAACTTTCTTCGATATTTACTATTTTTTTCTTTTTGTAGGATGCATTTGCTGCTGGTACCGACACTACATACACAGTCATAGAGTGGGCAATGACAGAGCTTCTAAGGCACCCTAAGGCTATGAAGAAGGTGCAGGATGAGGTGAGAGGGATCAGTGGCAAAACAAAAGGCATAACAGAGGATAATTTGGATAATATGCATTACTTGAAGGCAGTGATAAAAGAGGCACTTCGCGTCCATCCTCCTATTCCATTGTTAATTCCCCGAGAATCGACTCAAAACATCAAAATACAGGGCTATGACATTGCAGCTAGAACACAAGTTATTATCAATGCATGGGCAATTGGAAGAGACCCTGCATCTTGGGATAACCCAGAGGAGTTTATGCCAGAAAGGTTCTTGACATCTTCTATAGATTTTAGAGGACATGACTTCCAGTTGATTCCATTTGGTGCTGGAAGGAGGGGTTGCCCCGGAATTTCCTTTGCTATGACCACTGTCGAGCTTGTTTTGGCAAATCTGCTGCACATCTTTGATTGGACATTGCCTGGTGGAGCAAGAGGAGAGGATTTGGACATGACTGAATCTATTGGTCTAACCATTCATAAAAAATTCCCCCTTACAGCAGTTGCAACTCCTTATTGTTAGAATATATTACAAGATTTGATTATATATTATAATATTATAGGATTTGATTTCAGCATGAATATTAGTTGATTGTAATAAAACAAAATCAGATTTGAATACGATTAAATTTGATTTGATCTCTCGTACCGTTTTTGTCTCTCCACCTCCCTACTATAATTAAATATGTACCCACTGTATTATCATATTATCAATTGAATAAGAGTACAATATAGCCCTTTAGGGCTTTATCCAATGAGAAGCTCACACCCTATCCCTTCCGAATGCACCAAATTGTTCCATGAGGAAACGTACATGCACACAATTGCTTATCTTGGCTAAGGAATATTCTTTTTTGTGGTGGAAATATCTGCCAAAATTCGTGTTAATTAAGTAAACGTACAACATTATCATGAGAGAGGACCACCACAAGAAAGTCCATGGGTATTTCTCAAACCTTCTTAATAATTTCATTGGAGCTCAATTATTAATCGATCGATCACATTATATGTGTCAAAATCATCTTTGCACAAAGCGCCCCATTTGCTGACCTATATGCACACGCATTCATCGATCTTCATAAGTAGTCTTCAAATGAACAGCTCAGATCCCCAACATCATTGAACACACAAGAAAATGTCAAACTCCCTGCAATTGTTAGAGCAGACTGCAACTTCCTTCTTGCTCAATCCCTTTGTTTTAACCATCTTGGCCTTCATCTTAATATTCCTATTCAAATGGTTTTCCACCCTTCCGACCACCAAAAAAAAACACACCACCTTCACCACCAAAGCTCCCAATCATCGGGAACTTCCACCAACTCGGCTTGCAGCCTCACCGTTCACTCGGGTCCTTAGCTCAACGCCATGGCCCCCTCATGCTGCTTCACTTTGGCAGCGTGCCAACCCTTGTTGCCTCGTCTGCTGATGCTGCTCGCGAGATCATGAAGACCCATGACCTCATCTTTGCAAACCGGCCCAAATCAAGCATGTCTGAGAAACTGCTATACAATTACAAAGATGTGGCATCGGCACCCTATGGCGAGTACTGGAGGCAGATGAAAAGCATATCAGTGCTACACGTTTTGAGTAACAAAAGGGTTCAGTCCTTTCGCGCTGTGAGAGAGGAGGAAACCTTTCTAGTGATTGAGAAAATCAAACAGTCTTGTTCTTCAGCACATGTGAATTTAAGCGAAGTGCTTGCAAACCTTACTAATGATGTAACATGCAGGGTGGCTTTGGGAAGGAAGTATAGTGCAGGGGAAGGTGGAATGAAGTTTAAGGAGCTTTTGTGCGAGTTCGCGGAGTTGTTGGGTGCTCTAAGTGTGGGGGATTATATTCCATGGCTTGCTTGGGTGAGCCGTGTCAATGGCCTGGATGCTAGGGTGGAGAAAGTGGCTAAACAGTTTGATGATTTTCTAGAAGGAGTAATTGAAGAGCACATAGAAAGTCAGAGGAGAGATGGCAATGGAAAGGGCAACCTAGAAAATGAACACCAAAAGGATTTTGTGGAAGTTTTGCTTCAAATCCAAAAGGAAAACGTGATTGGTTTTGCTATTGACAGAGTTAGCGTCAAAGCTCTAATTCTGGTAAGCAAACCACTCTCTCTCTCTCTCTAAATTCCATCACTTTTGTAATTTCCCCTAAAGTAAAAAAACGCTCAATTCCGTGTATCGAATTTTAATTTTTTGCAATGTCACTCAGGCCTATATTTTTTTCCTATCAAAATTTCCAAAATATCTATATCTTTTATTATTTAAAAAAATTGCAAAGATATAAGCGTGTGTATTTTGCAAATTCCGTCAAATCCTGACCAATCCTGAATTTTTGCAATTTTTATTTTATTGTTTTTACAAAGGGGGCATTTTGGTGATTCTAACACTGCTTTTGTTAGAATTTAATGGAAAAATCTAATGGATGAGTGAGATTGCAAAAAATGGGAAGTTCGATAAACTAAATTGATAGTTTGTTTGTTTGTTTTTAAAAAAAATTTAGCACCCCTTCTCCCTCTTGTGTGGACATGTCAAAAAACAAAAACAAAAAACAAGAAAACTTTAGCAACTTTGGAGGAGTAATTATAAAAGTGATGGAAGTTTATAGGGGATAAGTGCCTCTAAAATTTAAGTGTGGTTATGTATATCCAATTCACATCTTTGAAGAGACGAAATATAATGACAAAATACACAAAACAGTTTTCATCTTTATGGGACATTACAACTAATAATAAATAAATAAACATTCTAAAAAGTTTTGTCAATGAAACCAATATTGTCTTTTTAAGTCGATTGGTGGCTAGGTAAGTGGGCAATAGTGTCATTGGGATTCTCTCTGAAAAATACGATTTAGATCCTAAGTTATTATTAATCTAGTTTACCAAACACAATAACATCCAATAAAGTAATCAACTTTAAAGTTAAACACAGCAGACATTACTACCGAAAGCAAAGCAAAAACATATAAAACAAATAATCACAGATATCAAAACCACTACAGCGGTTAACCAACCCTAGAAGGCAACAAATATAGAAAACCTATATATGTTTTTGATTGTTCTACATACAAAACCTTAATTCGTTACTCGACCCAATTTTGTACTCTCGGCAAATTATATGTTCACCTCCCACTACAATTGCTCTATAACCTATGGCATTCTTGTATAGGAATCACCTTCACAAATGAACCTTGCCATTTTTTCTTTGGTTTGATATGGGAAAGATGGAACTAGGAGAAGTTTATAATCTGTTTAGGCTCAAGAAATATGATAAACTTTTCTCACAACGAATGAATAGTCTTAGTGTCTGAAAGTCGTGGATTATAAGGCTTATATATAGAGAGAGATGAGTAAAATTGGGATTTTAAGTCAAATTCGGTGGAAAATAAAACACTTGGTGGCTGGGTTCAATAGACCAAGGCTCTAGCTTGGTCGATCAAGCCGTTAGGGCTTCAAGGGAAATCGTAACGTGCTCAACTCCAAGTTAGACCTAAACCTAATACTTACAACACAATATGTTGACACTGAAATTGTCAGCACCAAAAACCTAACTCTCTCCATATCAAGACTTGAAATAGAGAGGAACCACTTTATGGTCTTTTTTTTTTCATCTATGTACATAGTATTATGTCATATAAAAATTTTAAGTGATGTGACAACATATTAACCATGTGACAATAAATACACCACTAGATCTTTAAAACCTAATACGAATTCTATTAGATCCTTCGACAGAAATTTATGGTTCTAACCAACTCGATATTAATGTTGAATTAACCCCATGTGACATGTCTTGATATACTAAAGCATGTAATGTACAATGAGTAATGTTATGTACTATACCCCAATCCTACCCCTATCTCATTGGGCTGATGTTGGAGTGTCCGTCAACACTTAAAATTAGTCATTGTTAAAAAGAGTACTGCAATATCAATTCAGTAGAATTGTGATATAGTATATAGCATTTCTTAATGCCTATGGTCAAACTTGGGTAAAAGGGAGTTGTTAAATGACCTTGTATCACTTTGAATGGTCATGGAAGGGAGATATTGCAATATTTCATAGTCATGATTTCAAAAGGGTATGTTCTACTTTACGAGGTATAAGGTATTGTATGCTCTTATCTCATGCATATTGACAACTTTCTTCGATGTTTATTTTTTCCTTTTGTAGGACGTATTTGCTGCTGGTACTGACACTAGCTACACAGTCTTAGAGTGGGCAATGACAGAGCTTCTAAGGCACCCTAAGGCTATGAAGAAGGTGCCGAATGAGGTGAGAGGGATCAGTGGCAACAAAAAGGACATAACAGAGGATGATTTGGATGCTATGCATTACTTGAAGGCAGTGATCAAAGAGACACTTCGCTTCCATCCCCCTATTCCACTGTTAGTTCCTCGAGAATCGACTCAAAACATCGAAATACAGGGATATGACATTGCAACTGGAACACGAGTTATTATCAATGCATGGGCAATTGGAAGAGACCCAGCATCTTGGGATGAACCAGAGGAGTTTATGCCAGAAAGGTTCTTGACATCTTCTATAGATTTTAGAGGACATGACTTCCAATTTATTCCATTTGGTGCGGGAAGGAGGGGTTGCCCTGGAATTTCCTTTGCTATGACCACTATCGAGCTTGTTTTGGCAAATCTGCTGCACAACTTTGATTGGGCATTGCCTGGTGGAGCAAGAGGAGATGACTTGGACTTGACTGAATCTACTGGTCTAACCATTCATAAAAAATTTCCTCTTACAGTAGTTGCAACTCCTTATTGTTAGAATATAATACGATATGTTATAGGATTTGATTTCGCCACTTTCCTATAATTAAATATATACCCTTTGTATTGTGATATCATCAATTGAATAGAGTATAATATAGTCTTTTAGAGCTTTATTATGTGGACATATGGCATAAATCAAACCATGTAGCAAAACAATTATTTTACAAAGGAAAAAGATAGAATAGGTCCAATTTAGACCATATAGATTTTTTCTTCTACAAAAATGAGATGATGTGATTTTCTTTCTCAATAATATTTTATAATTCATTCTCCAAAGTTGTTTTTCCATACATCTGTTTGTCTCGTGATCTTATAACACCACCCTAAAGAAATTAAAGAAAGAAAACTAAACTTAACAAACAAGTAATTACCTAAGAATAAAACAATACAAAGACTACCTAGCCGTTCTTCCCTCCTCCCTCTTTCTTTGGTAGCAGTGTTCAGTGTCTTCTCTGTGGTCTACTCTGGTTTCCGTTTCTGATACGTTTGCTTTAGATTTAATTGTAGATCTATATCTAGATATAGATATAGTTTCTTCAAACTTAGATCTCATCATCTTCATCAACGAAGGCGTGTCTTCCTAGGGATGTCTACAATGTCGTGCTTCTCTACTTTGTGGGATTTTTTTTGTTTTTTCACAACGACTAAAAGATGTACGCGCAGATATATATATATATATATATAAGACTTCAACAATGAATATAACTACGGCTTCAACAATATTGAATAAAAGATGAGAAATAATATTTAGTAAACTCTCATATTACTACCATACAATTATGGTGACGTGGCAATAAAAATTAACCTTTAATTTTTTCTTGTTATAAGCCCTCATTGTTCCAATAGTTGATTTTCGATGAAAGTTTATTAAATATTGTTTCTCTTCAAAGATTGCTTAAGCAATTCTTAGATGGGCGTACGTCTTTTAATTTACAAGTCTAAGATGGACTCCTTTTGCAACTCAATATAATTGCGCACACATCAATGCATGGGTTGCATCACCAAGGTAAGAGCTACGGTAAAAAAAGAAAAAAGGTCCATAAATGATATACCCTACTTATCATCATTAAAATTTTTTGATAATACTACCCTTCAAAATGCACTACATGGAGGAAATTGAGGGATTTTGAAATGAACAAAGTTTTCCTCCAATTTGGGTTGAAGGAATTTTCTCAAACCTTGTCTATAAAAATGACATGTCCTTAAACATGTGATTTTTCACATGTTTTTTTTAATAGTAAGGACAATGTTGAAATAAATTGTATTAAAAAACACTACAAGAATTTAGCCCTTCAGCGTCGACACTATCACCGTCGACTTATAAGTCGATGCTAATACTAGGCTATTAGTGTCGACTACTGAAAGTCGACACTAATAGTTGTACCAAAATATGAGTATTAGCGTCGACTTTAGAGTGGACGCTAATAAGTCGACGCTAATACACTGACGGGAATTATCTTAGACGCGGGAGAACTAGTACGTCAACTAAACGACTATTAGCGTCCACAAATGTCGACGCTAATAGATGTGTATTAGCGTCCACAGAAAGTGGACGCTAATGCTCTTATCAAATAATAAAAAAACAAATAAAAGTCAAGGACTATTAGCGTCCACTTAAAGTGGACGCTAATAGTATACTATCAGCGTCGACTCACAGAGTCGATGCTGATAGTCCATTATTAGCGTCCACTTTAAGTGGACGCTAATGCACTTGTCAAAAAAATTCCACACAAAAGGAAAGGACTATTAGCGTCCACTGAAAGTGGACGCTGATAATAGACTATCAGCGTCGACTCTCAAAGTCGACGCTAATAGTCCATCATTAGCATCCACTTTCAGTGGACGCTAATGCACTTGTCAAAAAAATTCCACATAAAAGGAAAGGACTATTAGCGTCCACTGAGAGTGGACGCTGATAGTCCATCATTAGCGTCCACTTTAAGTAGACGCTAATGCACTTATCAAAAAATATACATATAAAAGTACACGACTAAATATACTTATAAAAGTAAATGACAATTAGCGTCCACTTTTCAGTGGACGCAAATGGTCTTCTCAAAAAATAAAAAATAAAAAATAAACGTAAAAAAAATAAATATATATCTAAAATTAAAAAAATGGTATATATTAATTAAAAAAATAAAAAAAAATAATCTATTAAAAAAAATTTTGATAGGCTTATATGATTTTTTTAATGGGCAAGAATAATAAAAAAAAATCAAGTTCAATTGAAAATAAATAATATATATCTAGAGTCCACTTTCAGTGGACGCAAATGGTCTTCTCAAAAAATAAAAAAATATATATATCTAAAAATTAAAAAATTGTATATATATATTAAAAATAGAAAAAAAATTATAATTATAACCCAAAAAATTTTATTTATTTTTTCTATAGGACTTAATTTTAATAGACTAATATAAATTGATTATGATATGATCAATTGATCGATCGATCATCCGATCGATCCTAACAAATTAGTTCGATTGATCGTGATATGATCAAATGATCGATTGATCATCCAATCCATCCTAGCGAATTAGTTCGATTCATCGCGATAGGATCAAAGGATCGATCGATCATCCGATCAATCCTAGCAAATTAGTTTGATTGATCGTGATATGATCCGATCGATTTTAGCGAATTAGTTCGATTGATTGTAATAGGATCAAATGATTGATCGATCATCCGATTGATCATTCGATCGATCCTAGGGAATTAGTTCAATTGATCATGATATGATCAAAGGATCGATCGATCATCCGATCGATCCTAACGAATTAGTTCGATTGATCGTGATATGATCAAATGATCGATTGATCATCCAATCCATCCTAGCGAATTAGTTCGATTCATCGCTATAGGATCAAAGGATCGATCGATCATCCGATCAATCCTAGCGAATTAGTTTGATTGATCGTGATATGATCCGATCGATTTTAGCGAATTAGTTCGATTGATTGTAATAGGATCAAATGATTGATCGATCATCCGATTGATCATTCGATCGATCCTAGGGAATTAGTTCAATTGATCATGATATGATCAAAGGATCGATCGATCATCCGATCGATCCTAACGAATTAGTTCGATTTATCGTGATATGATCAAATGATCGATTGATCAACCGATCGATCCTAATGAATTAGTTCGATTGATCGTGATAGGATCAAATGATCAATCGATTTTAGGGAATTAGTTCGATTAATCGTGATAGGATTAAATGATCGATCGATCATCCGATCTATCCTAGTGAATTAGTTCAATTGATCGTGATAGAATCAACAGTTCAATCTAACATCTGATCGATCATAATAAATTAGTTCGATCAACTATGATATATTCAAATGATCGATCGATCATCCGATCAATCCTAGTGAATTAGTTCAATAGTCCTATAATAATTCAAATTGTTGATTCAAGTTTCAACCATCATGTCCCCAAAGTTTCAACTATAATTAATTGTTAGGTCATTTAAGATATAACCATATGATTAACTTTTATCATTCAATTATACATTATATAGATATAATTATATATTGTATACCAAATAATTATTGTTATTTAATATTTTTCTGAGAAATACTTAATAATGAATATACATTGACTATTGTTAATTTGTTACTTAATAAATAATATTTATTAAATTAATATAAATATTTTTATTAATTAATATGCATATATAAAAAATTATTAATTAATATAATAATAATAACATATTACAAGAGAAAAATTAAAAAAAAATTGAAAAAAAATTCAATCTGCATAAATAAATATATATTTATATGGTTATTAGCGTCAACTCATAGGAGTCGACGCTGATAGGTTTATATTAGCGTCGACTATAGTCGACGCTGATATTAAACGTCGTCGTTTTGGTACAAATTAAAAGGCGGGATCCATTGGCGCGCGCGGTGGGTGAAATTTTCGTGAAATTTTTTTGTATCTCCCCATTTTTTCTTCTTCTCATCTTATTCCATTTTTTCTTCTTTTCATCTTAGGATCAGAGAGAGCCAGAGCGAGAGAGAGAGACACATACGAGAGAGAGAGTGACGGCGGAAATGGGCACTATGATTCTTCGCTCTCAGCCTCTCACGAAGATGAAGAATCACATCCAGGTCTCCAACACCAAGAAGCCCCTCGTCTTCTACCTCAATCTTGCCAAGGTTTTCTTTTTTATACAATCTCTCTCTCTCCCTCTCTCTCTCTCTGTCTCTCTGTTTTACTGCTTTATCTTGCTTTGTTGTCGCAATTATGAGTTATGTGCTGTTGGTTTGCCGAGAATCGAGGGAAAGAAAAATGGGTAATCGAGAATTTGTGGAAAGCTTGGGTTTTTGCTTCCTTGTTCATGCTATGACAAACGTATACGATGCATTTCTGAGAAGTTGATATTTTTAATTTATTTTTGAAACGTAGATGTTATTTTTTTTTCTTCTTATTTCCTGGTTTCCTGATTTGCTGTTTTGGAACATTTCTGTTTTCACTTCTCATATTGCTGGTACTCGTATAAAAATTCTCTTCATCTGTTATTCCTTTTGCCTTCTATCCTGTTTCTTGATACTTCTTAACATTATTATCATCTTTTCTACAGCAAACAGTATGGTTATTCTTTAGGGACTTATTTAAAGGAATTTACCTTGCTATTCTACTTGGCCTCACAGTGCTAATTTCATATGATGGATGCAGAAAGGAGGTCCTTATCTGGCAATCTATCTCTGGGGGTTTATGTTTGCTCTTTCTCTTGTGATGATGACACTCTACCCTATTCTAATAGCCCCACTATTTAACAAGTTCACCCCTGTGAGTACTTGAGATTTTTGTCCTTAAATGAGTAAACTCCAATTGTTCCTATATTATCTTTGGTTTGATGATCTTTTCCTTGGTTACGCTGCAACAAATAGCTCCCAGACGGTGAGCTCAGGGTTTGATATTTTTTGATGATCTTTTCCTTGATGATCTTTTTTTTTGCTAGGTTTGATATTGACCTTTGATGATTTATTTCTCTGTTGGCATTTCAGTTTTGAGAGGAAGTGCTCTATTTTCATAGTTCTAACAATGTCAGGAAATAAGAAAATTGCTTCTGCTTTTTAAATTATTAAATTTTCTTAGAGTGCCTCATAAATGTTAAGCATTTCTGATTGTTGGGTATGCGTACTGTAGTATTGTTTTTTTCTAGTAGCTGTCATTATTTGGCTAATGAAAGTGATGGGATTTTTTTTTTTTTAAAAAAAAATGATGGTTGTATTGATTGAGTGAATAAGAAGTTATTCAGTTATCATTCCCTCAAAGCTTAATAATTACATCTGTTCCAAACTTTGAATGTGTCGATTAACCAAAAGTTGAGTACATATCTAATCCTAGGTGAAAGAGGTATTAAAAGTCATGGAAAAATCTTGGGGAGAAGTTGAGTAAATTGTGGGGAAATTGTGACACTTGTGCTTGTAAACCCTCACATTCTTTTAATAGAGACCATAGATGTAAGTATAAGGCTAAACTAGGGACATTTATAAAACAATCATGAAGGTAACTTGAAGCTTGGTGTATTTGAAACTACATATCTCTTATTTGCAGGCATTTGAAGTTTCACTCTGAATTCCAATCCCTTTATGATTAATGACTTGCAATATCTTGGTATTGGATCTGTTTTGGAATGTTACCTCTGGTGAAGTAGATTCCAACTCTACTAGTTTAATGGTTGTCCAGTTGCCTGGTTATTTAAGAGGCGCACATGTAGTAGAATGTCTTCAATTGAATTTGAATAAGTGTATTTGACTTTCAAACAGTTCAAGGATGGTAAATAGACGAAATTATTCTAGTAGCTTATATATTCATTCATCGACTAACATGGTTTATTACATATTCAATTTTAAAGCAATGACATGCTTGGCAAGAACTAGACCTTGAGATTAATTTCACATGGAACTGCATAGAATTCCAAATTAAGTTATTATCATCTAGCTTATTAGTGAAGTTTTACATGCAGGGAACAGATAAATATGGTCTAAAAAGGATTATCTATGAATTCAGATATTCTTCATTGCTTATAACGATAGCTTGCTTATATTTGACATTTCTTTTTATGTATTTATAGCATTCTCAGTAACTTTACGATGGAATGTATCAATGTGCAGGTATGTATCAAGTGATTTGCCAACAGACATTGTTCTTATTGTAGGGGATGTAAATTTCTTTCTTCATAAGGTACAATATTCTTATTGTATGTAATGAAGATAATTCGTTTTAGCTATGTAGGATTTTTGTTCCTGAGCTGCTATGTAGGACTTCAAGATGCATAGAAGGCACCCTAACTAATTACCTATCTTATTTTATCTATTTTGTATTTAGATTGGCTGATCCTTATGAAATTGTTTTGCTGTGGCTGCTTCTGTTATTATTATCTCTCAAGTCATTTCCCTTTCCTTCTCTAGACAAAGTGCATGCTTGGTTGCTTATAAACAAAAAGGTACTTAACTAATTCTAAAATATAAAGTGAAAATAATTTAGTCTAGCTCAGCTTGCAAACTCTTTGTTCTGACATGTTCATGGGGCAGTTCAGCTTGTTTGTTTATTGAAACTACTGTATCTATAATTTATTTCTAGATAGAGATTATTAGAAAAGTCACAACTCAAGAAAAATGTTAGCCATATTAGCGCCACTATTCCAAAAGGATTAGTCAGAGTTGTAATTGGAGCTCTTTGGTATTAATTGTAAAGCCAAATATCACTTAGCAAGGAATCAATATAGGACTTAGCACACATAAAATACCTCTGTCTTTCGTGATTGATAGTTTGTGTTGATTTGGTTTGTGGTGCCAAGGACAAGCGGTTGATGGTTAAGGGACCAGTGAGAATGCCCACCAAGGTTCTGCACATCACCACTAGGAAGTCCCCATGTGGTGAAGGTACATTTTCATATCTTACTTGGATTCATATACTTGGCTTCCAAAAAATATATGCAACCTTGACCTCATTGTTTTTCAATATTCAATGGATACTCGTATCTTATCCATTGTCTATATATTTTGTGGCACTCCAAACAAAAAGTTTCTTTATTAGTATCTAGTATAACTGTATGTTGCAGGTCAACATTAGAAGTGTTGATGAGGCTGTAGTGATCGGTGCTGCTCTCTCTCTGTCTTCTTCAGCTTTTGTTCTGCAGGTATTCTTATTTTGAGTGTCTAAAAGTGAACTGGTATATAGAGTGTGCCCATTAGCTGGTGTTGGAACTTTGAACTTGCATTTGTAATTATTATACCTATGATTAATACTAATAGACAAACATGAGATCATATCGTGCCAATGTTTCTATTTAAATTCTGGGTTGAAAAACTTCAAAGAGTTGATGTAGATATGTTTTATAAAAAAAGGTTATTTGTAGTGAGTGTATATTCTTTGTGTTTTTTTTAGCATGACATTTAGTGCTGATATAAGACTAGAAAATGTGTCATTTCAGGAATTCAGGCAATGAAGTTCCTAGTACTTCTGATTTCATAAAGGTATGTAAGTTCTTCATTTTTGTTCCAAGGCTAATTATGTGGGCAGATTAATGATATAATGCTATGTATTAAATCTGATAGTAACTTCTTGAAAACTATTGTATCTTTGAATAAATATGTATGTGAGAAAATGACCATTGTAGTACATGACTGTTATTGTCTCCAACTTCATCATCATCATTTTGTCAAATGTTTTATGACAATTTTAAGCAGTGCATTAGGCCACTGAGTTTTTCCCCTGCCCCTTCTGAGAGTGTATATTGCACGTTCTATGTGATAAGTGCAACCAACCTTAGGTTCATAGGAATTGGGAGGAACCTTTAGGAGAGATTCAAAGGGAAGGTTCTTTTAAGTATGATTTGAAAATTAATGCTTGATGGAACAGTTTGTGCATTCTAGGAAGAAAGGAACTCCAAAATCATTCATTAGCAAGCTAAGTATGAATGTGGGAAATGATCTTGTGCTATTGTTTTGTGTTCTTTAATGCAATTATTTATGATCCCATGTGCTACAGAGTTTTGGTGGTTGAATTAGCATTAGTTGAGATTTATCATTTTAATTTTCATTGAGATGGTTGAGATTAGTTGTGATATTTTTTGTGTTTGGTTCTGGTCATTAGTTTCTATTTGGTTTTATTCTTTATAAATTTGTATGTAAAGATGAACATTCTCTTTGTGAGTGTGCTATTTTGTTTAGATATATTGGAATGGCTGCTTCTTACATCTTTATTTTTTCTCTACTGCTATTTTTCTCTTTTGTATTGCTGCTTGGTGGTTGGCATGGTTTCTTAGTTGGCTGCTTCATTCTGAGTTAGCTTCCCTAGGATAAGTTGTGATCTAACAAGGATAAAATTGTAATCCTTAGGCTTGTAAAGTCTCAAATCTTATTACTTTGTTATCTTATTGTCAATTTTCTTGATATTTTATCTTCTATCTAATTTGCAATTTACTATGGAGTAGGAGTAGTGCTAGAGATATCTATTATTTGATCATGTCAATTTGAACTTCCAATAATTATTATTTTACAAATTTATCATTTCATTAATTATTTGAATATTTTAAAATTGCTTTCTTTTTTTTAATAGGGTATTAGCGTCCAAAAGTTGGGCTAATGGTTATTTTATTTTATTTTTTAATTTTTTTTAACACTATTAGAGTCCACTTGGTTTGGACGCTAATAGTTAATTTTTTATTTTATTTTTATTTTAGAGCATTAGCGTCGACTCATAGTCGACGCTAATGGTTTTTCATTTTTTTTAATTTTTTTTTTTTAACTCTATTAGCATCCACTTGGTTTGGAGGCTAATAGTTGATTTTTTTTTTTTTAATTTTTTAGACTATTAGCGTCGACTAAAGTCGACGCTAATGGGTTTTTATTATTATTTTTTAATTTTTTTAACTCTATTAGCGTCCACTTGGTTTGGACGCTAATAGTTGATTTTTTTTTAATTTTTTATTTTTAGACCATTAGCGTTGACTTAAGTCGACGCTAATGGTTTTTTATTTTGCACCATTAGCGTCGACTCAAAGTCGACGCTAATAGTCCACCATATATGACTTTTAGCGTCGACCTAAAAGTCGACTATTAGCGTCCACTTTGGTGTCGACGCTAATGATACCATTAGAGTCGGACAATTAGCGTCCAACCCATTAGTGTCCAAAAGTCGACACTAATACTATTAGCGTCGACTTTTGAACTTTTAGCATCGACTTTTTGTCGACGCTAAAAGTGCTTTTTTTTGTAGTGAAATTATGTGCATATCACATGTTATTAAAACAATGGACATATGTCATTTTTATAGACTAAGTTAGAGGAAATTTCTCCATCCCAATTTGGAGGAAAACTTTGTCCGAAATGGAGAGGATCCTTTTCCACTCAAAACTATCACCCATTAATGATATTAATGTTTCTCCCAAACATTCAATTGAGGCATTGTCCCTCCTCAAACTATTAAAAAATTGACAATGTCTCTTCAAACTTATTACGATCGACAATGCCCCCTAAGTCTAGCAAAAAGAAAAAAATGTAAATTTTTTCTTGAAAAAAAAAATCGATTTTTCATTTTAAAATTTCCACTCCCCTTTTTCATTTTTTAGTTTTAGTTTTTAATTTTTATTAAGGCTTTTTTCATCATTAGGGGGGGCATTGACAATTTTTAGTAGTTTAGGATCGAGGAACATTGTCGGAATTGAAAATTTGGAGAAATATTGTCAGTTGAGTAGTAGTTTGAGGAGAGTACGTGGATTTTCTCCAAAAAAAAAAAATAACAAAAGAAGAAACTCCTCATGATCACTAAAAGATTAAACAAAATGTGGCAAATTGTCAAGCTCTAATGCACCCTAATTTTCTTTTAAGGAAGTTTAATATAACACTCTAGTTCGGCCATATTAAGAAGATGATGAGCAGCCTACATAAAATTGATTGTTTATAAAATAGTTATGAGTGTTAAGTCTCACATTACTTAGTTATTAGATGAAATTGAGCTTTATAGTGAATTTTAAGAAAGCTCTAAAGTAATTAGTCATTTTAGGGTGATAGTACATATGTGGCTAGTGCTTTTTTTATTGTTGTTATAATTCGTATCATAGCTAGGTTGTAACGTAACGCTAATTAGAACATGTTTGAGATTGTGTTTGAGAAATAGAGCTTTTATATCAAAAAACGCTTTTTGGCAAAAGTTTCATTTTTAAACTTTTGCAAAAATATGTTTTGGCATTTTTGGACCATCTAAAACGCTTTCAATTTTTTTTACCAAATAAGTACTTTTTTTTTTATTCAAATGAACTTTTTGAATGTTAAACGCATTTTTAAGCTCCTCAAACGCATATCCAAATATGTCCTAATATTATAGCACTCCATGACATGATTCTAATAAAAAAATTAAGCTTTACAATAAATTATAGAAAAGTTTGAAATTGACATGATTCTAATAAAAAAAATTAAGCTTTACAATAAATTATAGAAAAGTTTGAAATTAACTAAAGTAGCGAGCACCCTATCCCATCCCATTGGTGTATAAAACTTTGGCTTGGGTGCGTGGAAGCACGACATCCTTTGCTCCAATGTACAATGAGAAGCTCACTCACCATATCCCTTCCGAATGCACCAAATTGTTCCACGTGGAAACGTATATGCACACAATTGCCCATCTTTGATTTTTTCATCTGCTAAGGAATATTTTTTGTTGTGGAAATATCTGTCAATTCAAAATGAAGCAAACAAAAATTAACCTGACATTTTCAAGAGAGAGAGGGGACCACTAATTATTAATTTCTCAAAACATCTTAAGAATTTCACTGGAGCTCAATTATTAATCAATCACATCTGGGTACGTAGGTTTAATTATCGGATACGCGCGCTTTTCACATTACAACAAAAATCAAGTTTAATGGCATTGGAATAGTGATACTTTTTAATGGCATTTGATCAATTACTTAGTTGTTAGCTAGAAATCAACATATTAGGGTGGAGGTTTAGTGGCATTTTATAAAAAAATATCACTAATCAAATGCCATTAAACCTGATTTTTTTTGTAGTGTCAGCTTGGCTACATTATGTGTCAAAATCATCTTTGGACAAAGCCCCATTTGCCGACCTTTATGCACATATTCACAAATCACAAGTAGTCTTCAAATGAACATGAGCTCGGATCCCCAACATCATTAAACACAGAAGAAAATGTCCAACTCCCTGCAATTGTTAGAGCAAACTATAACTTCCTTCTTGTTCAATCCCTTTGTTTTAACCATCTTGGCCATCATCTTAATATTCCTATTCAAATGGTTTTCGACCCTTCCGACCACCAAAAAAAACACACCACCTCATGCTGCTTCACTTTGGCAGCGTACCAACCCTTGTTGCCTCGTCTGCTGATGCTGCTCGCGAGATCATGAAGACCCATGACCTCATCTTTGCAAACCGGCCCAAATCAAGCATGTTTGAGAAACTGCTATACAATTACAAAGATGTGGCATCGGCACCCTATGGCGAGTACTGGAGGCAGATGAAAAGCCTATCAGTGCTACATGTTTTGAGTAACAAAAGGGTTCAGTCCTTTCGTGCTGTGAGAGAGGAGGAAACTTTTCTAGTGATTGAGAAAATCAAACAGTCTTGTTCTTCAGCACATGTGAATTTAAGCGAAGTGCTTGCAAACCTTACTAATGATGTAACATGCAGGGCGGCTTTGGGAAGGAAGTATAGTGCAGGGGAAGGTGGAAGGAAGTTTAAGGAGCTTTTGTGCGAGTTCAGGGAGTTGTTGGGTGCTCTAAGTGTGGGGGATTATATTCCATGGCTTGCTTGGGTGAGCCGTGTCAATGGCTTGGATGGTAGGGCGGAGAAAGTGGCTAAACAGTTTGATGATTTTCTAGAAGGAGTAATTGAAGAGCACATAGATTGTCAGAGGAGACGGCTAGAAAATGAACACCAAAAGGATTTTGTGGACGTTTTGCTTCAAATCCAAAAGGAAAACGTGATTGGTTTTCCTATTGACAGAGTTAGTATCAAAGCTCTAATCCTGGTACGTAACCGAACCTCTCTTTCTCTCTCTAAATTCCATCACTTTTGTAATTTTCCCTAAAGTTAAAAAAACTCTCAATTCCATGTATCGAATTTTAATTTCTAATTTTCAAAATATCCATATTTTTTAAAAAATTGCAAAGGTATAAGTGTTTGTATTTTTGCAAATTTCGTCAAATCCTGACCAATCTTGAATCTTTGTAAATTTTTTTTTTTTTTTTTTTTTACAAAGGGGGTATTTTGGTAATTCTAACACTTCCTTTGTTAGAATTTAATGGAAAAATCTAACGGATGAGTGAGATTACAAAAAATTGGAAGTTCAATAAACTAAATTGAGAGTTTGTTTGTTTGTTTTTTTTAAAAAAAAAAAAAAAAAAAACTTAAGTGACTTTGGTGAGTAATTGTAAAAGTAAAGGAAGTTTATAGGAGTTAAGTGCCTCTAAAATTTAAGTGTGGTTATGTATATCCAATTCACATCTTTGAAGAGAAATATAATGCCAAATTACTCAAAACAGTTTTCATCTTTATGTGACATTACAACTAATAATAAAAAGAAATTTAAAAAAAAAAAAAAAATTCTAAAAAGTTTTGTCAATGAAACCAATATTGTCTTTTTAAGTCGATTGGTGGCTATATAGGTAAGTGGGGGCAATAGTGTCATTGGGATTCTCTCTGAAAAATACGATTTAGATCCGAAGTTATTATTAATCTAGTTTACCAAACACAATAACATTCAATAAAGTTATCAACTTTAAAGTTAAACACAACAGACATTACTACCAAAATCAAAGCAAGAATATATAAAACAAATAATCACAGATATCAAAACCACTACAGCGGCTAACCAACCCTAGAAGGCAACAAATATAGAAAACCTATATATGCTATTGATTGTTCTACATACAAAACCTTTGTTACTCGACCCAATTTTGTACTCTTGGCAAATTATATGTTCACCTCCCACTACAATGGCTCTATAACCTACGGCATTCTTTTATAGGAATCACCTTCACAAATGAACCTTGCAGACGGAACTAGGAGAAGTTTATAATCTGTTTAGGCTCAAGAAATATGATAAACTTTTCTCACAACGAATGAATAGTCTTAGTGTCTGAAAGTCGTGGATTATAAGGCTTATATATAGAGAGAGAGAGATGAGAAAATTTGTGGTTTTAAGTCAAATTCGGTGGAAAATAAAACACTTGGTGGCCGGGTTCAATAGACCAAGGCTCTTAGGGCTTCACATGCTCAACTCCGAGTTAGACCTAAACCTAATACTTACAACACAATATGTTGACACTGAAATTGTCAACACCAAAAATCTCTCTCCATATCAAGATTTGAAATGGAGAGGAACCGCTTTATGATCTTTTTTTTTTTTTTTTCTCATGTATGTATATAGTATTATGTCATTTAAAAATTTTAAGTGATGTGGCAACATATTAACCATGTGACAACAAATACACCATTAGATCTGTAAAACCTAATACGAATTCTATTAGATCCTTTGACAGAAATTTATGGTTTCTAACCAACTCCTTATTAATGTTGGATTAACCCCATGTGACATGTCTTTATATACTAAAGCATGTAATGCACAATGAATAATGCTATGTACTATACCTTAATCCCACCCTCATCTCATTGGGCTAATGTTGGAGTGTCTGTCAACACTTAAATTAATCATTGTTAATTAAAGAAAGTACTGTCATATCAATTTAGTGGAATTGTGATAGAGTATATATCATTTCTTAATTCCTAACGGTCAAATTAGGGTAAACGGGGATCCGTTGTTAAATTGTATCACTTTGAATGGTCATGGAAGGGAGATATTGCAATATTTCATAGTCATGATTTCGAAAGGGTCTGTTCTACTTTACGAGGTATAATGTATTGTATGCTCTTATCTCATGCATATTGACAACTTTCTTCGATGTTGACTTTTTCCTTTTGTAGGACATATTTGCTGCTGGTACCGACACTAGCTACACAGTCTTAGAGTGGGCAATGACAGAGCTTCTAAGGCACCCTAAGGCTATGAAGAAGGTGCAGAATGAGGTGAGAGGGATCAGTGGCAACAAAAGGGACATAACAGAGGATGATTTGGATGCTATGCGTTACTTGAAGGCAGTGATCAAAGAGACACTTCGCTTCCATCCTCCTGTTCCACTGTTAATTCCCCGAGAATCGACGCAAAACATCAAAATACAGGGCTATGACATTGCAACTGGAACACGAGTTATTATCAATGCATGGGCAATTGGAAGAGACCCTGCATCTTGGGATGAACCAGAGGAGTTTATGCCAGAAAGGTTCTTGACATCTTCTGTAGATTTTAGAGGACATGACTTCCAATTTATACCATTTGGTGCGGGAAGGAGGGGTTGCCCTGGAATTTCCTTTGCTATGACCACTATCGAGCTTGTTTTGGCAAATCTGCTGCACAACTTTGATTGGACATTGCCTGGTGGAGCAAGAGGAGATGACTTGGACTTGACTGAATCTACTGGTACAACCATTCATAAAAAATTTCCTCTTACAGCGGTTGCAACTCCTTATTGTTAGAATATATTACGATATATTATAGGATTTGATTTCACCACTTTCCTATAATTAAATATATACCCTTTGTAATGTAACATCATCAACTGAATAGAGTACAATATAGCCTGTTAGAGCTTTATTATGTGGACGTATGGCATTTAGCAAAACAATTATTTTACGAAGGAAAAAGATAGAATACGTCCTATTTAGACCATATAGATTTTCTTTCTATAAAAATGAGATGATATGATTTTCTTTTTCAATAATATTTTATAATTCATTCTCCAAAGTTGTTTTTCCATACATCTGTTTGTCGTGATCTTATAACACCACCCTAAAGAGATTAAAGAAAGAAAACTAAACTTAACAAACAAGTAATTACCTAAGAGTAAAACAATACAAAGACTACCTAGCCGTTCTTCCTCCTCCCCCTTTCCCTAGTAGCAGTAGTCAGTGTCTACTTTGTGGTCTGCTCTGGTTTCCATTTCTGATGGGTTTGCTTTAGATTTAGTTGTAGATCTAGATCTAGATATAGTTTCTTCGAACTTAGATCTCATCGTCTTTATCAACCAAGGCGTGTCTTCCTAGGGATGTCTACAATATCGTGCTTCTCCGCTGCTGCTTGTGGAATTTTTTTTTGTTTTTTTTATTCTTTTGTACTAGCCTTCGGGTTGAGGATAAATTTTTCTCATAACCTTCAAGTCGAGGAGGAGTAGATCGGTGTAGGGGTTTATCTCTCATGGCTGGTTTTTTAGTTTTTTTTTTTTTTTTTTTTTTTGGGTATTTAGGCTACACATGTCCTAGATCTAGTATGTTTGGATCAAATCCATTCCTTAACTGTAATTGTACATAGGTTAACGGAAGCTTGAAGTCATAGATATGTACTCAATTGTAAGATTTTTATGATTGTATCTATGAATTTGTAACATCATATCGTAGTATTTGGCTATGATTTTTCATAGTTGTATTCTCTGTGTTATAAGAGTTGTATGCTTTGTATTGTAAGAACTTTGTGGTCTTGATACTTCATCAATGAAATTTACAGATTTATGTTGGGAAAAGGCAACAAAATCATCTAAAGTCAGAAAGACAATTCAAAATCTAATAAGGAAATTAATGAAATTGAATTTCGAATAAGATATGGATGTAAATTGGTTGGAATACTGAATTCATGTGAAAATCTTGTAATGCTACAAGTTGCTCATGTGTTATTCTTGTATTCCTCAAAGAATGATATGGCTTTTAAAATTACTATTAGGCTTGTTGTTGATCATTATTGAATTTTGATTAAATGATAATTTTAAAAGCAATCTATTTTTGGAGCGACACAAGAGAAATTCGAGAATTACTCAAAAATATTTCCTTATGTACTTCCATTGTCGAAAACTAAACGAGAATCTCCTCAAGCAGTGTTGTATCTGGACTATTGTGATCGCACTTCTGTTTAATCATAGATGGTGTTGACGTTATGTGCCTTCAAACCCATTAATTGTGTGGCCCTGCTGATTTATTTTCCTTGTAGGTTTTGGAGACAAGACGTCCAAGGTTGATCACTTGTATAAGGAGAGGTAACCGACTTCACAAGCTATAAAAGGAAGAGTTTCTCTCTTCTTTGGCACACTTTGTGGCGAGAAGAAAAACATGAGGCTGAAAGCGCCACACAATGGGAGTTGTTAGTACATAATGTAATACTCTGGTTCTATATTAGGAAGATGAGAAGAAGCTCATATAAAGTGGGCAGTTTATAAAGATAGTCATGAGTACTAAGTCTCACATTGCCTAGTTACTAGGTGAAATTGAGCTTTATAATAAATTATAGAGAAACTCCAAATTGATTAGTCATTTTGGGGCCGGTAATAGCGCAAATGTGGTTAGCGCTTTTTCCTAGGTTATTATAAGTGGTCAAAGCCACCTAGTAAAGTCAGGTCATATGGTATTGGAGCACTGCATGACGTGGCCTTATCATTGGCAATTCTATCTCGTCATGGGGAGGAGGGTTGCCATCAATCCTACAACACTGACATTTATAATGACCAAAATCATGCTTTAAACAAATTAAAGAAAGAAAGTTACAATTTCATAGAAAATAAAAAGTCTTGAAATTATATTCAGCAAAATAAACAAAAGAGTAGACTTAAAAAGAGACCAAGAACAGGAAATAAGTCATGCAAAGGGGCTCAAATAGATGCCCAAATACATATGCTAGACCCTTGATAATCTTCCATGAGAAGCTTGCAGCCTATCCTAAAAGAGGCATATATAGGCATCAATGCATGCATACTCAATTTGCTCTTTAGTGAGCATACCCTCACCTCCCAATTACTCATACATATATCTTTAGGCTTCCTCATATAAAGACCAACCACTTCCGATGCAAGTTCTTTCAAGCTAGGCCCACGGAACCGCCCTGGCCACTGACTCTTTGCCACCTTGCCAATGTCTGCACTTTTCTCACATTCTATCTCATACTCCCTCTCAGCTTGGCTAGCTATATCCTGGGCAACCTCAATCCCTACAAAAGTGAAGTTGAAGTCCTTTAAAAAGCTCCTGAGCGATTGGGGGATATTGTCCATATATCTGAGTTGAACGATTAGACACTCGTCATCTATGCAAAGCTACAGGGTTGCAGCTTTTTCGCTGGGGCTTCATTCAGTGTCAAAGCCTACTACAGACTAGTGGGTGCACAGGCGCATAATGAAAGGATTTGGTTAAACCATTCATCTATCTCACTACCTTTGTTAGTGACGATTGTTTCTATGGTTTTCCCAGCAAAGCTAACATTATGTTTTGAGATGGTGGCATTTGTCTCAAATGCAGACATTGCTGTTATGCAATACATCGTTGTCGTACTATAAAAGAGCAATTGTCAAAGGGGGTCCTGTGAAAGAAATCATAAAGATGAAAGAAATCATAAAGCGGAAATGGACATGCATAAATATAAAAGAGCAAGAGAAAAGAAGACAAGAGACACAAGATTTAAGATGGTTCGGTTTAAGACCTACATTCACACACTAAAGCCCTATAGGTTACATCTTGATTTATTGAGTGAATATAATTGTACAGAAGAAGCCTCCTTATATATGAGCCAAATGGGAGAAGGACTTCATGTTTTTTCAATGTGAGACAAGCTTAGGTAAGGCTTATTTATGTGGGCTTTCTCAACACTTAAGTAATATGGGACAAGCCTGCATTGCTATTCTCTAACATTCCCCTTCAAACTCAAGGTGGGAACTTGTAAAATCTGAGTTTGCTTCTTGATCTCAGCATTGAAGGAGATGATTGATGGTACCGAAATTGGAATCATCGGCGGCTCTTGAACATCATCAATTTTTGATCGGAACAGGCCAACTATGGGCCTTATATGAGAGCCAACTATGGGCTAAAATGGACATGGACAAAACCACAAATGTCAAATTACAAATAAAGGGCCAATGATCAAATATGAAAGCCAACAATGGGTTGAAATGGGCCTGGGTTTGAAACAATACCACAAAGGTTAAGCTTGGGTTTTAAACAATACCACAAAGGCCAAAATATATGAGCCAACTATGGGCTGAAGTAGGCATGGGTTTAAAACAATACCACAAATGCCAAATATAAATAATGGGCCAAGGGCAAAAAAAATAAAATAAAATGGGCAACTTTGGCCTCTTTTATTGGGCAACTTGGACCTCTTTTGTGGGCATTTTTGGCCTCTTTCTTTTTCTTTTCTTTTTTTTTTTTTTTTAACCAAATGTAGAAGTGCATACATTCAAGTGCATAAAAAAAATGAAAATTGTAAAAAAAAAAAGAATAAAAAAAAAAGAAATATGAGAGAAAAACTTCTGCAAACTACAAGGCAATGGCGACGAACTGTCACTGACGATGTCTAGGCGGTGGTGGCGCGGCAGTGGCGGACTGGCAGAGGCCGTGAGAGACTGGGCTTATTCGTAGAGATGGTGGCCGCTGATGGAGATGGAGTGAACAGCAAAAACGTCATGGTGGCTTTGTGTTCGTTGTCTGAATGGTGCCGATTAGAGGCGAAATCTGAGAAGGGAAAATCTGGGGCGAAATCTGCAGATGCCCTTATTGGGTTTGTGAATACTGGAGGGACAAATGTGAAGATAGCTAAGAATGTAGCTATCATGGTCCCGTGGTTGTGGTTTTTCCACAAGATTGAGAGAATGAAATTGGGCAAAGAAGAGAGTTCGGTGAACATAAGAAGGAACAACCAGTAAGCATCATCAACCTTTAAATTTTTTTATTTTTTTTTTCAGATCAAGCTGCAATGCAGATGTGGACAAAATTTGGAATTGGTTTTCCAAATCTGACCGAAGGAGCCATGAAGGAGATAGTGGGTGCTGAAGGTGTTTGACGAAATGTCTCAAAGAGACAAGACTAGAAAACTCAACGAAACGGCAAGAACAGCAAAATTTCCAAGACTTTGTGCAATAGAAAAATCGAACTTTTGTGCAATAGAAAGTCTATAGATTATAGGAAAAGAAACAAAGAAAAGAAAGGAAAACGAACTACAACAAAATAAAAAGGAAAACAAATTCTTACTGTCTCATATGAAATGACTTTGCCATATGATATAATGGAATGATCATAGACAAAACCATGAGAGGAATAAGAAAGAGAGGAAGATGAGAGAAAGAAGCACAGACATAGTGAGCTAAAGGTGCTCGACAAAATGACAGATGCATTAGGCAAGAGCCCAGAAAAATGTGATTTGTGAAAACAATCCGAAAAATAGAATGAGAGTAAAATAAATAACAAAGAAACGAAAACAAAAGAGTTAACCCAGAATCTAATAATTGGCGTTAGCCTATTAGCTCTGATACCATGAAATAAATCATAAAGATGAAAGAAATCATAAAGCGGAAATGGACATGCATAAATATAAAAGAGCAAGAGAAAAGAAGACAAGAGATACAAGATTTAAGATGGTTCGGTTTAAGACCTACATTCACACACTAAAGCCTTATATGCTACATCTTGATTTATTGAGTGAATATAATTATACATAAGAAGCCTCCTTATATAGGAGCCAAATGAGAGAAGGACTTTATGTTTTTCCAATGTGGGACAAGCTTAGGCAAGACTTATTTATGTGGGCTTTCTCAATACTTGAGCAATGTGGGACAAGCCCGCATTGCTATTCTCTAACACTGGGGACACTCCGATGTCAAAGTTAAAATCTAAGAGAAAAAATTGTACTTCGACGCACAATAATTTAATATGCCTAATAATTTCTAATCAAAGAGAGAATCTCTTTAGTACTTGGTGTAGAGGCCTATTTATAGGCTAGAGAGTTGAGGTTGAATTGAACTAGTTCTTCTTAAGTTGAGGTTCCATAGTTGAAATAGAACTCAACAGCTATCATGTAAAGATAAACCTTCAACAACTATCATGTATAGATAAACTTGAACATTATCTTGTAGAGATAATCTTGAATAGTTATCTTGTAGAGATAAGCTAGGATTCACGGGAGCTTGAGGTGGAATTGAGCTTCTTTATTCCAATATAATCTCAATTGGAATATATCTTATATTAATGAATTAAATAGCCATTTTTATTTAATTAATACCTTTATGGGCTTATTCTTGGCCATTGGGCAAAGAATTTGGTGGGCTTGTACCGTGAATTTATTTCCAATAGCTTGTGTTGTTAATGAGCCATGGAAGTAAGAATCTATGTATTTATGGGGTTTACTATATTAATTTGACCCTTGTATGAGATTTGAGTCATTTTAACCCCTCTCTCTCTCTCTCTCTCTCTCTCTATGTATATATATATATGTATATGCGTATTAATTTGCTTATAACCCGTGAGATACGGGGAAAGTCATTTCTTTGAAATTTAATTTTTATATTTTAGAATAATAATATATACATTTCAAAAAAAAATTAATAATAATATATAAGACATTTGGTATATATAATAAGGGAAAAATACAAAATTAGTCCCTGTGGTTTAATTTACTCCCTATGGTATCAAAACGAACTCAAAAGTCTCTGTGGTATGCAAAAAAAAAACAATTTAGTCCCTACAGTTAAATTTCATCTATTGACTTAACAGATTCCGTTAGCGTGCCATGTCACATCTAATTAAATTATGACATATGTCATGTTTTATTTATGACTTTTAAAAATCACACTTGGATTTTTCACATCATATTATTATGCCAACTAATATTCCCACCTCAGCTTCTTCTTCTTCTTCTTCTTCTTCTTCTTCTTCTTCTTCTTCATTATTATTATTTTTTACGTTAAACACATTAGGTAAAATATTTTTAAAAACCCTAATTCTACCAAATTATTGATCTAAAAACCTAATTAAAAAAAAAAAAAACAAATTATTATTCTTCTTCCCTCCTCTTCTTCTTTGTCTCTTTTTCTCTGTCTTCCTTCTTCTTCTCCCTTCTTCTTCTTCTTCTTCTTCTTCTTCTTCTTCTTCTTCTTCTTCTTCTTCTTCTTCTTCTTCTGCATTGTACACAATAACACAAAATTATATATAGTTGACAACGGAAAACCAACAAAAACTTCAAATTGCTGTTTTGATTTATTCAATTCGTTTGTCTTTTCTTTTTTTGACGGAGTTAGTGAATTCTTTTCAATGGAGTTTGGGTTAGAAAAATTCTTATTTTGAGATTTAATTATTGTAAATAAAAATTGCTTTCGTTGTCCATAGATAAATTAATTTATAAGAACTCTGTAAACTTTTTGATAATCAATTATTTTAAATTGTTAAAGATGTTGTGAGAAGTAACAAAGGAAGTGAGAATATATACAAACTATACTGAAAGTCTAGAATTAAATTTCTATATCTTATCAGGGGCGTCAGCAAATAAATTTTTTTTTTTTTCTCCGTCTCTGCACTACCCTCTTGAATGTTGCCAAGAAAAAGAGGAATTTCAACATAGGAGAAGACTCAGAAGAGCATAAGAGAAAAAATAGAAGATAGGAAGAGACGGAGAAAAAAAATCCATGACAAGAAAAAAAACGGAGAAAAAGAGAAGGAGAAGGAGAAAGAAAAAAACAGAAAAGGAGAAGAAGAAGAAAGAAAAAAAAAACAGAGAAGGAGAAGAAGAAGAAGAAAGAAAAAAACAGAGAAGAAGAAGAAGAAGAAGAAGAAGAAGACATAGAAAAAGAGACGAAGAAGAAGAGGAGGGAAGAAGAAGAATAATTTGTTTTCTTTTGAATTAGGTTTTCAGATCAATAATTTGGTAGAATTAGGGTTTTTAAAAATATTTTACCTGATGTATTTAACGTTAAAAAAAAAAAAAAAAAAAAAAAAAAAGCTGAGGTTGGAATATTAATTGGCATAATAATACGACGTGGAAAATCCAAATGTGATTTTTAAAAGGGTTAAATACTTAATTAGTTCCTAGGGTTTGGAAACTTTATTTTTTCCTCCCTAGGGTTTGGAAAGTGACCAAATTGGTCCTTGTGATCTTAAAAAGTGATCAAATTAGTCCATCCGTCAGTTGATCGTTAGTTGATTTAACGAACTGACACGTGAACCAATTAAAAGTTGACACGTAGCTACTTAATTTAATTTTTTATTTAAAATAAAATTCAAAAAAAAAATAAATTCAAAAAAAGAGAAAAACCTGGATGGCTACGGCCACCCCCTTGGGCACCAAGGGGTGGCTCGGCCACCCCTATGGAGCCATGGGGTAGTCGAGCCACCCTCAGTGGGTACTGGGGGTGGCTTCAGCCACCCCCTTGGGCACCAAGGAGCCACCCTCATGGGCCCAAGGGGGTGGCCAAAACCACCTCCAAACCACCGTTGGGGGTGGTTTTGGCCACCCCCTTGGCTCCATGGGGGTGGCTTGGTACCCAAGGGGTGGCTACGATCACCCCAGGTTTTTTTTATTTTTGAAAAAATATTTTTAAAAAAAAATAAAAAATTTAATTAAGTGGCCACGTGTCAACTTCTAATTAGTCCATGTGTCAGTCCGTTAAATCAACTAACGGTCAACTGATGGATGGACTAACTTGGTCATTTTTCAAAACCACAAGGACCAATTTGGTCACTTTCCAAACCCTATGGAGGAAAAAATAAAGTTTTCAAACCCTAAGAACTAATTAAGTATTTAACCCTTTTTAAAAATCATAAATAAAACATGATACATGTCATAATTTAATTAGATGTGACATGGCACGCTAACGGAATCCGTTAAGTCAATGGATGAAATTTAACTGTAGGGACTAAATTGTTTTTTTTGCATACTATAGGGACTTTTGAGTTCGTTTTGATACCATAAGGAGTAAATTGTAAATCAAGTAAATCACATGGACTAATTTTATATTTTTCTCATATAATAATAATATCTTCCATTTTCTTTGAGTGAATAAAAAATTATAATGGAGTAAGAATGTAGCACATTGGGAAGCTTCCCGTTTCCTCTTATTTTTAAATATATATATATAGGACCCGAGATATGCAAATGGTATGCATGCAATAATTTAAACCTGGATAATTACATTTAAACTCTTATGGACAAAGATTTCCTTCAAACTAGGTTAAATGAATTTCTTTCAACCTAGTTTATAAAAATGACATGTGTCCCTTAAACATATGAGATGCACATATTTTTTTAATAACTCGACAAAGTTGGAATAACTTTTATTAAAAACTCATGTGCATATATCTCACATGTTATTCCTTAAAAAAATGGACACATGTCACTTTTATAGACTAGGTTGAAGGAAATTCCTCCAACCCAATTTAGAGGAAAACTTTGTCATTTTTTATTTTATTTTTTATTTTTTTACATGTTTACACAAGGAAATAAATTAAGAGAGGAGATTTGAACTAGTGACTTCCGCTTCATTAAACGTGGTCCACAGCCGATTGAGCTAACCCTTAAGGACCCTTCTATTATAACATGGTTGACTAAACTCAGGAATCCACTATGAAGAATCAAATCTATAAAAGTCACTGTTTTTTGCATAAAATAAAAGGTATATATATTTCTTGCCGTAAGATCTAATGTTAATTTGATTAGAAAAATAAAATAAAATAAAATAAAAAATAAAAAATCTAATGTTGATTTGAGTATATCCAAAGATGTTAGTCATATCGATCCCTCTGTTACTTCAGCTGGTAAAATCTAAAAGGGTATCACATTGTTGGTTTGTCTTTACAAAAATATTTCTTTAGAATTTTTCTTGTTGAGATTCTTTTATTCTTTACAATCCTTCTAACCAATACCCATTAATATCACATAACTTGCAATTTAAGAATCTAAACTCCATCAACCCAAACATAAATATAGGATTATAAAGTAATACAGGAGGTAAATAGAATATAGCATGCTCCAAAACACATCAATAACGAGAATAGAGTAGAAGATTACGTTCACTTGAGAGAAAATCTCAAGATCCACCTTTTCTCTCCTCCTCCATCCTCTCTCTCTAAGGTTTCTAAGGATTAGGGATGACTAAATAAGACTATAGGGTCAAGAAAATGCATTTAAAATTGTATCATGCATATTCAAAAGTGTATAGACGTCCAAAATCATAATTTTTGTAACTATTCCTTGAACGTACGTTCAATCTTCTAGAAGAACGTTCAATCATTTAAATAAATCATTTTTTTAAATATATATATTCTCTATCGATCACTCTTTCCATATATGAGAGAAAATCAATCATATTGATTTTTTTATTATTAATTAATTTATGCATTGTTCAACTATACGGCTAGCCATGTTTTTAGCCAAATGAAGTTGCTAGAGGGCTAACCCAAAAACCTTTTACTAGTCCAGTGAGAAAGCTTCATAAGCAGATGCAAGATCCAGTATTGTAACTGTTGGGCGTGACTTTCACCCATCTCATGCATGACGCAGGCCCATTAGAGTATTTTCACTATACTTGACTTTTTTAAAAAAATTTAAAAAAACTCACAACAAGAGTCATATTTGGCAAGATCTCTATTCTATTTCAAATTTAACTTTGATCAACAAGATTCTCCAAATATCAAGTGCCAAAAAGAGAAAGTTATTTAATTTTTTAATTTTATATATTTATTTTCCTTCACTCTCATTTACCAAGAACAACAAAAGAATTAAAAAAATAAGAAAATACTCATATTTAACTAAAGTAGAAGAAAATATAGTGAGTATGATATTTTGTTCATTTTAAAAGTGGCTCTTCAAATTTACAAGAGTAAGTTTTTCTCTTTAAATTTAACTTTTATTTAGAGAGCTCAATAAAAATACTCTTAATTGATTTTTTTTTTTTTGTAGTAGTTGCGCTAGAGAGAAAGAGGAAGGAGAAAAGCTTGTGGGTCTCCCTCACATTAAAGAAAACACGTAAATCTTGGTGTAATTTTGGTTTTTGGGGCGACAAAAACATTAGACGTTTGTTATTCCAAAATACCTATAGTGGGATATATAGCTATTGACATACTTGCTCTGAATTATTGCCTCCGGAAACAGTCATACCAACAGTAGTACGTCTATCTGTCAGAGTGCATACATGTGATGAATCAGAGCTAAATGTTTTAGATTATGATTTGCATTGCTGTCCTACGGGAACCGTGGTCTGGCAATGACAAGTAGATTTTCAGTTCTGTGCATTGTGATGCCGAAAACCTCTGCCATATCCAAATCCTTGGCTCTAATACCAGGGGGAAGCTCCCAATCGAAGCTGTGGAGAAGTTGAGCTAGAGCCAGCTCCACACTTGCTGTTCCAAATGTGATGGCTGGGCAGATTCTTCTACCGGCGCCAAAGGGTATCAGCTCGAAATGCTGGCCCTTGAAGTCGATAGAGCTACCCATAAATCTTTCTGGCTCAAATCTATCTGGGTTTTCCCAAGATTCCGGGTCTCTCCCTATTGCCCAGGCGTTGACAAAAAAACGTGTCTTGGCTGGGATTTTGTACCCATCAATGTCCACATCTTCCATGGATTCTCTAGGGACTAGTACTGGAGCAGGAGGATGCAGCCGAAATATCTCTTTGATGATAGCTTTCATGTAGTGCAGCTGAGGCAGATCACTCTCTGAAACAACTCTTCTCTCTCCGATGATGCTTCGGACTTCGGCTTGTGCTTTCTCCATGACTTTTGGGTTCATGATGAGCTCTGTCAGTCCCCAGTCTAGGGTGATGAACGTTGTATCAGTTCCCGCAGCAAACATGTCCTGCAGTGGCAGCAATGGCACGATTAGTGTTATCGTGCACAATAATGATAAATCAAAAAGAAAAAAATTAAGAGAAAATTGAAACATGAATTTATCGTAGTTCGACAATATGTTTATGTCTATTTTTATATTAATGATTCAGAGTTAAATTAAAACACATATATATAGGAAAACCCCTAAGCCTAATTGTACAGACGTATTCCCGCTCCGTGAACGTTGCTTAGCTCGTTCATTCTGCTTCCATCTACTTGACTAACCACTAGTGTTTTAATATGAGCTACTAGTTCCAACATAATATAATTAATCTGTATGCTAAAAGTCATGAAGTAAATCAAGTAAAAGTCTTCACTGACCAAGATGACAGCCTTTATATTATCCATGGTGAGACACATTTGATCATCAGAACCATTCTTCTGTATGTCGAGTAACACATCCACAAGGTCTTTCTGCTCCTCTGTTTCTCTCTTGCCTTTTTCATGTTCAGCAAGCAACTGGTCAAAAAGTTGATCAAAGCGTCGAAATGTGCTCTGGAGTCTGGATTTCATGCCTGTTAAGGTGTGTATAAATTCCATGGATGGGAAGAAATCTCCGACGCTAAATCCTCCAAGCAATATTTGATACTCCTCCAGCATCTTTTGGAAGCCATGGCGATCATATTCTCCTCCTCCTGAGAAGTCTCTTCCAAATGCAACCCGGCAAAGGACATCATTTGCGTATAGTCCAAGCATCTTGGAAAGATTGGTGGTGCCAGGATAAGACTCTGCAACTCGACGGATCAAACGAGCTACTTCTTCTTCTCTAACAGAGCTGAATGATTGAACTCTTTTGGCGCTCAGCAGCTCAAGTATGCATATTTTTCGAATATGCCTCCAATAAGCACCGTAGGGGGAGAAGGCAACATCGGTGCAATCATAAAAGAGGTGTTGGGCTGAAAAGATTCGCGGGCGGCTTGATAGTGCGAGATCATGGGTTTTCAGTGCTTCCCTGGCTAGTCTGGCTGATGAAATCACTACCGTTGGAATCTCGCCAAGTTGTAAGAACATGATTGGTCCAAACTTCTCTGCCAGGCGGTGGAGGGAGAGATGAGGACTGTTGCCTAGCTGGTGAAGGTTACCAATGATGGGTAGCTTTGGAGGGCTTGGTAGGAGATTAATGGGTTTTCCTTTTCTTGACTTCTTCAGGAAAAACCTCAGCAACACAACCAGGAAAATGGAAGCGAAAAGAGAGATGGGTTGGAAGCTTTCCTTCAGCCATTGAAGAAAAGCCATTGGAGTTTTCATAAACATAAGTGAGTATTTGTGATTCCACCTTTTTCTCCAGATGGGTCATCGATATATATGCGCAATTGTTGCTTTCTCCTTCCATAGTGCTACTATCAATTAATTATAATTTATTCTTGGACCAAATTGAAAAATCCTATGCAGACTCCAAACAAATGTTTATCACAATTTATGCGGAATTAAACTATGAAGCAATAAACAATTCAATCAACAAAATATCAAAAGCAATAAAGAAGCAGACACAGATATTTTGGTTACGAAGAGGAAACCAATTAGAGCACTTCTCTAATTGTAAAACCTCTCCGGGGTAGCCAAACCCAGGAAATCACTATCAAAAGATTATCCAGAGATTACAGATACTAGGAAACACTTACAACCCTTTGCAAGATCTCGGCTCTGTAAGATCGACAAGCCTCCAACTCGTCTCCTTGCTCACAATCTTCTTCAACGTGATTCTTCTTTATCGGACCCTTCCGATAGGCTTCTCAATGACGCTCACAAATAATTCACAAAGAATAAAACTCTAAGAGAGAGAAAACAATGCTCAATATCAAAGGCTCTCTTAGCACACGATGACGAATTTTAAAGTTCATAATTCATACCTAATACAGATCTGTAGAGATCTATATATAACACCTAAAGACTCCTAGTTTAATTGGAACTCAATTACAAGTATTTTAGACCTAGAAGCTACGGGCCGTCCGAACGGTAAGTGGGCTCGTCTGGACGGGGTATTAAAAACACGTGGAGACAAAGTTCACTCATGGGCCGTCAGGACGGAGACATTGGCCGTCCGAACGATGATAGGGCAAAATCGCTTTGTCCGTTCTTTTCGCGTGGCGCATTCGGACGAGCTTGCGGACAAGACTTCAGACGAGACTCTCGGGTTTCTTGGCGTCCGAACGGACTGTGAACGGTCAGCGAATGGTGCTCTCGGGTTTTAGTACTGGAGTTCTTAACTGCATCACGTCCGGACGGCTATGAATCCCGTCCGGACGCTTGTACTAGCTTGGCTCTTTTCTTTCCATTTTGCTCACGAACATTAGTTAATACTTTAAACTAACACAAATTATAAATATATATATATATATATGCACCGCCTGCCTGCAGGCAGGCTGATATTGGAAAATAATATAACAGACAAAATTTCCATGCCAATCCCTGTCACGTTACTGAACCTTGATGTTATCAAGATTGACAGTAACTGGGAAAACGAAACAAATTTGAGAAATAGACAGCTCCCACATGACACATGATGATGTAACGAAGTTTGAAGGATTGGTTTGAAAGTTATAGAATTACTGAAGCTATATTTATATATGCAGTTGAAGTATCCTAATCCGCTATGCTATCTATCAATGTTAGATAACACTCTTGAGATTATGTTCTTGTACTTGAATTTGAATAATTTCTGGCCCCAAATACTCAACTTTTGAATGCGGTTGTTGATATACATAACGTCTTCTTCTTATCTTGATCTCCATCATTATCAGCTACCATATCTTCAACTTTACTTTTATCACTTGCCAACATCGGGAGAACTAGAACTTGCGTTACTCTTTCAAATTCTGTAGACTTTATCTGCAGAATGCGTGTCTGCATTTATTAGTTTACATCATAGTAATATTATGTATCACATAAATATTCAAGTTACAAAGCCTAATAATCTTTTTTTTTTAAAAAATAAAACTATTAATTATTAAAACTAATATATATATTATTTTTATAAAATTTATTCATTTTATCTGCAGAAGCTGTGTTACAGATTTCAATGTGTATAAACGACAGTGAAGCAAATCCCCGATCGAGAATCTTGCCGATTCTTCTCAGCCACACGTGCAAACATTGTTTATGTTTTGTTTCGATTTCTCTTTCTTTCCTTTTTTTTTAATTGCTAAACAATGTCTCTCCCTCTCTCTCTATATATATATATTTGAAAAAAAAAAAACTAAAATAAAATTGAAAATAATGCCTTTAAAAAATTGAAAAAAATAAAATAAAATGGTAACTATCTTACTTGAACTTGAACATAATTGCACATACTCGCTGAGAGCCGCACACGAAGAGCCTAAACAGTAAAAATTAACCAAGTTTGACTGAGTCATATATCAATGGAAATCTAATGCCGCTAATACTAATTAAACATATGTGGAGATTTTCCATTGCAAAAATTTGAACTCACACCTTAATCCATACCTTAACCACTTGAAAATTTTTTTGAGCCATTAAATCATCTAATTAGTTATATTAGAGGAATAATTTTAACTTTTCACTTTTTAAGAGAACAAAAATATTTTATAAATATAACTAATTAAATATTATCTCGTTCAACTGAAAAAAAGATGTTGCAGTATTAATTATTACATTTAATTTCATATGGAAGTGTATTTGTTTCACACGCATACCATTTATGAAAGGTTCAAACATATTGGTATCCAGCTAAAGCTAAACTTAGAAAGGACGAAATCGTTAAAAAGATTAAACTGATAAGAATAAAAATAATAAAAAATAATAATCGTCAAAAAAATAAATAAATAAATAATTCCTCCTACCACGTACATGTATCCCATTTGTCATTTAGTAGCAAATTAATTAATGGTATCTATTATCTAACGTCAGAGATGAAAGCATAATTGGTTCATTAACAAATATGGAGGATGCACGTGGATGGGGTCAGCACAGATTCATCATTGAAGCATGTAATATTATCATAATCTTTAAACAAGTAAATATTCCTCGTGCAGGCTGCGGGGAATATTTAAATTCGATTTGCTTGTACAGAGATACAATTGATCATATTATAAGTTTCATGAATGGGACATTTAAAAATTTATATTAATTATGATATATAGATAGAGCTATAGTTTTTCTGTACACGCAAATGTTCGTAAATATGTCCAATATATTGTCTAGAGATAATGTAGGATTATTCTGAGGATTATTCTGATATATAGATCGAGCTATAGTTTCTCTGCACAAGCAAATCTTCGTAAATATGTCCAATAATATATTGTCCAGAGATAATGTGAAATTATTCTTTAATATCATTTTTCACATGCAGCTAGTATTTATTTATTTTTTTTTTCGTCTTTGTCTTTGTCACGTAATAAGTAGTGAAAGAAATTTATGCGACTAACTCATCTCATAAAACCGGTTCAATAAAATCGAGATGGTTGTTCATTCCTTATAATCATGCTCAGAGTCTTGTCAACAGGCAATGTGAAATTATTGCTCAACAGTTTATTCATATTCTAAGATATGTTATAATTAGTTGTATTTAATTATTACATTGTTCCGTGGACAAAAATTTGTTATAAACCAGTTTATAATTAATTCATACAAAACAATCTAATAAAGTGATATCTATACCTTTCTTAGAGCTAGCATGTGTGAGAAGCATATATTGTTATTAACAATGACGGAACCGGAGGGGGGGGGGGACGGCCATGGCCACGGTCCCCCCAAAATTACAAGAAAAAAAAAAAAGGAAAAAAACAAAATTTAAGGTAAAAAAAAAAAAAAAAAAAAAAAAAAAAAAGGCTAATTGGTTCCTCTTCAAATTTTTATTTTGCCATGGGTTCTTTTCCAAATCTAAAGCTGGTTTCGTCCATGATTATTAATAAGAAAAGTACTATTTCTTTTAATACTCGCATGGTTTAGGAGAATGTAATTGCATGCTATAGAAGAATACATAGATTCTTGAGCCACTGCGGTGAGAGACACACATGTCGTTTGCCCGGATTACAAGATTGGATTTTTAAAGTTATAAAGATTTTGTAAGTAAAATAATACGTAATATAATTGTTATCTATATTGGATGCCTCTTGGGGTTAGCCGAAGTAGTTTTGATATCTATGGTGATTTGCTTTATATATTAATATATGCTTGCTTGATTTCAGTATTGATATCTATTGTGTTTGACTTTAAAGTTGATAACTTTGTTAATCATTAATTATTGTGTTTGGTAAATGAGATTAATAACACTTTGGGATCTCAATCGTATTTTTCATAGAGGATATTGATTCCCAATTATATACCCAGTCACCAGTCGACTTAAAAAGACAATATTGGGTTGTTTAACAAAACTTTTTAAATGATGTTTTATGTTTTTTAGTTGTAATTTAACATTATAAAGGTAAAAATAATTTTGAGTATTTTGTAAGAGTTTTGTGTTTTGAATTGTTTAGTACTTTTGTTTTTAGTTAAAGAACAAAAAATTATCCTAAAAAGCGTTGTTAGATGAGCTCAATATATATGGTAATGTCTCAAATTTCTAATTTGATTTACTTCATACAAATTAAACTTCCAAACCAATGTATATATTCCAATTAATTAAGCTCATCCTAGCTAGAACGTTGTAGAAGAGCTCGAAGTGCTAGAAAACTACGACAAAAAGTTATTTCGTTTTGTTAGGCCATAGAAAATTGGTCCCATTTCGTGCACAAAACCTTCGTGAAAAATTTTCTAAAAGTATTTTTGGATTGTTTAGGGTTTGTCTTTGGAGCAGTTATAACGGCGCGCCACTAAAAGGCTTTGATACTGTCTCTACCGTCAGAAGCTGGATGTCTAAATGATTTTTTTTTTTTTTTTTTTTTTTTCCCGTGTTTTTTTTTTTTAATATTTTTTTAAAGAAAAGTTAATTGACAATCTTCGCCTTAAACTTTCAATTGCGATGAATATCCCCCATAAACTACTAAAAAAAAAAAAAAATTGACAATACCTCTAAGGCCAACAAAAAGACAAAAATGACTCTAAATTTTTTTAATAAGACAAAAATAATCTAATAAATTTGAGAAAAAAAAACAAAAAAAATGAATTTTTTTTTAAAAAAAATTTCTGCGCCCTGATTTTTTTTTAAATAGCTTTTTTTTTTCTCTCTATTTTATGAAGGGTATTTTGGTCATGGGGAGGGAGGACAATGACACTTTTTGGTAGTTTGAGGGGACATTGTCAATTTGTGGTAGTTTGAGCTTTGAGGTGGTATGTTGAGTTTTCCCTATTTTTTTAAATTATATTTTATAATCTTTAAACTATCCAAACATAATCTCAACTCTTTTTTTTTCATCTACATTCACAATTTTGAGTTGAGTTGAAAATTAAGAATCCAAAAAAATCACGCTTTCTAACAAGCCCTAAACCCTTCTTCTTATAGGGTTACAAGGTTTATAGTAATAATATAAGTCACTCTTGTACCTTTCTTGAATCTCTCCAAAAAATGATGGGCTCTTATGGTTAATTGTTGGCCCATTTTCAATACAAGTTGGTCCTCATTTTTGGTACATATATACACTACAAAAAACACAAACTTTTTTTATGAAACTTTTTTGATGTGTTAGGCTATTTGACATGTCAAAAACTTTTTTGACATGCCATTTTTGACATGTTTCATACCTCAAAAATTCTGGGTCTCAGAAAAGTTGAGTTTTTGACGTGGCAAACAGTGCCACATCAAAAAATTTTGATGTGACAAAATGGCACGTCAAAATAGTTTTTTGACATGCCAATTTTTCACACCTCAAAAAAATTTCTGACGTGGCAAACATTGCCAAATTTTTTTTGACATGGTGAATAGTGCAACGTCAGGAAAATTCTGATATGACACTGTTCACCATGGCAGAAAAATTCTGACGTGACACTGTTCACCACATTAGAATTTTTTTTTTTTTCTTCTCTACTTTTCTTTGCAGATATTTTGTTATTTTGTTCTCTCTATACTCTCTCGATTTTCGATTTTAATTTTCTCCTTTATTTTGTTCTCTCTTCTAGCAGTTTTTTTTTCTTCTCTTCTTCAATGTTTCTTCTTCTTCTCTTCTGCTTCAAGCTCTTCTCCTTTAATTTCCTGGATGAAGAAGAAATAAAAGAATTAGAGGGAGATTGAGAGGAGAGGGGAGGGAGAGAAGAAGAGAAGAAGAAGAAGAAAAAAGAAAATAAAAGAAGAGGGAGCTGGCCTGGGCGTGCCAGATCTGAGAGAGGAGATGGGAGAGGGGAGGGAGAGAAGAAGAAAAGGAGGAAGAAAAAAAAATAAATAAAAGAAGAGGAAGCTGGGCGTGCAGATAGGAGAGGGAGAGAGAGAAGAAGAGAAGAAGAAAAAAGAAAAATTAAAAGGAGGAGGAGGCAAGAGGGAGCTGGCATGGACACTGAGGAGGAGCCCCAATAAATATTCACCTCATAACAATATGCCGTACGTGGGAAAGAGGAGGAGGAGGAAAGTGGTGATGGTGAGAGGTGTAGGAGTGGGAAGTGGAAGCAGAAAATAAGAAGAGGAGAGATAGAAGAGGGAAAAAGTTGAATTAAGAGAGAAGAGCGGGAGGAGAGAAGGAGGGAAAAAAAAAAAAGTTGGGAACAGCTAAGTGTTCTTATCGAGGCAGTTTTTTGAGGGGTCAATTTGACACGTCAAAAAATTTTGAGGCATATGTCAAAATTTTTTGAGGTGTTAAAATTGACACCTTCAAATTTTTTATTTATTTATTTTTAAAAATTAAATTTTTAAAAAAAATTTATTTAATTATATTTAAAAATTAAAAAATTTTGACGTAGTAAATTGGCATGTCAAAAAATTTTGAAGTGTCAACTTGACACATGTCAAAAAATTTTGAAGTGTCAACTTGACACATTAAAAATTTTGATGCATTAAAAGCTTGGTCCTCATTTTTTACGTGGCATTTTTTACCAAGCTTTTAACACGTCAAAAGTTGGCCCTTTTTTTGTAGTGATAAGTGGCCATGTTTTTCAGCCTATTGTTGTTAAAGGCCCATGATCCGGTGACCATCGCCGACTGTTACCAACTCCAGTCGCTGACATCGGCCACCACCAACTTTAGCAAGTTTTCGTCGCAGTTTGCTGCCATCTCCAAGAAGACAAAAGACAAAAGACAAAAGACAAAAAAAAAAAAAAAAAAACCTTATTTTCAACCTTGAGTTTGATGGGGTGTTAAAATATATGATAAGATTTGANGAGAGAGAAGAAGAGAAGAAGAAAAGAAAAATTAAAAGGAGGAGGAGGCAAGAGGGAGCTGGCATGGACACTGAGGAGGAGCCCCAATAAATATTCACCTCATAACAATATGCCGTACGTGGGAAAGAGGAGGAGGAGGAAAGTGGTGATGGTGAGAGGTGTGGGAGTGGGAGTGGGAGTGGAAGCAGAAAGTAAGAAGAGGAGAGATAGAGTGTGGGGGGAAATAAAAGAAGAGGGAAAGAATAAATAAGAAGAGGGAAAAAGTTGAATTAAGAGAGAAGAGCGGGAGGAGAAAAGGAGAAAAAAAAAAAAAGTTGGTGTGTCAATTTTGACGTCAAAAAATTTTGAGGGATCAATTTGACACGTCAAAAAATTTTGAGGTGTCAAATGGACACGTCAAAAAAGTTTGAGGTGTAGGTGTCAAAATTGACACCTCCAAATTTTTTATTTATTTATTTTTAAAAATTAAATTTTTTTAAAAATTGTTATTTAATTATGTTTAAAAATTTAAAAATTTTGACGTGGTAAATTGGAATGTCAAAAAATTTTGAGGTGTCAATTTGACACGTTAAAAATTTTGATATGTTAAAAGCTTGGTCCTCATTTTTGACGTGGCATTTTTTACCAAGCTTTTAACACGTCAAAAGTTGGCCATTTTTTTGTAGTGATAAGTGGCCATGTTTTTCAGCCTATTGTTGTTAAAGGCCCATGATCCGGTGACCATCGTCGACTGTTACCAACTCCAGTCGCTGACATCGACCACCACCAACTTTAGCGAGTTTTCGACCACCACGGCTTTCGTCGCAGTTTGCTGCCATCTCCAAGAAGACAAAAGACAAAAGACAAAAGATAAAAGACAAAAGACAAAAGACCAAAAAAAAAAAAAAAAAAAAAACCTTATTTTCAACCTTGAGTTTGATGGGGTGTTAAAATATATGATTAGATTTGATTGTATTAAAATCTAATTGTAATTATCTCATTGTGTACGTTCTAGGTTTAATTGGTACGTACACCTTCTCACACGATATAGATGAGGAAGTCTATATTTCATTTTCCCCCCGAAAAGCTCTCTTCTCTCTCCTGATAGAAGAATTTTTTTTCGTTGGGTTTTATCTCCACCTCCTTCAGTGAGGTTTTTCCACCGCCTCTGTGCGGTTCTGTCCGGGGGAAGGGGGAGAGATTTTGTTCTCTCCTTCCTCCCCTCTTCCCCTCCGCCTAGTGCGGCCATCTCTCACCCCCTCTCCGTTGCCGTTTCTTCTTTTTTCCTTTCTTTTTTTCCCCTAAGCTCCGGTCTCGTCGTTCAACCGCCTAGGGTCCGCTCCGCCCTGCCTAGTCGGCCTCCTCTGGCTTTTCTCCACCCCTTGCCGTCACGTTGTTCTCGGTTCTTCGGTGGTGGTCAGCTCCGGTTTTTTCCAAGCCCGATCTGTAAACCTTCGATCCTCCACAGCTCTGACACGCCCCACCAAGGTCTTCCCCATCATCCCAGCTACCCGTCGATGCCTTCACTGCCCCGTTCCAGCCACCACGCACCGCCACGTGGTCTGCACGCGCTTGCGCGTGAATCTCACACCCCCGTGCGTGGATCTCACGCTCCTGCGCGTGCATCTCACGCGCTGCCGTGTCCACCTCGAGCTGGTGCCAGAAGCTCTCCCGCCGTGTCCGCCAACCTCTGTCCGCCCCGTCCTCAACCGCTGCTCAGTGGGCTTTTTTGTTGCTTTTTTTATTTCCTTTGTATTTGTATTGTTATTTATCTGTATTTTTGTTTGTTTTTTGTGGGCTTTTATCTCCCTGTTGTGATTTGGTTTAATCTTGAGGAGGAGATTGTTGCTGGCGGTCGTCCTTTGGCTTTCCTTTGGTTCTTTGTAGTGCTAGCTTTGCAACCATCATTTCACAGTGGTGGTTGTTTTACCCGCATCGGACTTTTCATGGAGTTTCTTTGCATTTTACACCGCCTTGTGCGGCCTTGGAATAGGCCCGGCCTGCTTATGATTCTTTTTGAATCACTAACAATCACCATTGCCTGCTGTTCGGTCCTTTTGGACTAGATCCAGTATTTGTTCTTATATTTGCACTACTTTTTACTATCTGGGTTTGTTGTTGGGGAGCCTACCCCATGTTTATTTTTAGAATCTCTCACTTCTTCTTCCTTTCGGATCAAAAGTGGGAAAGATTCTTCCCTGTAGCCATTTCCTTTATTTGCTTAGAAAAAAAAAAAAAAAAAAAACTCCTTTATTGCTCATACTGGTACCGACTTTGACTCTTGATAGCTAGCCAAACTAAACCACGTACAGGATTCTTCTATTACTCATATATATATAATATAAGGAGTTGCAACTGCTGTAAGGGGAAATTTTTTGTGAATGGTTATACCAGTAGATTCAGTCATGTCAATGTCCTCTCCTCTTACTCCATCGGGCAATGTCCAATCAAAGTTGTGCAGCAGATTTGCCAAAACAAGCTCGACAGTGGTCATAGCAAAGGAAATTCCGGGGCAACCCCTCCTTCCAGCACCAAATGGAATCAACTGGAAGTCATGTCCTCTAAAATCTATAGAAGATTTCAAGAACCTTTCTGGCTTAAACTCCTCTGGTTCATTCCAAGACGTAGGGTCTCTTCCAATTGCCCATGCATTGATAATAACTTGTGTTCCAACTGTAATGTCATAGCCCTGTATCTTGACATTTTGAGAAGATTTTCGAGGAATTAACAATGCATTGGGAGGATGGAAGCGAAGTGCCTCTTTGATCACTGCCTTCAAGTAATGCATGTTATCTAAATCATCCTCTGTTATCTCCGCTTTGTTGCCACTGATCCTTCTTACCTCATTCTGGACCTTGTTCATAGCCTTGGGGTGCCTTAGGAGCTCTGTCATTGCCCACTCTAAGACTGCGTACGTAGTATCAGTACCAGCAACAAATACGTCCTAATTAAAAAACAATGGTAAATATGGAAGAAAGTTGTCAATATATATGCATGAGATATATACGAGGGTAAAATACCATATACCTTTTAAAGTAAAACAAACTCTTCTTACCATAGTTCTATTATATATATTCTGGAAAATATTAATCAAAACAAGGAAAACTTATGAAGACAATTTCTAAGGACTACTTGTTCTAATTTGTCACCGTTTTATGATCGGTTTGGGTTTGTGATTTTAAAATAGCGATTTGAAAACGTGGTGTTTAAAAATGCAATTAAGTATTTGGCAAAAAATTGTAATTTGGCCTTTAAAATCAAAGTTTAGTTTTTAAAAATTGTTTGTTTTCAAAAAAGCATCCAACCTGTTGGGGAGAGAAACACCAAAGGAGTCCACTTAGGTATATTACATACTTTAGCAGTTTATTAACTTAGACTAAATTTATTGTTCGTTTTCAAAAAAGCATCCAACCTGTTGGGGAGAGAAACACCAAAGGAGTCCACTTAGGTATATTAAGTACTTTAGCAATTTATTAACTTAGACTAAATTTGTCCCCAATAGGAAGCTCAATTGGCTGGGATCACGCCTAATAAATCGGATATCACTAATTTGAATACTCCTCCCCCTTCTTGTGTGAACATGTTAAAAAAAAAAAAAAAAACTTAGACTAAATTTAATGTCCCTTTTAAATTTTTATAGACACTTGGCACTATTTGTAATGAGTTAAAAAATATTATCTTTAGATTAGTTTAGAGGAAATTTCTGTCCTTATCAATGTGGGACACAAATCTCACAAATGCATGTATAACAAACATGGAGAAATTAATGTACATATTATAACACAATTTCTAGCCCAAAAGCATCAACTAATAGGCTTGGGTCCACGTAGTTATATTAAGTATTCTTTTTCTTTATACTTTATTAATGTGGGACATAAATCTCACAAGTGCAAGTAAAATACACCCACTTGCTTGCTTTTTAAAAAACGGATTATTGCAATTTTTAAAAATCGCAATTTTTTACAATTTTGTTTAAAATGGCACTGTCTATGAAATTACATTCCCAAATACGTCCTTAAAGTGCCACGAAAAGTTGTGGGTCCAATCCATCATGAAGCAATCAAAATTTTCAAAATAGTTAAAGGCTCCTCAATGCTTCGATGCATGTGTACATGCTCCTCATTGCCTATATATTGTGCTTGTCGCGGTGGTGTTATTGCTGCTATGTACGCAGCTAACTCTCTTCTCCAACACTCAAAGTTAATGTTAGAGTGAAGAGGATAACTTATAAACCCAAGAGGACACAACCAGGCTGTAAGAAACCCAAGAATTAGGAAGAAAAATATTTGCTTACCAGGATTAGAGCCTTGATGCTAACTCTGTCAATAGGAAAACCAATCACGTTTTCCTTTTGAATTTGAAGCAAAACATCCACAAAGTCCTTTTGTTCATTTTCTAGAATCACATGGCCCTCTCTTCTCTGACAATTTACATGATCTTCAATTACTCCTTCTATAAAATCATCAAACTGTTTAGCTACTTTCTCCGCTCTAGCATCCAAGCCATTGACACGGCTCACCCAAGCAAGCCATGGAATATAATTCCCCACGCTTATAGTACCTAACAACTCTGTGAACTCGACCAAAAGCTCCTTAAACTTCCTTCCTCCTTTCCCTACGCCATACTTCCTCCCCAAAGCCACCCTACATAGTACATCATTAGTTAGGTTTGCAAGCACTTCGCTTAGATTCACAAATCCTGAAAAACAAGACTGTTTGATTTTCTCAATCACTAAAAAAGTTTCCTCCTCTCTCACAGCACGAAATGATTGAACCCTTTTGTTACTCAAAAGATGTAGCACTGATATGCTTTTCATCTGCCTCCAATACTCGCCATAGGGTGCCGATGCCACATCTTTGTAATTGTATAGCAGTTTCTCGAACATGTTTGATTTGCACCGGTCTGCAAAGATGAGGTCATGGGTCTTCATGATCTCAGAGGCAGCATCAGCAGACGAGGCAACAAGGGTTGGTACGCTGCCAAAGTGAAGCAGCATGAGGGGGCCATGGCGTTGAGCTAAGGACCCGAGTGAACGGTGAGGCTGCGAGTCGAGTTGGTGGAAGTTCCCGACGATAGGAAGCTTTGGTGGTGAAGGTGGTGAGTTTTTTTTGGTGGTCGGAAGGGTAGTGGAGGACCATTTGAATAGGAATATTAAGATAAAGGCCAAGATGGTTAAAACTAGGGGATGGAGAAAGAAAAAAGTTTTAGTTTGCCCTAACAACATTTGCAGGAAGTTGGACATTTTCTTCTCCATTAATTGTATAATAAGCAAGTATGTTGGCTATTTTATATATTAATTTTCACGTGTTGATCGAATATTCTTGTTCCTTCCAAATGGAAAATATTGTGCACGTGAACGTACGTAAATAATTAAGGTCGCAAATGGGGTTCTTATTTCCTGGATTTGCATTGATTAATTTTTGAATTTTGGATTCCTTAATTAACACGACTCTTGGCAGATATTTCCACTACAAAACAGATTCCTTAATAATTAGCAGATGTATCTGTTTGGTGCATTTGGATGGGAATGATTTCGCGTGTGCTTCCACTGAAGCCCAAGTTACATGCACCTAAGTGAATATCTGTTTCTATCCGTAAATGGTTCGATCGTGCAGAACATCATGACATTAACTTATAAGTCATGGTGGTTCAAAATGGTTCATGCAGAACATCATGACTTCCGTACATGGTTTTGCTACCATCCGTCCTCTGTGCTGCACTGCTCGTCGTCACCACGAAACTTGTTAAGTTTTAATTTAGATCTAGTTTTTTCAAAACTATATCTACTCTCTCCTGTCAGTTTTCTCCCTACACTCGCCAGTCTATCATAATCGCTGCCCTCTCAACTTCCCACACCACCTTCTCCGGCTTGATCCGACCATCACGTGCTGGCACGTGGATCTCTGATGCAGGGTATAATAATAATAATAAAGTATATATATTATTTATGCTTTAGTTTTCCTTTTCCAGTAAGGATTGAGTTTTTCCTTTCTTATTAGGATTGTTTTCCTTTTCCAATTAAGTTTGTTTTTCATTTTCCTTGTTAATTTAGGTGATACCTAGCCTATATAAAGGCATCTAGTCTTTGTTATTTTTCAATTCAGTTTATACTATTAATTAAATTTAAGTCTTTCAAAATTATTTCTCTGATTTCTTATTTGGGGCACTTAAGAATTTTCTCTTCCCTATTTGTTATTTTCTCTCTTCCTGAGTTTCCTTTTTTATCTTCAATTCTTAGTTTCTCTGCTATTATACGCTGCCAGAACAATCTTAGTTCTGCCCGACGTCAATCTCATGCCCCGGCATGTGGATCTCATTCACCAGCGCGTGTGAATGTTTAACACACGCCGGCCAGTGACTGCCCACTCCATTTCCCGGCCGTTGTTACTCTTTTCTGGTTTTTTGTTCCTTTCTTGTTGTATTTTCGCAATTTTATTTGTATTTTTGTGTTTTGTAGGTTATTATTTCTCTGGTATATATTGGTTTGAACATTTAGTGGAGACTTTTATTATTGATTTGGTGTTGGTGCCTCTCTCTTTAACAGTCCTGAATTCGAACTTGAACAATGCTTCTACCGCCGGAGTCTCTTCCCTCTTTCGTGTTTAGTATTAATTTCTTCCGGGAGATCAACCTAAGTTACTTAACGCATACAAAATTTAACTCCATTATAATTTTTTTTTTCAATAAAAGAAAATGAAAGATATTTATTGCCATATGTCTTATAAAATATACAAATTAATGATATTTTCAAGAAATGATTTCCCTCATATCTCAAAGGTTATAAGCAATTATGCAGAAGTTTAACGGCTTAAATGTTCGATTGAAGGTACTCTTAATTATTGATGCTATAAATTTTTTTTAGAGTATGCTTGAGATTGTGTTTAAGAAATAGAGTTTTTAAGTAAAAAAAATGCATTTTAGTAATTTTTTAGCTTTTTAGACCCTTAAAAGCGCTTTTAATTTATTTTTCCAAAAGGATAGTATTTTTTTTCAACAGAGTTTTTAAGTGTTAAACGCTCTTTTAGGCTGTCAAATACACATCCAAATAGGCCCTTAAAGTCATCTCAAATATGATATGACTCTTACAAGTACGTCTCTTTTTTTTTTTAATTTTTGAATAGAAAAAAATATATATTACTTATCCTAATGTTAATTTTCGAATTAGTGTTATTTGATTTCAACAAAAAAATATTACACCATTTAAAACCATTTCCAACGGTTAAACTTAAGTAATGAGTCATGACAACTGATTGGTTCACTAAACATAGTCAATTCACAATGATTCTGAAATATGATAGGTTTATTATGAATGCACTTGTAAGTGTTCAGTGTTGAGTCTCACATTAAGAAAATATAAAAGAAATGAATACTTAATATACCTAGCAAAAGATTGTTTCTACTCCGACCCAAGGCCGGATATTTGAGGGAGAGATCGATTGTTGGGATACGTTATATATCCCACATCGGTTGTAGAAGAGACTAGTGGTCACTTTATAAGTATAAGAAAAAACCTCACATCTTAAGACTTTTGAGGATGAGAGAAGCTCAAGATGACCCAACAGTGATATCAGTACCATGGTTAGCTTCCTGGGACAGCATAAGCGAAGGAGAGTTGGTTCAGTGTGAGGAGACTCACAAGTGAAAGGGATTGTTGTGAATGCACTTGTGAGTGTTGAATCCCACATTGACAAAATATAAAAAGAGTACTTAATATACCTAAGTGGACCTTAGCCCATTAGTTTAGCCTTTTAGGTTAAAGTTGTGTTCAACTATGTAAATTAATGTACTATTGGTAAAAAAAAACTCCATATCCGCTTTATCCCGTCCCTTTCACAATCGATATGGGATAACTCCAATAAGGTCTATTATAATATTTCAAAATTTAAGAAGATAAAGTACAAATAGAGAATCTTCACATAACAACCGAGTAATATTATACACAATCTTTTTATCTTTCTTTTACCTTTTTCAAATGTAATGATTTTAAATCATTATTAGATTTGGGAGTGATCATTATTAAATTGTAATGTTAAAAGCTAAATCAGTTTTAGGAAAAGAAAAGAAAAATTGTATATAACATTAATTATTCCATGACACCGTACCCCCCATGCCCCATGCACATGGCAACTCCAAGTTCTTCCATGGCAATGCATAGGCACCGAAACGGACATGATCTAGCAAGAACTTGGAGTACTTGCAACAGCAAGGAGGGGAACTTCTCTGTGGCTGGTAATACCAGTGGATTCGTTCATGTCCAAATCTTCAGCTCTTGCTCCACCAGGCAATGCCCAATCAAACTTGTGCACTAGATTTGCCAACACAAGCTCATTGGTAGTCATGGAAAATTGAATTCCTGGGCATCCCCTCCTTCCTGCCCCAAATGGGATCAGTTGGAAATCATGTCCTCTGAAATCTACAGAAGAATTCAAGAACCTCTCCGGCCGGAACTCTTCTGGCTCGTCCCACATCGCTGGTTCTCTTCCAATTGCCCATACATTAGTGAAAACTAGGGTTCCAGCAGCAATGTCATAGCCCTTTATATTAACATCTTGGGTGGATTCTCTGGGAACTAGTAATGGGAATGGAGGATATAAGCGAAGGGTCTCTTTGATCAAGGCTTTCAGATAATGCATTTCATGTAAATCAGCCTCGGCTATGCTGGTTTTGCCTTGTGCGATTCCCCTTGCCTCATTTTGTAACTTCTTCATCACTCTAGGGTTCCTTAAGAGTTCTGACATTGCCCATTCTAGGACTCTGTAAGTTGTATCAGTTCCAGCAGCAAACACATCCTACAAGAACCGAATACGTACAGATGTCAATTTATTTAAATGTAAGAGATAGATTTTGATTTAAAAATAAAAAAAATAAAAAAATTAAAGGTTAAAGAAATTAAGCTATAAAAATTTAATTGAAGAAAACATTTTATAAAAGAGGAAACGTTTACTCTTTTAATTTACGGATGAAAAGATATTAAATTTTACGCGTTTACTATCCAAATGGCATAAAATTTAGGGAAATGATAAGTGTAACTTTTAAAATCACCAATAAATTAAAAGTCAATTATAATAATTTAAAATTTAATAATAATTTTAAAATTACATCACAACTGAGAGAATATTAAAAGAATACCTAGCATTTTCTTAAAATTTAATGCGGTTGTTCAAAACGACATTAAATTTAATGCAGCTTGAAAAGTTAGTGGCATTAAATTGGGTTATGCCGCTTCTCCTCAAAGAAACAGGATCCTCTCCGGTGTTTCTTCCCCAATTGTGTAGTGTAGCTATTTCGACAAGAACACAGAGCCCAAAAGAAGAAAGAAGACCAAACTTGTACACCATCCAGTCTTTTTTTGACATTAATTGATCACATCAAACACGAAACTTCCCCACCGGCAAAACAAAGGCAAAAGGCATGCATCTACACCTTTTTTTTTTTTTTTTGGGCTCTCTTTCAAAGAGCCAGAGACTAGCTGATGGTAGCTTTCTATCTATTTGGTTGTTGTAATGGCGATTCTTCAGCAAAATTGATAGACGTAGGAGGAAAAGCAGTATGAAGAAAGAGGAATCATTAGGGCATTAATTTGTTATACCTATCTTTGAAAAAAAAAAGATTAATTATTTGTTCCCGTTGACTGCTGGGATGCAGTCTGAGGAGGTATATGCTTCCTCGATCAGTCTAGATTGTCTTTAGAGAGAAGGAGAAAGAAAGAAATTTGAATAGCATTTTTCGCCTATAACAGCAGTTTAAGGAATTGAATTAGGATCCTTTACAATTTATTTGAACTGGATAATATCCAATTCAAATGAATTAGAGCCGGTATTTACAAACAACATCTTAAATACCCCTTAAACTGCAGTTATAGAGGGAAAATACTGTTCAAATTAATCTCTATCTTGTCTCCTTCTCTCTCTAAAGACACACTGAGACCGAGGAAGCATATACGTCCTCGATCAGACTGCATCACAGTCAATGGGCACAAATAATCTTTTTTATACAAAGATAGGTATAACAAATGCCCTAATGGCTAATGCATTTCTGGCATGAGCTTGCTAGCTACCTGTCCTCAATTCCTAGTCTCAACTGCTATTCAACCGTCAACCTCACTAATTAACTAAAATACAAGTTCTTTTTTTTTCTCCTATCTAAAAACCACAAAAGAACTACGGGACATTGTTATAATTAGCTTATGGAGTAAAATATTATGAGAAACTCTGTACAACTTCAATCACAGGCAGATTTGTTTAAAATTTTGTTTATACCATGCATGTGAATGTTAGCTGTACTTATCCTATTGCCCACCCATCAAAATAATTGTTATTGCTCCCATTCGGTCATCAAAATATATGAATGGGAGCAATAATATATCCTCATTTTAAATTATAGTGGTGTCAGGATTGCTAATTTTTTATATGAACTCAATAAGAGATTAAATGGTTATGGTTAAAAAGTTTGACCTGTTTAATTAAATAGATTGTGTTATGGTTGATATGTACTCTTATATTCTTACTTTGACACCATACAAACCCGACACATCATATAATAACAGACAATTTTTGATATGACTTGCGAATCCAACATGTACCTAATACAAATTAAAATATATTAGGGTTGAGAGATTTGATTTGTTTAGTTAAATGAGTTGGATTAAAATTATCATATATAGTCTTAAGTATACGCATATATACCTCGACATGATTCGAACTGAGCATATAAATGTGGATTGCCACCACTAGTGTCTATTCATGTTGCTATACATCTGCCACTTTATTACAAACAATTCTCTTTCTTTGGAAAATTTTTAAATATGTAATCATTGAAAAAAATTTCATAATATAATTAAGAGAGAGAGAGAGAGAGAGAGAGAGAGAGAGAGCATACCAAGATTAGAGCTTTGATGCTTTCTCTGTCAATGGCAACGCCAGTCACGTTATCCTTTTGAATCGCAAGCAAAACGTCGACTAAATTGTTTTTATGATCTTCCCCTGGAACCCTTCCATCCCCATTGCTCTCTCTTTTCAGGCTACAGATGTGCTGTTCGACGATGGTATCCAGAAATTTATCAAACTCTTTAGCGACTTTCTCCACCCGAGCATCAAAGCCATTGATTCGATTCACCCAAGCCAGCCATGGGATGAAGTCCCCCACATTGAAAGCACCCAGAAGCCTCATAAGCTCTCCCAGCAATCCTTGAAACTCCCTCCCACCTTCACTGCCGGCGCTGTACTTCTTCCCAAAAGCCACCCTGCACGTCACATCGTTTGTAAGGGTGGCAAGCATTTCGCTCAAATTCACCGGCAATGAAAGCGAGCAAGATTCTCTGATCTTCTCGATGAACATGGCGACTTCTTCTTCTCTCTCAGCTCCGAAAGAGCGAACTCTCTTGTTGCTCAGAAGATGCACCACGCAAATGCTTTTCATTTGCCTCCAATACTCGCCATAAGGAGCTGTCGACACATCCTTGCCCTCGTAGAGAAGTCTGTCGGTGATGCTCATTCTTGGTCGGTTGGAGAAGATGATATCATGGGTTTTCATGATTTCGGAAGCGGCATCCGGAGACGAGACGATTAGCGTCGGCCGGCTTCCGAATTGGAGCAGCATGAGCGGGCCGTAGCGCTGAGCAAGTGAGCAGAGGGAGCGGTGGGGATAGAGGCCGAGTTGGTGGAGGTTTCCAAGGACGGGAAGCTTTGGTGGTGAAGGTGGTAATTTTTGCTGCTTGCTTTCGGAGAGCCATTTGATGAGAAGGTGAATAAAGACAAGAGAGGGAAAAATGGCGTAGATAATAATTATGTTGTTCATGATCTGCTACTGCCAGAGTTCTGTAATAATATTTTGTGGTCTTTCTTCTTCCTTTATCTTAATCTAAATTTGCTTCATTTTCAAGCTAAGATAATAACATCACGAAGTCAACTACATGGGATTATGATATTAATAAATAAATAAATAAAGATAAGGAACAGAGCTCAGCTGGGATCCGAAGTCTTTCGCTACCCGGCGATCACCCCACCAAGTACTGTACCGACCATCGTTGAATATTGGTTAAATAATAGCCACAAGTAATGACTCATTCTCAGAAAAAACAAGGTACGTAACCCAAAAATCAATCCAATGGCTACATCAATGTGATCTTGGATATCTCCCATGAAGATTGAGATAATATAATGAACTTTCAAGAAAAAAACAAAAAAAAAAAAAAACAATTTTTTACGGAAACATCCTTAACTAGTGACGTTTGAACAGGAAATGTAACTATTCTAGATTTTGTGGAGTAATTCTAAGTGGCCATCCCGCGTACATCCAGCGTCCATCCAGCGCTGACGTGGCGTCGTCCACGTCAGTCCAAAAAAAAAAAAAAAAAAAATTTGAATTTTCAGGAGATGAAAAACGCTTTGGTGGTCCTCTTCTTGGTTTCATTTTTTCCCCCTCCCGCTCATTTCCCTCCTCCCGCTCACTTCTCTCTCAGTCACGGCAACGAACGGCACCCCGCACCACCATCGGCGACGCCCACCCCCGGACACAGCTCAAAATCTGGCGACGTCGTCCACCGAATGCCACCCGCGGGTCCCCACCGACAATGCCCATCAAATCCGACCGCGAGCCACCCACCGGCCACCACCCACAAGCACCATCGACTCCGGCCACAAGGTACTGCGCTCAGATGACCCATCTCCAGATCCGATGACCAAACGGCCTGTTGAGTCCTCAATTCTCACTGCCTCACAAACAAAACCCCAGAAGAAGAGGTAGCAAAAGCTATGCCACCCGGACCCGTTGTTGAGGCTGCCGAGCCCGAGACCGAGCTCCAGGTCCCCATCGTCGACGAGCCCCTGAAGAACGCCCAACCTCTGGTCCCCCAGTCAACTCCTCTACGTGTATATAAATTTCTTTCACTTTCTGTCTTTTTTTTTTTTTGTTTTTAATTGTTCTCTGTTTTGTGTGTGTGTGTGTGTATTTTGGCAGAACGATGAGGTTGTCGTCGAGGTCGTGAAGGAGGATGAGGATGACGACGACGAGGATGAGAAGGAGGATGGGGCCCAAGGTTGCTTTTTGACTTCTTTTTCTGTTTGCGTTTTTAGCACTTTGTTCTTTGATGGGGTTTTGTTTGGTTGGTTAGAGTGGTTTATTTGTGCGACATTGTCATTTTTTTATTGGATTTTGTTAGTTTGAAGTATTGGCTAAGTTTCGTGAGCAAAATGAAAAGAAAAGAGCCAAGCGTTCGAACGGGATTCATTGCCGTTCGGACGTGATGCAGTCAAGGACTTCAGTACTAAAACCCGAGAGCTTCGTTCGCAGGCCGTTCGCATCCCGTTCGCAGCCCGTCCGAACGCATTCGAACGCGTTGCGCCAAGATTGAAGAATGCGACGTAAGAAAGCGATGGAACCCTAGCAATTTACACGTCAGTTAAGTGACCGTCCGGACGCCCATCATGACCGTCCGGACAGCCCAACCTTCATGAAGCCCAATATCCACATATATTTAAGTGACCGTCCGGACGGCCCATCTTCCCGTCCGGACGCTACCTACTGTAACAGTTGTATTTGGAGTGTAACTGTGTCCTAGGTTTAGGTCTTGTGGGACTTTTATAAATACACCTCTATAGAATGTTAGATGTACGGATTTTCACCCCCAGAGAGTTCGTGAGNTTTGCATGGTATGGGATTGCCTTGAAGATCAAATATATTGCATTTCTTTATTAGTTGTCAAAAACATATTGTAGAAAACTTTTGAGATAATAGGAGAGACTTGATTGTTTGAAAGTTTTAGTAGTTTTATTGGTTTTCTGATATGTGCAACACCGTGAGCCATTCTAGAACTTTCATCTTCTCACCAATGTTTGTTATATGCTATGCTTTAGTCTGTCTTAGTGCGTCTACTTTCATTTCCTTGTTTTTTAGTTTACATCTTCTTTGTTCGAGACATTTTTTTAGCTACTGTAAGCAACACAAGCAGCAGAGATGTAGCCACTTCCTAAATGTCTTAGTGCCCTTGTTGTTTGAGTTTGCTTTCTTTATTCAATTATGATTTTTATCTATGTTGCTTGCAAGTCAGGGTTTCTTTTGGCTGTTTAATTACATGAATATTCTTTATATTGTCCTTTCAAACCTTTTGACTGAAGAATGAGATGCAGGTGCAAATGACAGTTCTAAGCAGAGCAGAAGTGAGAAGAAGAGTCGCAAGGCAATGTTGAAGCTGGGAATGAAGCCTGTTACCGGTGTTAGTAGGGTCACCATCAAGAGAACAAAAAATGTATGCTTTTATCTGGTTGCCCTTTTATATAATCAGTTTCCATGTGATGGATCGCGATTAACCAAAGTTTTCTTCTTCTTCAGATACTGTTTTTCATTTCAAAACCTTATGTCTTTAAAAGCCCACATTTTGAGACCCATGTCATATTTGGCGAGGCAAAGATAGAGGATTTGAGCTCACAATTACAGACACAGGCTGCCCAGCAGTTCATGATGCCAGACATGGGATCCATTATGGCAATACCAGACACTTCTGCTTCTGCTGGAGTGCAGGCAAATGAGGAAGAGGAGGAGGAGGTTGATGAAACTGGGGTGGAGCCTCGGACAAAGAATTGGTCATGACACAGGCTAGTGTGTCAAAGAGCAAGGCTCTCAAGGCTCACGAGGGGAACATTGTCAGTGCTATCATGGAGCTCACCAATTAAATAAAATAGGCTCCAGAGTCTGTCATGCGGTGTTGCTTTTTCTGATGATGAGTTTTTGAAATTTATGTCACCATTTAGTTATTTCAGTCGATTTAGCTAGCATCAATCTTGTGGGTTAAATTACTTTTTTGTTTTTGTTGGACTTGGACACTTTTCAATCACAGTGAGGGTGTGTAGGCTGCTGAACATTCTCGAGTAATTAAGGTTTTTGTTACTGGTTTTCTGTTGCTTACAACCCAATTAAGCTTTGATGCCAATTAATAGACGTGGGTTGAGATTCATTCCTTTACAAAGATAATGTGGCTGGCAAAGCAATTCTTTCTCCCAGAGTTCTGCAGATTTCAAAAGGTCATATTTTGTATTACATCACAAGTCATGATTTGATTTTGCAGATTTTAACCTATGTCTCTTAGTCCGAATCTACTATACCAAAGGTTAGGCTCACAGCCACTTGGGTGAAATGCTTAATGGAGATTTTTTGTAGTGCTCACAATTTGACATTTTTTGGTAATGCAAAATATAAGGACAAAAATTGCCATTTATGAGCAAAACATAAGGACATAAAATCAACAAACCAAACTAGTGGCTTTCATTGCATAATTTCTTTTTAAACTAATGGTTTTCAACCAACTTTACAACAATAAAAGGTGCACTGATTTTCAATGATCAAAATATCAATACATAGTGCCAAAACTTTAGGTCTTCAATCCCTCCACAACTGCAACCTCCTCAACACCAATTACTGCGAAACCATACAAAATTTCATTAAACTAATTAAGCGATTGCAAAATCTGTCAAAACCGTAAATTTGTTTATCTACAAAACAAAATCGTGCAGTAGGTTCTCCAAAATGTATTGTCCTAGTTACATTAGCAGTACCATCAACATATTGAGCTCCGCTCTCCAATAGAAAGAGTTTCTTTGCATCCACAACAGTGCAGCTTTTAGCTTCTGGCTTATAGTGTATTATAGCCCCATTTGCACCAGAACCTAGAAGAACACCCTAACTGTGAGCAGCAAGGTTTAATAACATATAGAAACATCTGTGCATACTATTAGTTAGGGTGTTCAGGCGGGACGATTATAACCGCCCAGCCAACTGCTAACCGTTTATAACCACTTTTTAATAACCGTTAACCGTTTTGTAAAGCGGTTATTAAAAGCGGTTAGCGGTTTTAGGGGTATGAAAAAGCGGTTATAACTGCTAACCGCCTTTATTTATATATAATTATATAAAATATACATATTAATTAAATATAAAAAAAAAATCCAAAACTACGTCATTTGGTTGGAGAATGAAACCTAAAACTTGTAATATTTGTTTTGCTTACATTTACTAGTTTTAGACTTTCAATGGTTTATAGTACGTTTTGGTTCGGGCCATTTAATGGATTTGAGCATTATGACTATGTATATGAAATAAGCCAAAAAAAATAGCATGTTTTTCGTTCAATAGGATGAAATAAGCCCAAAAAATATGGCAAAATAAGCCCAAAATATATAAAAATTGAAGGCCTAAAATATAAAAAAAGCTCAAAAGTCCATTTTTAAAAAACCGGTTATAACCGCTTGTTAACGATTTGAATAACTGCTAACCGTCGGTTATAAAATAACCGCTAACTGCCTAGGCAGAGGTGGTTGCGATTATTAAAAATCCGATAACCGCTTAAGTTGTCGGCGGTTGCAGTTATTGCAAATAACCGTCGGTTATAACCACTTGAACACCCCTACTATTAGTTACAATTTGCAAAGACACACAATCTCCTTTTAATAAGCACCAAATGCAACAAAACCACAAGCTTGTAACTTCTACAAATCAATTAAAAATAAAACGAGTGAAAAAAATAAAACAAAATTCCATTAAAGCTCCCTCCATGAAATAGAAGATATTCTCAATTGGAATAATGAATGAAGTATTCTGCATTCAGGAACTAAATTCCATTAAAGCTCCTTCCAATGAATAATTTGTGGCACTCTAAAAAATAACAAATGAGTTACCAATGGAAGTCCATTTTAAAATGACAAAAACAATTATTTCCTTCATATTATTTCTTTAAGTTTCAAAACTTAACTAAAACCATGGGGTAAACAACAAACGTACCAACCTTAAAGCTACATTCTAAATCATTCTATTTTCTGCATAAATGATTCAAGATTATCATTAAGGCATTGAAATCAAATAATAAAATGCAAAACAGCCACATTAAATTATCAAGAGAGATAGCCGGTCACACAGTGCAATTAATTACCTTAAATGAGAACTCTACATCCCTTCTAGCTCTGCATGATTTTTCACAGCCTTTGCGATAGAGATAGGGGATGATTTATACACTCCAGCGGGTCCACCAGACTGATTGTTGGAGCTGTCGTGCATCTTCATACCTTTGGTTTTATTCCTAAGGCTCCCCATATATCTGTCACAGGCAGACTTATAGGTGTTGACAATGGCTGCATTAACAGATGATGTATCCAGCCAAAGGTGAGTCCCCTGCGCTGCCAAACTGAAAAAGGAAATTAGTAATTTTTCAGATTCACTGCTTATGAAATGAGCTTCCCCCAGTATGCATGTAACAGCATGCCTAAGGCACTCTAGGATCCGGTATGTTGATACCTATCTCAGACAAAGATAAAAGTCTGCATGTGCAACATTATTCACGTGAATAAACTGACCATGGTTCACCTTATTTTCAAGCCCAACTTCTTAACAAAACACTCATTCGGCCATTAAAATAAGTACAACACAATTTACTCTATTTAAAGGCAATAAATTTTCTCACAAACATTTCATCAAACATTTCACAAACATTTTATCTATAACTAAAATAAAACACAAACAAATTTATTCTGTATTCATTCGGCCATCACAAAATCCTCCCTTTCTTTCTACATTTTCTCAGGCAACCAAGCAAACTATACATGTACACTTAACAAGGCAAAAATATATCACAAAATCTTCAATAAGAGTCTTAAACAATGCTCGAACGCCACTTCAAACCAAAATTCGAACCACACCCAATAAAGCAAACCCCACAAATCAATTAAATCCAATAAAAAAATGACAATGCTGCACAAATAAACCCCTCTAACCAACCAAACAAAACCCCATCAAAGAACAGAGTGCTAAAAACGCAAACAGAAAAAGAAGTAAAAAAGCAACCTTGGGCCCCATCCTCGTCGTCGTCATCCACATCCTCCTTCACGTCCTCGACGACAACCTCATCATTCTGCCAAAATACACACACACACACAAAACAGAGAACAATTAAAAAAAAAAAAAAAGACAGAAAGTGAAAGAAATTTATATACACGTAGAGGAGTTGACTGGGGGACCAGAGGTTGGGCGTTCTTCAGGGGCTCGTCGACGATGGGGACCTGGAGCTCGGTCTCGGGCTCGGCAGCCTCAACAACGGGTCCGGGTGGCATAGCGTTTGCTACCTCTTCTTCTGGGGTTTTGTTTGTGAGGCAGTGAGAATTGAGGACTCAACAGGCCGTTTGGTCGTCGGATCTGGAGATGGGTCGTCTGAGCGCAGTACCTTGTGGCCGGAGTGGGTGGTGGCCGATGGGTGGCTCGCGGTCGGATCTGGTGGGCGTTGTCGGTGGGGACCGCGGGTGGCATTCGGTGGACGACGTCGCCGGATTTTGAGCTGTGTCCGTGGGTGGGCGTCGCCGATGGTGGTGCGGGGTGCCGTTCGTTGCCATGACAGAGAGAAGTGAGCGGGAGCAGGTGCCGTTCGCTGCCGGGACTGAGAGAGAAGTGAGCGGGAGGGGGGAAATGAGCGGGAGGGGGAAAAGATGAGGACCAACGCGTTTTTCATCTCCTGAAAATTCAATTTTTTTTTTTTTTTTTTGGGACTGACGTGGACGACGCCACGTCAGCGCTAGATGGACGCTGGATGTATGCGGGATGGCCGCTTAGAATTACTCGATTGTGTAACCCCCTATATTTTGACTTTGTTGAAGCGTTGCGTTGTAACTTGTTTAGTGTAACCTTTTAAATAGTGAAGTTTTTCTTTTTTTTTTTTTTTTTTTTTTTTTTAGCGTGGGAGTAATTAATAGGCCTTGAAAGAAGAGAAATCGTAAAAGATAAAGGCAAGGGATGAAGTTCTGAACTTAACGCTTTTAAAAAGTGAAGTGTTTTTTTAAAAAAACTTCACTTGTGACTTACCCATGAAGTTTTAGCTATTTTTTGTAATATTCTCTGATGTTTAAAATTTTAGGTATATTAAAATTTAATTTAATTTTACTTTATTTTTTTTAATAAAAAATTTTAACGGAATATCAATTTTATTCTTGATTCTAAAATTTAAATTATATCGTTTTAAAAATGATGTAATTTGAGAATCAAAAGTAAAATTGACATTTTTTTATACAGAATAAATAAAATAAGAAAAAACCAAAGTTTAATATAGAGATTTTGAATATTAAAAATATATTTACAAAAATCGAATCCATAAAGTAAGGGAAAATGCTAGGGGTTCTCCCCGTAGGTTCTTCTGGCGTTCTCCCAGTCTTACATAAAACATGATTTAAGAAAAAATAAAATTGTAGTGGCCTCCACACCAGTTTTTTTAGGCATTAACATCAAATTTGAGGCATTAGCACCAAATTTGTGAGGCATTAGCACCAAAATTGAGGCATTAGCACCAAATTTAGGATGATCAAATCCATTTTGAGTGATATCATCCCTAAAGGGTTAACCTTTCACCCTTAGATTTTAGTTTTGAATCCAAAAACAAGTTTTAAAGCATTAGAACCTAACTATTAACTCATAAAAATTAATCGGTTGGCAAAAAAATGGTATTACAATTTTATTTTTTCTTAAATCATGTTCTATGTAAGACTGGGAGAACGCCAGGAGAACACTATGGGGAGAACCCCTAGCAAACCTCTAAAGTAAGTGAAGTTTTGGTTTTTTTTTTTTTTAGTGCGGGAGTAATTAATAGGCCTTGAAAGAAGGGAAATCGTAAAAGATAAAGGCAAGGGATGAAGTTAAAAATTAACGTGGAACTGAATTGGGGCTTGAAAAAAATGAAAAATTCATAGGGATGAGAACAGTAAAGGAATTTAGTTGGAAGAGTAATTCTATAAGTTTTTTTTGTGTCATTCGTGTGTTCCTCTAAGGATAATGTGGATTTTAAAATCACCATTTAATTAAAATCTAATAGAATATGATAAAATGCATAACTTAAACCTAACTTTGGCCAAATTTTTCTCTTAAGTTAAAAAAAAAAAAAAATGCATGTGGAGGAGAGAGAGAGCCTTAAACTAGAGATAGAAATTTGGTTTATAAGTTTGGCCAAAGTTGGGTTTAAGTTGTGATTGTATCACACCTCAAATCCAATAATGATCAATCAGGAGCTCATTGATGATTTTAAGAGTCACATTATTCTTAGAGGGATACAAGAGTGACACAAGAGAGACTTCTAGAATTACTCATCTGCTATTAGGTACTGTTTTTGCTGAGTAATGTTACAAGTTTCTTTTGTGTCCCTCTAGAATGATGTGACTCTTAAAATCATTATTGAGCTTCTGATTGATCATTATTGAATTTTGATAAAATAGTAATTTTAAGAGGCACATTATTCTTGGAATGATATAAGAGTGACACGATAGGGACTTTTAGAATTACTCTACTTGAGCTAGGAATAATTAGGCTTGTACATACGAAATAGATATTAACAACAATTATTTGTTATTTACAATTATTCGCATATATAGATGTGGATAGTTGTTTTAGGGCATGCAGGTGTGGATAATAACTATATCTGCATATGGCTGAAAGCTTGAAATAGCGGGCGGTAATAATCGCTCACTAACTGTTTGACCGCTTTCAAAGTGGTTAGAAAAAATCGTTAACCATTAACCGTTAACCACATACACACATATATATACACACGCATGAAATGACGTCGTTTTTTTTTATTTTTTATTTTTTATTCTCTCTTTTCTCATTTTAAAAAGCGGTTAGACTATTATTAAATAACTACGAACAGGCTAGACGGTTAGCCGATTTTGCTAACCACATTTTTACCCCGATCCGCATAACCTTTATATATAATAAAAAATTATATATTTTATTACACACACACATATATATATATATATATATATATATATAAATTCCCCAAAACAAGGTCTTGAATACTAAAAAGACATTTTTTTTTTCCCTAAACAAATAACGAAATGGTACAAGTAATCAAAAAACTGAAAAAATGGTTTGGATTCCTAGCAACAAACCCTAATGAAAAATACGGTGCTTAAGAAAGAAATTGAAAATATGATAATGGGTCCATAAATAATCAAAATGGGTCCATAAATGATCCAAAATGGACCATAAATGGCCCATCCTTTGAATCTTGGGCAAAAGCTAAGAAAGGGGTCGCATAAAGTGGTTTGAGTTCCAAATCAAAGGACATGGGCATGGGCATGGGCATGATTATATGGGGACCCTTCAACCCTATAGAAAATAAGAGCATACCCTTCAACCTCACCCAAAACCCCTACTTGGTAACAACAACACCCACCAAAGGATGGTTGAGGGGTGGGAAGCACAACCAAAATCCTAATAGGATTTGTGAAAAAATGAGCAATAATCTCCAAATACAAGATCAAGCAATAAAGGACAGGGAAATAATAACCAACAAAGACAGAAGAACATAAAAACAACAAAAACCATGAGAGATAAAAAAAAGAAAAAAAGAAAAAAAAAAAGAGCCAATGACGTCGTTTTGGATTTGGTTAGGGTTATGTAAGCTCACACGGAAATATGCTGAGCAAATCTCGGGTCCACATACCCGGGCCCAACCCACAAGGGTCGAGAAGTTTCATTCACTCGTGTCCTTTAAACGATACGCCACTTGGGCCTTAGAAATTGATGGCGTGTGCTAATTGTAAAGGTTTCACGCTTGTTTGTGCTTCCCCTGTGACGTTAAAATTACAACTATATTTAAGAAAAGAAAAAGCAAATAATTGATCTGTAAAATCCACGGCTAGCTAGCTAGCACGTGGACGGCCAGATTTCGCCACAAAAACCGACTCTAGCCTTGCCGTGAGGTTAAAATTAGGGTTAGGTTTAGCTTTATTCTCACGAATCACTCAAATCTTCTTCTGCGAAAGAGACCTATTTTGTGCACGCTATCTGTTTGTTTCTCGTGAAACAACCTCAACTTTCTCTAAAATATCTTATCGTCTTGTACATTCTGATCATGGAGATGGAGCGCGTGACCGAGTTTCCTCACACGCACATGGATCGGCGGCCCGCGAAGAGGGCGCGTATGGGTTGGGACGTTCTTCCTCAGATCCCAAAGGTATGATCTTTCCCCTCCCACCTTATAGATCTTTCAGATCCACCTCGTTTCCTTGATGTACGTATCGTTTTTTTGCTAGATCTAGATCTGGTTTGATTTCTCTATACTAGCTTGTGTTTTGAACAAATTTTCCGTTTGTTTGGCCAGATCTGTTATTTGGTATATTGGATGCTTCGGTTTTTCTTTTTCTAGATTTTAAGAAAATAATTTGTGTAAAATTTCGGTTTATTCGGATGAAAATTGATTACATCAACCTAAAGATCTGGATCTGATAACGCTGTGCATATCCGCATACACATATGTGTACTTGTTTCGCATAGGATATTTTCTAGTCAATAAAAAAATTTATACTTCTTGCCTTAAATTACTTTGGTACATATGCTGAATTTGATAGGTTTATTTGTCAAGAAAGATGTTTGATTCGGCCTAGATTTTTAATTGTATGTCTGTTTGGAACTTTTTTTTTTTCCCAAAGGTGTGTCGAATTTTATTTATGAAACATTTACCGTAATTATTATCAGAGAAGTACTCCATGGTTCATAATTTTTTGAGAAAGTTTTTGGATTTTTTTCTTCTTTAAGATTCGATTGAGCCAAAATTAGTTTGGCTTGAGATGCCGTATTTTCTATTTTTATCATGTAAAATCTGCTACTTTATTTATTTATTAATTTTTTTTTTTTAAAAAAAAAAAATCTGATTTGGTCGTTCTTTGTTTAATTAATATGTTTTGGTTTCATTATTATCTTTGAGACTTAATACAATCAAGAAAGGGGGAAAGGAAAGGGTATTAGGTATTGCGAGGGCAGAAAATTTATTCGTTTTCTTGAGCGGTACATGAATGCATGGCTGTGTGTAGGCTCAGGTAGGAATGTTTTGTGGACAAGAGGTTGGGAATCTGACAAGCTATGCACCTTCAAGAGCATCCTCAGACCTTACCACTAGTTCCTCTCTGTTTGAAAAGGGAGTGGCTCGAAATGGTTCACCCCCAAGGCGAGATGATGACAAAGATGGGCATTACATGTTTGAGCTTGGAGAAAATTTAACTTCTCGCTGTAATTTCACTTTACCATCATTAAAAACTTATGTTCATTGTCTGTTTGTTTTAAGCCATTAAATGTGCTCAAATTTTGTTTTGTTTTTGCGCTACTAACTTTTTTTTGAAATGGTATGCACAGTTTACAAAGTAAGAACTAACTCTGTTTTTTTAAATCTTAGTTCTCTCAATTTTTTGTTTGATTTAATAATGTCCTAGGTTTAACCTACCATGCAGGAGTAGGTATTCAATTGTTGTGGGTTTATTTGTATATTCTAAAAACATGATTAATCCTTCCTATCTTTTTTGCTTCTGATTGTTTGTGGATATTCATTTTTGCAGATAAGATCCACAGCAAAATGGGTGAAGGTACCTTTGGTCAGGTTTTGGAGTGCTGGGATAGAGAAAAGAAGGAAATGGTTGCTGTCAAAATTGTCCGTGGAATCAAGAAGTATCGTGATGCAGCTATGATAGAAATTGAAATGCTACAACAGCTTGGTAAACATGATAAAGGTGGCAACCGGTGAGTGTTCTGTTTCTTGTTGAACTACTTTTATTGTCCTTAATGTTACTGTTAAGAAGCTTTTATGAGCTCTTTGGCAATTGTTAAATGGGTTTATTCCTTGCAGTTGTGTGCAAATACGGAACTGGTTTGACTATCGTAACCATATCTGTATTGTAAGTATATGATTGATTTTGTAATGGATTAATTTCCCCAATTCACGAATAATTTTGGGGTTAAGACTTGTGGGTGAATTTAAATGGTTTCAACAGGTGTTTGAGAAGCTTGGACCAAGCTTATACGATTTTCTACGGAAAAACAATTATCGCCCATTTCCCATTGATCTTGTCCGTGAGATTGGCCGACAACTATTGGAATGTGTAGCATGTGTGTAGTAAATTCCTAAGCTAGTTATTTTCAATCTTTCCTTTGTTTTTCTGCCTTGCTATTTCCTGTTTGATCTGCTGGTTATATCTAGTTTTAGATATAGAATAATTTTCTTAGTACTGATATAGTGATATGGTCAAATCATCTCGGTGTTCTGTCATTTATCAATATATGTTAAAATGTGGCAGTAATATGTGTGGAATGTTATTTTATTGCTTTGAATTTCCTTGGCAGGTGTCTCTCTTTTTTTTTTTTTTCTTCTTGTGGCTTTGTTTTCTGATGATTATGTTAAATTGCATTTGCAGTTATGCATGACTTGCGTCTGATACATACTGACTTGAAGCCAGAGAACATACTTCTAGTATCTTCAGATTATGTTAAAGTTCCTGATTACAAGGATTATAAGGTATATTCTTGTGGGTGTATTTGCTCACTTTGTGACTTATAAGATTATCTTTTAGAAGGTAGCAGCTGCTTTACTAGGCCATGGCATTGGGGGTTGCTCTATTAAGTCTGGCAATAATTTTTATCCCCTATTTCTGATGATTTGATTGTATGTTTCTTTTTATCAATTTGGTCTTGAGAGTTGAATCTTTTCAATATGCTGATATATATAGAGTTCTTCTCGATCACCGAAGGATGGCTCCTACTTCAAAAGGTTGCCCAAGTCGAGTGCTGTTAAGGTGATTGATTTTGGTAGTACAACCTATGAGCGTCAAGATCAGAATTACATTGTCTCTACACGACATTATCGTGCACCTGAGGTTATTCTTGGTAAGTTATTGTATTTTTTGTGTTGATAATGCTATGTATGTCTCAGCAGATGAGCTAAAATCTTTCAATCAATTTTTAGGACTTGGATGGAGTTATCCTTGTGATATATGGAGTGTTGGTTGCATCATAGTTGAGTTATGCACGGTATGTTTACCAATCTTTACTGGTAATGATGATAGGATTGGTGAATGAATAATTAATAGTTATGCTTACCGTATGAACTTGGTGTAGGGTGAGGCGTTGTTTCAAACACATGAGAATTTGGAGCACCTAGCAATGATGGAAAGGGTGCTTGGTCCATTGCCACTGCACATGTTGAAGAGAGTAGAGTAAGTTATAGTGATCCTCCAGGGTGATTATAGTTTTGCAGAAGCTAGTTGATGACTAACTAATAGTCTTTCTTCGTGTTTTTCTTTCCAGTCGACATGCAGAGAAGTATGTTAGAAAGGGTAGATTGGATTGGCCAGATGGTGCAACCTCAAGAGAGAGTATTAAAGCTGCGATGAAGCTTCCCCGTCTTCAGGTTTGTACTAGTCAATCTAATCAAGTACTTTGTAAAATGAATCACTTTTCTGTTGTCTTGTTTACTAACCCTTTGAATTGTTGCAGAACTTGATAATGCAGAATGTTGATCATTCTGCTGGGGATCTCATACATCTATTGCAGGGATTGCTTAGATACGATCCAACAGATAGGCTAACAGCTCGTGAAGCCCTTAGGCATCCCTTCTTTTGTAGGGACCATCAGAGGAGATGAGTGATTGAGGTCATGCTCCTTCCTGGCTTTACATGGTGTGGTTGGTGTTTCTGTGCGATGTGAATATCATATTGGTGGAGAGAATGTGCCTGCCTTTTGGCAGAAAAAGCATAGATTCCCTCCCAGAATCGACACCTCCCTTTCTCTAGCTCTTTTTTCTTTTTTTTTTCTCCCCATTTTATGCTGAAATGTATGTAGTCTTGAGCTAGCTAACAAGATTTCTACGTGTACACTCTCATAAGGTTTAATGAAGAATTGAACAGTTATTCTTTAGATACATATCCACGAATCTCTTAATACCAGACCTCTGATTGTTGCAAGTCCAATCCGTCGCCGTAATAGTATAGAAGACGTGTTCCGAGCTTCGTAATCGTTGTGGGTCGGTGTTCATCCTACTTTACATTTCCTCCACAACAACAATAGGCCTAAAAACCCTATAAGTACAGACTCTAAAACCATAAATTAAATGTTAAAAACCATTACAAAATAATATACTCTAAACCAATATTCTTATTCTTTTTCCATTCTGTATAACAAACAGAAGGCATTGAATTTGGAATTCAACTTCTTGTCTGCTTCCGGTCTCTCTAAATAAAGTATTTGTTTGCGATTGCGTAAGAGAATTTAAAAAATTACTTTTAATATTTAAAAGAGTTGTGAATCTTTGGTAAAAATATTAAATTTAAAAAAAAAATGATAAGAACATATTTTTGACAAAAGTTGGAACTTTTTAAAAATAATAATAATAATAATGAAATCAAGCTTTGAATCGAATGGCCATAGTTATGGATGAGAGATCTTACACCCCTCCAACTGGTGCACGTCACTCTCTCTTAATGGGTTGCCCCGGGTATAGATGGGTTGGAGACTACCCGCCAATCGGCCCAATCTTATGATCAATAGAAAGAATCAAAGAATTAAAGAAAGGAGGAGGAGCGGGATTGGATAAAAGTACCAAAACATTACCCTTTTTTTTTAAAAAAAAAAAAAAAAAAAAACCAAAACATCTACCTTTTATTTCACCCTTTTATTTTGGAGGATGAAATGAGGATAAAAGGGTGGAGTATAAAATTACTCTGTATTGATCACACAAAGGGAGAATACTTAGCTTGGGAGTTGGATAAGAAACGTTGCTTGTGGAGAAAAAAAAACGCTTTTTTTTTTATACAAAAAGACAGTTTTCTTGAAACATTGATTTGGTTCCACAAAAGTTGGAGTGAAAATTTTACTTAAAAATATAAAGATATATCTAAGCAATGATCATTAAGTAGAAACCTAAACTGAATCAAAGTCGAAGTCAACTTTCAGAACTACAAAAAAAAAAAAAAAAAAAAAAAAAAAAAAAAAAAAAACATGAAACACATCCAAGCAAGGAACTTTTAATCACTCTAATGAGGGATTATATATATAACCTTCCCTTACATTAATAACAAACAGAAAAAACAACAAATGCTAAAACAAACCAAGTGAAGGAAAAAACAAGTTACATTATCAGCACATTAACCACGGATCTTTGGATGCATTGATGAAGATTCAAGGAGAGTGAAGTATTGGTACAAGATGAAGAGGAATTTTCTTTGTCACATTGAGCCCGTTGACTTCACTCATGTCCAACTCTTCCTCCTTTACAATATCACTTGGCAATCTCCAGTCAAACCAACATAAGATGTTGGCAATCACATCTTCAACTAAAGCAACACCAAATGTCATTCCTGGACATCCCCTTCTCCCACCTCCAAATGGGATGAATTCAAAGTCTTCACCTTTGAAATCAGCCGGTTTGTCTTCGAATCTCTCCGGGAGGAACTCTTCTGGCCTCTCCCACACTTCAGGGTCCCTGTGCATTGCCCATGGATTGATAATTACTCTTGATTTGGGCGGAATATCATAGCCTCCAATTTTCACGCTTGTTATTGTTTCCCGAGGTACCAAAAGAGGAAGTGGTGGATGCAGTCGTAGAGTTTCTTTGAGGACACATTTCAAGTAATCCATTTTGTTGATGTCATTCACGTCTATCTTTGACTTCTTGCCCACCACTCTTCTTACTTCTTCTTGTGCTCTCTTCATGCTACTTGGATTCTTTGTGAGCTCTGCCATTAACCATTCTAAAACTGTTGAACTTGTATCAGTTCCTCCCACGAACATGTCCTGCAAATTATGAGAACTCACAACTTTAGACATGGGTTTGTGTGTAATTGTATATGTGTGTTAGAGAGAGAGAGAGAGACCATTAGAATTGCTTTGAGGTTGTCTTTGGTGAAATCAAAGTCGAGCATGCCATTCTTTTGAAGTCGGAGGAGAATATCCACGTAATCAAGCCTATTAGGCTGGTCAACATCACATCTCTTTGTCTTGTGTTCTTCAATCACTTGATCAAAAAATGTATCTAGTTCTCTGAAAGTCGCTTTCAGGCTCGGGATAAATCCTGTAAGAACATCAATCCATCCCAAAAAAGGAAAAAAATCTCCAAAGCAAAACAGTCCAAGTAGCAGCATTACCCTTCTTGATAGACGCCCGAATCTACTCGTACCATCTTCTTCTTCTTCAAACTTCCGTCCAAGTATACATCTGGAGACTATGTTGTTGGTGGTTGCAATCAACATCTCGCTTAGATTAACAGAAGCCCCTTTGCGACACATGTCACGTATCTTGTTGATCAACCCTTCAACTTCTTCCTCCCTTACATACTGGAACGACTGCACACTTTTGAGGCTCAAGAGTTCGAGCACACAAATTTTCCTTGCTTGTCTCCAATACTCACCGTAGGGTGAAAACGCTACGTCTTTGCTTCCATAGAGTAAGATATTGGCAGCTGTGATTTTTGGCCGGTTTGAGAAAATGACATCATGTGTCTTCATCATTTTTCTAGCCATATCTGCAGATGACACCACAAGGGTTGGAGCATTGCCCAAGTACATGAACATTAGAGGGCCGTACTTGTTAGAAAGGGCTTGAAGTGAACGGTGTGGGAGTGTGCCATGCTGGTGAAGGTTGCCAATGATCGGCAACTTTGGTGGGGATGGAGGTAAATTGGGTTTGCCATTTCTAATACGCTTGAAAACATATAAAAAAGGGATGAGAAAAATAAGCGAGAGGAGTGGATTGAAGGGTATTTTTTGCAGCTCTTGCGGCCATGATTGTTGTGCCATTTCCTCGATCTCTCAAAAGTGTTTAGAACAACCCAGATCTTCACTAATAAAAATGCTTTCCAAGTTTTCAATACCCAATGAGTATCAAATATATAAATGAGAATTGCAAAGTACGAACAAGAAAAACATGTCACATGCATGTGTCACACATTTCTCACTTGTTTGTGTTTGTGTGGTGTATATAACACTGCTCTTTTAAATATTTATATAATATAATACAAATAATGATGATCAAGATAAAAATCAATTTTGTCTTGTAGTCGGGACTCCATTAGGCCTTGTTTGATAAACGTTTTTGAGATGGTTTTGGTTTTATACTGTTCACTCGATTGATAGCCTGCAGCAATGTGTGGAAAAAGTGAAAATCCAACGTGTGGTGTAGCCTTACTAGTTTACTAAAATGTCTTTTTTCTCACATTTTCTCTATGCCTTTGTTAATTGTTCATGGAAAAGGGTATTTCAATAAACATATCACATTGATTTTTCCTTTTGCTTTTGCGCGATGAATTATATGACATCTTTTCATATGTCTGCTCTTGATGCAACGTTGGCTTTTTTGCTTTTCTTTGAATGACAACACCGAGAGGAAGAGGACGAGGGATCTTTGTTGTATATATTGAGACTGGGAGAGGTGCATTTTGATTATGGCTAATTTTTTTAAACAAATGGACTCTCTTTTTTTTTTTTTTTTTTTGGTGATATGTCCACACAAGAGGGAGGAGAGGGATTCGAATAAGTGACCATCGCTTTATTAAATGTGATTTTAGTCGATTGAGCTACCTTTTGAAGACTTTAAACAAATGGACTTACGGAAGGGGATTAGTATCCTAATAGATTTAATTAATGTGAGAAAAAAATAAAAATATTTTATATAGAAAAATAAAAATATTTATTTATAGTAGTTTTTTTATTTAATTAGTAATAAAAAGTGATTGATGTGATATAAAAAATAATAATATTGAGGTTGATTTTAAAGTAAATTTTTTAGATTTTATGGTCCGGTCCAGCCAATTCTATTACCAAATACAGCCTTTAGTGTTTTATTTTATTTTATTTTTAAGTTATAAAAATAAATAATTTAATATTTTGAAACAACCAATAATTTAATATTATTTCAAAACTAAGAATTAAACTTTAACTCCATTCAATCACCTTCTTTTGATTAAACAATTAAATTTGTTTTTTCATATTTGATGATTTAAAATTTTAGAATAATTAACCGGTCACGTATTGACACTTTATGTCGGCCATAAACTAAATAGATTATTATTATATATTTTTCTGAGAAATTAAATAGATTGTTTTCAATTATATTCTGCCCACCCATTAAAACAGATATTTTCATAGACCCACGCCAACAACGGCAACGAGTTTTGTGCAGGCCACTGACCACCTCAAAACACGTGCGCGTTGTTACCATGAATTTTAGGCAATAATTCGCCAAGATGACGAATGCATTTCAAGAGAGATGACGAATCCAATATTACATAACGCGCCAAAAAATAAAAAGAAGAGTTTTTGAGATTCGTTGTAATTTTTAAAATTATCGTTGAATTTAAGATGATCTTATTAAATTTTGATCATTTCAATTTTTATTATATATATTTGACTTAAGCTCCATAAAATGATTTTTGAAAAATATTTTTCATATTTTCAAGTATTTGATACGACCAAAAATAATAATTAATAGAAAAATCACCAATAGATTAAAGTTCAATAAATTACATCTTAAATTCAACCGTAATTTTAAAAGCCATATCATATTTTAGAGGACATATGATGACTATAAAAAGATTTATAACATCAATTCAAAAAAAAAAAAGAAAAAAAAAAAAAAGAAGACTTATAACATTACTTATTTCAAAATTTGGATAAAGAGAGAAACCTCCAAACAAGGGATAAATTAAGTAGCAGCTGATCTCATGGCCGGTGTAGATAGAGTTTGTCATCTCACAAACATCTTTGTCTTACCATCTCATCCCAAATTGAGTCTAAGTTCTATCATCAAGCTGTCAAAGAGCGTAAAGCTATGAAGGCTGAAATCTCATCACTTGAAGAAAATAAGACATGGATAGATATTGAGTCATCACCTAACAAACATCTTATGGGCGTGTAAATGAGTTTATAAGGTGAAACAAAGGTTTAATGATAGTATTGAAAGGTACAAAGCTAGGTTGATAGCCAAACGGTATACTTAGTGTGAATGATTGGATTTTCATGAAACATTCTCACATGTAGCAAAGATGACTATTGTTAAGTGTTTTTTAGCATTTGCAGTGAATAATGCTTTTCTGCATGAAGATTTAGATGATGAAGTATACATGATTAGGATCAGGATCCTCTCCATTTCAAAGGAAATGGAGAGGAGCCGGTTAGTGATTTCATAGGGGCATTATAGTAATTTCTATTTAAATGTAAATGTTAAACGATTATAATACCCTTAAAAATACACTAACCGGCTCCTCTCCATTTCAAAGGAAATGGAGAGGATCCTTTTGCGCATGATTATGCCTCTCGGTTTTGATACTAATGGGGAGACAAAGGTTTGTAGATTGACCAAATCTTCGTATGACTTGAAGTAGGCCTCAAGTTTTCCAAGTTTTCTATCACTCTAATTGATCTTGGTTTCGTTTGATCCAAGGCAGATTATTCCTTGTTTACACGGCTCATTTCAATCACCCATTCATTAAGTTTTTTGTTAGATCCTAACGGAAGAAATAAAAAAAATAATCAAAATATCGCTAAGTAAGCTAAAAAAGTGAAAAAAAATTGCAAAAAACAACCACCCATGCATATATGGTATAGAAACATATAATAAGATAAATATAAAGTGGAATAATATGGAATAAAGGAAAACTTATAAAAAAAAAAATGGAATAAAGGAAAGAAAGAAACACTAAGAAATTAAGATGGTTCGACATATAGCGTACATCCACACACTAAAGCCTTATAGGCTACATATTTTCTTGATGAATGATTTGAGTGCATAGCTCTATTTATAGAGCTTTAACATAATTTCAAGTACAACACAAATTCCTTGAATTAAGGGTAATTAATAACAAATCAAATCAACAATAATCACAAATCAAATCCTTATTAATCAAAAGAATTTATATCCTTAACAAATGGCAATGCCGCGTGCGCGTGGGTTTGGCAGCACGATGTTGCTGTGGGTCTCAAGTGGTCCATTGACCAATTTTTATTTTTTTATTTTTTTAAATTTAATTAATTTATTTAATTTTAGAGATCAACCTTATAATGAAGTTAATGTCATGATGTTCGATCTGCATGAACAATGCACAAATAGAAAGATATTGAGTTTAGGACCTTTAGGTGCATGCAAGTTGGGAATCATTCCCTTCAAAATGCACCAAACTATGCACGAGGAAATGTAGATTGCGTTATTCATCTGCTGATGAGGAATCTGATTAAAAAATGAATCAAAGCAAAACCAGTCACATTAGTCTGCCTCATCACCTTTATTGATTACATTCACGTTCACAATAATTTCGAACAGTTTAATGTAGCATTGTCAACTAATAGATTGGCTGAGAGCCTGAGACCATATATAGTGCATGCCAGACATGAGACAACCTTGCTAAATGTCAACATAAATTTCTTTCATCCTTTTTAAGGTAAGAGTGACAGCCATTTCCAAATGCACCAGTAAAAGATGCCTAGAAGGCTAGAAATTAACTATTATTACGTAAAGACAGGGATATTGAGTTGCAAGTCGCGTAGTACTGCTAAACACTTGAGAGAGGAGATGACTCTACTATCATTGCTGCAACAATCATGGCAAGAGCCACACGAACTACCCTTCACTCCCTTCCTATCTCTTCTTCTTTTCCTCTTCTTTTTTCTGTATGCTAACAATTGCAGTAGAAATGCCAAACCCAATTTACCTCCATCTCCACCAAAGCTACCAATCATAGGCAACCTTCACCAGCTTGGCACACTCCCACACCGTTCACTTCAAGCCCTTTCTAACAAGTATGGCCCTCTCATGTTCTTGTACTTGGGCAACGCTCCAACCCTTGTGGTGTCATCTGCAGATATGGCTAGAGAAATTATGAAAACTCATGATATCGTTTTCTCAAACCGGCCCAAAACCACTGCTGCCAATATGTTACTCTATGGATGCAAAGACGTAGCCTTCTCACCATATGGTGAGTATTGGAGACAAGCTAGGAAAATTTGTGTCCTCGAACTTTGGAGCCTCAAAAGTGTGCAATCCTTCAAATATGTAAGGGAAGAAATTGAAGTATTGATAAACAAGATAAGTGACTCGTGTCTCAATGGGGCTTCTGTTAATTTAAGTGAGATGTTGACTGCAACCTCCATCAACATAGTCTCTAGATGTATAACTGGACAGAAATTTGAAGAAGAAGAAGATGGTAAGAGTAGATTCGGAGATTTGTCAAGAAGGGTAATGGTGCTACTAGGAGCATTTTGCTTTGGAGATTTTTTTCCTTGTTTGGGATGGATTGATGTTCTTACGGGATTTATCCCGAGTCTTAAAGCCACTTTCAGAGAATTAGATGCTTTATTTGATCAGATGGTCGAAGAACACAAAACAAATAATACTGACGATGATGAGCCCAATAGGAAAGATTTAGTTGATATTCTCCTCAAACTTCAAAAGATAGGCATGCTTGACATTGAGCTCACTCAAGACAACCTAAAAGCAATCCTTCTGGTATCTCTCTCTCTCTCTCTCTCTCACACACACACACACACACACAAACCAATCTCTAAAGTAGTGTTTCCATAATTTCAGGACATGCTTGTGGGAGGAAGTGATACGACTTCAACAACTTTGGAATGCATGGTTAATGGCTGAGCTGATAAAAAATCCAAATATTATGAAAAGAGCGCATGAAGAGGTGAGAAAGGTAGTGGGACAAAAATCAAAGATAGATGCAAATGACATCAACCAAATGGATTACTTGAAGTGTATCCTCAAGGAAACTCTAAGACTACATCCACCAGTTCCTCTCTCACTACCTCGAGAAACATCAGCAAGTGTGAAGTTTAGAGGCTATGATATTCTGCCAAAAACAAGAGTATTTATCAATTTATGGGCAATCCAAAGGGACCCTACTGTATGGGAAAGGCCAGAAGAGTTCCTCCCGGAGAGATTCAAAGTCAATCCCGTTGATTTCAAAGGCCAAGACTTTGAATTCATCCCATTCGGAGGTGGGAGAAGGGGATGTCCAGGATTGACATTCGGTATTACTTCTGTTGAATATGCGATTGCCAACATCTTACGTTGGTTTGACTGGAGATTGCCTAGTGCCAGTGTACACAGGGAGCACTTGGACATGAGTGAAGTTTTTTTTTGAATAAATGATCTGAAATATTATTAAAGCTCCAAAAAGAGCAAAAATCAAGAAGAAGAGTTAGACTCTTCTCTCCTTACAATATCACTAACACAAGGTGGAATAGAAAACCACACTCTATCAATGACATGGGTCCTAGCTTCTACAGCTAGAGCATTTGCAACCGAGTTCGCCGTCCTCCTTACAAAATTGAACTGTGAATTACACAACGAATGGAGTCGTATTTGAATATCTTCTATCAGATGTCCATAATTTGTATTGCAAGGATTTTCAGAGTTTATCACTTGAACTACCTGCTGAGCATCACCCTAAAAAATGACTTGCTGAAAACCTAGCTCGTAGGCCATAAGAAGAGCATGAGTGGCTGCCAAGGCTTCTGCCACCACCGGGTCTACATTTGAAGATATCGCCTTTGTAGCAGCTGCCAGAACAGTGCCCCTCCCATCCCTTGCAATCAAGCCCATACCAACTATTCTCCTATTTTTGTCTAAAGAGGCATCCCAGTTAATCTTGACCATATAGCTGGAGGAGGAGTCCAGCCCTCTGCAATTGTGGCCGTGATTTCCCGTTGTTGCTGTCCCTCACCACTATTGACCCTACGAAATTCCGCAAGTGCCTCTTCTGCGTCATGCACAACCTGGTTGGGGTGCGTCAAACTTCCTCCATGCACTACATCATTTCGACGAAGCCACAGTCGGTGAGCCAATACTGCAAAGAGCTCAACCTCCTCTTTATCGCACTTTGATGACACCTTTGAAAAAATCTGTAAAAAATCACTCCCATCACAATTACTTTTCTGCAATTTCATTCGTGAACCTCCCCATACATCGTTAGCTGCAGGACATCCCCAATTAATACGAGCCACTGTTTCTTCTTCGTGGAGACAAATTGGGCACATTTTGTCTTCGCACACTCCTCTTTTAAACAAATTAGCCTTTGTTGGTAATAAATTATGACATGCTCGCCATATATACATCTTCACCGCATTTGGCACATTTAACGACCAGCATGTTTTCCATAAATCCCCTGTATTATTACTCCCCGAACTCTCTGCCTTCTCCATTGCTCGCATCGACATTCCAAGGTGATAGGCACTTTTCACATAAAAATCCCCATTCTTCGTGCACCTCCATATTAGCCTATCTTTTGGTTGGAAAGGACTCAGTGGGATACTTGTAATTGTGACTGCTTCATCCGGAAGAAAAGTAGCAACAACCAACGGGACGTTCCACTGCTTTGTATTATGATCAATTAGGCTACAAACTTTCCAATCCCCCATCTGATTAATTATAGGAGATTGAACTGAGAAAGAAGAGGGTGTGGGTAGCCATTTATCCCCCCATACCCTTATATCTTTACCATCGCCCACCCTCCATATGGCCCCATTATGAACCAGCTCCTTGGCAGCGGGAAAACTCCTCCATGCTTGAGAAGGCCTATTCCCTAAATTAGCCTCCAAAATAGACGAATGGGGAAAATATTTTGCCTTCATAATTTTCGCCACAAGTGAATCTGGATTCTTCATTATTCTCCACACCTGTTTAGCAAGGAGCGCCTTATTAAACATGCTCAAATCTCTAAATCCCAAACCACCTTTATTTTTGGCGACACCCATTT
>CM017328.1:5314064-5384768 GCA_006937295.1 Carpinus fangiana | reverse complement strand
AGATCCGAAGGTGGGAATGAAGTTTAGTTCTGAAAAAGAACTAAAACTATATTATAGGCGGAATGCTCAGCAATTGGGGTTTGGGGTGTCATCTCGATCAAGTAAAAGTAATCCAGACGGGAGTCATAAGTATGTCACCCTTGCATGTGCTCGTTATGGCAAGAAGCAAACTGATGCAATTAATATTGAGAAGCCAATTCCGACATCGAAAACTGGGTGTAAGGCCAGGGTCAATGCGGTGTACAAGGATAGAGCATGGTGTTTGACTACTGTTAATGTGAACCATAATCATGCTTTAAGCCCTAGTAAATCGAGATTTTATCGATGCAATAGGATGATAGATAATACTGCGAAAAGAAGGCTCGAGTTAAATGATATATCTGGGATAGGTGTGAGTAAGAACTTTAATTCTCTCGTTGTTGAAGGTGGAGGGTTGACCCAATAACCCAACCTTTGATTGTTTAGTGTTTTTTTTTTTTTTTTTTTGGGTCAAGTATAAGTATTAGCATTGATACTGTTGTTCTTTTAATTATTTACGCTAATTTTTGTATTGAAAATAAAACAATTCTTGAATTACTCAGCCCTTGCATTGTGTTCTGAAATACAAGGGTGCCCTTCTATTTTGTTTTGCTTTTTCCAGGAATAGAGGCTCGGGGTTTTATATTTGGTCTTCACATTGCTTCGGCTATAGGGGCAAAGTTTGTTCCCTTGAGAAATCCAAGGAAGCTGCCTGGTATTTCATCTTGCTACTGCAATTCCCCAATACAGCTTACAGATTTATAATAACCCATTTACATTGAGCATTTGACATATTAATATTGCAATGTAAGTGCAACTGCAATGTAATTGTCTATAATTTTGTAATGGATATGCACCATTTTATTTTGTAATTAGAGATATTATCTAGAGAATTATAAATAATGGTAGTAGTATTATATTAGTGATATTTACATTTTCACTATTTATAAAAATGTTACTTCTATATTGTAGTTGACTTAAGAACATATATATGATTGCGTAATATACAATTGCATCTATTTATATATAGGTGAGAATGAATTAACAAATGAAAATGAGCATGAAGCTAAAGGCGATCATCATGGATTATCACAAAGTATATGTAGATCTTCATTTTTGTGTCACTTACTTGTAATATAATCTTTGCAAGTAGGTTTGTAATTTATTTATTTTTTTTTTTTTTGGTTTCATCATTTGCATGTAATCGTTAAGTGACGTATGTATACTTGACCAAGCGAACCAGTTGTTTATATTTTATTTCATATGTATAGTATAATTTTTGTCAACTCTTTAAGAGTTGGTACACTTTGTGTTTATGATATCGTTTTGGAGACTTTATTTCATATGTATGGTATAATTTTTGTTTACTCTTTAAGAGATGGTACACTTTGTGTTTATGATATCTTTTTGGATACTTTATTTCATATATATGAACTTCATTGGTTAACTCTTTATGATATGGTTCACTTTGTGTTTATGATATCATTTTAGATTTAGTATATCTTATGAGATATGATGAGATTGTATGAAATTGATGAATGGAGAAAATTATATAATTTGAATTTTATGGATTTGGAGAAAATATATACAGATTGTAGGGGGGAAATATTTTTTCCATATATTATTAATTATTGGGGGAGCTTTGGAAGCAACCCCATATAGAAATAGGGACGCTTTCCTTGAAAGCGTACCCTTCTACAAGAAGGGGGCGCTTGCATGTAAACATCCCCTTTTTAAAAAAGGGGCGCTTTGTTTTAAACACTCCCTTTTAGAGACATTTTTAAATAAAAAGCGTCCCGAATTTATATTCTAGTCGCTATAAAAACTGATATTCTCTAAGTGCCTCTAATAAAGCGTTGCTAAGTCATTGGGGGCGTTTTTTTGGCCAAAAATGCTCCAAATACCAGTGTCGCTAAACCTTGTTTTTGTTGTAGTGGAAGCCGCTTAATTTCAAACAATCAAACAATCAGTGACATCTCATTGTAAACTAATTAACCTGATATCATAGTCATGGGATCTTCCCTGGGATTCTGACAGGTTGAAATGTATCTTAGGTTGGGTTTTTACCATGCTGTTGACTTTGTGATCTTGGTTTCCAATTGAAAGTTGTTTGTCGGTGTTTAGTTTCCTCTGGGTTCATACGTACACCTCCTTTGGCTTGAGCACTACTGTTGTTCCCTTCTGTTACATTGGGACTTTGGCTCTTTTAATTTATCTAATAAATAAATTTCTTCTCTGCCTTGGCTGGGATTTGTTTTTTCTGGGCAATTGCAAGGGGTGAAGGGGAAAGGTGCCTTGGTTGGGATTTGTATGCATGTTTCTTTTTTAGCTTTTTTTATTTTCTTTTTAATTAAATGTATATGTTGTATATCACTAAATTGTTATTTTGGCCTACTTCAAAATCCTCTGAATTATTTTTATACTGCAAAGAGCGATTTGTAACTTTTTTTTTTTTTTTTTTGAATGAGTTATCACTTCATTGATATAAGAATCCAATGGGACAAAATGCTCCCTACAATGCCAAATATATAATTTACAATCTTCACAACCCAAACGCTATTTATGACACACACAATATCTACTTGAGCTATTACAAGAAATAACTATGAAATCTCATTGTCCAATCAGTTTTCAAATTTGCAGCAAATTCTGGTGAATCACATCTCTATTTACTGTCAGATCATTGATTTACTAGCTTTTTCATCTCCGCTCTACTATTTTACCAAACGCAATCTCATTCACTACCTCTACCAGAGTGACAATTATTTTGTATGCATGATAACTCTTCCGTCATTGGTCTATGGTTTGCTCTCATAAATGAACTAGAAGAAAACAAAAAATGTCCGACCAAAAATCAATTTCGTTATTCTAAAGGATTCGTGAAAATAAAACCTTAAAAAATGACTAAAACTTCACATCATCGAAAAATGGTACTTGTCTTATGGCTAAATACGAAAATAGTATACCCATCTATAATCCATCCATAAAACTAACGAAACACCACATTGTAACGCCCAAGAAAATTAGATGAAAAATCTGTCAGTTCTAAATTTGGTCAAGTCTGAAAAATGACTTTTTCAATTATTACGATTTTCATGATAATTTTTACTGCTTTTTGCTCCTCATATATTAGATAGTCAATTGTGATTTTATGAGATTTTATGATAGGGTTTACATTGGTGAACATCGATGAAACTTTTGTCATGAGCTGTCGAAAATCACATTTTGTACTAAAACTGAATTTTTGGATTTTGATCTACTAGGAATTTGATTTTCTAGTATTTTTATTTGGACCCAAATGGGGGAGTATTTCCTTATTTACAATGTAAACTTAAAGTAAATGGACATATAAATGTTTACAATGGACATATAAATGTTTAAAAGAAACATGAAGACATTTACTTAAATGTTTACAATGGAAATAAGTTTGTCGTTCAGTGTGGTCTGAAAACCTACCCAGCAGTATAGGTCAGTGTGGCCTGTTCGCTAGCCGTTCAAACGGGAAGGAGGAGCAGCATTGGGCAGTGTTGCCCGTTCGCTGGCTGTTTGAACGATGAAGAGGTCAGTAATGCCCGTTCGCCGCCGTTTGAACGATGCACTTACTAACTATATAAAGGGCTTAATTGCAATTTCAGCTCATTTTTCTCCGCCCCTCTTCCTCTTCCACACGATTTTCTCTGTTCTCTCTCCTAGGGTTTGTACCCAAACCTTAGGTATTGATCATTTGAAGTCTCCTAAGATAAATTCAACCCCAAGGACGTGTTCCTTAAGGTTACATCATTGTTTCTACCAATTGGTTTGAGGTAAATCCATAAACTCTTAGTTTTTTTGGTTGGTGATGTACAAATTTAATTGTACTCGCCAATTGCACGAGTCGTTTGTAATATAGCGGATGTGCAAGTGCGAGGTCGAACCCACAGAGAATCGTGTTTCGTTAAAAACCAATTTTAAATCGCCTAAACTAATCCTATCTTAACCTAGTTCCAATGTCAAACAGTTGGCGTGCAGAAAATAAAACTAATTTAAAATGCAATAAAATAAAGAAATAAAANCTTTCCAATCCCCCATCTGATTAATTATAGGAGATTGAACTGAGAAAGAAGAGGGTGTGGGTAGCCATTTATCCCCCCATACCCTTATATCTTTACCATCGCCCACCCTCCATATGGCCCCATTATGAACCAGCTCCTTGGCAGCGAGAAAACTCCTCCATGCTTGAGAAGGCCTATTCCCTAAATTAGCCTCCAAAATAGACGAATGGGGAAAATATTTTGCCTTCATAATTTTCGCCACAAGTGAATCTGGATTCTTCATTATTCTCCACACCTGTTTAGCAAGGAGCGCCTTATTAAACATGCTCAAATCTCTAAATCCCAAACCACCTTTATTTTTGGCGACACCCATTTGGACATGAGTGAAGTTGCCGGCCTCACTGTGACGAAGAAAGTTCCACTTCATATTGTACCAATTAATACTGCACTCCCCTTGATCTATGCATTAAGAGATTCATGTTTTTATTTTTATTTTATTTTTTTTCCTCTGCTAATAATGTAACTTTTCTTTATATACTTGGTCAGTTGGTCTGTTTTAGAATTTTATATTGATATTCTATTTGAAGTTAATATAAGGGAAGGTGACTTCAACCTTAATAATCCAACTTGCCCTGCTTACTCATATGACCCAACCGCATATGTCACAAAATAGTACAATTAGACTCAAACTCCACATAGGCGATTCCACCTACAATTGTAGTTCCAAACAATTTATAGATATTATTTGAACTTCTCTGCTCCTTCATCACTACTATCGTACCCTTAGTCACACTACAAAAAATTTGCTAAATGCCGACGCCCAAAAACCGCCGGGATAGACCAAACAAACGCTGGGAATTGTATTCCCAGCGTTTGTTTCTACCGTCGGAAATGATGGTGTCGGCAAAAATTTTCGCCGGCGTTTAGAGCGGCCGTTGGTGATGAGAATAACAGAGGCGTCGTTTTCTGCAAACACCAGAGAAGGTAGATTCGCCGGCGGCAACAGTTGACGCCGGCACAGAAACCTTCACCGGCGTCAATAGAGAACGCCGGCGGAGGAGGATGCGCCGGCGTCCCCTGTTGACGCCGGCATATCTACTTTTGCCGGCGTCCTCAGTCAACGCCGGCGAAGGTTTCTCTGCCGGCGTCAACAGAGGACGCCAGCGCATCCTCCTCTGTCGGCGTTCTCTGTTGACGCCGGCGATGGTTTTTGTTCCGGCGTTCTCTCTTATTTTACTGCTTTTTTATTATTATTCTTTTTCATCTATACTCTGTTTGCTTGATAAACAAAGATAAAGCACTGTTACAAAAAAATTAATTAATTAATTAATTAAAAAAAGAAAAACAAAAAGAGAATAATAAATCATATAAAAAGAGAATAATAAAGGATAAAGCTTTTATTAGTGAGTATATTTTTTAAAATACAATGAGCACAATACACTCTTAACTATTTAGCCATAATACAAGCTTCTTGAACATTAAAACTATACATAATACAACCAGCAAAGTAACAAATTACATCAATCAAACCATTACATAGCAGACCAAGCAACCAGCATCATCTCAAACTTGAGGCCTTTTTTTCTTATTGTTTAAAAAAAAAAAAAAAAATTCTGACTGCAGAAACACCTTGCTATATACACTTGCTGCCTCTATAGCATCCAGCATGACCCAATAGTTTTACGGGTGAAGCGGGCTGAAGGTATCGCATTTCAGGAAATCACATCATTGACGCTTGAGTTGTTGGCAGTGGAATTGAGTAGCTTTCAGTTGTTGGCTGTAAAGAAAATGCTCCCCATTATCAAGTTCTACTTGCACTCAAATTAATACAGGAATATGCTCCCCTCTTTTTATGATAAAGAACAAACAATTAGTTACAGATGATTAAGTATTTTTTTTTTTTTCATCATTGTATGGCTGACCAGTGATTCCAGCTTTACACAGGCAAATTGCAACATACAATCCAAATTGAGGACAGGTTTTTGAGTAAGCTCATCGTTGCAGGATATCCCATTATTTTGGGATACTAGCAATCTGACCATACAAATGCAATAAAGTTCATAGACCAATTCAATGACGGTACAATCTATTATTATTCCAGTTGCTTTTGGCATAAGTTACTATCGTATATTAGGTACAAATCATCTATGAATGTCCTCATCATCAAGTTGAAACACTCTGCTTATCAGCTGTAGTTATAACAATATCAAATAGACTTCAGTTTTTATGGGAAACTGGACATGGATGGTGGTTGAGTGGAGAAGAGAGGCAAGATCCCAGTATATATATACACAATACACGTATGTATGTATTTCCACAAATAGGAAGATATATAGGTAGTATTTTACTATAATAGGGCTACTGCTTCTTGCAACAGTAAAGTCTTCAGGCTGCTAAGCGCAAGCACACAGGTTTGTCTAAAAGCAGTCGCTTCATGCAAAACTAAGATAGGGTAGACAAAATTACCATTGTGTAATGACCCTAATGTTAGTAATTTTTTTGATAAGTAATCGAAATATCATTAAAAGCGTAAGGTACTCCAGGTACAAAGGAATTATACAAAAGAAAACACCTAGCTAACTAGAAGGAGAAAAAAGAACAAAAAAAATCATGATAATTGAGCACCAATGAATAAATAAATGCAGGGATCCTAAGAAAAAGAGTACAGAAGAAAAAGGACTCAAGCTCCTCTAACATTTTCTCGCGGTCCTCAAATTTTCTATCACTCATTTCCCTAATGTCAGTAATATAATATTTAAACTAAGCAAAATTGATGAAATTAACCACACAAAAAAGGTGGTGCCCAAACAAGCATGATATAATACGAAGACTAAAATCATGTCAGGATTACTTAGATTGACATTTACTTTTTTAACCAACCTTAACTGCTACTTCTTGGTGATCTTTCAATATCCCACGGTGCACTTGAGCAATAGGACGTAAATCTCAACCCTCTGCGTGAAGTGAATGGATTAGTCTACCTAGAGTGCAGGACAGGGAAGAAATTGGTAATACTCAAAAACATAAAAAGGTTACAACATAAATATAAGAACATGAATGTGGAAAGAGATGCCAAACAGATAAATTGATTTAGAACACAACGATTTTAATTATTGAAGAACGACTTACATCTCAGACAAATCATGTCCCAGATTGCTGATTAGTACTGCTTTATATCTTTGAAATGACGAGGAACCGCCTAAGGCATTCGTAACCACAAAATTAGCATAAGAACCAGTAAGATGCGCCCCTTCCTACATAACCAGCGTTATACTGCAAAACCAGCGTTAAATTAAATAATAACAAAAAAACAAAACAAAACACATTGATAAGCATAGCAATATATATCAACCCAAGCTTAAGCTTTTAATCAAATAGAAAAGAAGCATTGGCTAATTTTCCAAACACACAAAGAACAGCTAACAGATTTGGACAAACTGAATAATATATTAAACTATAAACAGAAATTCGTAATTCAACGACAAAAAAGCTTAAATTTTTTCGTTGAACTGACCCGATCGTATCCACCAGTGGGATCAACCTGATCAACAAACTCGGAATCGGAATCGTCCAGGTCTTTTTCCCCCTTTTGCCAAGGAAAGCCTTGGGACTTATCCCATCCCCATAGTCCTTCTACCGACTGGGACCACCCGAAGAGACAAGTGTTTTGCTGTTCTCCTGTAGAGTAGATCAGTATGGGTCTCTTGCTTAGTTCTGCTCCTTCCTTTGTTGAGGTCTGTCATACCGCTCTTCTATCTCTTTCATTGGCGCAATCTTCTACAAGTAGTGGGAAGCTACAAGTAGTGTAGTGGGAGAACAATTGCTACGTGAATGAAGGAGTGCGGAATTTGGGAGAATTTGGAGAAGGGCGGGTGAATTAAATTTTCACCCATTTCGGTGGCTGGCGCCAAAATTGTCTAAAATGTCTCTTTTTTTTTTGTTTTTTGTTTTTTGTCAATAAATCATTAGCTTTTCATTAAGAAACTTTAAGCTAGAGCTAATTGCTCCAACAACAATAAGTCCCAAATACATTCAGGTGGTTTCACCCATACCTGGTCCATTATGTCCATATCGCATTGCACAACTTCATTATTAAAAAAATATCCTTATATTTCAAGGGTAATTAATAAATTTGTGTAATTTCATAACATCACAATAATCAGTAAATATTAATATTATCTAATGATTATATGTAACTATTGATAATACTATGTTATATAAATTATATTCATATTATATAGTGATTATATAAATCATATAGCATATGGTCTTATGAGATTCATATGATCATACTTAGGAATTAGGATAACTATGATAATTGTAAGTCATAATGATCATACTTAGTTATCATAGATAATTTTATAAGTCATATGATATGATATTATGAGGCATTAAAAATTTGAAATATTACCATAAATTGCACTAAAAACATTCAATTGAAAATTGCATTAACCAAATTCATATATCCCTAATTGAAAAACTCAATACAATATCTAGTTATAAAACAAAAAACAAAACCATAACATTGTTAGCCTCCAAGTCATGTCTAACGTAAATATAAAAACTTATACAATCTACTACATTTTGCATTTTTTGGTCAAGCGGAATTGGTAAGATCTTTCATTGTTGCCTAAAGCTTTCAAATAGGGGTCTCAACTCAGCTATCTCTGCCCTCAATGCTGCTCTTTCTTGTGCATCATCCTGTATACAACAAACAATTAGAATATAGTTGACGAAATAAAATGAATGTAATATAACATAACATAGTTTAGGAAATAGATGGATTATAATTTAGCTTCTCGTTGTCGCCTCAACTCTGCTACCTTTAACCTTAGAGCCGCAAGTTCTTGTGCATCTTCTGGTGTAGAAGTACTGGCAATAGATTGTGCCTTAGAGCCGCAAGTTCTTGTGCATCTTCTGGTGTAGAAGTACTGGCAATAGATTGTGAACTACCCTGACCAGGAAGGGACGAAGGGGGTAATTCCTAGTCCATACCCACGCACGCAACCATGACGTTCCTTACCCAAAGATTTTGAGTAGGCATCATTATGATGGTACATCATGCTGCCTACTCGGATACCCTCTTACGAGTTCAGAGGCTCTAGCATTATGTTCTCCTCAATTTCAGCCTGTAACCAAGTGAAGCCATGAAATATAGTAATAAGCACATTAAGCTTAGTAAAGAAATAAATAAAATTTAAACAATACTGGTTAATTAGTGGTATTAAATATTACTTACAACAATTCGTCTTGTCTCCTCGTTCACAGGTGTGCCATCACTATGCTTATGTGTGGCAATAAAGACTACAGGCCTGGTTGGTATAGCCCCATTAGATTTCCTCTGCACATTTCCATTTATCACGTAGGAACTTATGTATATAATATATTATCATATAATTAATTAAGGGTCTGTTTGGGAGTGCGTTTTTAAAAAAATAATCTGCGTTTTTAAACCAAATCGTAATTTTTGAGTGTTTGAGATTGCGATTTTATAAACACAAATTTTAAAATCTTGGAAAAATTTGTGATTTCAATAAGCTGACTAGATGATGCTTATTTGAAAAAGTGCGAATTTAAACCAAAATCACGATTTCGCTTTAAAAAATATTTAAGGCAATATTTACCTATTTGGTTTGAAATCGCAATTATATGCTAATTTTACCTAAACACTCGATTGATAAAAAAATACTTTTTAACATGTTTTACCAAACACTTGTGCGATTTTAAAAAGTGGCGATTTTAAAAACACAATTTTTAAGAACGCAATTTTTAAAATCGCACTTATTGAAATCGCACTCCCAAACAGGCCCTAAATCATATATAATGTTGCCGAAGAAGATTAGAGTGAGATATTTATTTATTTTGAAGGAGCTAGATATTTATTTGATTTAGGATTGTTGATTTGTAGAGAATTTCCAAAATTATTATTTTTTAGGATCTATTATCTCTAAAAAAAAAAAACTGATCTATTCTTTTTAAAAATCGGAAGATCAGATTTTGATATGATCATCTGATTTTTTTTTTTTAAATGATTAGACATTTAAATTTTGATTTAATCATCTGAATTATTTATTTTAAAAGATTATACTGTCAAATTTCATATGGTTTTAGACTCTCATATAGTGATTATATAAATCATATAACACAATTACCAAGAACATGCATTTATTCTCTTAATATGAGTCATTAAAATTTTAAAATTTATGTTAATTTATTTAAAAATATCGCATTAATTAATGAATTATTATTGAATTGCATATTGAATTAACTAAAATAAATTCAAATTTAATTTTTTTTGTTATATTTGATAAGAATTATAAAGAATCTTGACAAATATAAACATGAGAACGCTAATAAACAAAAATTTCCTTATTTCAAATAAAATTTGAATTTTTAATTCAAGATTTATTATCAAATTTTCCTTAACTATCATTAAATGTGCATAGTAATTGCTTATCGATTAACCTACACATAAAATTATATTCTTTTCTTTCCAAAAAAACAAAAAAATATTCTTTGAAATGCATTAAACACCATGTAAATAGTAATTAACGGTCAAAATAAAAAATGGTGCATTTTTGGTATTTGCTAATTAATGATTTGAATTTAATTCACCTAAATTCTTGTAAAAACGCACCGAACCGTTCAATGTTTTTGATTAAATGTGAGCTGTGGATGCGTGATGGTGGGATATGCATAAACTCAAAAGGGAATAATCTTATGTCCCGCATATCCATCACCGCACAAAGATCCAACGATTTTATTTAATCATCAGTTAAGATCTTTTATTCTACGGTTAAGATCAATCACTGGGCGACGTGGAGCGTAATTGCACATGGAGAAACTCATAGTTAACAATTTCTTTGTGCCTGACGATCACACTTACTGAGGCAAAAAATTGCACCTTAATTTTTAATATGAGCCGTTAGATTATTTTCTGTTTAATCTAAGACATTGGTGATGGGAAAATGGGATCCAACTGTAGGCCACCTCATGACTCTGCAAATTATATGGTGCTTTAAATAATCATGAGCTCAATCTTATAGATTTGATCAAACAATTTAAGTTAACTCTTTAAATTGATTATCATAATTAACACTCAGGATCACAACATCCACTCATTTAAGCTATATACGGCCATATTGAATCATTAATATTGTTTGACTCTTGCGCTTATGGCCAAAGAATCATCTTCCTTTTTTATTTTGAATTTCATTAAATACATTACCTTAAGAAATTTAATTAATTAGAATAAATGCAAATTTAATGTATTTTTTTTTATTTCAAATATTATTTAATATTAAGTTATAATCTTAGAATTATAAAGAATCTTGAAGAATGTAAATATGAGAATGCTAATAAACAAATTTTTTCTTCTTTTAAATAAAATTTGAATTTTTAATTCAAGATTTATTATCAAATTTTCCTTAACTATATATTCTTAAATGTGCATAGACTGCATAAAAATTGCTCAACATTTAAATAGCCTAAATATAAAATGGAAAATGTTAAAGGCCCAACTTTTTTGCCCAACTTTTACCTTTTTATTTTTTTTTTTTAAAAAGTAAAAAATAAAAAAAGTGTCTAAAGAAATAATATATTTTTTTTGTCATTCTTTTTATTGGTATTTTTTTAAAAATGAAAATTGCATTTTTCTTCATAAAAATGGTCATTTTTTCATAAAAAATGACCATTTTTCTTTAGAAAAATGCAATTTTTATTTTTTTAAAAATACTAATAAAAAGAATGAGAAAAAATATATATTATTGCTTTAGACACTTTTTTTATTTTTTACTTTTTTTTAAAAAAATAAAAATAAAAAAGGAAAAAATTAAGCAAAAGTTGAGCAAAAAAATTAGGTCCCTATCATCCCTCATATAAAATTATATATATAGTTATAAAGTTTATAAGTGTTAACCCTGGAGGTCAAATAGGCACAAAAAGAGTAAGTTTGTAAGTGTTAACATCATCTGCCACGTAGCTAGGACTTCACTCTTTTCTTTTTTTCTTTTTTTAAGGGGATGGACTTCTTGAATCTTCTCGCCGCTTCCACCAAAAAGAGCAAGTTTATAAGTGTTAACCAAGTCCATTGATCATCTGCCACGTAGCCATGGACTTCTCTTTCTTTTCTTTTTTTTTTGAAGGGGATGGACTTCTTGAATCTTCTCGCCGCTTCCATTCTTTCTCCTTTCAGTCCCACGCTTTCTCTTCCACTCTCCAAAATCTATCTCACTCACTCACACTCAGAGGGGCATCAAATGGAGTCACGATCGGGCCCCTTCTCAACTGCCTTTGTGGCTCTGCCCCTGAGCTGCTCTGCTGCTCCACCTCCTGAGGATACCGTTTGAAAAAAAAATCACTTCCGCCATCAAGTCGTGGTGCTGCTACCCAGCAATTTCTATTCACAATCTTGTGCGTCAACTAGTGGACGAGAAGACAAACGATAAGAAAAAGAAACAGGGTAAAAAAGATATAGGACCCGTCATCTTTCCCCCTAATTTCTTTTCCTACTGTTTGGTTGCAGAGAAAGTGGAGTTTCAATTTTTTTTTTAAAAAATTATTTAATAAAATTAGTATCAATATTTTGTTTAATATATATTGAGGGTGGAAAACTAGGATATATGTGGCAGATTTTTACGTGCATGAAGGAAATTTTTTGGCCCCGGCCGCCCCTGTCTTCAACTCTGAAGTATGAGTATGATACTGAACTTTCAAATAAGGATCATAAATCTCAAACGACGCCTTACCCGAAATGGACAACGGTTTTTTAGCAAAAGCTGACCCAGCTAAACCAGGGACGACGTTTAGATGAAACGCGCTGCCATTGCTGGTCCATTCTCGGCGTTCGCATAACACGTCGGCAGATGTTGCTTTCCTGGGCGTTTTTCATAAACGCCGAAACTGCAAACGCCGGCTTTATGCCGCTTTTTTGTAGTGTCACCTTCATTACTCCACATTCAGACTTATAACCATAACCATTTGAGTCTAAGGTGTCCAATGAAATCAGATTATTTTAGCAAAAGCTGACCCAGCTAAACCAGGGACGACGTTTAGATGAAACGCTCTGCCATTGCTGGTCCATTCTCGGCGTCCGCATAACACGTCGGCAGATGTTGCTTTCCTGGGCGTTTTTCATAAACGCCGGAACTGCAAACGCCGGCTTTATGCCGCTTTTTTGTAGTGTCACCTTCATTACTCCACATTCAGACTTATAACCATAACCATTTGAGTCTACGGTGTCCAATGAAATCAGATTATTTTTCACATCTGGTACATGTCTAACATTACTGAACATTCTAACCATACCATCAAACATTTTAATTATAATATTACATATATTTGTAATTTTAAAATATGCACCATTACCCACAGTAACTATACCAGAATTAACTAACTTGTATATATCATACCAATCTTTGTTGGACGTCACATGAAACGTATATGCTGAGTCCATAATCCAAGAATCCACAGGATGCTCTGAATTTGATGCAACAAAAAGCATATCACCATCAGCATTGTCTGAATTGTCTTTCACTACATTTGCAGATTTTGAGGAACCTTTTTTTCTCGTCGTCCTTGTTCTTCTTCCAGTCTGAACAGCCCCGTTTCATGTGCCCTTTCTTTCTGCACTTATAACAGTTGATGTCATTCCTTCTCCTAGACTTTGACTTGGGATTCTTGTCATTCAAGCCACCCTTGTTACTACTTTTTCCACACTTATAGTTACCCTTTACAAATAGCCATTCTCCTTGAGAATTTTCATCAATGTTTATCTTCCTTCGATGAAAAGCCAACATGGATCCTGCAATGTCCTCTAACTCTAAGGACTCATTTCCTCACATTAGAGTTGTAATCAAATTATCATACATAGGAGAAGTTGTGAGGAATTCAATAGCATCAATGCCTTGTCTTCGTTTTCGAACTTCACATTATCTCTCTTCAAATTGCCGATTACCTAATTGAACATGTTGATGTGTTGGTTCATACAAAGCCTTCACCATTCCTTGTTGCACTAACAAATCGTTGGCACGTCTCTGCCATAACCCGAAATTATCGAATTCATCAAAATTCATTACGTCAAATTTCGCAGATGTGCCAATCTCAACCATCATAGAACTAAGCTCTGATACCAATTATTGTTACCGTACACAACAATGATGAATAATATAAAATCGAAAAGAGGGAGACTAAGAGAGGGTTTAGACACAGATTTAACATGTTCGGCAATATACCTACTTCTACTACAGAGAGTGCAGATGTATTTTGCTATTAATGATTTAAGGTTAACATCACAACATATATATAGAAAAATCCTAAACCCTAATTGTACGAACGAACTTTGAAAATTTCCAAAATACCCTGTACTCCCGCTTCGCTCCCATCGCTCTGCTCGCGTCTACTTGGCCTTCCACTGGTGTTCTAATATGAGCCATTAGTTCCAACAATTCCTAGTCCGAATGGAAAAAATAATGGAGGATCGTGTGGCCCTATGGGAGTGCTTTCGAAGACCAGATGAGAAGCAGTCTATTTAGTTAAAATATGTGCACGAAATTGGCACATCTATATACTTTTAAAGCATTCTAGCTTTGAAGGGAGGATAGGACTAAACTAATATAAAAAATTTAATGAGCAAAAATTCAAGAAGAAAATAAGGGAAGGTTGTTAATGGCCAACACCATAAGAAGTGCCATAGGTGTAAGAATGTGCATTGTCTAATAACACATTGTATTTATTCCTCCACGCCATCTTGACCCATAATTATCAATTGAGGTAGAATTGATTTATTGGCATCTAGCTAACACATTTGGACAGGTAATGTTATATGTATACCATTTTTTTAATCGTAGAAAAAAAAAATAGAATGATGATTATTTTTAAGAAATAACGCTTTCAAAGTTGATGTGGCTTTTAAAATTACAGTTAGAGTTCGGATGAATCAGTATTATTATTATTATTACTATTTTGACATGTCCATACAAGGGTAGGGGGAGGAGGGATTAGAACTAGTGACCTCCACTTTATAAGTCGTGGTTTACAACCGATTGAGCTACCTTTTGGGGATATAAATCAGTATTAAATTTTGATTCAATAAAAAAGAAAGAAAGATATATATGGCATTACCTAATTAACCAGAATAGCTAAACCAAGACACATACAGTTGTAGGCACTTTGAGAAGGAGCTTGAGCTCGTGAGCTATATATTAAGAGCATTCACATTGAGTTCTTCAAAATTTTTCTAAATTTAACTCTAAAAATATATTTTAGTTAATTTAGTTAGTCATATATATATATATATATATATTATTTCTCTAGTTTAATTAACTAACTAGAATCTCATGCCTTCACTACAAAAAAATAGAGGTTTGGTGATGGTTTAGAGCTAAAAACCATCACTATAAAGGTAGTGACGGTTTTGTAATGACGGTTCCAAATGGTAGCTAAACAAGGGTAGGAAAATGAGAAAAAGTGTTGGTTTAAACAAAACCGACACTAATTAGTGTCAATTAGTGTCGGTTTGTCCAAACGGACACCTTTTAAAAGGTGTTGGTTTAAAAACCATCACCTTTTAAAAGGTGTCGGTTTTTTTAAAAAAACCGACACTGTTTTTTTTTAATATATTTTTTCTGATTTTTTTTTACCAATTTTTTTCCTAACTTCTTGCACAATAATGCAAGAAGCTGGCCAATTGTCCATCTTAAACATAATTGGAATTCTATAAATGCATAGAATCAATAGTAAACTACATTAGACTATATTAGAATCAATAGTAAACATAATTGGAATTCTATAAATGCAGAGAAGCAATAATAAACTATATTAGACTATATTAGATTTAGGTAGAACAAAGAATCATAGTTCACTTTAGCTAGTTTATCTTTGAGCTCAAGAATGTCATCATTAGATTTCTCTTGATTTAAACGTGCTTGCTCTTCATACCATTAAAACTGACAATGTAACAAATTGCACCAGATTCATACCATCAAGGACTTCCAAATTTGTTCCTTTTTATCATTCTCTATCCTCCTCCAATGTGGAGCAGATAAACCAACAAATTTTCCGGATCACACATACTTCCCACTAAGTCTTTTGAACTTTTTACCACTTGTGCCTACGGGCATCCCAGCTGAATTCAACTCAAGGACAACCTTTTCTCCAAGAGGGATTCCCCATATAACACAAACACCCCCCGCATCCCTCTCATGAAATCCACCTTTTCGATCTATATTATTGTTTAACACATAAAATGAATAGACGCAAGTGGTTTTGATCAATGTAAACAAATTATGTATGCGAATTAATTAATCAACATACGTACCAATCATTTGGACCTTACTACTGTTTACGACCAGTCGAACGAACTCCTGTGTATTAGTCGGCACATCCGAGTCATCATCGTCAACATCTTGATCATGCTCCTCAGCACTACAATGCATGGGTATGTCTTGTGGAACATTATGATCAAAGACAAATCCTGGGATTTCTGGCATCGCTTGTACCTCTGCCGGTAAATTTTACCATTCGCTCCCATTAGCCACCGCATTATTTACATACTAAAATTGTGGTTCTTTGTTGAAGACAAAAGTCGGACGATAAGCCTGCTGCTCCTGTGGCTCATCATCGGCAGAAGATCTAAATGGTTGTGCAGGTTGTGTTCTATTCGGAACCTCACGAGTGGGAAGCCGCGTGGATAATCTTCTTTTTGGAGCCATAATATTGACCTGCAAATTTCACAATCAAAGTATTATATCATATTTAATTCATAAATATCGAAAAAAGAATTAAATATTTTATTAATATTTAACATACATTAAATAAAAAATAATTAGTCATACATGATACTTTTACCGGGAAACCTTCACTTCGATTGGAGGTATGTCGTTTCGGGTAATTTCAATAACATCATCTACATCCGCATTTATGTTCAAGTTGAGAGGCTCACTCTCATGGTAGTTGACACATGCATCATCGTGCCCTTCGCCCTCACCTACGTCGTACACATTTCTAGATTTAGTCCTTACCACGCAAGACCAATTTGGATGTCTTTCATCTTCAACGTAAAAGCATTGCGATACTTGTGAAGATAATACGTATGGCTCATTAGTAATCCGTTCTCCGGTGTGTACCAGATTTGTGAAATTCACTAAAGTTATTCCATATTCATCCACCTTGTACCCCCTATCCCTTATGATGTCTGCCCAATCGCACTTGAATAGCACATACCTAGTCATGTCGTAGTACTCTATCTCCAATACTCGAGTTAGCTTCCCATAATAAGTTTCGTCGTCTACAGTCGGCACACACACACCACTATTCTGAGTTGTTTTTCCTTCATCGTGTGACAAAATTCGAAACAAATTACCGTTAACTACGTAGCGATTATATTCAAGGGCGGCTTGTACGGGCCCTTTGGAATGCCATACTAACTTTTCGCCAAGTTCATTTCTCCTTGTCTCGTCCACTCGATCAATCTGAGATTTGTTAGAAATGCATAATTAATAGGTATGATAATTTAATGTTCAATTAAATTAGAACCAACATGACATGATCATTACGTAGTCACGATAGCAAATAGAAAATTGCTCTTTATGTAATCTATCTAATTCATCGTCCGTAAGGCAGCCCCTATTGCTTGCTTGCTTAAGCGTATGTAGGTGGATCCTATATAAAATAATTTAATTTGTTAAATTCACAACCGACGATATATTTAAGATAAAGGCAAAAGATTGAACATAGATTAGAACGCACTCTCGCAATGGAAGGAAATCATCTGAGTTAAACAAAATATATCGGTGAACTTGCAACAATGTCATCTCGTCAAGGTTTACGCGTGTTATTGACCCTTTAGCCTCATCGGGGTTTTGTTGAGGCTTATTGTGGACTGTTGATGTACTTTCTAAATATATCGAACATAATGTGACCAATTCGTTCGTTATGTAGCCTTTTGCAATAGACCCTTCAGGTGCCGCCTTATTGCGAACCATAAATTTGAAATGCTTAAGTGTCCTACATTTAGCAAATAACACAATCGATTATGTATGTCCTTAAATATTAAGAAAAAAAGAATAAATTGTTTAATAACATATTGATATAGAAATTGTGATTACCTCTCCCACGGATACATATACCGAAATTGAACTGGACCGCCAAGTCGACATTCACGAACTAGATGTATAACAATATGCACCATGCTTGTAAAAAAACCAGGTGGAAATATTTTTTCCAGCTTGCACAAAGTTATAGGAATGTCATTTTCAAGTTGGTTTAAATTTTCTACTGTCAATGTCTTCGAGCATATGCCTCTAAAGAATGCTAATAACTCTATCAGCGGCCTAACAACCTTGTTTGGTAAGGATTCGCGTAATGCAACTGGCAGAAGTTGTTGTATTAGTATATGGTTGTCATGACTCTTCAAACCAACAATAGTATGTTCTTTAAGTTTGACACATCGGGAGACATTCGAAGCATATCCGTTAGGCACTCTTACATTTTTAAGTACTTTCAAGAAATTTTCTTTATCCACATTGGACATTGTATGGCAAGCCGCGGGCATATATGTTCTGCCATTGTTCTTGGTAATAGGATGGAGTTTCGGTCTCAAACTCATTTTACGGAGGTCATTACGGGCTTTAAGGTTGTCTTTTGTCTTACCTTTCATGTCAAGAAGTGTGCCAATTATATTGTCCATCACATTTTTCTCTATGTGCATAACATCAAGGTTGTGTCGTATTAAATTATTCTTCCAATATGGCAAATCGAACAAAGCACTTTTCTTTATGCGGAAAACCAACATCATTTGGATTTTGACACTCTAATTGCCTCAATATGTCATCACCACAATAGGCGAACCATCCAGTTCACACGTACCATCAAATGTCGACTTATTCATTCTCCACGGATGATCAGGTGGTAACCATCGCCTATGCCCCATATAACAATATTTCCCGCCGTGTGTTAACCATATTGACCTTGTATCCTGCATACAATAAGGACACATTTGTTTGCCCCTGGTACTACATCCAGACAAATCAGCGTATGCCAGGAAGTCATTTATTGTCCACATAAGTGCTGACCGCAACAAAAATGACTTTTTCATTGAGATATCAAATGTTTTTACCCCTACATTTCATAATTCTTGTAACTCTGATATTAAGGATTGTAGGTAAACACTTATATCCATTCCAGGTGAAGATGGCCCTGGGATAATCAACGATAAGATGAAAGATTGTTGTTTCATACACAACCAAGGAGGCAAATTGTACAAAACCAACATGACCGGCCAAGTGCTGTGGGATGAGCTCATGTTCCCAAAAGGATTAAAACCATCTGCGGCTAACCCGAGCCTTACATTCCGTGGGTCCGATGCAAAGTCTGGGTATCTCTCATCGAAGGACTTCCATGCTTCACCGTCTGCTGGATGCCTCAAAACACCATCTTTTGTGCGACCATTAGCGTGCCACCTCATATGAGAAGTGGTATGCTGTGAAATAAACAATCGTTGCAATCGTGGTATCAGTGGAAACCACCGCAACACCTTTACAGGCCGTTTTTTAGTATTACAGTATTGCCCATCTTCATCCATAATTTCATCTATCCACTTTGATTTTCCATAAAATTTACAATAATCTAATGCTGCATCATCCTTTTAGAATAACATACAGTTATTTATACACGCCGTAATCTTCTCATATTCAAGGCCCAAGTCCTTCAAAAACCTTTTCACCTCGTATGCATTTTTTGGCAAAGCTTCACCATCTGTCGGTAGCATCTGGTTCATGAGCTCAAGCTGCAATGTAAAAATCTTATTACTGATTCCACCAATAATCTTCAAATGGTAGAGATTTACAATTGCACCTAACTTGCTTTGTTTAGTCTTTTCATGAAGGGGCTTTTCTGCTTCTTTAAGCAAACTGTAGAATTTGCTTGCATTTACCTCATCAACCTCTTCATGACCTGCATCTACTACATTCGATTGCAGTTCTATTTGAGAGAAACTGTCATTTTCTCTAACTTCATGCATGCCGAAAACATCATCTAACATGGCATGCATAGTTCTAGACTTGTCTTGAATGGGGGCTGTATCTACAGTCGGCTGAGTCGAGCTGGATCCTTGAACAGCGGGAACATCAACATTTTCACCATGCAACACCCATTCAGTGTAACCAAGCAAAATTCCTGTTCCACCAGTCAAATGGTCATACACTTGTTGTGGTCGTAGTCTCTTCCTTAATCGACACTGCTTACAAGGGCACACAATTGTCTCATATTCTCCGGTGTTGTGAACTGCAAAACTCACAAATGACTTCACTCCTTCCATATACTCCCTCGAAGATCTAGATTTTGTCATCCAACTCTTGTCCATATTGTGACTACATTATAAATATGAGTGTAAGTTATACACAATAATGTCTACTAACGCTATCATATTACTCAACTAATTTTCTTTCTTATCTTTGAAGTAATTGTACCTTTCATATATTTTTTAAATAACAATCCAGCAAGACAAAGGAATCTGAAACACAATTTCTTTTATATTTACTCAGGAAGAAGATATGGCATCAATGACGCAGCACATAGTTCAAGATTTTCGAGTCTTGGTTCAAAAGTGAATTAAGTAGATGTTAATCTCAATCCAAACATTCATGAAAAAACAAGTCTCCTTAACATTAAAAAAAAATATATGCTCTGTATCTCATAAAATTAAGTAGATATGGTATGTTTGTGTGCCATTTAATAAAAGAGAACAAACTAAATATTGTAAAGTTCTTGATAAAATCTGCTCTGTATCTCATAAAATCATTAGATTATAAAAGTTATGCAATTTATTTTCAAGAAGAATGTGATAAACAAATACGCGCACACATATATATATATATAAGAGAAAGACAAATGCATAAGACAAGGAAAGACCACAAACCACATTAGACTCAATTATAAGAATCATTAAGCTGAGCAAAGCTGCATATATATATACAGCAAGCAGTTCCACGATAGATGGCTAATAGGGCATAGAAAAATTGGCACCGAAATTTGACATCATACATCTAAACCTTATGCCAATCTTCAATGTTAAGCCAAACCTTTATTGCAGATGACTAAAACATCAATCAGTTTTCATGTTCTAAGTCAAACAAGAGTGCTGACATTAGAGACTCATTTTGTCAACCTTTCATGTCAGATGACCAGCATCTATGGATGCAATTCAGATACAGAATTAATCCCAGCATATTCCAATTATGTGTAAAAGGAGTACCTATAGCAGATTTTTCCATGCGGACAGAGAGGTTAACACCACCGTATGTGTACTCCTCTTGAAGATTACTTAAAATATCAATATATATAAATGAAATTGTGAACCGGATTTTGCCAATTATGAGGAAGAAACAGCTATATTCCAATTTTGCCAATTTTGGCTTCACCTTGACAGGGTATGTTCCATGTCATTTAAAGAAAAAAGAAACTAGTAAAGCTCACAAGTGTATACGATTCTGCAGGTGTTCTGGGTGGCCTATGGAACTCAGATGAACAATGAGATATTTGAGAATCCAACCACTAACAAAATAATAGAGTATTATCCTTTTATGGCGTAGAAATTTTTATCTCAATTTCATTTATATATATTTATCCCAACATATTTCTGTATCAAACATGTTCATTCGGTCAAGATCCAAACGATCGATTCTTTCAACCGTACCAAGTTGATTTAAGAGTGTTGACACTATTAAGGCATAAGGCCTTCCAGGAATTGAAAATCATGCAATATATACCTTAAGAAAAACTACTTTAACAAAGAGAAATGAAAGAGAACATACAATTTTTATTTACAGAAATGAAATGCAGCCTATAAGAAGAAAAACAGGGATATAAATTTGATTCCATGAAGATAAGTAGAGAATATATACACGGCATGTACAGGTATATCCTAATCCAAGTTGAAGGAGCAGATTAGCATAAAGGATATCTCATAGATCAATGGTGTAAAGAATCAGCAGGTATGAGAGATCTGGAAGGGCAATGGAGAATCAGAGTTCAATTCATGGATAGTAACAAACTTAAGAATCAATGGGAGAACCCAAAAAAGGCATGATAGACAAAGAAAGCAGTCCTTGAAAAGGCAAAACTCCAAGAACTGAATTTAGCAAAATGCATGAAGCTCAATAATCGGAAACTTCAAACAGAAATTTCATATTAAAAAATTTCTGCAGAAATTTTAAAGATAAATATAAACAAGGTGTGCATTTAGTTGATCTGTACATATCATATATGGACAATGGAAGCAACAATATATTATCTGCAGAAATTAACAATTTGTAATACAGGATGGACTAGTGGCCCCAACCCCAACTCAAGCGACAAACGCAATCAGCCATGGTATCCAAACAACAATATTATTATTATATATATATATATATAGAGAGAGAGAGAGAGAGAGAGAGTATAGATATCTTTTTAGGTTAATTCAAATGCCCTAAACTCTACGGCATTTGACTATTGTTGCAGGTAACAACAGACTCTCATTATTCATATATTTAACTCGATCGAGGTTTGGTCCACCAAAAGCCCATTCCATCCACCTTAGAAATTTCGTCTGCCATTCAGATATATACATTCACTGAATCAGATCCCACAGCCACAAAATTCAACAGCTTAGAGAGTCTAACAAGACTTGCATAGCCTAACCTGTGTTTGTTTACCGAGAAATCTATAATCAAATAAAGTATGCTTTCACAGGCAGATTTAGTTCTTTTTCTCTTCAACTATTTTCCGAGCAACCAAATAGATTAGTTAAAGAAGCAACAGACCAACCCACAAAAATTTCAAAAAACAATAGATTCTGGTACTTCGAAATAGAAAGTGCGAGTTACAAAACTAACTTTGCGAATTACAGGAACGCATGAACAGAGAAAAAAAAACTCAAAGATTAATTCGTACACAAACCCCAAACCCCAGCAGGAACAAAAAAAACCCCCCAAACCTCAAATTGATGATCATCAAGTGAAATCCCTAACCCCAGCATGAAAAAGAAAAGAAAAAAAATCAAATTTCTACATACCAGTACTGTGACGAAGAGGCCCTTGCAGAACCCGTTGAATGTAGAAGGAGCACGCTGCAGTACCAGTGGAGAGAGATCGAGCTGTGATCGAGTGAGGACGACGATTTTGGGGGGGATCGTAGAAGGCCAGACGCAGGTAAGGGTCTAAGCTAGAGGGAAGGGTCTGAGCTAGATTGAAAGGTCTGAGCTAGAGATCGAGCAAGGCGCGGGTAGTCTGAGATCAGAGCAAGGGGGGTATCTAAAATATTAAATAGTATCGGTTTTGCGAAAACCAACACTACTTAAAAATAGGTGTCGGTTTTGCTAAAACCGACACTATTAAATTAGTGTCAGTTTTAGCAAAACCGACACCTTAACAAAAACGACACCTTTAAATTAGTGTCAGTTTTAGCAAAACCGACACCTATTTTTAAGTGATGTCGGTTTTACTAAAACCGACACTATTAAATAATGTCGGTTTTAGCAAAACCGACACCTATTTTTAAGTAGTGTCGGTTTTGATAAAATCAACACTATTTGGCATGTATTAGTGTCGGTTCTTTAAACCGACACCATATCAACCGTCACTATTCTTCAATATTTTTGTAGTGCTTGTTTGCTCCCTTCAGATCGATCTGGTTGTGCTCTTGCCGCTTTCAACCATTAGTAACCATTTTAATTCTCTTCATTTGCCCAACTTCTTTCCCATGCTCTTTTGCTTACTGTTCTTATTTCTTTTTCTTGCTTTTCATATTTGATTTCTTTATCAACTACCTTTTATCAGTTATTTTGCTTTTCATGAGATTGAGAGAGCTTGCTCTCGAGGTATATATGAGAGATGTAAAAAATGCTGAAACCAGATTGAGTGGTGGGAGAGAGAGGAAATAATATTTTGAAATAACTATCTTTTATTTTTGGGCTATTTGTATTTGAAGAGCAGGGAAAAATGAAGTTAATTAAATGGCATTTTTGTGAGTTTTGTTAAATTTTTAGATAAAAGTAAAAAATAAAGATTTTAATGTGAATGCTCTATAAACTTGGTTAAGCTAGCTGACAGATATAGAGAGGAAAGATGGGGGAGGAGAGTATATCTCCAAATCTTCAACACTTTTCTAGAAACTCATGGAATCCTACATTGGACTACTTGCCCTCATTCATCCTAGTAGAATGGGATTGCTCTGATAGTATGAAGAAATTTGCGGGCTTAACTCATTTAATAAAATCGGTTCCATAAGAGAGTGTTGTGCACCCCCTATAAATATGCACAAGATCTTGTCCACAAGTAATGTGTGATTATTATTCAACAGTACCCTCCGTCACATGCATGCCAGTATTTATTTATTTTTATTCTTATCACAAGGTAAGTAGTGTGATATATGGTGCGAATTTCCTCCTACATCATCCTCTCCAAGTTGGAGAGAATTCTCAAATTCTAGGAGAAATTCTCTAGTTCTTGTGGGACTCTAGTTCTTGTGGGAATTGAAGAGTTCTTGTGGGACTCTTCTTCTTCCTTAACAACATTCATATATACTGAGCTCTTCCAATTTTTTTTTTTTTTTTAAAAAAAATTTTAATCTAAAAATCAATTTTAATTAATTTAACTAGCTACTTTCTTAAACTACGATACATTAAACTCTCTAAATGTTTCTTTATTGTGTGAGCTGTGAATGCTCTGTAAACTTTGTCAAGCTGGCTGACGTGTACAGCACAGAAGAAATGGGCAGCTGAGGTGGATGATAAGATTAACTAATTGTAGACAGAGAGACTCATTTGGTTAACAGTCCTTAAAGCCATAAAGTCAAGCATGTGATGTGAAAAATGCATGTCCATTGTCCGGAGACTGATTGACACCCATGCTTCAATTTGCACGACACCTTGACAGACTAAGGTTTCAAACGCACACCCATTTGGCTCCTTAGATTGACACCTTTTTAATTCTTGGCATTTTGTGTAAAGGTTGGGACATGTGGCTCTCCAATGAAAGAATTTCAAATATGTAATCTCAAGTATCCAGGTAAAAGTGACAGCCATTTCCAAATGCACATGCAAGCAAAATATGCCTAGATTCCCGCTTGATTTTATGCACTAATAGAAGTCAATTTTTCCATTGGATGTTTTACAAATTAACTATTATTACGTAAAGATTTTAACTTGAAAAATATTTTATATATAGATATATATATAAGTCAAGGGATATTGAGTTGCAAGTCGAGTCGTACTAAACACTTGAGAGATCAGAGATGGCTCTACTATCATTGCTGCAACAATCATGGCAAGAGCTGCACAAAATACCATTCAATCCACTACTCTCGCTTGTGTTTCTCATCCCTTTTCTCTATGTTTTCAAGCATATTACAAGTGTCAAACCCAATTTACCTCCGTCTCCACCAAAGTTACCGATCATAGGCAACTTTCACCAGCTTGGCACACTCCCACACCGTTCACTTCAAGCCCTTTCTAACAAGTATGGCCCTCTTATGTTCTTGTACTTGGGCAATGTTCCAACCCTTGTGGTGTCATCTGCAGATATGGCTAGAGAAATTATGAAAACACATGATATCGTTTTCTCAGACCGGCCCAAAACCACAGCTGCCAATATGTTACTCTATGGATGCAAAGACATAGCCTTCTCACCATATAGTGAGCATTGGAGACAAGCTAGGAAAATTTGTGTACTTGAACTTTTGAGCCTCAAAAGTGTGCAATCCTTCGAGTATATAAGGGAAGAAGAAGTTGAAGTATTGATCAACAAGATACGTGACTCGTGTCTCAATGGGGCTTTTGTTAATCTAAGTGAGATGTTGATTGCAACCTCCATCAACATAATCTCTAGATGTGTACTTGGACAAAAGTTTGAAGAAGAAAAAGATGGTACGAGTAGATTCGGGCATTTGACAAGAAGGGTAATGGTGCTACTTGGAGCATTCTGCTTTGGAGATTTTTTCCCTTTTTTGGGATGGATTGATGTTCTTACGGGATTTATCTCGAGTCTGAAAACAACTTTCAGAGAATTAGATGCTTTATTTGATCATATGGTTGAAGAACACAAAACAATGAAAACTGATGATGATGAGCCTAATAGGAAAGATTTAGTTGATATTCTCCTCAAGCTTCAAAAGACAGGCATGCTTGACATTGAGCTCACTCAAGATAACCTCAAAGCAATCCTTCTGGTCTCTCTCTCTCTCTCTCTCTCTCTCTCTCTTTCTCTTTCACACACACACACACACACAAACCAATCTCTAAAGTTTCGTGTTTCCATAATTTCAGGACATGTTTGTGGGAGGAAGTGATACGACTTCAACAACTTTGGAATGGTTAATGGCAGAGCTCATAAAAAATCCAAATATTATGAAGAGAGTACAAAAAGAGGTGAGAAAGGTGGTGGGACAGAAATCAAAGATAGATGCAAATGACATCAACCAAATGGATTACTTGAAGTATATCCTCAAAGAAACTCTAAGACTACATCCACCAGCTCCTCTCTCACTACCTCGAGAAACATCAGCAAGTGTGAAGTTTAGAGGCTTTGATATTCCGCCAAAAACAAGAGTATTTATCAATTTATGGGCAATCCAAAGGGACCCTACTGTATGGGAGAGGCCAGAAGAGTTCCTCCCGGAAAGATTCAAAGACAACCCCGTTGATTTTAAAGGCCAAGACTTTGAATTCATCCCATTTGGAGGTGGGAGAAGGGGATGTCCAGGATTGACATTCGGTGTTACTTCAGTTGAATATGTGATTGCCAACATCTTATGTTGGTTTGATTGGAGATTGCCTAGTGATATTGTACATGGGGAAGACTTTGACATGAGTGAAGTTGATGGCCTCACTGTGACGAAGAAAATTCCTCTTCATCTTGTACCAATATTGCACTCCCCTTGATCTATGCATTAAGAGAGTCAGGGTTTTTTTTTTTTTTTTTTTTAATGTTCTAATAATGTAACTTTTCTTTGTTCAGTTGGTCTGTTTTAGCATTTGATGTTGTTTCTGTTTGAAATTAATGTAAGGGAAGGTGACTTCAACCTTAATAATCAAATATGTAAGTGTCGTTTTCAATTAATTGCAACAATCAACTTATGGCCACCGGTTTAAATATATACAATATATAAATTCCTTAATAGATCAACTATTATTAATGTTCAAATCAAATAAGGAAACAAATAAATAAAAATCGAGTTATACAATAAATACAAATCAAATTATATTGAGGAATTAATATTTATCAAATTATACAATAACGTTTTAACTTATTTCTTTTTTTTTTCCTTTTTTTTTTTTTTTGCTCTCTCAATTCTAACTTCTGGCTTATTTTTTGATTTTGTTTTTCCTATCTCTCTCCGATTTATTTAGCTTTTTCTCTCTTTCTTCAACTGTAACAACCTAAGAATTCAACCTAAAGTAATTCTTCTTCTTAACCTTCCATGTCGATGTTTTTTATTTGAGAAAAATTACGTCTCCAAGAATTAACTTTTTTTTTTCTTTCTCTCTCTCTCCACTTTTCAACAGTAATAACCTAAAAGTTCAATAAGTTCAATATTGAGGTAATTCTTATTCTTAACCTTTTGTGCATCAGTTTGACGAAAAGTTGAATTTAAAAGGATTTATCTGATTGTGTTAAATGTTGAGTGAAATATTTTGTTTTATTAGGTACTCATAAAAGAAAAGAAAAAAATTGTTTATTTTGCTCTGTATTTGATTTAGTCTAAGGTTTCTATTTAATTGAAAATTTCGTTGCTTGAATTTATCTTTGTGTATCTATGTATAAATTTTTCACAATTGAGAATTGATTATTTTTATATTTGTTTCAATATAAATTTTATTTGTATTGAAATATAATGGGTATCACACTAACGAGAATTTAGGTTTTAATTCATTTGAATATTTTATTGTATTTTTTTTTTTCGTTTTTGTGATTTACTCGAATTGTTTAACACTTTTTTGAAAGTATTGAAAGGAATTTATTTAATTGCGTTAATACCGAGTGAAATATATATATATATATATATTTTGCTTTGTATTTTTTGAAATGAATAGAACTTTATGAGTTTTATTTATATTGAAATATAATACCAATATCACAATTTGTGTGATCCCACCTCCAAGAACGTTCTCGTTTCACTTATTGTGGTACGCTCTGGTACCATGAAAGAAAGAAGATAAAAGTGTCTTTGGCGGAATGAATTGTTTATTCCAATATCAACGTATATATAGCTAATTACAAGAGAGAAGCAAAAATCTGAATACTAACTCTAATTACTAAGTACACGTGAATTCTAATTACATTCATTAATACTAATTACTCTAGCAATCTAACACATCTTGCGGTTGAAGCCTTGAGTTGATAGCTTGAAGAAGTTGATTCCTATTTAACCTCTGTTTATTGGTGTTAGAACAGAGGGGAGTTCTTGTGGGACTCTAGTTCTTCTTTATGAGCATTCACTTTGAGCTGTTCAAAATTACTCCAAAAATTTAGTTAGCTACTATACATTAAACTCTCTAAATGTTTCTTTATTGTGAACTTGGTCAAGCTGGTTGACAAGTACTGCAATGAAGAAATGGGCAGCTGAGGTGTTCGAAGATAAGATTTACTAATTATAGACGGAAAGACAGTCTCGTTTAGTTAACCTTTGTTTATTGGTGTTAGAACAGAGGGGAGTTCTTGTGGGACTCTAGTTCTTCTTTATGAGCATTCACTTTGAGCTGTTCAAAATTACTCTAAAAAAATAGTTAGCTACTATACATTAAACTCTCTAAATGTTTCTTTATTGTGAATGCTCTGTAAACTTGGTCAATCTGGTTGACAAGTACTGAAATGAAGAAATGGGCAGCTGAGGTGTTCGAAGATAAGATTTACTAATTATAGACAGAGAGACAGTGATCATTTGGTTAACATACACTTGCCCCTTAAAGCCTTGAAGACAAGCACGTGATGTGAAAAATGCATGTATGACCGAAGACTGATTGACACCCAAAGCTTTGCACGACACCTTGACAGGCAAAGGTTTCAAATGCACACCCATTTGGCTTCTTGGATTGACACCTTTTTATATGGAAGATAAGATTTACTAATTATAGACACAGAGAAAGTCTCATTTGGTTAAAGGTTGGGAGCTAGTCGCTCTCCAATGAAAGAATTTTCTGTCCATGTATTTGTCTCTTTGTGTCTCCGATAAGAATTTTCTGTCCAAGTTGCTAGTGCCTTCTTGAAGGCAGAAAATTCCAACGGAAATTCTTCCCCTTTACGCTAGAATACCTAAATATCAACGGAAATTCTGTCCTTTTTAAGAATGATAACTCAAAGTAGCCGCGCGCCAGTTTTGAACATTTCCAAATGCACAAGCAAAACGAACCTAGATTAATTGCATATTGATTTTTTGCACTGATAGACGTCAATTTTTCCAAATTAACTATTATTACGTCAAGATTGTAAATATCTTGACCAAAATCTTTTTTTATATAATAACTAAGAGTCGCGTTGTGCTAAACACTTGAGAGAGGAAATGGCCACGGCTCTACTATCATTGCTGCAACAATCATGGCAAGAGCTGCAAAAAATACCCTTCAATCCACTCCTCTCTCTTGTTTTTGTCATCCCTTTTCTCTATGTTTTCAAGCGTAGTAGAAGTGTCAAACCCAATTTACCTCCATCCCCACCAAAGCTACCAATCATCGGCAACCTGCACCAGCTTGGCACACTCCCACACCGTTCTCTTCAAGCCCTTTCTAACAAGTATGGCCCGCTAATGTTCTTATACATAGGCAGTGCTCCAACCCTTGTGGTGTCATCTGCCGAAATGGCTAGAGAAATGATGAAGACACATGATATCATTTTCTCAAACCGGCCCCAAAGCATAGCTGCCAAAATCTTACTCTATGGATGCAAAGACGTAGGGTTCTCACCCTACGGTGAGTACTGGAGACAAGCAAGGAAAATCAGTGTGCTCGAACTTCTGAGCATCAAAAGTGTGCAATCGTTCCAGTATGTAAAAGAAGAAGAAGTTGAAGTGTTGATCAACAAGATACGTGACACGTGTCTCAAAGGGGGTGCTGTTAATCTAACTGAGATGTTCATTACAACCTCGAACAACATATCCTCTAGATGTATACTTGGACGGAAGTTTGAAGAAGAAAATGGTAAGAGCAGGTTCGGAGAACTATCAAGGAGAATAATGGTGCTATTTGTAGCATTTAGTTTTGGAGATTTTTTCCCTTCTTTTGGTTGGATTGATGTTCTTACGGGATTAACTCCGAGCTTGAAAGCCATTTCTAGAGAATTAGATGCTTTGTTTGATCGAGTGATTGAAGAACATCAGACACAGAATAGTGATGATGACCAGTCAAATAAGCTTGATTTCGTGGAGATTCTCCTCCGACTTCAAAAGAAAAGCACGCTTGACTTTGAGCTCACCAATGACAACCTCAAAGCAATTATAATGGTCTCTCTTTCTCTCTATAACACATCCTCCACACACACACACACACACACAAACTCTTGTCTAAAGTTTTGTGTTTCTATAATTTCAGGATATGTTTGTGGGAGGAACTGAAACAACTTCAACAACTTTGGAATGGTTAATGGCGGAGCTTATAAAAAATCCAAATATTATGAAGAAAGCACAAGAAGAGGTGAGAAGGGTGGTGGGAAAGAAATCAAAGATAGATGAGAATGACATCAACCAAATGGATTACTTGAAGCGTGTCCTCAAAGAAACTCTAAGAGTGCATCCACCAGCTCCTCTCTTGGTACCTCGAGAAACATCAGCAAATGTGAAATTTGAAGGTTATGATATTCCACCAAAAACAAGAGTATTTGTCAATTCATGGGCAATCCAAAGGGACCCTACTGTATGGGAGAGGCCAGAAGAGTTTCTCCCAGATAGATTCAAAGACAATCCCATTGATTTCAAAGGCCAAGACTTTGACTTCATCCCATTTGGAGGTGGGAGAAGGGGATGTCCAGGATTGGCATTTGGTGTTACTTCAGTCGAATATGCGATTGCCAACATCTTATATTGGTTTGACTGGAAGTTGCCTGGTGATAATGTACGTGGGGAAGACTTGGACTTGAGCGAAGTTAATGGGCTCACCGTGACGCTGAAAACTCCTCTTCATCTTGTACCAACACTGCACTCCCCTTAATCTATGCATGCAATAAGAGATTTGTGGGCTTTTTTTTTTTTTTTTTAATGTGCTATTAATGTAACTTTTCTTTGTTCACTTGGTCTGTTTTAGCATTTGAAATTAATGTAAGGGAACTTAATAATAATAATAACTAAAACTTTTGCGTTGCATGGAAACTTTCATGCTATCGTCAAACTAATTATATATCCACAACGTAAAGGCCAGATTTGTTAACTCCGATATATATGCACAATGGTTCACATGAAAGATATACGATCGCTTCGATCGAGGGGATTGAATTTCTTATTAATCACGAACTTTCAATTAATCACTTTGAAGGGATCAACCTCCGCGCGCTTACTACTTATAAAGCAATTGATATTTTTTATTGATGGATTGATTCTCAGTCATTCAGCATCTAAATTATTTATAGACGTACGTAAACGAAACATAATATGAAAATAAGCTTAACAATACGCAAATAATTGTCTATAAAAGGAAATAAGCATATTCCCCAAGTAAATGGAAATAAGGAATATTTCCGGATATTTTGGGATGGACAAAGTTTTCCTCCAAACTAGGTTGGGGAAATTTCTTTCAACATAATCTATAAAAATGACATGTGTCCCATGAACATGTGAGATACACATATTTTTTTAATAGTAGGGACAAAGTTGAAAGAAATTTTATTAAAAACTCATGTGCATCTCACATGTTATTAAAAAAATACACATGTCACTTTTATATATTTGGTTGAAGGAAATTACTTTGTCACATGCATGATACTGATCATACAGTAGATTAATCTAATCTCTTCTATCCCCAAAATTTTACTTCATGCGTAACCCTCCCTCATTTTGATCATCTTTCTCGCAACAATTTGGAAGCATTTTGCGATATTTTTACAGTCACACTTTGTGAAGCAGCTGAGGAAGATGAAGATAAGAGAGGATTACACACAAATTAAAATTTTGGGAATATAAGATATTAGGAAAATTTATTATAACAGTATGACGTATAGTGAGAGCTGATGTGTAATCTAGGTTGGCATTGTAAAATGATGTGCAAAATCCTAATAGTTATTTTTTAAAGTAAAAAATTAATAATAACATGTATCGCGTTTTTATTGGGTATAACGTGACAAAGTAACATATTTTGTTAATTTACTTCACAAAAATTGATTTCAATGAGTAAATTGTTATTTTGTCATACCTTGTGGACCTATAAATTATTTTTTATATCATAAGGAGTGATTTATAATTTAGGCCAACTACATGAACCTTTAACTTATTTTTTTTTATACCGCATGAAGTAATTTGTAATTTAAGTCAACTACAATGATCAATTTTACATTTATCCTTAATGAAAATTTGAGTTGATCGCCAAACCGAGCCCCTAGGAAACTATTGTAAGAAATCCTAAAGGAGCCCTTACTACAAGACAAATTGATTTTATCTTCATGGTTAGAAATTATAATCAAAATGATAATTCCTGCAATTTCATTGCTTCCAGCATTCCTCGATTGGTTTATTTCATCCTTTTTGGTTTCAGAAAGTGTTTGATAAACGTTTTAAGAAATATTTTCTGTTTTGGTCCAAAACAATTTTTTTTTTTAATTTTTTTTAGTGAAAATCGTTTCAGTCTAATTAATTGATGAATGATAACAAGCATAAAGCTCTTACATCAATCACAAAGCATAAGCTCTTAAAAAATCATAGTCAAAACTTCAAGATTACAAGTCATAAATATATACATAACAATGTAACATTCAAACCCTATCTATATTTGATTTGACATAAATATAAAGTTGATCCGCAGGTTTTTTTTTTTTTTTTTTCTAAGAATATAGACGTGCTATACACAGGTTATAGATGTGATATAGACGTGCTATAAAGTTGTACGATCGGGTTATTTTTTAAGTGTTTTGTTTTAAAAAATAAAAGGTATTTGTCAATATTTTGAATTTTTCTAAAAAAAATATAGACAGAAAGAGGATTAACACATACTAAGACTTTTTCGGCTTATCTATTTCTATGGGTTTACATAGCGTTGATATTAGTGCACCTTATATTATTATTACTAGACGTGGTATACATTCTGTTTCAACAATAATTTTAAATATTAAAAGGAAGAAAAAAAAAATTGAAAAGAAAAGAAAAATGTAAAATTAGTCATCATAATTTACATGATTTATAATTAACTTCTTGGATATCAAAATGAACTCAAATGTCATTGAGTTATGCCAAAAAAATAATTTAATTTTTACAACCAAATTTCATTCATTAATTTAACAAATCTCATTAGTGTGACACCAATTTAAATAGGACAAGTGTCATAATTTTACTTGCTATAACGTTTCATACTATTAAGGTCGGTTAAGTTAATGAGTAAAATTTAACTGTATGGATTAAATTATTCTCTTGGCACATCTTAAAGACTTAATTCTTCTGAGTTTATTTTAATACCACATAACTTAATTGCAAATTATATGATTTATGGATTGATTTTGCACTTTTTAATGTAAAGAATACGAATCATTTCCCTGTTATTGCATGTGGGACATTGTTGGGGCAAACACGTGTTGTTATTATATATGGGACATTGTTGTACCGCATCTCCTGCCAATAAAAAATAGAAATTGACTTGATATTATTGAACCTTTATGGGTGGGAAATTATTGTGCCTCATGTCCTGCCAAATAAAAGGATAGGAGAAATGGGCAATATTATTGAGAGGGTGTTTAGTAAAGGGGTTTGACTTAGACACCGTAGTTTTTAGTTTTTTTTTTTTTTTTTGAAGAAAATTGGATATCTTATTCTATCAATCGTTACAAAAATGAAACGATACAATCAAAGAGAAGGAATACATTCCTCTCTCTTTGTAATATCATAGACACCATAGTTGATGTAAATTGATGTGAAAAAAAAAAATGTTTGGTATAGAAAAATGAAAAAGTGGTATGGAAAAGTGAAAAAGTTTTATTTTGTAGTAATTTTTTATTTGAATAGTAATAAAAAGTGAATGATGTGATATAAAAAGTGAAAAAGTTAGAATGTTTTGATGTTGATTTTTTTTTTTTAAATGGTGATGAATAGTAACAAAGCCAACTCCAACTCCATTACCAAACAAAGTCTGAAGTTCATTGTAGTATCTATATGCTTTATAGTTCACATTGGATTATAAATTTAAATACGAATTGGGTAATGAAATTTGTAAAGCATTTGGGTTGTTAAGCTTAACACACCTTGTTAAATTTGTCAACACTTTGAGAGAGGAAATGGCGCAACAATCATGGCAAGATTGGCACAAAATACCCTTCAATCCACTCTTCTCACTTGTTTTTCTCATCCATTTTTTTTACGTTTTCAAGCTGTTGGGAAATTGATAATAAATTGACAACCAATTTTCCACTAGCCCTTTATACGAAAAACAAGTTTGGAAAGAAAACACACGAGAACACACACCAATCTCACACGTACACAAACAGTTTACGTGGTTCGGCAATATGCCTATGTCCACGGAGTGTGATCCGGTCTCCCTCTTTACTATTGAGAAATATTGAGTACAATGGAACAAGCCTAAATCGCTTAAGTTTAATATCCCAAATCCAAGCCCTTAACTCCTTGTACACCCCACTCAACTGTCCCTCTCAAATACCTAGTAAAGAAAAACTCTCTACACTTTGTAAATGCCACAAAGTGCTCTCAAATTTTCTCGGATCATCTGAGCCAGGGACTCACTAAGGATTACATGTCCTTTTATAGAGCATAAAGTCAGTTGTTTCTTCACAAAGTAATCAAGCATTGACTAAGAAGTAAACAATACTTGGCCAAGAAATAAACAAGCCTTGACCAATAAGTAAACAATCCTTGGCCAACAAGTAAACAAGCCTTGACCAATAAGTAAACACTTGTTGACAATTTGAGCCATTATCAACAATCTCCACCTTGGCGAAAATTTGGCAATCTCCACCTGAGACCTTAGATCCGCATCTTTGACAGATGCCCATCCCCACTCCCTGGGACGTCATACAAAACATTGTCTACACCAACAGTCATAATTCTTCAAGAATTATCATGCTCCACCATAAAGAGCACATGTACTTAGAATTAAAACAATTCTAAGAATTTTCATTTTCAACACATGCTGAAAGAATCCTGCAGAAAAATATGGTGCAATTTTCATGTTTGGTTCCCCCGGAAGTTCATCAGCCATCGACACCCTTTTCCACCACATACCCGACATCAAAAACCAAACCAATGTCCCGTATGCAAATGTGGACCCGCTAATAGAACACATCCATTATCCTGACATTTTTAGCGGTCATGCCAGAGGATGTACATGTCCTTATCAAAGAACATAATCACCTCTCACTGCAACGAGAGAAACACTATTACCGTATTTTTTGAGCAATTTGCTGAACCTGTTCCTCTTTAACCTCTGAACAGCACATGTACCCAGTACTTCTGAACAATACTCCGTGAATAGTGCCTCGTGAACAATATTATATGAACAATACCTTGGCTCGTGAACAGTGCTCCATGAACAGTACCTCGTCCGTGAATAGTACCTTCACACACTCCGTCGAGCCCTTCAATCCCAAACTTCTTCAAAGACTGCATTTCTTCTTAACGAGTAAAGATCCGTAACCACGCTCTGATACCAATTGTTGAGAAATTGATAATAAATTGGCAACCATCAAGCGTACTATTACAAGTGGCAAGCCCAATTTACCTCCATCCCCACCAAAGATACCAATCATCGGCAACCTGCACCAGCTTGGGACATTCCTACACTGCTCTCTTCAAGCCCTTTCTAACAAGTATGACCCTCTTATGTTCTTGTACTTGGTCAATGTTCCAACCCTTGTGGTGTTATCTGCCAATATGGCTAGAGAAATTATGAAAACATATGATATCGTTATACAATAACGTTCTAACTTATTTAATAATAAGGGAATTTATATATAAGGCCCTTGGGTAAGCACTCCAAATTTTTTAAATACTTAAGGTTTTTTTTGTTTTTTTGACAATTCACTCCTTGGGCCAATTGAAACTACAATAAAATTCATGCCGTCAATTTTTTTTTTTTTTTAATTGCCGTTACATTATATAAAACATACCGTTTTTAGTCGAATCCATGTCATATTTTTTTGAGCCCATGTGTCAACAATGGACACGTTGGATTAAAACACACCGTTTTGGAGCCAACCAAAACGGTGCGTTTTGATCAACTTGGGGGTTTTATTGTACAAACCCCCATTTTGCACATGAGATACTTAGGGATTTCAAAGCTGTTCCTCCTCCATAATCTCTGCCCCCCATCCCGCGAGAGTCACGGTTCTCCCCCCACCGGCCCACCCAGTACCCACCCACCCACCCACCCATCCGCGGTTAATCAGTTCAAGTGAAGCCCACATCCTTCCAAAACCCACATTCTTCCTTCATTCCCCGATTAATCGGCAAAGCACGAAACTGACGCATGCCACAGAGCTCCCCCCACCGGCGTACCCAAAAACCACGTACCCACCCACTCACCGATGATCTCCATCACAGACTTTCTAGCCTAACTCCGTCAAAGGTAAGAAACCCGAGATTGGGGGCTAGGGTTTATTTTTTATGTGTAACACGTTATTCTGCATATTTACTCAATTATTCTGAATATTTCTTTGATGCCTAACATGTTATTTGATCAATAATTCTACATATTTTTTTGTACAACTTCTCGGTTTGCACTTCATTTTTTTTTTGGTGGGTGCTCATACATATATAATCTAATAATGACACCCTTGAAAATTAACAATATGCATTCCTTAATAAATTGAGAGCCACAATATTTTCCCTAGTTTGGTAGAAGACGGACATTTTATTTGTGGAATAAACAATTCATATCATCTGATGCATGTGTGGTTTTTCATTTCAATCTACTATGTGAATGTGAATGATCAGGTAATTGTAGACATTGAAGAGTTATGTTGGATTTTTCGAACTTTATTTTTTATTAAGGGCTCAAGGACATATTTCTTCTTTAAAAGGGAAAAAAAAAATGCAGATGAACAAGAAGAAGAAAATTATTGGGGAATGATACGATGAAGTCGAATCCCACAGTGTGAGGGCGACAAAGGTTTGTAAATTTTATTTTATGAAATATAACCCTTTTGGCGTATTACTGCTAATGATTTAGGGATTCATCGTATAATGAACAGTCAATGTCGTCCGCATCTATAATTTCATTGTTCAAAGATGATACGGAACCTGTGCAGTGTAAGTGCAGCCTTACAACCAAATTATGACATTCATGACTATAAAAAATCCTGGGAGATGATTTTATGGGTGTGTTATGTATGACCATAACAAGGTATTTGAATTTGGGTAATCTGGTGTTGAGAAATGGTTGTTACTTCATAGTTGTTTGTAATTTTTGTATTGATTGTCAATTTTTTGTGTAATGACAAAAAGTTGAACAATGTCGTTTTTTCCAATGGTATGACGACGAAACATGTGCTCACGGACGGGAGGTCCTACTTGGGATGTATAAACAAGTTAATTCTCTAAAGAGTGAAGTGTCATCACTTAAATCCAAACTGCAGATCCAAACGTATATATTGGTATTTTTGTTAGTGATGTGTTTATTGCTCATTTGTCATCGGTTGATGGGTCACCGAGGCATGAAAATGTTGTGTTTGGAGCATTGATGCGTAAGTTTCAATTGCATGTTTTGTATCACGGGATTAGGCAAGCAAACTTATTGTATCACCTGATTAAAGTTATATAATTAAATGTATGTTATTGTTTATGTTGATTTAAATGTGGGTACTTTCCTTTCACACTTACGATTAGCCAATTTTACTATTTCTTGCCTTAGTTTATTTGATAAACATTACTCAATTTAACCATATCTTGGAAACCTACATGAGTACATGTAGAATTGTGAGTGGAAGAATTCAAAGAGTGACATTTTTCTAATATGAAGTAACTAATTATATAACATAAATCGACAAGACTCGATTATAACACAAAAATGTTTGAAAGCGTGAAATAATATTGTTATCATATATTTGCCAAAAAGTTGCCAATTATATGGCCTAATTGTGGCATACAAATTTTATATAAATTTTATCTGTCTTATATTTCATTTTCCTGCAACACAAGTACTTAACAAGTTCTTTCTAATGTCATCAAGTAATTTACAATTTCCAATGTCACCTAACTTAGAATAGAGGCATGAATGAAGTCATCAACATAGCATATTATTCTAAAATTAAGTGGATTCCATACATACTTGGCAGAAAACATCAAATTTCTGCAGATTGTAGCAAAAGCCCCCCCATTATCATAAATTGTGGCATAGTTACATTCATCCACTAAATAAAGAAAATACATAAAATAACAAAAGTAGTTGAGAATGTGATCATTGTTTAACATTGAGTCCCCCTACGTGTACGAATCCGAGGCTGTGACGACCCTGCCTCTACACCCGCATATTGTTCATGACATATTAATTAGTTATTAAAACACAATATATTGCATATTTTTATGAAAAAAGAAAAATAAACAAAAAATATCGATTTTACCTGCGACTGAGTTGCCCTACGTGTACGAACACGAGGGTGTGATGACCCCGCCCCTGCATCCGTCTGTTGTTCATGACATATTAATTAGTTACTAATACACAACATATTGCACAATTTTATGAAAAAAGGAAAATAAACAAAAAGTATTGATTTTACCTGCGGCTGAGTTGCCCTACGTGTATAAACCTGATGCTGTGACGACCCTCCCTCTATATCCACCTGCTGTTCATAACATATTAATTAGTTACTAATACACAACATATTGCACAGTTTTATGAAAATAGAAAAATAAACAAAATTATCGGTTTTACCTGCGACTCAATCACCATACGTGTACGAACACGAGGCTGTGACGACCCCGCCTCTACATCCGCATTTGATTCACCTTGGGATCCCTATAATGCATTAACTAAACATGTTCAACTATTTTTGTGTTAAGCATTATAGAAGACTATTACCAAAATGTGAGCTCATGTGTAAGGTTTAATGAGTATAGCCATTTTGCACTATTACGTTTAGACCATGTATTATCCTATGACCTTGTTAAATGCATATTCTACAACAAGACAGTAACTGATTTCAGGAAAATAATAACTACTTCAATTGCTATTGCTATCCAACATCAACTAAATATTATACCTAAAATAAAATAAAAACACAAGCAAACGAACATGCATTATCATGATTAACAAAGTGTCTACTCATTAACAGACATGCATTCTCATGATTAACAAATAAAAAAGTGTGTTTGTATAAAGAAACTTGAGGAAAATGATTACTGTGATCATAGCACCAATTAAAACTGGCCGAATCACAGCAAGTGTTGAAGAAAAAAGTGTGCCTCCTAAGTGGCCTGATCACAGCACCAAAACTGGTAGTTATTATAACAACCAAGTCCTCATTGAGAATACCTCACAACCAAGTCTATAACCACAAACCTTTATTCATATTTATCAAAAGAAAACACAAACAAATCAAAATTCCATGGAAAAAAAATTAAAGTTAATGTTGAAAAAGGTCTTAGTTTTATCTATGTTTGAGCTGCTTCATTTTTCTTGTACTTCTTCGATTTCCACCTCTTTCGGTCCGGATTCAACAGTAAATAACAACCTTTGTAATTATGGCCTAAACTCCCACAGTTTGTACATTTCACAATGTATCCACTCTGGGTTAGCTTGTATGGGTTAGGTTGCTCATCTGCAGCTCTTCTCTGACTCACCTTTGGTCTACCAGGAGCCCTTCTATTGTCAAGCGGCAGGATTTCATCGCCTGCATCATCAGCTGGCCATGTCTGTAGACCTTCCATGCCATAAACTCGACCTGCATAGCCTTGCATGTATTTTTCCATCTTGAAATATTCATCCACATAGTCCTCAGGTTTTTGCTTGTGCATGTAAATCGCAGCACAAGCATATGAGCTAGGGATCCCACTCAACTGCCACCTCCCACATGTGCATGTCTCATCTAACCGGACTAAACATCGTGCATCATAAATGTGGTCGACCTCAAACTCTAGTTCATTTTGCCACCGACTGATGCAATTTCTTACATCACTTTTCGCCTTCTCCAACTTCTTCTGATTCTTTGGGCATATTATGTAATGGGTCGACCGGATTCCGTTCCTTTTCTATTGGAAGCGTGCCACTATCTGCCGATGAATCTCTTCGCACATTGTAAGTATGGGCTTACTCCTAGCGTCTTTGATCCAAGCATTGAAGCTTCCAGCCAAGTTATTTAATAACATGTCGCATTTCATGCTTACTCTTTTGCTTATTGTTCTTATTTCTTTTTCTTGCTTTTCATATTTGATTTCTTTAACAACTACCTTTTATCAGTTATTTTGCTTTTCATGAGATTGAGAGAGCTTGCTCTCGAGGTATATATGAGAGATGTAAAAAATGTTGAAACCAGATTGAGTGGTGGGAGAGAGAGGAAATAATATTTTGAAATAAATATCTTTTATTTTTGGGCTATTTGTATTTGAAGAGAATGAACAAATGAAGTTAATTAAAAGGCATTTTTGTGAGTTTTGTTAAAATTTTAGATAAAAGTAAAAAATAAAGAGTTTAATGTGAATGCTCTATAAACTTGGTTAAGCTAGCTGACAAATACCGAGAGGAAAGATGGGGGAGGAGAGTATATCTCCAAATCTTCAACACTTTTCTAGAAACTCATGGAATCCTACATAGGACCACTTGCCCTCATTCATCCCAACAAAATGGGATTGCTTTGATACTATGAAAAAATTTGCAGGCTTAATTCATTTAATTGTCCAACCCCTATAAACATGCACAAGGTCTTGTCTACAAGCAATGTGTGATTATTACTCAATAGTACCCTCCGTCACATGCATGCCAATATTTTTCTTGATTCTTGTCTTAGGGTAATTATGTAGTGTGGTATATGGTGCGAATTTCCTCCTACATCATCCTCTACAAGTTGGAGAGAATTCTCAAATTCTATGGCGAATTCTCTAGTTCTTGTGGGACTCTAGTTCTTGTGGGAATTGAAGAGTTCTTTTGGGACTCTTCTTCTTCCTTAACAACATTCATACTGAGCTCTTTCAAATTTTTTTAAAAATTTAAATCTAACAATCAATTTTAATTAATTTAATTAGCTACTTTTTAAAACTACGATACATTAAACTCTCTAAATGTTTCTTTATTGTGTGAATGCTCTGTAAACTTTGTCAAGCTGGCTGAAGTGTACAGCACAGAAGAAATGGGCAGCTGAGGTGGATGATAAGATATTGACTAATTATAGACAGAGAGACTCATTTGGTTAACAGTCCTTAAAGTCATAAAGCCAACCATGTGATGTGAAAAATGCATATATGTATGTCCATTGTCCGGAGACTGATTGACACCCATGCTTCAATTTGCACGACACCTTGACGGACTAAGGTTTCAAACGCACACCCATTTGGCTCCTTAGATTGACACCTTTTTAATTCTTGGGATTTTGTGTAAAGGTTGGGACATGTGGCTCTCCAATGAAAGAATTTTAAATATGTAATCTCAAGTATCCAGGTAAAAGTGACAGCCATTTCCAAATGCACAAGCAAAATATGCCTAGATTCCCGCTTGATTTTATGCACTAATAGAAGTAAATTTTTCCATTGGATGTTTTACAAATTAACTATTATTACGTAAAGATTTTAACTTGAAAAATCTTTTATATATAGATATATATAAGTCAAGGGATATTGAGTTGCAAGTCGAGTCGTGCTAAACACTTGAGAGATCAGAGATGGCTCTACTATCATTGCTGCAACAATCATGGCAAGAGCTGCACAACATACCATTCAATCCACTACTCTCGCTTGTGTTTCTCATCCCTTTTCTCTATGTTTTCAAGCATATTACAAGTGTCAAACCCAATTTACCTCCATCTCCACCAAAGTTACCAATCACAGGTAACTTTCACCAGCTTGGCACACTCTCACACCGTTCACTTCAAGCCCTTTCTAACAAGTATGGACCTCTAATGTTCATGTACTTGGGCAATGCTCCAACCCTTGTGGTGTCATCTGCAGATATGGCTAGAGAAATTATGAAAACACATGATATCGTTTTCTCAGACTGGCCCAAAACCACAGCTGCCAATATGTTACTCTATGGATGCAAAGACGTAGCCTTCTCACCTTATGGTGAGCATTGGAGACAAGCTAGGTGAAAACAATTTAGAATGCAAAATATATTGGATTGCTTGAGTTCGGATTACAGAAGGAGCTACTGAATTTATAGAGTCAGTAGACTAGACAAAAAAGGATAAAATACAATATTTGAGAGACAAGGAGACAGGCGTGGGATGATTTGTCTGCTGGTTTGGGTTGGTTTGTCTGGGCGGCAGCATGGGGGCAGAGCAGGTGTGTTGGTTTGGCAGGGCAGCAGGCAGCACACCTTTAACACTAGGAAAATTTGTGTCCTTGAACTTTTGAGCCTCAAAAGTGTGCAATCCTTCGAGTATATAAGGGAAGAAGAAGTTGAAGTATTGATCAACAAGATACGTGACTCGTGTCTCAATGGGGCTTTTGTTAATCTAAGTGAGATGTTGATTGCAACCTCCATCAACATAATCTCTCGATGTATACTTGGACAGAAGTTTGAAGAAGAAAAAAACGGTACGAGTAGATTCGGACATTTGACAAGAAGGGTAATGGTGCTACTTGGAGCATTCTGCTTTCGAGATTTTTTCCCTTTTTTGGGATGGATTGATGTTCTTACGGGATTTATCCCGAGTCTGAAAACAACTTTCAGAGAATTAGATGCTTTATTTGATCAGATGGTTGAAGAACACAAAACAAAGAAAACTGATGATGACGAGCCTAATAGGAAAGATTTAGTTGATATTCTCCTCAAGCTTCAAAAGACAGGCATGCTTGACATTGAGCTCACTCAAGACAACCTCAAAGCAATCCTTCTGGTCTCTCTCTCTCTCTCTCTCTCTTTCACACACACACACAAACCAATCTCTAAAGTTTTGTGTTTCCATAATTTCAGGGCATGTTTGTGGGAGGAAGTGATACGACTTCAACAACTTTGGAATGGTTAATGGCAGAGCTCATAAAAAATCCGAATATTATGAATAGAGTACAAAAAGACGTGAGAAAGGTGGTGGGACAGAAATCAAAGATAGATGCCAATGACATCAACCAAATGGATTACTTGAAGTATATCCTCAAAGAAACTCTAAGACTACATCCACCAGCTCCTCTCTCACTACCTCGAGAAACATCAGCAAGTGTGAAGTTTAGAGGCTATGATATTCCGCCAAAAATAAGAGTATTTATCAATTTATGGGCAATCCAAAGGGACCCTACCGTTTGGGAGAGGCCAGAAGAGTTCCTCCCGGAAAGATTCAAAGACAATCCCGTTGATTTTAAAGGCCAAGACTTTGAATTCATCCCATTTGGAGGTGGGAGAAGGGGATGTCCAGGATTGACATTCGGTGTTACTTCAGTTGAATATGTGATTGCCAACATCTTATGTTGGTTTGATTGGAGATTGCCTAGTGATATTGTACATGGGGAAGACTTTGACATGAGTGAAGTCACTACAAAAATCACACACATTTTTTAGGCAACTTTTTTGACGTTTTGGGCCTATTGGAACGTCAAAAACGTTTCTGACGCGCCTTTTTTGACGTTTTTCAATCCTCAAAAATCCGCCTGTCAAAAAAGTTGAAATTCTGATGTGGTGAACATTAACACGTCAAAATTTTTTAACGTGTCACTGTTTGGAGCGTCAAAAAAATTTCTGACGTGGTGAACAGTGCCACGTCAGAAAAGTCTTTTCTTTTTATTTTTTATTTGAGAATTTTTTTGAGGTTTGAAATTTCAAACGTCAAAAACTTTTTTGACGTGGTGAACGGTGCCATATCAGAAAAGTTTTTTTTAAAATTTTTTTTTCAGAAATTTTTTTGACATTTGAAATTTCAAACCTCAAAAAAATTCTGACGTGGTGAACAGTGCCACGTCAGATTTTTTTTTTTTGGAGGTTCTTTTTATTGTTCTTTTTTGTTCTAGCAAGTTATAGCTAGTCCATTTTCTTCTTCTTTCTTTTTTTTTTTTTTGTCCATTTTCTCCTTTAATTTCCTGGATAAAGAAGAAATAAAGAATTAGAGGGGAGAGGAGAGGGAAGGGAGAGAAGGAGAGAAGAAGATAGAAGAAACAGGAGGAAAAAAAAAGAAGAAGAAGAAGAAGAGGGAGCTGGGCGTGCAGATAGGAGAGGAAGAGAGAGAAGAAGCTAGAAGAAAAAGGAGGAAGGAAAGAAAATAAATAAATAAATAAGATCGAGGGAGCTGGGCGTGTAGATAGGAGGGGGAGAGAGAGAAGAAGAAGAAAAAGGAGAAGGAAAAAAAAAGAAAAAAGAAAAAGAAAAAAGGGAGCTCTATAGCTGGGCGTGCAGATTGGAGGGGGAGAGAGAGAAGAAGAAGAAAAAGGAGGAGGAAAAAAAAAAAGAAGAAGAGGGAGCTAGCTCTCTTTTCTCTTCTGCTTTTCTGCTTCTCTTCTTCGATCTTCTCTTCTCATTTTCTTTTTCTTCTTCCCATCTGACAGAATATGGAGCTGGATGAAGAAGAAATAAAAGAAGAGGAAACTTTTGAGCTGGGCGTGCAGTTCTGAAGAGAGGGGAGAAGGAGAGAGATTGGGAGAGGGAGTGTGTGGGGCGGATGAAATATATAAGAAGAGGGGAAAGATTAATAAATAATAAAGAAGAGGAGGGAAAAAAAAAAAATTTACAATTTAATTAGGTGTATATATACATGTTTAAAAATTTTATTAATCAATAATTTTTAAATTATATAAATAGCAACAAAAATTTAAAGAATAAATTTGAATTTATTTATTTATTTATTTTTTGCAGATATTTAGTTAAAAATTATGTTTAATTTTTTGTTCAAGTGCTTTACAATTTAATTAGGTGTATATGTACATGTTTAAAAATTTTATTAATCAATAATTTTTAAATTATATATTTTTTTAAAATAAAAAATTTAATTAATTAATTAATATATATATAAACCCAACCATATATATATGCATGCATGTACATATATATAAATAGCAAGAAAACTTTAAAGGTCCCTAAGAGGTAGTTCAACCGGCTGTGAACCACGCCTTATAAAGCGAATGTCATAAGTTCGATTCCCCCTCCCCTCCCCCTACCCTTGCGCGGACATGTAAAAGAAAAAAAAAAAAAAAAAATTTTGACGCTTAGAACAGTGCCATCAAAACATCAAAAAAGTTAATTATCAACTTTTTTAACGTTTTAATTTTTGTCACGTAAAAAAATTTTGACGTGGCTTTTTTGACTAAGGTTTTAAAATGTCAAAAAGTGGCCATTTTTTTTGTAGTGAGTTGACTCACTGTGACGAAGAAAATTCCTCTTCATCTTGTACCAATATTGCACTCCCCTTGATCCATGCATTAAGAGATTCATGGGTTTTTTTTTTTTTTAAATTTGCTAATAATGTAACTTTTCTTTGTTCAGTTGGTCTGTTTTGGCATTTGATGTTGTTTCTGTTTGAAATTAATGTAAGGGAAGGTGATTTGAACATTAATAATCATATATATATATAAGTGTCATTTTAATCATTAATTGCAACGATCATTGCATAGCCACCGGTTTAAATATATACAATATATAAATTCCTTAATAGATCAATTATTATTAATGTTCAAATCAAATAAAGAAACAAATAAATAAAAATTGAATTATACAATAAATACAAATCAAATTATATTGGGGAATTAATATTTATCGAATTATACAATAATGTTTTAACTTTTTTCTTTTTTCCTTTTTTTTTTGCTCTCTCAATTCTAACTTCTAACTTATTTTTTGAATTTTTTTTCCTATCTCTCTCCGATTTATTTAGTTTTTTCTGTCTTTTTTCAACTGTAACGACCTAAGAATTCAACCTAAAGAAATTATTCTTCTTAACCTTCCATGTCGATGTTTTTTATTTGAGAAAAACTACATCTCCAAGAATTAACTTCTTTTTTTTTTTTTTCTTTTTTTAATTTATCTCTCTCTCCACTTTTCAATAATAATAACCTAAAAGTTCAATCCCGAGGTAATTCTTATTCTCAACCTTTTGTGTATCAGTTTAACGAAAAATTGAATTCGAAAGGATAAATATGATTGTGTTAAATGTTGAGTGAAATATTTTGTTTTATTAGGTACTCATAAAAGAAAAAAAAAAATTGTTTATTTTGCTCTGTATTTGATTTAGTCTAAGGTTTCTATTTAACTGAAAATTTCGTTACTTAGATTTATCTTTGTGTATTTATGTATAAATTTTTCACGACTGAGAATTGATTATTTTTATATTTGTTTCAATATAAATTTTATTTGTATTGAAATATAATGGGTATCACACTAATGAGGATTTAGGTTTTAATTCATTTGAATATTTTATTGTTTTTTTTTTTTTTTTTTTTTGTGATTTACTCGAATTGTTTAACACTTTTTTGAAAGTATTGAAAATGATTTATTTAATTGCATTAATATTGAGTGAAATATATATATATATTTTATTTTGCTTTGTATTTTTTTAAATGATTAGAACTTTATGGGTTTTATTTATATTGAAATATAGTAAGTATCATACCAACAATATCACAATTTGTGTGATCTAACCTCCGAGAATATTCTCGTTCCACTTGTTGTAGTAGGTTCTGGTACCATGAAAAAAGAAGATAAAAGTGTCTTTTTTAGGAATGAATTGTTTATTCCAATATCAACATATATATAGCCAATTACAAGAGAGAAGCAAAAATATGAATACTAACTCTAATTACTTTTTTTTTGACATGTTCACACAAGAGGGGGAGGGAGAATTCGAACTAGTGACCTCCGCTTCATTAGGCGTGGTCCCAACCGATTGAGATACCTCTAAAGGACAACTCTAATTACTAAGTACACGTGAATTCTAATTACATACATTAATGCTAATTACTCTAGCAATCTAACACATCTTGCGGTGAAGCCTTGAGTTGGTAGCTTGAAGAAGTTGATTCCTATTTAACCTCTGTTTATTGGAGTTAGAACAAAGGGGAGTTCTTGTGGGCCTCTAGTTCTTCTTTATGAGCATTCACATTGAGCTGGTCAAAATTTATCTAAAAATTTAGGTAATTAACCACTTCTAAAATCTACTATACATTAAACTCTCTAAATGTTTCTTTATTGTTAATGCTTTGTAAACAAGGGCAGATTTAGGGGGGTCGAGTGCCCACCCTCGACCCCTAAAAGCCCCCTGCACCATGGTAAAAAAAAAAAAAAAAATTATGTCATTATTATGCCCTCCCCCATGCTCTCCATCCTCATGCTTCAGCCAAGTTGAAATTTGAAAATTTTCAGAAAAAAAAAAAATGAAAAGTTCCAGTTTATCAGAAAAATAAAACGAGGAAGATGATGAATAGTTCCAATTTCCAAACAAACCGTTTTGCAGTCTCGAGTTGGGAGAGAAACTTAACATAAGTTAATAAAGTTATAATATTATATAATGGATAAAAATAATAATATACATTATAGTATTATATAATGGACACAAAAAATAAGGTCCAGGACAAGACAAAATGGAAAAGGGCTTCGAAAAACAAAGAGAAATTAAGGGGACCACCATGCAGCTGTTTTTGAAGAAAAGGAAAAAAAATGAGGCGTGGTCGTGCAGGCGAACGGCAAAGTGGAAAAAAAAAAAAGGACAAGCCGTGCCACTTTTTTTTTTTAATAAAAAAAAATGAGAGTGGCTGCTATAGGCGTACTTGTAGTTATCTGAGTTTTTTTTTTTTTTTTTTCCTAAGCTTGTAATTATATGAGTTTATATTGTAAAAGTTATAAGATGATGTCCGAGTTTTATAATTTTATAATTGTAGTTATTTGAGATTATGGAAAAAACAAGTAACTTGAATCAAATTTTAAACAACCTCGTATTAAAGTAGATTTAACAAATTTGTTTGAAGATCTTATTTAAGAAAAAAAATGTGTGATTATCATTCTAGTGATAAAGATTAAATCAGAAAAGCATATTTATAAATACAAATAAGAGTTTGTCATTTTTTATAATTAATTATTTTTTAAAATATTTTTAATTAATTTTATTTTTTTATTCATAAAAAAATGCATCCAGTGAGAAAAAATCCTGATTCGCCACTATGACTGTAAACTTGGTCAAGCTGGTTGACAAGTACTGCAATAAAGAAATGGGCAGCCGAGTTGTTGGAAGATAAGATTAACTAATTATAATTATAGACAGAGAGACTCATTTGGTCAACATACACTAGTCTAATTATAATTAGTCTAATTGGTTAACTAATTATAATTAAAGTCTTGAAGCCAAGCACGTGATGTGAAAAATGCATGCATGACAGAAGACTGACTGACACCCAAAGCATTGCACGACACCTTGAGAGGCAAAGGTTTCAAATGCACACCCATTTGGCTTCTTGGATAGACACCTTTTTAATTCTTGACTTGAGATTTTGTGTAAAGGCTGGGAGCTAGTCGCTCACCAATGAAAGAATTTTCTGTCCATGTATTTTTCTCTTTGTGTCTCCGATAAGAATTGGCTGAAAGTCCAAGAGACCAAGTAGCGCGCTATTGCCTTCTTGAAGGCAGAAAATTCCGACGGAAATATCAAAGTAGCCGCGCGCCAGTTTTGAACATTTCCAAATGCACAAGCAAAACAAACCTAGATTGCATCTTGATTTTTTGCACAGATAGACGTCAATTTTTCCATTGGTTGTTTTACAATTTAACTACATATTATTACGTCAAGATTGTAAATGTCTAGACCAAAATCTTTTTCTATATAATAACTGAGAGTCGCGTTTTGCTAAACACTAGAGAGAGGAAATGGCCATGGCTCTACTATCATTGCTGCAACAATCATGGCAAGAGCTGCAAAAAATACCCTTCAATCCACTCCTCTCGCTTGTTTTTCTCATCCCTTTTCTCTATGTTTTCAAGCGTAGTAGAAGTGTCAAACCCAATTTACCTCCATCCCCACCAAAGCTACCAATCATCGGCAACCTGCACCAGCTTGGCACACTCCCACACCGTTCTCTTCAAGCCCTTTCTAACAAGTATGGCCCGCTAATGTTCTTATACATAGGCAGTGCTCCAACCCTTGTGGTGTCATCTGCCGAAATGGCCAGAGAAATGATGAAGACACATGATATCATTTTCTCAAACCGGCCCCAAAGCACAGCTGCCAAAATCTTACTCTATGGATGCAAAGACGTAGGGTTCTCACCCTACGGGGAGTACTGGAGACAAGCAAGAAAAATTAGTGTGCTCGAACTTCTGAGCATCAAAAGTGTGCAATCGTTCCAGTATGTAAAGGAAGAAGAAGTTGAAGTGTTGATCAACAAGATACGTAACACGTGTCTCAAAGGGGGTGCTGTTAATCTAACTGAGATGTTCATTACAACCTCGAACAACATATCCTCTAGATGTATACTTGGACGGAGAACTATCTAGGAGAATAATGGTGCTATTTGTAGCATTTAGTTTTGGAGATTTTTTCCCTTCTTTTGGTTGGATTGATGTTCTTACAGGATTAATCCCAAGCCTGAAAGCCATTTCTAGAGAATTAGATGCTTTGTTTGATCGAGTGATTGAAGAACATAAGACACAGAATAGTGATGATGACCAGCCGAATAATTAAGCTTGATTTCGTGGAGATTCTCCTCCGACTTCAAAAGAAAAGCACGCTTGACGTTGAGCTCACCAATGACAACCTAAAAGCAATTATAATGGTCTCTCTTTTCTCTCTATTACACATCCTCCACACACACACACACACACACACGCAAACTCATGTCTAAAGTTTTGTGTTTCCATAATTTCAGGATATGTTTGTGGGAGGAACTGAAACAACTTCAACAACTTTGGAATGGTTAATGGCGGGGCTTATAAAAAATCCAAATATTATGAAGGAAGCACAAGAAGAGGTGAGAAGGGTGGTGGGAAAGAAATCAAAGATAGATGAGAATGACATCAACCAAATGGATTACTTGAAGCGTGTCCTCAAAGAAACTCTAAGAGTACATCCACCAGCTCCTCTCTTGGTACCTCGAGAAACATCAGCAAATGTGAAATTTGAAGGTTATGATATTCCACCAAAAACAAGAGTATTTGTCAATTCATGGGCAATCCAAAGGGACCCTACTGTATGGGAGAGGCCAGAAGAGTTTCTCCCAGATAGATTCAAAGACAATCCCATTGATTTCAAAGGCCAAGACTTTGACTTCATCCCATTTGGAGGTGGGAGAAGGGGATGTCCAGGATTGGCATTTGGTGTTACTTCAGTCGAATATGCGATTGCCAACATCTTATATTGGTTTGACTGGAAGTTGCCTGGTGATAATGTACGTGGGGAAGACTTGGACTTGAGCGAAGTTAATGGGCTCACCGTGACGCTGAAAACTCCTCTTCATCTTGTACCAACACTGCACTCCCCTTAATCTATGCATGCAATAAGAGATTTGTGGGGATTTTTTTTTTTTAATGTGCTATTAATGTAACTTTTCTTTGTTCACTTGGTCTGTTTTAGCATTTGATGTTGTTTTTGGTTGAAATTAATGGAAGGGAACTTAATAATAATATTAACTAAAACTTTTGTGTTGCATGGAAACTTTCATGCTATCGTCAAACTAATTATATATTCACAACGTAAAGGCCAGATTTGTTAACTCCGATATATATGCACGATGGTTCACATGAAAAATATATGATTGCTTCGATTGAGGGGATTGAATTTCTTATTAATCACGAACTTTCAATTAATCACTTTGAAGGGATCAACCTCCACTTACTACTTAAAGCAATTGAAATTTTTTATTGATGGATTGATTCTCAGTCATTCAGCATCTAAATTATTTATAGACGTACGTAAACGAAACATAATATGAAAATAAGCTTAACAATACGCAAATAATTGTCTATAAAAGGAAATAAGCATATCCCCCAAGTAAATTTAGGACCTGTTTGGGATTGCGATTTCAATAAGTGCGATTTTAAAAATTGCGTTTTTAAAAATTGTATTTTTAAAATCGCTACTTTTTAAAATCGCACAGGCGTTTGGTAAAACATGCTAAAAAGTACTTTTTTCATCAATTGAGTGTTTGGATAACATTAGCATATAATTGCGGTTTCGTGGCCAAATTACCAATAAGGGCATTTCTTTATAACAGTAAAATAACTAACATTTTCTATAAGCCTCCATTTTTAACACATATGCAAACAAAAGTATGACTTATAATTTGACATTATCTTTGAGTTTTCTACTTGTGCAATTATATAATGCTATATTACTTGTTTCTATATGCTTTTTTTTTTTTTTCTTTGTGTGTGTGTGTGTTTTTTCTCTTGAAACATATTCCAAATAGACATATAATAAAAAATAGAAAAACAATTCATCAAATTAAACTAATAATGTTTATCAAATTTAACTATTACATAATTCACCAATAATTTAAATTAGTACTTGATAAATCACCCAAAAAATAATAAAGGACATAAAAATTAGCCTAAAACATAAATAATAAAGCACTGTTTACAGCCCACAAACAGATCGGGCTATATTGTCACGAACCACTTTCATCTCCTCGTCATGTATATTGTCGATGTTTTCCTGATTGTTACTCCTTGCATCATCATCATTATCGAAGTAATCTTCATCCCACTTAAACTCTTTATCCTTTCTATCATGTATTCTAATAAAATTATGAAGAACTGCGGTAGCAACTACAATGAGCATTTGGTCGTTAATATCATAAGATGGCATTTGCCTTAAAATATGCCACCTATTCTTCCACACACCAAAAGTTCGCTCGATAACGCTTCTAAGTGATGAGTGAACATAGTTAAACCTCTCCTCTATCCCATTTCCTCGACCAGCTCGTCGAAAATCGGGAAGGTGATATCTCTCCCCTTTGTAAGGTGTCAAGTACCCTTTCATTAAGGGGTATCCCGCATCAACTAAATAATATTTTCCTACACAATAATAATAACCATATATGAGATATACATAAACAATATGCATTCATAATTAATAAGATTAAAATATATATATATACTATACTTGGTGGTGGTTTCGAAAAGTTTGCAGATGGTTTACGAATAGCATCTAAAAAAATACGTGTATCATGTGCCGCACCTTCCTATCCTACCATAATAAATGTGAAAAGTAAATCAAAATTGCATGCCGCCATCACATTTTGAGTTGGTGTTCCTTTTCTTCCAATGTATGGAATTTTCTTGTCCTCACTAACAACAACTGGGATATGTGTTCCATCAATGGCACCGATACAGTCCTAAAATACAGATGTTAAATTTTATTATATTTTTAACAAAAGGTAAGCACAAATTGAGCAATATTGATAAACAAATAAAATAAGTACCTTAAAATGTGGCCAATATAATGGATTGTTTCGAATTTTTTTGGGAACTTCACCGAAGGTAGGATCAGAAGGTTTGATGAGATCCATTGCCATTATGTTAAGCGCTTTCAGAACTTTATGAAAATGTCTATGTATAGTCTCACCAGAATGTTGAAACCTTTCTTGAACCATTCTATTACATGATCCTTGTGCAAGAATAAACAAACACATACCTACTGACTCTTCTAGTCTAATATCCCTCGTGTGCTGAAGTCCATATGTATGTTGCAGAACATTACATAATTGAAAGAAAATTTGTGGTTTCATTCTAAACATGTCATGACATATAGTCTCATTTCCGGTCATCATATGTATCAACCACCTATATCCAGTTTCTTTAGAATTTCTACAAGGTTGTTTATCAATGTATTTAATGGCATACGTCACTATTGCATGACATCCAGCAAAAACAAGATGGTAAAATTCATCGTCACTATCATCATCATCATTCCCGTCATTATCATGAAAATGATCATCATTACCATAATCCATATAATCATCATAGTCCATGTGAGTGATACCTAAGAAATATTAACAATTAATGTCATGAAAACACATAAAAGTATCTTTTAAAGAAATTGTTCAACAATCACAATTATCAAAATTGCATTATTCAAATATAAAATAACATAATTCATATCAAGCGGAGAAACTAAAATCACATTGTCCAAATGTAATAATAATAAAAAAAACACGTAGTTCAAACATCACAACACCGAAAATAACAAGTGTCTTATTGCAAATTTATCCACTTGCTAATCAAGTAAAGAAATGGCGGTTCTCTATCAATTTCGCTTCATCTTTTAGAAACATAAGCTGCAAATGTGGTTTTTCCAATACAGCAAACACCTCTCTTTTCTTTATTTTGAAAAATACGAGCTACCATACGATGGAAATTAGAACCCTCCTCAACACCATCCAAGGTGCACACGCGCTTCAAGACATCACGAATACTGTTACTTGAATTTGCTTGACTTGTGGCCTTTAACTCTACAGCATTACTTATTTTGCTGAGCTCGTTTAGCAGCTTTGACGCAATTCCCGCTTTCTTTCCTTTACTTTGCATGACGGTACCTACTCGTTTCTTTCTTATTTCTTGGGGAGGCTGTGTAGGATTAGGTGGCTGTGTAGGATTAGTTGTCTGTGTAGGATTAGGTGTCTGTGTAAGACTAAGTTTCTCTATATCGTCATCATTATATTGTGGATCTTACTCACCAGATGAGTCACCTGACACCTCCACAGGTGTCTCAAAATTAGTAGGTAAACCACCTGAAGAAAGAGTCCAAGCACTTTCTCCAGTAGCCGCAGTGTCCCTGAACATAATGTCTAATAAATGAAGGTTATCTAAACCTTTTTCCCGAAATTTTGAAGCCTCGGGAACCTCCTACATAATTAAAATGCTTATATTAATAACTAAAAGCACAAACTATTACTAAAAAAACTCATATTAATTGATGAAGAGAGACACACCTTTAACTTCCTTTCCCACCATTCATTTGTTGCAACTATTGTTCCTTTAGTTGCATCACATCCTAATCCAGTCTCACTTCCTTTCAGTTTGTTCCAAGCAATCCAATCTTTTTTCAATGTGTCCCACTTATTCTTGAACTTACGATATTCCCATGACTTACCAGTCTTATTTTGAAATGCTACCTCAATATTCTTCCAACCATGTTTTGTAAAGTTGGTATTTGGTCGATTACCTTTAAACACCTCATCCACACAAAGTTCACAAAAGATTGTTGTAAATTGTGATGTCCAAAGAGCTCTAGCATCTGAGCTATTTTGTTTTGTTTCAGTAATGTTAGGCTTGGATATTGTATTTTGCTTATCCATCTACAAAATTATAATTTTAGAAATCTGGTAAGACACTAATATTTTAACCATCTCATATTTCAATGAAAACTAAAAAAAATTACTAGCATAAAAGTCTGGCATTCAGAAATATATAGACCATCAAAACTCTTCTATTCTTTCAAAAAAAAAAAAAAACTCTTTTATGTCTTTATTGTCATCATTTTATAGATTATAAGTTACAATATATTGCTTAAACATTACAATATGTTGCTTAAACATTATAGATTCGTCAAGATATTTTTTACTGTACGTACACTTACATATCAAGTTACAAATCAGTTGTTTAAAAATACATATATATATTGTATATCTATAAAATATGTATATATATATATTTACTGTAGTTACATCTATCACTGTGCACATATATATATATAATGTAGATCTATCACTGCGCACAGTGTAGTGCACAATGAAGTGCACAAAACACTGCACACAGCCCAGCAGTCAATGATCCGTTATTGTTCACAATCTAGTTGCACAATAATCGAAAATCAACTTCGAAAAAAAAAAGACAACTTTTATTCATAAAACTACATCAAATGATTCAAAGCTCATATACAACAGGCACAGAAAAAACAAAACCACAAAAAACATCTGCATAAATTTCAAACAGTGGAGAGATCTACAAAAACAAAAGAGTTTCTATAAGATGAGATGCTTACTTGATGAAGGGCAAGAGAGAGGATAATAACAGCTACACGAGAATCAGCCAAGGGACGGAAAGAGGATGAAGGGGCAGAGAGAGGATGAAGAAAAAGAAGAGAAATAAGGGTTTTATTTTAGGTGGGTATTCTTGTAATTTTTTTCATTCCCGCTCAAAAATTGGTAAATATTGCGCCAATTTTTTGTTTAAGCGAAATCGTAGTTTTTGTTTAAATTCGCACTTTTTCAAATAAGCACCCTCTAGCCAGCTTATTGAAATCGCTAATTTTTCCACGATTTTAAAATTTGCATTTTTTAAATCGCAATCCCAAACACTCCAAAATTGCGATTTAGTTTAAAATCGCAGATTATTTTTTTAAAAACGCACTCCCAAACGCACCCTTAAATAAGGAATATTTCGGGATATTTTGGGATCCTATCATTGTTCTTCACCCACACCATTCATCTTCATCTTCATCTTCCTCACTCGAGTCCGTACATCCACGGCCTTGCACCTTGCCATTTGTGGGAGATGATCGAGCAGAATCAAAAGGGAAGGTGCTTTGATTTTCAGTGTTGATTACGTGCGTTTTTGTTGATTTTCTGTTGTGGAATGCATGACACGTTTGCTTGCACATATGATATTTTAGGTTGCATTTAGGATTGCTTTTTTGCATGAATAATTGGCATTTTTAAAAGATTTCACAAAATATAAGGAATTTGGCATTGCAATTTAAAAAACGCTTAATCTAAAATAGGAAAAAAAAATCTAGGATTTCTTTAAGTAGGAAAGGGTAGGGGTGTTCAATTGGTTATAACCATATGTTATTTGCTATAACCGTAACCGATAACTGACTTGTCAGTTATTTGATTTTTAATAACCGCAACCGCAACCGACTAGTCGGTTATCGGTTATTTTATAACCGACACTTATTGGTTATTCAATCTAATAACCGATCGGTTACAACCGCTTTAATTTAAAATGGGCTTTTGGATTTTTAATGTGTTTTGGGCCTTTTAATTTACTATTTTTGGTCTTATTTTAGTGGTTTTGGGCCAAAAAGATGAATACAACCCAAACACATGGCTTTCAAGCCCAAATCCAAGGACAATTTAAAAGAAAAAAAAACATACATCAGGTCAATAAACGAATATTACAAAAAACATACAGCCCAAAAATTTGGATATTACAAAATATGAAAAAAAATAAATGCTCAAATCTGCAAAAGCAGGGCAGTAAACGGCCAACAAAAGTTTGGAAAAGAAAAAATTATAGAGACAAAACAAACATAGATTGAACGATCGCCGCTTAAGAGACAGGGAGAAATTGGAGAATAACGAGTCCTTAGTCTTAAGAGGCAGGGAGATGAGCAACTGAGTTTGAGAGGCAGGGGCTAGGGAGAAATGAGAATAAGATGAAACCCTACGGGTTGCATCTTATTCTCACACCAAAACGACGCCGTTTTGATTTTTATTTTTTTATACTTTATTCATATAAATATTTATATTATTATACATATTTAATATATATATTATATATATAGTCGGTTATCGGTTATAACCGCATTTCTCAAACCCTAAAACCGCTAACCGCAACCAAACTATTCGGTTATCGGTTTGTCGGTTATCGGTTGTGGGTCGGTTATAACCAACCCGCATGAACACCCTAGGAAATGGGTATTTATTTGAAAAAAAAATGCTAATTTAAACCAAAATCAAAATTTCGCATAACAAATATTTGATTAAAAAAAAAAAAAAAAAACCTTTTAACTTTGTTTACCCAAATGCCTTTGCGATTTCAAAAATGCGATTCTTAAAAACACAATTTTAAAATCGCACTTATTGAAATCATAATTCCAAACAAACCCTTAGTAGACTCTCATACGATTGCTATATGACTATGTATGATGATATGGCCGTAAAAATTAGCCATTAATTTTTCTTATTATAAGTCCTTATTGATCCAGAAGCTAATTTTTACTACAATAATATCATAATTGTATATGAGTAATAGTAGAGTCTACAAATTAAACAAAATGTCACGTGTGGCTTCCTCTTGTTGTCTCTCACTCAAAAATAAAAATAGAAATAGAAATGAAAAGGCAAATAGATTCCTAGATTTCCTCTACATCAAAAGATTTCACATGGGACCTGCTATCAGAAATCATATCATAATGGAGTCCTGACTAAGAGCATCCTCTGGGCTCTAATTGGTAAAAAAATATAAAAAGTAAAAATGTTTTGAAATTGATGTTTTAATAAAAATTGATAAATGTAAAATTGGTCCATGTGGTTGGCCTATATTACGAATCACTTCTTGTGGTATAAAAAATAATTTATAGGTCTATGTAGTTGATCTAAATTACAAGTCACTCCCTGTGATATAAAAATAATTTATAGGTCCTTAGGGTAGGCCAAAATAATAGTTTACTCATTAAAATCAATTTTCATTAAGTAACTTTACAGAATCCATTACTTTGTCACATGATATTGATCATACAATAGATTAACATAATCTCTTCTATCCTCAAGATTTTACTACATGTGTAACCCTCCCTCATTTTGATCATCTTTCTCACAACAATTTGGAAGCATTTGCAATAATTTGACAGTCACACTTTGTGAGGCGGCTAAGGAAGATGAAGATAAGAGAGGATTACACACGGAGTAAAATTTTGGGGATATATGAGATTAGGAAAATATACTGTAACATATGACATGTAGTGAGAGCTGATGTGTAATTTTGGTTGACATTGTAAAATGATGTGCAAAATCCTAATTGTTATTTTTTAAAGTCAGAAATTAATAATAACATATATTGTGTTTTTATTGGGTATAACGTGGCAAAGTAACATATTTTGTTAATTTAGTTAACAAAAATTGATTTCAATGAGTAAACTGTTATTTTGTCGTACCTTGTGGACTTATAAATTATTTTTTTATATCATAATGAGTTATTTATAATTTAGGCTAACTACATGAACCATTAAATTATTTTTTTATACCGTATGAAGTGATTTGTAATTTAGGTCAACCACAATGACCAATTTTACATGAAAATTTGAGTCGATCGACAAACCGAGCCCCTAGGAAACTATTGTAAGAAATCCTATAGGAGCCCTTACTACAAGACCAAATTGATTTTATCTTCATGGTTAGAAATTATAATCAAAATGATAATTCCTGCAATTTCAATGCTTCCAACATTCCTCGATCAGGTTATTTCATCCTTTGGTTTCAGAAAGTGTTTGATAAACGTTTTAAGAAATATTTTATGTTTTGGTCCAAAAAAAAATTGTTTTAATTTTTTTTAGTGAAAATCATTTAAGTCTCATTAATTGATGAAGGATAACGAGTATAAAGCTCTTACATCATAAAGCAAAAGCTCTTAGAAAATCATAATCAAAGCTTCAAAGTTACAAATGATAGATACATACATAACAATGTAACATTCAAAACCTATCTATATTTGATTTGACATAAATATATATATATTTTAAAAAAAAGAATATAGACGTGCTATACACAGGTTATAGACGTGATATAGACGGGCTATAAAGTTGTACGATCGGGTTATTTTTTTAAGTGTTTTGTTTTAAAAAATAAAAAGTATTTGTCAATATTTTGAATTTTTCTAAAAAAATATAGAAAGAAAGAGGATTAACACATACTAATTATGACTTTTTTGGCTTATCTATTTCTATGGGTTTACATAGCGTTGATATTAGTACCACCTTATATTATTATTACTTGACGTGCTATACATTCTGTTTCAACAATAATTTTAAAAATTAAAAGGAAGAAAAAAAAATTGAAAAGAAAAGAAAAATGTAAAATTAGTCGACATAGTTTACATGATTTATAATTAACTTCATGGATATCAAAATGAACTCAAATATCATTGAGTTATGCCGAAAAAATAATTTAATTTTTACAACCAAATTTCATCCATTAATTTAACAAATTCCATTAGTGTGACACCAACTTAAATAAGACAAATGTCATAATTTTACTTGCTATAACGTTTCACGCTATTAGGGTCTGTTAAGTTAATAAATAAAATTTAACTATATGAATTAAATTATTCTCTTGGCATACCTCAAAGACTTCTTCTGAGTTCATTTTAATACCACTTAAACTTAATTGCAAGTTAGATAAATCGCATGGATTGATTTTGCACTTTACGTGTAAAGAATACGAATCATTTCCCTGTTATTGCATGTGGGACATTGTTGGGGCAAACACGTGTTATTATTATATATGGGACATTGTTGTACCGCATCTCCTGCCAATAAAAAATAGAAATTGACTTGATATTATTGAACCTTTATGGGTGGGAAATTATTGTGCCTCATGTCCTGCCAAATAAAAGGATCGGAAAAATAGGCAATATTGTTGAAGTTCATTGTAGTATCTATATGCTTTACAGTTCACATTGGATTATAAATTTAATACTAATTGGGTAATGAAATTTGTAAAGCATTTGGGTTGTTAAGCTTAACACACCTTGTAGTCAACAGTTTGAGAGAGGAAATGGCGCAACAATCATGGCAAGATCTGCACAAAATACCCTTCAATCCACTCCTCTCACTTGTTTTTCCCATCCCTTTTCTCTATGTTTTCAAGCGTACTATTACAAGGGGCAAGCCCAATTTTCATCGGCAACCTGCACCAGGTTGGGACAGTCCCACACCGCTCTCTTCAAGCCCTTTCTAACAAGTATGGCCCTCTTATGTTCTTGTACTTGGTCAATTTTCCAACCCTTGTGGTGTTATCTGCCAATATGGCTAGAGAAATTATGAAAACACATGATATCGTTATACAATAACGTTCTAACTTATTTAATAATAATAATAGAAACTTCAGTGTTCCATGGAAACTTTCATACTATCTGTAAATAGATTGTATAGGTGCCCTATGACACTCATTTTAAAATCACGTACAACATAATGAAACATAACATGCAATGCAGTTTCCCCAATAAAGCCTAAGCATCCCACCCCCTTTATTGTTAATTAGCCTCAAAACTTGAAATTGGAAAAAACAAAACAGGAGTGAAAGGCTCCACAAGTAATATTCCCAGCCGATTTAAAATGGTATGTTTAGAAAATCATTTAAATTAAAGCAAAGAATTGGGAGTTCAGATGACATATAATATTTAACTTAAACCTTTCTTGCTGAATTCAAAAGATTTTTCTTAATCTTTCATAATAAAACATAAATTGACGAAAAGATTTCATAAATCACCTTTCTTTCTTTAAATTGGACTTAAATCACAATTTGTGAACAAGGAAAATGTTCTTGTTTCACTTGTTACTTATGACCTCATATACTATTACACCTCGTATGCATGAGATTGTGTGATCCAACCTCCGAGAATATGAAAACACTTGGATGAACCCATGCCAGAAGATAAACTATTAGGTACAATCAACATGGACATATCAGGGAAAGTAGTGTGAACCCTATTCATGTTTTGGTAATCTCTGATACCATTAAAGAAAATACAGTGTCTTTAGCGGAATGAATTGTTTATTCCAACATCAAGTATATCTAGCCAATTACAAGAGAGAAGCAAATCTGAATACTAGCTCTAATTACTAAGTACACGTGAATTCTAATTACATACATTAATACTAATTATTCTAGCAATCTAACACATCTTGGGGTGAAGCCTTGAGTTGATAGCTTGGAGAAGTTGATTCCTATTTAACCTCTGTTTATTGGAGTTAGAACAGAGGGGAGTTCTGGTGGGACTGTACTTCTTGTGGGATGAGGAGTTCTTGTTAGACTCTAGTTCTTCTTTATGAGCATTTACATTGAGCTCTTCAAAATTACTCTAAAAATTTAGCTAGCCACTTTTTAAATCTACTATACATTAAACTCTCTAAATGTTTCTTTATTGTGAATGCTCTGTAAACTTGGTCAAGCTGGTTGACAAGTACTGCAATGAAGAAACGGGCAGCTGAGGTGTTGGAAGATAAGATTAACTAATTATAGATAGAGAGACTGATGCGCCTAGCCTATATAAAGTCTCGAAGTCTAGAATCTTGAAGTCTTGAACTCTAGCTCATTTGGTTAACACTAGCTCCTTAAAGTCTTCAAGCCAAGCATGTGATGTGAAAATTGCTAGTATGACAGAAGACTGATTGACACCCAAAACTTCAATTTCACTACAAAAGTCCTTTTTTTTTTTTGTAACAGACCATTCGTGACGTGTCAAGACCATTGACATGTTACTAACGGTTAGTAATGTGTTAATGGTAACATGTGTGACGGGTTAATAAACATGAAGTTGTTGATAGGAATTTAGTGACGTGTTGCGTTTTGGCACGTTACTATTTGGTGACGTGTTGAAAAGTAACACGTTACTAATAAATGGTGACGTGGCAAATATGTCACGTCACCTCGTTGGTGATGTGTCTAAAGTGACACGTTACTAAAATGAGATATGTTACAATGCAATATAATCCTCACATTTTGCCCATATTTAGTGAGGGAGAGAGGATTGAAATTCAAATTTCAAATTTCAATCTTCCATTTTATGTGATTGTTTATCTGCCACGTCACTAAAAATTGGCTAAATGTGGACATTATATTGCATTGAAGCATTTCTTTACTAAAATAGGGTTACGTGTCAAAAAAGCATAAACAGTGTACACGCCACTAATATCATGTTTTTTTGTAGTGGTTGCACGACACCTTGACTGGGAAAGGTTTCAAATGCACACCCATTTGGCTTCTTGGATTGACACCTTTTTAATTCTTGCCTCGGGATTTTGTGTAAAGGTTGGGAGCTGGTCGCTCTCCAATGAAAGAATTTTCTGTTCATGTATTTGTCACAAAATATTTGGCGCTTTGTGTCTCCGATAAGAATTGGCTGAGTGTCCTAGAGACTAAGTTGCTAGTGCCTTCTTGAAGGCAGAAAATTCCGAAGGAAATTCCGGCGCCTTGACGCAAGCGGCCAGCCATATTGCAGGATTTCTTTCGTCCTTTTTAGAAATGATAACCCAAATGCACAAGCAAAACAAACCTAGATTGCGTCCTGATTTTTTGCACTGATAGACGTCAATTTTTCCATTGGTTGTTTTTCAAATTAACTATTATTACGTAAAGATTGTAAATATCTAGACCAAAACCTTTTTTTATATAATAACTGAGAGTCGCGTTGAGCTAAACACTTGAGAAAGGAAATGGCCACGGCTCTACTATCATTGCTGCAACAATCATGGCAAGAGCTGCAAAAAATACTCTTCAATCCACTCCTCTCGCTTGTTTTTCTCATCCCTTTTCTCTATGTTTTCAAGCGTATTAGAAGTGTCAAACCCAATTTACCTCCATCCCCACCAAAGCTACCAATCATCGGCAACTTGCACCAGCTTGGCACACTCCCACACCGTTCTCTTCAAGCCCTTTCTAACAAGTACGGCCCGCTAATGTTCTTATACATGGGCAGTGCTCCAACCCTTGTGGTGTCATCTGCCGAAATGGCCAGAGAAATGATGAAGACACATGATATCATTTTCTCAAACCGGCCCCAAAGCACAGCTGCCAAAATCTTACTCTATGGATGCAAAGACGTAGGGTTCTCACCCTACGGTGAGTACTGGAGACAAGCAAGGAAAATTAGTGTGCTCGAACTTCTGAGCATCAAAAGTGTGCAATCGTTCCAGTATGTAAAAGAAGAAGAAGTTGAAGCGTTGATCAACAAGATACGTGACACGTGTCTCAAAGGGGGTGCTGTTAATCTAACTGAGATGTTCAGTACAACCTCGAACAACATAGCCTCTAGATGTGTACTTGGACAGAAGTTTGAAGAAGAAAATGGTAAAAGCAGGTTCGGAGAACTATCAAGGAGAGTAATGGTGCTATTTGTAGCATTCAGTTTTGGAGATTTTTTCCCTTCTTTTGGTTGGATTGATGTTCTTACAGGATTAATTCCGAGCCTGAAAGCCATTTCTAGAGAATTAGATGCTTTGTTTGATCGAGTGATTGAAGAACATAAGACACAGAATAGTGATGATGACCAGCCGAATAAGCTTGATTTCGTGGAGATTCTCCTCCGACTTCAAAAGAATAGCATGCTTGACTTTGAGCTCACCAAAGACAACCTCAAAGCAATTCTAATGGTCTCTATCTCTCTCGTTATAACACATGTCCTCCACACACACACACACAAACTCATGTCTAAAGTTTTGTGTTTCTATAATTTCAGGATATGTTTGTGGGAGGAACTGAAACAACTTCAACAACTTTGGAATGGTTAATGGCGGAGCTTATAAAAAATCCAAATGTTATGAAGAAAGCACAAGAAGAGGTGAGAAGGGTGGTTGGAAGGAAATCAAAGATAGATGAGAATGACATCAACCAAATGGATTACTTGAAGCGTGCCCTCAAAGAAACTCTAAGAGTACATCCACCAGTTCCTCTCTTGCTACCTCGAGAAACATCAGCAAATGTGAAATTTGAAGGTTATGATATTCCACCAAAAACAAGAGTATTTGTCAATTCATGGGCAATCCAAAGGGACCCTACTGTATGGGAGAGGCCAGAAGAGTTCCTCCCAGATAGATTCAAAGACAATCCCATTGATTTCAAAGGCCAAGACTTTGACTTCATCCCATTTGGAGGTGGGAGAAGGGGATGTCCAGGATTGGCATTTGGTGTTACTTCAGTCGAATATGCGATTGCCAACATCTTATATTGGTTTGACTGGAAGCTGCCTGGTGATAATGTACGTGGGGAAGACTTGGACTTGAGCGAAGTTAATGGGCTCACCGTGACGATGAAAACTCCTCTTCATCTTGTACCAACACTGCACTCCCCTTAATCTATGCATGCAATAAGAGATTTGTGGTTTTTTTTTTTTTTTTTTAATGTGCTATTAATGTAACTTTTCTTTGTTCGCTTGGCCTGTTTTAGCATTTGATGTTGTTTCTGGTTGAAATTAATGTAAGGGAACTTAATAATAATAATAATAACTAAAACTTTTGTGCTGCATGGAAACTTTCATGCTATCGTCAAACTAATTATAGATCCACAACGTAAAGGCCAGAATTGTTAACCCTAAAATCCGATATATATGCTCGATGGTTCACTTAAAAATAAAAAGTCAAAAAGATTCCTAGATTTCCTCTACATCAAAAGAGCATCAAAAGATTTCGCATGGGACCTGCTATCAGAAATCATATCATAATGGAGTCCTGACTAAGAGCATCCTCTGATTGGTAAAAAAATATGTGGCGGATTTTTTTTTCCTTTTTTATAATATTAACAAGTTATTGATGAGATATAAAAAGTAAAAATATTTTAAAAGAAATGTTTTAATAAAAAGAGATAAATGAAAAATTGGTCCTTCTAGTTGACCTCTATTACAAATCACTTCCTGTGGCATAACAAATAATTTATAGATTTCTGTAGTTAGTTTAATTTACAAATCACTCCTTATGGAATAAAAAATAAGTTATAGGTTCATAGGGTATGCCAAAATAGCAATTTATTCCTTAAAATCAATATCTGTTAAATAACTTAACAGAATCTGTTACTTTATTACATCATACTTATAATACAGTAAATTAACTTAATTTCTTTTATTCCCAACATTTTACTTTGTGCGTAACCCTCTCTTATTTTAATCTTCCTCGCAACGATTTGGAAGCAATTTGCGAGAATTTGACGGACACACTTTGTGAAGCAGGTGAAGAAGATGAAGATGAGAGAGGATTACACACGGAGTAAAATTTTGGGGATATAAGAGATTAGGTTAATTTACTGTAATAGTATAACGTGTAGTGAGAGCTAATGTATAATCTTAATTAGCATTGTAAAATGATGTGCAAAATCCTAATTTTTATTTTTTAAAGTCAGAAATTAATAACACGTATCGTGTTTTTATTGGGTATGACGTGGCAAAGTAAAAAATATTTTGTTAATTAGACATGCTACAATGCAATATAATACCCACATTTTGTCCATATTTAGTGAGAAAGAGATAATTGAAATTCAAATTTCAAATTACAATATTCTTTTTCATGTGATTGTCCATTCGCCATGTCACTAAATATGGGCCAAATGTAGGCATTATATTGCACTGAAGCATTTCTCTTTGTTAATTTACTTAATAAAAATTGATTTCAATGAGTAAATTGTTATTTTGTCATACATTGGGGACCTATAAATTATTTTTTATATCATAAGGAGTGATTTGTAATTTAGGTCGACCACAATGACCAATTTTACATTTATCCCTATAAAAATTTGAGTTGATTGCCAAACCGAGCACATAGGAAACTATTGTAAGAAATCCTATACGAGCCCTGACTACAAGACCAAATTGATTTTATCTTCATGGTTACAAATTATAATCAAAATGATAATTCCTGCAATTTCAATGCTTCCAGCATTCCTCGATCGGGTTATTTCATCCTTTGGTTTTCAAAAGGTGTTTGATTAATGTTTTAAGAAATATTTTGTGTTTTGGTCCAAAACAAAATTGTTTTGAAATTTTTTTAGGAGAAATTATTTCAATCTCATTAATTGATAAAGGATCACGGGAATAAAGCTCTTACATCACAAAGCAAAAACTCTTAGAAAATCATAACTGAAACTACGAGATTACAAGTCATAAATATACACATAATAATCTGACATTTAAGACCTATCTATATTTAACTTGACATAAATATAAAAGTTATTTTTTAAATATATATATATCTATATATAGAAAAATTACAGTTTACCCTCCTAAAGTTGACAGCGTTTTTCAATTCGAACACCATAGTTTCAATTTTTGCAATCCACCCCCCCCCCCAAAGTTCCAAATGTTTTCAATTTGACTAATTGTATCCAAAACTTTTCATATTGCCCCATAATTTTTTATTTTTTTTAAAAAAATTTCGGGGTGGCTACCTTTGGCCATTTTGCCATTTTTGCACCACCAAATTTGTTTTTTTTTTTTTTTTTAATTTATAAAAAATAATTAAAAAAATATGGGCAATATGGAAATTTTGGGATAATGTTGGTCAAATTGAAAAAAAAATGAAACTTTGTGGGGGTGGATTGCAAAAATTAAAACTTTTGTATTCGAATTAAAAATCCTTGTGAACTTTTGGGGGTAAACTATCATTTTCCCTATATATAGAGAGAGAGAGAGACATGTAATAGACGTGCTATAAAGTTGTGCGATCAGGTTATTTTTTAAGTGTTTTGTTTTAAAAAATAAAAAGTATTTGTTAATATTTTGAATAAAAGAATATAGATAGAAAGAGGATTAACAAACACATACTAAGACTTTTTCGGCTTATTGCAATCAATTTGAGTGGATAAACACAACAAGTGATATAAAGGCGGAATCGGAACAAAAAAGCTTAGTTCTCTCTCCTAGGAAAGAACTCCCCCCTGATAGAAGCTTCTGCTGAAGCTTCCTTTCCTAACTGGTCACCTTGTCTTCTCTATTGCCTCTCTTGTGTTAACTGTTTTTCAGTTAACTTTTGCTTTTATCTGGTTTCTGGTTTCTATTTCCTTCTGATCTTGCTGGTATTTTTCTCCTTGTTTTCATCACTATTTCTAGTCTTTTCTTCTCAGTTTCTTTCCTTTCTTCCCCTGTTATCCCCTGCTTTCTTTCCTTCCCTTTTGATCATGGACATAAACAGCGTTATAGCTCAAACTGAAGCTCTATCATGGAAGGATCCCACTTCTCAGATTGAGTCACTATCCTCTGAAAATACATCTGATGACTGTGTACCTTTGGTAGGACATGTCATCTCCCAAAAAACTCACAACAACCAATCCGTATATGCAACTTTTTCCAAAGCTTGGGAATTTGTTGTCTCCTTTTCCTTTGCTGTTTTAGGCTCAAACAAATTCCTTTTCAAGCTTTCAAAGCAAGAACACCTTCTCAGAATCCAAAAGCAAGTTACTTGAAATGTAAATGGCTCCTTGATCATCTTGCAGCTTTGGAACCCTCACGCCACCTTAGGAGAACTCCCACTCAACAAAGCACCTTTCTGGATCTAAATACATGGCCTCCCTCTTATCAACATGACCACCAAAACAGCTATCTCAATTGGAAAAGGCTTGGGAAACCTCTTAAAAGTTGATGACCTTAGTGGAGCAAAAACCACCTTCAAAAGCTACCTTAGGATTCTTGTGGAAATTGAAGTAAACAACCCCTTAAAGCTTGGCTTCTCCTCCAGAAGAGATGGTGGTGAGCCCCTATAGATTTTCTTAAAGTATGAACAGCTAGATATATACTACTGCTCATGTGGAAGAATCAGCCACAAATATGCTAATTGCATGGCTGCACCAGAAGAAAGAACACCTGTCAGGTATTTTGTTTCTCTGAAAGTGAACACCTTCTCCAATCTCCTACCTTCTGCTCCTTCTTTAAACACCAACCTAACCATAAACACCTCTCAAACACAACCTTCAAATCCTCATTCTTCTGCAATGAGGTTAAACTAGCTGAGTGAAACTGGATTATCTCCTAATCTCTTTGCTAAACCTACCTTAAACCCCACTCAACCAGCTTCAAGTTCCAAGCATTAGGAAATATCACCTCCTGAATATACCTTAGCAGCTGACACGTCACAACCCTTCTCATCCATAATAAATGCCACCATCAACACCTTTTCCACCGCTTCAACTTAAATCAACCTTGCCATGCAACCTACCATACCTCACTTCCTTCCTACCTCCCAATCTTCTAACCAACCCTCTCCCCAACCTTCTGTCTCATTAGATGTTCACCAATTGAACCTTGAGCCATCATTATCCATTATCCTCCCTTTCAACACAATAAAACCTTCCTCTCTCCCCCCCACCTCAGAAAACATCTTCACCTCAACGGGCATAACTGACTTTAAAAATTCACCTGTCAAAAAGACTTCTCACAAACCTGCAACCAACTCCAAAAAAACCATCTCTACTAAAACTCTTCGAGCCTCTCCTTCCTCTCCTAACCTCATCACTCCTGTGAAATAACCCCTGGTTATAATCCATCCCTGGTTAAAAAGAGAAAAGCCAGGCTTTCTGGTGTCCTCCTCCCCCACAAAAGAGGCATTAGTTTTTCCCCTCTAACAGCTCTTACCCCTGATGTAATGGAGAAACCCATCCCTATGGACATCACCCCAAAACCCCCACTGCAACAACCTGCTAGGTCCTATTTCATAGCCTCCAGAAAAAGAAAGAAAACCTTAGCATCAGCATCTAATGTCACTTTTGCAGTGTTAGAAAATGAAGACTCAATCAACTTAGGGGACCATGTGGTGTCCCCTAGCAGCATATAAAGATTCTATCTTGGAACAGCAGAGGGATTACTCGTCCAACTGCAGTTCGAAGTCTCAGGGCATTGATCAAAGCCAATACCCCTGATGTCATCTTTCTCTCTAAAACCAAATCTCCTATTCTCTTGTCTCTCCTATTCTGAATCATCTTGGGTTTTACTTGATGACTCATGTTGCTCCAATTGGTACTTGTAGTGGTCTTGTTTTGGCTTAGAAAGCAGGTGTTGAGCTTGAAAGTTCATTTCTAACAAAAACATCTCCTCTTGGTGTTTCTCTGACACCTCCCACCCCAAAAAAAAAAAAATTCCCCTTGGATCCTTTCTTGTATATATGGCCCTCCTGAAAAGAAGAATAAAGCTACTTTTTGGGACTCTCTCACTACTGCTGGTGAGGATTTTGTTAGTCCCTGGCTTTCCATAGGAGATTTCAATTTTGTGTTGGACCAATCTGAAAAACTTGGAGGCTGTCCTGTTGCTAGCTCCTCCCTCTGTCCACTCAGAAATCTCATTGATCACCATGGCCTGGTTGACTAAGGTTTTGTTGGAAACTCGTATACTTGGTGCAATAACAGACAAGGCCAGTTGTCATCAAAGAAAGACTTGACAGAGCTCTAGCCTCACTTGATTGGGTCCACATTCATCCAGAATTCTCTCTTATACACCTTCCTACCTCCATTTTTGACCACAACCCCATCCTCTTAAACGCTAACACCTCATCTTCTTTCCTACCTAGACCCTTTAAGTTTGAAGAATTCTGGACCTATGACCCTACTTGTGGTCTTGTAATTGAAGCTGCATGGAAACTAAAGACTTTTGGCTCTCCTACTTTATGTCTGATTAAGAAACTGAACCAAACCAGAACAGCTCTTAAAAGGTGGAACTCTCTCCACTTTGGCAACATCCAACTCAAGATTAAATCCACTCTGGCCAGCATTGATGATATACAGATTTCCTCAATAGCACTCAATCAAGCTTGATTGAGTCTTCATTGAAGAAAGAACTTGATAAACTACTGATTAAAGAAGAATCTCTCTGGAGGTCTAAATCTAGAGAGACCTAGTTAAAGTGTAAAGATCTTAACACCAAGTAATTTCACTCATCTACTCTAATTAGGAGAAGATCAAATGTTGTCAACTTCTTGAAATCAAATGAAGGGTTCTGGTTGTCCAATAGAGCAGAAATTGGAGGATCTTTTGTTTCTCATTTCTCCAATATGTTCTCTTCTACAAGGCCTCCTATTGAAGATGAAATGTTAAGTCTTTTTGCTCCTGCTATTACTGAAGAGGACAATCTTCTCCTATGCTCCATTCCTCCTAAATCAGAGGTGGTTCAAGCCCTCTATAGCCTTGGTTCTACTAAAGCCCCAGGGCCTGATGGTTTCATAGCCTTATTTTTCAAAAAATATTGGTCTATTGTCAAGCAAGATGTTTTTAACTGCACAAGAAACTTATTTCAAAACCAACAGCTGCTATTGGAACAAAACCATACTCACATAGCCCTTGTCCCTAAACAAATTGGTTCTCACTCTATGCACCACTTCAGACCTATCAGCTTATACAACATCTCCTATAAAATCATCACAAAAATCCTAGCAAACAGATTGAAGTCTATCCTCCCAAAGATCATTTCACATCTTCAATCAGCATTTATTCCATCCAGAAATATCCAAGACAATATCATTCTTGCACATGAGCTCCTACACATTTACAAACTTAAAAAAGGGAAAGGTGGCTACATGTTTCTCAACATGGATATGGAGAAAGCCTTTGATAAAATGGAGTGGGATTTCATTTTGTCTATTATGGAGAAACTTGGGTTTCACCCCACCTAGATCAACTGGATTAGGCTGTAACGACCCTCTTGTTAAAAGCATGATTAAAAATTTTTTTTTTAAAAACAATAACCCACAATGAAGCGGATTGTCACAGTGGCATGGCGATACCGCAGTATGCCAAGAACCCATGCATTAACCTGATTGACAAACTAATAAGTCTCACAGAGCTACATGCATTGTTCATGATAAATCAGAGTTTACATCTTTGCAGCAGACTATAAATAACACTAGACATAACATAACACATTAGAGCTAACAAATACATCTATGTGAATAAAGCTTTACATATAAATAAATGGCTATACAAAGGTGTCACATGCGACACGTGCCATATACAAAAACTCACATCTAAGCATATACAT
>CM017328.1:5295878-5312633 GCA_006937295.1 Carpinus fangiana | reverse complement strand
CACTCACTTTACATCCATCATTCATACATCAATACATATTCATATTATCACACTCACTTTACATCCATCATTCATACATCAATACATATTCATATTATCACACTCACTTTATATCAACCAAAAAGTCTTTTATACTTTAAAAATATAATCATTTTTCGCTCAGTAAGTAAAATACTTACCTTATTCATTTGAGTACCCTTCGGTTGAACTCTGACTCAACCGCAATGCACCTAAGCATTTACAACATAAACATATAATTAAGCTTTATACTTAGCTTAGCAACTTTCACTATTTAAGAAACACTTTTGAGGACTACAAGTATCACGTTCTAAAGGTCCTCCCAAATCTATTCAACTAAAACCCTTAGAATCCATACTTACATTTAATACATATATAGAAATAACGCATTAATTATCTAGTAACTTGTTACCCTAAACTATGATTCTACATCATAATATATTCAATCACTAACTCATGAGGCATAAACATAAACTATAAATTAGGCATTATGCTTAACCCTATTATCATTATTATTCTCTAATGCTCATTTATTAATTTATTCAATAACCTTATCATACTATACCTAATCAATGTGCTTACTATTGAAACTCATCATCATCGTTAAACTATTAAACCTATTTACTTATCTACTTACTACTTAATCACTTTACAAATTACCATTAAACTCTATTTATAACCTCACTTTAATTCTAACAACTCATAATGTCCAATTCCCTTCAAGTATTCTAATTCCATAATCACCTATAGAAGCTACGGGTTTACTTGCAACTTATTAAGTAACTAAATCAACTCTAGGGTTTACAATTATAAAACCCCAATTTATATCATTCATTATCTCAAGAACCTAAACCCCATAATTACCTATTATTCATGGAACCCAAAGAACATTAATGATTAATTAACATTCTACATGCAAATAATCCCTCCAAATAACAACTCCTAGTGTTCATACATTAAAAGCCCTAAATTCAATTCCAAAGGTAAAACTAGAGTTTATGTCCATATTTCAACAATTGGTAAAATTAGAGTTTTAATCCATTAATCTAACCATCAAGAACTTAAATGATGCATAACAATCTACTATACATGAAAGCCCCAAATTAATTATAGGGATTTAACTACTTACTATAATTTCCCCAATTACCTAATCACAAATCTAACTTCTAAGATGATTTTTTTGTGCTTAATACTCGATGGGTAACACTAACATACAAAGAGAAGCTAGAAATTCAATAAATTAACAAAAGCCCCAAAAATCCCATATAAGAACCCTAATTTTTCGGACCTAATTAAATCCTCACAAATCCATGTGTTTTCGAGCTTAGAATCCAATGGATAACACAAAGTATTAAAGAAAAACTAAATACTTCAACAATATAACAAAATCCCCAACAAATTAGCTTCTACAAAAATTAAAGGATAATCTCACCCAAAACGGAGCTACTGTTCACGGGGTAGAAAATGACTGCAGATTGCTCCAAATCCGATCTCCACCGTTCGCAATGTAGATTCACATGTCGTGAACCTCCCTACAAAATTTCAGCCCGATCGGACCATGGATGATCGTTGATCGGAGCCGTTGAGGCCGACTGGACGGAGCTTTCCAGAAACCCATCTTTTCTTCTTCTTCTTCTATACAGCTCTCTCTCTCTCTCTCTCTTGTTCTTGTTCTCTCTCTCTCTCTTGTGTGTGTGGGTGTCGGTTATGAGAAGAAGGCAAAGGGAGGAGAAAAGATGAAGGGGGAGAAGAGAGAGACGTGCGTGTGGGTGAGGGGAAGGGAAAAGAAAGAAAGAAAGGGGAATGGGGGGCTGCACGTGGGTTTAGGAAGAAAAAGGGGGAAATAATGGGTTGATGCCATAATTACAAAAATACCCCTCTAAGCCCATTAAACACAAAAGACCCCTAATATAACAAACAACTATCTTATTTTATTTTACTACACCAATCTAACTTATATTTATTACACTTTATTATGCTAAAACATAAACCTATTTTATTTTATTAATCAATTTTCACACTAACATTATTTTTAGTTATTTTCATACATATCACAATTATGACAAAATCGTTATTATCATTATATCAACTCCCATATGCTATTTATTCCATTAATTAATTTGAATTACTATAAGGTTACTAATAATAAACTTAATTATTTTCTGGGGTGTTACATAGGCTGTGCATTTCCTCTTCTTCTTTCTCTATCATTTTGAATGGCAGTCCCTTTGGCAGGTTTTCTCCTGAAAGAGGACTCAGGCAGGGTGATCCTCTATCCTCTAAAGTTCTCTCTAGATTGCTGTTTAGAGAATAAGCTATTGGTAATCTAAGAGGTCTAAAAATTTCCAGAAACTCCTCAGCTATACACCACCTCCTCTTTGCAGACGACCTGCTGATTTTTAGGAAAGCTACTCCAAAAGAAGCTAACAGCATTCATGCCTGTCTTGAGAAGTATTGTCTCTGGTCTGGCTAGTCAATCAACTCCAGCAAATCTTCTATCAGCTTTTCAAAGAATACTAACCAATCCACCATAGCTCTAATCCTAAATATCCCGCCCTATTCCCCTAACCCTGCAAACTCCTCTTACCTTGGCCTTCCTATTCTCTTTGGCAACTCCAAAAAAGAGGCTTTCCAGAATATTATTGATAGGGTGAACTCCAAAATGGATGGTTGGCGTGTAAAAACTCTCTCTCAAGCAGGTAGACTCATGCTTATCAAGTCTATGGATGCTGCCATTCCTTCATATGCAATGAGTTCCTTTTTACTGCCCTCAAGCATTCACAGCCAATTGGACAGATCCTTTAAGAACTTCTGGTGGGGTTATCCTTCTTCAAAGACCAGAAACCTTTCCCTAAAGTCTTGGAATTCCCTTTGCATTCCCAAAGCTCTTGGTGGTTTGGGCCTAAGGAAAATGAAAGATGTGAACCTAGCTCTCCTTGCCAAGCTAGGTTGGAAACTCCTCACAGGTGCAGACTCTCTTTGGGTGTCACAGCTCTCATGTAAGTATCTTTCTTTTGGTTCCTTTCTCTCTCCCTCCTCCATTTTTGCCATTTCTTGGCTGTGGAAAGGCATCATAAAAACAAAACCTCTTATTTCACTAGGTGCCTGCCACAAAATCCATCAGTTCTCTTCTTTATTTGTTTGGAACTCCTCTTGGATTCCAACTCTTCCTATTTTTCCCCCTCTCCTCTTCCCCACAGCCTGTCAGCTCATTCTAATCTAAAGGTCTCTAACCTCATCTCTTCACTAATAGTCAGTCATATAAATTAAAAAAAAAAAATCAAGTTCAATTGAAAATAAATAATATATATATATCTAAAAATTTAAAAATGGTATATATATATTAAAAATAGAAAAAAAAAATTATAATTATAACCCAAAAAATTTTATTTATTTTTTTCTATAGGACTTAATTTTAATAGACTAAATGATCCTAGTGAATTAGTTAGATTGATCGTGATAGGATCAAATGATCGATCGATCCTAAGGAATTAGTTCGATTGATCGTAATATGATCAAATGATCAATCGATCATCCGATTGATCCTAGTGAATTAGATTGATTGATCGCGAGAGGATCAAATGATCGATCGATCATCTGATCGATCCTAACGAATTAGTTCGATTGATCGTGATATGATCAAAGAATCGATCGATCATCCGATCGATCCTAGCGAATTAGTTTGATTGTTCGTGATATGATCCGATCGATCCTAGCGAATTAGCTCGATTGATCATGATATGATCAAATGATAAATCGATCGTCCGATCGATCCTAGGGAATTAGTTCGATTGATTGTGATATGATCAAAGGATCGATTGATCATCCGATCGATCCTAGCGAATTAGTTCGATTGATCATGATAGGATCAAATGATCAATCGATCATACGATCGATCCTAGTGAATTAGTTCTATTGATCGTGATAGGATCAAATGATCGATCGATCCTAAGGAATTAGTTTGATTGATCATGATATGATCAAATGATCGATCGACCATCCGATCGATCCTACCGAATTAGTTTGATTGATCGCGATAGGATCAAATGATCGATTGATCATCTGATCGATCCTAGCAAATTAGTTCGATTGATCGTGATATGATCAAAGGATCGATCGATCATCCGATCGATCCTAGCGAATTAGTTTGATTGATCGTGATATGATCCGATCGATCCTAGCAAATTAGCTCAATTGATCGTGATTGGATCAAATGATCAACCAATCATATGATCGATCCTAATGAATTAATTCGATTGATTGTGATAGGATCAAATGATCGATTGATCCTAGGGAATTAGTTTGATTGATCGTGATATGATCAAATGATCGATCGATCATCTGATCGATCTTAGTGAATTAATTTGATAGATCGCGATAGGATCAAATGATCGATCGATCATCTGATCGATTGTGATATGATCAAAGGATCAATCGATCATCCAATTGATCCTAGCAAATTAGTTTGATTGATCGTGATATGATCCGATCGATCCTAGCGAATTAGCTCGATTGATCGTGATAGGATCAAATGATCAATTGATCGTTCGATCGATCCTAGGAAATTAGTTCGATTGATCGTGATATGATCAAAGGATCGATCGATTATCCGATTGATCCTAGCGAATTAGTTCGATTGATTGTGATAGGATCGGATGATCGATCGATCCTAGTGAATTAGTTTGATTGATCGTGATAGAATCAATTCATTTTTTTTTATAACATTTTTTAAATAAAAATTTATGTTTTAAAAAAATTAATAATTTTCATGTAAGAGAATAAAAATTTTCATTTTCTAAAAAATAAAATCTTTTAAATAAAAATTTCTGTTTAAAAAATATATTTTTTTTAAAAAAAATTGTTCCTTTTAAATTAAAATTCTTTTCATTTTTTTTTAAAAATTTTATAAGAATATTTTTGTCTTATCGAGAAATATATAGGAGCATTAAAAAAGAATTAAAACCAAAAGTAGACACTAATAGTCATACAAATTTTTCACTCCCACCCCGCGCGCGCGCTTCTGAATTTTATTTCCCCGCCCAGCTTCGTCCCCAAAACTCAAAAAGCAAACCTCTGTTTCCTCTATCGGCTCACGTTCCCCACCATCTCTCATACTCTCACTCTCCCTTTCTCTCTCTCGCCCTCTATCTATCTCAGACTCTCTCTCTCTCTCTCAAAATCAAAATCCACAAGAAGTTCAAGAACCCCTCTCCCTAAGATCGGAGATTTTTTTTTTTTTTTTAATTCATTTTCCCCCTTCTCCCTCTGCCGCTTACCGTTTCTCTCACTCCGGCGGAACGGTTCCGGCCGCCGGCGAAGAAGAACGGGCCTTGCTCTCCCTCCGTCGCTTGTAAAATTTTCGGAATTTTTTTTTTTCCTCCTCCTCCTCCGACCTCAAGGCCTGGGAGGCCGAGTTCGTCAAGGTCGACCAGGCCACCTGGTCTCCCTTCTTCCTTATAAACTCAAATCCCCCTGTTAGATCTTTTTTTATTATTGATTTTTTTCCTCTGATTAGGTTTTGCATCTTCTTTCGAAGTCAACCACAGAGGGCTTTTCAAGTCCACCCATGAGAGAGAGAGAGAGAGAGAGAGAGAGAGAGAGAGAGAGATTAACGCCCATGGATTGGAGCGCTTCACTCTCGGATCAAAACAGAGCTTCGCCGATCACAATATTCCAGCTTCGGCGCTCAAGCTCGGAGGTATGTAAATATGTATAGCTCTTTCTCTGTTTCCATTGGCTCTCGCCTTGTGCAATTTTTTTCACCTCTTTGCTGGTTTGCTGTGAAATTATTGTAGTTGAAGATGGTCTGTTTCCGTTGACTATGCTTTTATTCTCTTCCATGTCTATGTGGGGAGAACGCGACAAATTTCAGAGAGAGAAGGAGGCGGAGAGAGAGAGAGAACCCCAATCAGATTTAGATTGCAGTTTTGTGTTAGAATTTTTGAGAGTTCGTATATGGACAAATTTCGTTATGTTGTTTCTAGATTAGAGTGAAATTGGGTTGATTAGTGATAATTTTTTGTTTGTTTGATGAATGTTGTTTGTGTAACTGTGTTGTCAGTGTGTTTTGTGTTGCCTTCCTGTTTGGTTGCAGACAAAAAGAAGGGGGGAAAAGTGGTTTTAGTAATGATTTTTTCATTGATATATCTCCGAGGTATGTGCTATTTGCATATTTTGATCCTTATTGCAAGAAAGTAAACATTTTCATCTTGCTGAGAGTACTTGCTCTTTTGTTTTTTTGCTATGTCTTTAATGTAGGGAGACTACTGGTCGTTCCTCCTGTTTCCATGGCTGGCCGTTGCGATAAAAACCCTTTCGACAAAGAAGAAGAAGTCAATCCCTTCGCTGTGAGTATCTTTCTCAGCTCACGAAGTAGTTTCTGTACTGTTGCTTTAATTCTTTTTGTTATGGAGCAGAATTCGAGCATTGATTTTTCAGTTTGAGTAGGGAGGTGATTGTGAACGCTTTTCATTTTGGGAACTTGTTGGGTTTCTAGGGCGTAGTTGGGAGTTTTTGTGATTGAGTAGTTGGTGATTTGTTTGATTTGCTGGCTACAATCAGAAGGTTGCTATTGAGAATAGAGAATTATAACATGTATGCTTCAAGCTTATTAATTCCGTGAGTAAGTTTCCAGTGAGGAGCTGACATTGCTCACCTTTTTTGACTTTTAATTCTTTTTACTTCTGGATTTGGTTCCCTTTGGTGACCACCTATGGTTTTATATATGTAAACACAACCAATATATGAAGCTTGGAGGTTAAGTAAACTATTTCCTTTTGATGTATAGAAGTTTGCCAGGGCTATAATATGATGTAGTTGTGGCATGTCGAAAATATTTGGAGTAAGGTTTATTTTTAAATAATTATTATCTGTCAAGAAAAAAAATGATGAGATGCTGGTAGCATAAATAATTTTATTATTTCCTTATAGCATAGTATTTATGTTGGAGTTAGTGGCTTATATTAACGTTAGTGGAAGGCCAAGTAGACGGGAGCGTAGTGAACGTCGCGATAGTGACGTTTATGGAGCGGGAGCGACGTTCCCGCACCGCGGTACGGTACGGGATATTTTAGGAATTTCCCTAATGCGTCCGTACAAGTGTATTGCCTAGGTGCATCTATATTGAGGTTTTAAAATTGCTTTTTTTTTTTTTTTTAGGACCATGTAGTGGATGCTAATGGTTATTTTTTAAAATTTTTTTAACTATTAGCGTCCACTTTGTTTGGACGCTGATAGTTATTATTATTTTTTTAATTTGAGACTATCGGCGTCGACGTTTGCCTTCCGTCCGTTCACGTTTTAGCGTCAAATGCAAGGACTTTTAGCGTCGACTAATAGTCAAATATTAGCGTCCACTTTGGTGTCGACACTAATGATACTATTAGAGTCGAACAATTAGCGTCCAACCTATTAGCGCCCAAAAGTCGACACTAATAGTATTAACGTCGACTTTTGGAGTATTAGCGTCGGCAAAAAGTTGATGCTAATACCCTTATTTCTTGTAGTGAAATTTTGTTAGTATGATACTAACTTAAATAGGACAAGTGTCATAATTTTATTGGTTATAACATTTCACGCTATCAGGGTCCATTAAGTCAATGGATGAATTTTGCTGTATTGATTATATTATTCTCTTAACATTCCTCAAAGATCGACCTCTTCTGAGTTCATTTTAATACTTCATAAACTTAATTGCAAGTCAGATAAATTTACATGGATTGATTTTGTATTTTTTTTTTATAAAGAATAGGAATCGTTTCCCTGTTCTTGCATGTGGCCGGGACATTGTTGGGACAAACACGTGTTATTATTATATATGGGACACTGTTATTATCATATATGGGAACACTGTTGTACCGCATCTCCTGCTAATAAAAAATAGAAATTGACTTGATATTATTGCACCTTTATGGGTGGGCAAATTACTGTGCCTCATGTCCTGCCAATTACTGTGCCTCATGACTTGAAATGCATCCTCAAAGAACGACTACATCCACCGATTCCACTTTTGCTGCCTCGTGAAACGTTAACAAGTGTGAACATTGGAGGCTATGATATTCCGCCAAACACAAGAGTAGTTACCAATGCATGAGCAATCCAAATGGACCCAAAAGTATGGTAATGGGAGAGGTCAGAAGAGTTCCTTCCGGAGAGATTCGAAGGCAACCCGGTTGATTTCAGAGGCCAAGATTTTGAATTCATTCCATTTGGAGGTGGGAGAAGGGGGTGTGTAGGATTGACATTTGTGTTAACATGAAGATAGCCAATGCAGCATTCAAAGCCAAAGCCAATGAGCAGGAAATCAATAAAGTGCGATTGAGCACAAGATCAATTGCAGGATTGGCCGCAATTACAGAGAGTTCTAGCAATAGGAAGGCTTGTATGCACTGGAGTGCGGGATCGGTCGCAATCTCAGAAAGTCCAGTAACCAAGGAAATCAGAAAACCAATATGGAAAGTTTTGGAGAATCTCACGTCCACTTATGACAGCATATAGAGAAGGTTTTCCAGATTGCAATTAGACATATTCTAGAAGGAAAGCTGATCATTCATTGGTTGGCTTGGGCATCAAGAAAGTATCTAGAAGATTTGCTTAGTTGTAAAGTGTTGTGTAATATTTGATTTTATTTTGTTATGTGCTGCGCTAGGTCAAATTGTAGTATAAATACCTCATGATTGTAAGTGTATTTTATATCAACTTTGTTTATATCAATACAAAGTTTTTCAATTTGGTGTTGCTTCAATTGAATATGTGGCTGCTAACATCTTATATTGGTTTGACTGGAAGCTACCTGGTGATAATGTTAAGGGGGAGGACTTGGACACGAGTGATGTTAATGGGCTAACTGTGACGAAGGAGATTCCTCTTTATCTTTTACCAGTATTGCCCTCTCCTTGAATCTACGCATTAGGAGATTCATGGGTAGTTTTTTTTTTTTTTTAATGTGAAATAGTGTAACTTTTCTTTGTTCACTTGGTATGTTTTTGCATTTGATGTTGTTTCTGTTTGAAATTAATGTAAGGGAACTTAATTATAATAATAAAGAAAACTTTTGTGTTGCATGCAAACTATCGTCAAACTTACGTGAAGGCCAGATTTTTTTACCCTAAAATCTTATATGCACGATGGTTCACATGAAAAATATGTAGTACGACACTTATTTTAAACTCATAACATAACTAATGAAACATGCATGCAATGCAGTGTTTTTTTTTTTTTTTTTGGATGATGGATGATGATTTATTAAACACCAAAGAAACATTCAGCTAAAAAAAAAACAAAAAACTCAAGGAGGCCCACAAACCTCCTAATCTACAAACAAGCAGAAAAAAGCAAAGCTAGAGCTAGCATAAAGCAATACAAGCCAAAATCAACAAAGGCAACAGGACACAACATTCTGGTAAGCCAATTAATGATGCAGAAGGAAAAATAAATAAGTTGGTCTTTTAATTTTATTTTGACTTTATTAGTTAATTAGGTTATTTAAATTTAGATGGGTGTTTTATCTATAGTTTAAAGAGTTATTATAATGAGCTTGGCCCAAAGTCATCTAATCTAGAGTTAGTGATATTTTATAATTAGATAATGGACTTAGCTAAAGTTAGTCAAATTAGAGTTAGGGTTTATTTTATAGTGTCTATTAATGCTTTGTGTACTCTCCCAAAACCTCATTGTTGATCGGTGAAATTCTGATCAATGTAGTTCATCTTATTTTCTGTTTTTTTTTTATTATTTTATTATTTATCTATTTTCTATAGTTCTCCTTCTGTCCTGCGTCAGCCAATCAGCAAACAACCACTAAACATCAAGAAACACTCAAATCAAACACAAAAGATGCTGTCCAGCAGATTCCATCGACTACACTGCTCTACAGTTTTAGTGTTTCTCATAAATCGTCTTCTAGACAAGATTTTGGAATGAACTTCCCAGGAAACCCGACGAATAATTTGCTTCATTCTCAGTATGCACTTAATTACCGTGCCTGATATTGTTCCTTTCCCACCAAATATGATATATTGAAACACTCAACACTAGCTTGCCTAAAACAAAAGGGATAACGATCACTTCGAAGAAATCGTGTTTCTAATTAATCACAAACTTTCAATTGATCACTTTGAGGGGATCAACCTCCACTTAGTACTACTTAAAGCAATTGATATTTTTCATTGATTAATTGATTCTCAGTCATACGTACGGCATCTACATTATTTATAGACGTAAATAAAACATAATATGAAAATAAGCATAACACACAAATAATTGTCTATAGAAGGAATAAGCATATCCCCAAGGAATAAGCACACCATTCATGATCTTCATCTTCCTCACCCTAGTCTGTACCCTCCACCGGCCTTCAGACCAAATCGTGACTCCGCCCGGTTCCGCGTGTTCATGTTCGTGTTCATGTTCGGGTCACCATTTTGATTGTCGGTTTAAATCGCGGGTTCAATGTAAGGGGTTTTTTGGGTTCTGGTTAATATTTTGTTATGGGTCTATGGTTGGGATGAATATTTTAGTGAAATATGGATTGAGATGATCGATGGAAATACTGCAGAAATATATTGGAATGACAAGAACAGTTCGAGATGTTCACTCTCCAGCTCCAGCCTTTAAGCATATTCTTTTCTGCCATTAACAACTTGTAGGATATTCTTTTCTGCCATTAACCCTTTAAGCATTCTCTCAATATGCCTCCTCAACCAAGGTAAACCATGCTCAACCGTAATGAGCCCATAACATTCACATACCTATCTGTGAATGAAAGCTTTAATCTTTATTGAATGTGAGTCAACTTTTTGAAGTTTCTTTTGATTTTCCGATCTGAACCATATATAAGTTCACTACAAAAAAAACAAAAAAAGCATAGTTTTTTTTTTTTTTTTGGAAGGAAAAAAAAGCATAGTTAGTCACATTTAATAGTGATGCTTTTAGAAAACATTACCAAAATGCGACATTTTACTATGTAACTATTCACACCTGAAAGGCGACATGTGAATAGTAACTTACAATTCACACGTCGCCTTTCCCATGTGAACAGCAAAACATCTCAAAATTTGAAAGTATTTGCGCCCAAAGTTTGTGTTTAAAACAACCACCCACATCCAAAAACTTCAAAAAATTTCCTCCTTCACCCACACACATAAAATGTTTATATATATAACACAGGGTGGCTGCTGGTTTGGTGCCTAACCGGCAACCACCCCGGGGGAAGGAGTGGCTTGCGAGCCACCCCGTTCCAAAGGTCGCCGAGCCACCCGAAGCCACCTCTGGGGTGGTTCACGGGCCACTCCCTCAAGGCTGGGGTGATGCAGCATAGAATGTCATGAGATGCAATTAGAACAGCAAGAGGAAGGGATAAATACTTGAGTATCGTAAGACCTTGATACTATCAAAGAATCGAAAAAATCTTCTCTAAACATTGAATACTCTCTAGGTTTTGACAGAAATAAAGAAGAAATTCAACTCTAAGAATTCTTATTGAAGAAAACAAAATCATAATCAAAAGCTACGTTCTAGGGTTGATAAAACTTGTATTTATAACCCTTGGACCTAACAAAAAACAGAACTAAAGTCGATTTATAAATCTACAATGGCCGTCCAGACGAAATATAACGCCGTCCAGACGGTTATGGAAATAAAGCTAGAAAAAACAGTAAAAATAATATAGGTCGGTGTCCGAATGGTCTCCGGACAAGGACTCCATACAAGGCTCTTGGGTTTAGTCTTGTCCGGACGGGCTTTAGCTTTCGCACAGTTTGTGATCTTGTCTTGACTCTCCTTGGCATGACTCCTTGGGGTGCCTCCACACTTACATTTGCGTGGGTCTTCCTCATGGAATTTTTTTTATAATTTTTTAAAGGGTAGAGACATATGAATAGTGAAAATGTCAATTTCTATAAGGTAACGTGCATTGTTCACACGTCACATTCTCAAAGGTGACGTGTGGGAAAAATGTCTCCTTTTCACGACATTTTTACTATTTAAACGTAATCAATTCGGATTTCAGTCTTAATAATTTTTTTAGGTCATCCACACAAGATAAAGTGAAGGAAGATTCGAATTAGTGACATCTGCTTCATGAGGCATGATTCACAGTCGATTGGACTACCCTATAATAATAATGACATTATTAAAGTCTCATTAAATTTGGTATTTTTTGTAGTCGTTTGTGTACAACGGTCGATGAAGGTTAGAGATAGACATATAGTGGATAAAAAAAGTGACTTCTTTTTTTTTTGGGATTTGCAAGTCTAGGGCTGTAAATGAACCGATACACTCAACAGCTTGCTCGATACCCACTCGGCTAAGCTGGACCCGAGCTCGAGCTCGACATTGTACAAGCTCGCTCGTTACTATTAAAACTTTCTCGATTAGCTAGTGACACATACCCGACTCGCTCGATTAAGCTTGATAGGAGCTCGTGAGTTCGACTTGTTTAAGTCGAGTTCATCCAGCTCTCCCGGCTTGTTAGCTCGTTCATAGATCTTGTATATATATTATAGAAAAGAGTTATATAAATTTGTATGTTAGTAATTAAGTAATATATGTTATATATGTTATTTAATATTTATATGTGTATGTATTAATTAACTTACTAACTGTTAGTTAGCTCGTTCATATATCTTGTATATATATTTTTAAAATTAGTTATATTAATTTATGCTATAGATAAATATCTAGAAGTTGATTTAAAATTCGGACTTGAACTTTGCTCGGATCATACATTAAAGAATTTAGTAGCTTAGCTCGAATTCGAGTTGAGTCCGACTCGGCTCAAATAGCAATCGCAATGAACTCAAGTTTGAGCTCGAGCTCGCCCGAATTTTAAACGAGCCGAGCTTGAACACTTATTTTATAGCTTGGCTCGAACTCGAACTCAGCTCGAATAAGCATATTCGTAAACGAGCCAAGCTTGAAATCCTAAAGCTCGACTCGGCTCGGCTCGATTATAGCCCTATCTGCAATTGTGTTTGCTTTTTGTGGGTGATGAGCAGAATCAAAAAGGAATGTATATGTTTTGATTTTCAGTTTGGGTCTTTCTGTTGAGGAATGCATGCTTTTCGCCTATGCTATTTATTGTTGTTATATAACTATGGTGATATGGTAATAAAAATTAGTCATTAATTTGTTTTTTTATAAGTCTTTATTAATTTAAATGTTAATTTTCAGTGTCACATCATTATAATTGTATATGAGTAGTATGAGAATTTACTAAATAGCTTTTGAGCATGTTTGAGTCTGCAAAAACTAACTTCTATGGCCTCAAAAGCTTATTTCAGGAAAAAAAAAGAAAGTTGTTTAATAAAATATTGTGAAAGCTGAAAAATGAAGCTTCTGCCCAAACGGACATTTAAAAGTAATTTTCATTTAACAAAATATATTCATTTAATAAAATATATGAATTGACAAAAATACCTACACCAGTTTTAACAAATGACAACTATACTCATATATAAACATCTCTTTCCAACCCTCCTCGCTGTTGCTGTTGGAGCTGCTCCTGAGCAAGGAAGATCAGGCAGAAATTGATGGGTTTGAGAGTGATAGAAGATGGGTTTGCAGTTTTCATTTCCCTTCCCCCATGCTGCCCCGTGTGGGGGGTTTCCTGACTGCAGAAACCCCAGCACGCTGCGTGCAGCTTTTGGGAGATTTTTTTATTTTTTTATTTACTTATTTATAGCTTAGTACTTTTTTTTTTTAATTAATTTTAATTTTTTAATTTAAATAACATATTTAAAATGATATTTGTCCTGATTCAAAGGATTGTTTTCACTTTTTATCTTGATCAGGAGCATCACGGATTCACGTGGGTTCTTCTGCCCAAAGCTCACAAAGAATCAAAATATAAAAAAATTTACGCACTATTTGAAAGAATTTTAGAATTTTTTTATTTTTTTGTGTTGATTTGTGGACTAAGAATTTATTTGAGTACATTATAATATTTCATAACTACATGTCTTTTATTATCATTTTTACAACTTAAAGTACTTTTTAGTTTTGTTATCAAACATTAATAACTTAAAAAAAAAACACTTAAAACATGCCGTTATCAAACATATAACAACTTTTCAATAGAAGCTCTTTTGACAAAAGCTCTATATCCAAAATCTTTATTTCTAACCGCAATACCAAACAAGCCCTTAATCTGTATATTTTGTTTATTTTTTCTATAAGAGATAGACAAAATCATTATTAAATTTTAGTATGGTATAGATTTGATAGATTCAATGATAGCTTCACAAAAAAGATGGACAAAAAATGTAACACCAAACATATTTCAATTCAAGTTGTGCTTTTTAAAGGTTAAAAATAAAATATCACATGTCTTAATTTTATTGAATATGACGTGGTACACTAATAGATACTATTAAGTTAATGAATGGAATAATTGCAAAAACGTCCTTCAAAATGTATGAGTTCATTCTAGGGATAAATGGAAAATTAGTCATTGTAGTTAGCCTAAATTATAAATCACACTCTGTAGTATAAAAAATTATTTATAGGTCCTCAAGATATGTCAAAATAACAATTTATTCCATGAAATCAATTTATGTTAAGTAACTTAACAAAATCTGTTACTTTGTCCCATGCCATCATACCCAATAAAAATGTAACACGTGTTATTATTAATTTCTGACTTTCAAAAATGACAATTAGGATTTTGTCACATCATTTTATGACGATAGCTAAAGATTACACATTGGCCATCACTTCGCGTCATACGGCTACAGTAAATTAACCTAATCTTTTATATCCCCAAAATGTTACCCCGTGCATAACCCTCCATCATCTTCATCTTTTTTAGCTGCTTTACAAAATGTGACCATCAAATTCTCGCAAAATGCTCTCAAATCATGGTGAGAAAGATGAAAAATAAGAAAGGGTTACAGACGAAGTAAAGTTTTGGAGATATAAGAGATTATGTAAATTCACTATACTAGTATAACATGATAAACTAATGGATTTTGTCAAGTTATACTACAAAAAAACTATGATTTTGTGACGTTTAAATAGTAAGAATTTTTAAACGTAAATTGATTTTGTGATTTTGTGACTTAACATAAATTGATTTATGTTAAGAATTTATGATAGTAAATAGTAAGAATTTATGATTTTGTGACTTAACATAAATTTATGATTTTACTGTTACTTTGGCGTATTCTGAGTACTTATAAATTATTTTTTATAGCATATGAAATGATTTATAATTTAGGCCAACTACAAGGACCTATAAATTATTTGTTATATTACATAGAGTGATTTATAATTTACGCTAACTACAAAAACCAATTTTACATTTATGACTTCATTCTAACGTGGCAGAGACTTAATTACAAATAAGATAAATTACATAAATTGGTTTTACATTTTCGAAAAAGCCAAAAAAAAAAAAAAAAAAGTGGGAGGGGGAGGGGGAGCTGTTTCCACCTTTTCTCCATAAGCAGTACTCTTCTGTCGCCCCCTCCCAGTGCAGCAAAGGATCCCTTGTCGCTTCCTCTTGTTGTCTCTCACTCAAAACAAATATATATATATATATATATATATATATATATAAAAGCAAGAAGATTCCAAGATTTCCTCGACATCAAAAGATAAGAGCATGATCATAATGGAGTCTTGACTACGTACAAGGCATTAAAATATTAATTCATATGGACCTACATATCATGATCATAATGGTGTCTTGACTAAGAGCATCCTATGAGTTCCATTCTGTTTGAAACTTTGAACAGTGATAAAATGTTATTGATATGATATAAATTAGAGAAATTTTTTTATTTTTTTAAGAAAATGTAAAAACATTATGTTATATAGCGTTGATATTATTGCACCTTATGAGTCATATTATACCGAATTAACCTGACACAACCAATAATAATTTTTTTAAAAAATAAAATAAAAAAAAAAAGATCGAAAAAGAAAATGTATCATTTCTCTGTTATTACATGTTAGGACAAACTCGTGCTAATATTACAGGACTCACAATATTGTTGCACCACATCTCCTTAGAATTATTACAGGTCTGATCGATATTATTGAATGAGTCAATATTGATGAATGCCATTGACTTGGGAGTCAATATAGATGGACAAATTAATATCATGATCAGTTTAAAAGATTCACCTTATGGATTGTCGCTCAATAATGCTCAACGTCAATTTTGATGTAACTTTGCTTTCGGCATTGACATGGCCCCCCAACTATATAATTAATTAATTAAGGAGAGGCTGAGAGCTCTAGCTAGGTCTTGGAAAATTCATAGAAACGGTGGCTTTAATTTCAATGAAATTTCCACTGTATTTCAGCATCAAAGTGGGGTTTCAGCATGACAATTACCATATTGCGTTTCGTAGCTAGCAGATATACAGTAGTGTATATACGATTACAACCCCACTTGACTTCCCTTTTGATTGTCTAAGGCTCCGTTTACTTCGACGTAAAATAGTTTCCGTCAGAAAATATTTTCAGAGAAGTCATTTTTCCTGAAAATATTTTCCGCCGAAAACATTTTACGGTGTTTACCGCGAGCACGGAAAATCAATTTTTTTTTCTTCATATTTTAATTTAATTATATTAACTTATAAAATGTAATTTTTATTCACAATATAAAAATATTAATATAAAATAATTTAGGTTTGATTGTTAAAATTCAACAAAAACAATCACTATCTAGAATATTTTTGGATTTTTCATTTTTTTAGAAAGTTGCATTAATCTTGCTTGAAAAAAAAAAAA
>CM017328.1:5202040-5295320 GCA_006937295.1 Carpinus fangiana | reverse complement strand
CCCCCCCCCCCCCCAAAAAAAATGGAGTTAAATCCCAACAAAGAACAAACATAATTCGTCGAGAAAAAAAATTAAAAAATAAAATAAAATACCCTACCCTATAAATATGGAATTCTGCTAGTAAGAGACACATAACACAAGCTTAACCATGATACTGTAAAACTAGCAAAAAGTATGGAATTCTGCTAGTAACATGAAAATCGTCTTAATAAGAAGGGCTTACCAAACAATAAGATCATCAAATGAAGTGTAAAAGAATGGATAAAAAAAAAATGTTGCCACAAAATTGGGCATAATACTTTGTGCAGAGTGATGTTATGTCAGTAACAGGAATTTGGGATTTGATCTTGGTAATTGTCATAGCCATTGAGGATTCTACACCCCTGTTCCTGTTTTAATGAAATCTATTGTGACAAGCTATGTGATAGGTTTTACATCCTATCCTTGCTATAGAACTTCAGATATGTGGTGCAGTACTGCATATGCAAATTATACATTAATGGTTGGTCACTTATGATCATTTAGATGTATAAAAGGAGAGAAGCAATGAAGTTTTAATTGACTAAAATAAGTGAAACATATGCATGTGTGTTTGTGTGTAAGAAAATACATTGAACATAACTTATTTACTCGTCTTAGGGACACTGGATCATTAGATATCTTTGGTTCTACTAATGCTTGACTTTCCCCTTCTCTGAGCTGATTTAATTTCTAGTTCAGATTATGTCATTCTAAAAGACTGGAAATTCTTCATTCTAATAAAAAATAAACCAAGATGCCTTAGTGAAATTATAATTGTACAAAATCTAGAAAAAAAGAAAAAAGAAAGAAAAGGATTTTGATTCTGCCCTTTCAAACTGCTTGGATTACATTTTTGAATAGAAAACAAAAAGGAGGGTTGTTTGAATCTAGAGGTCTAGGGTCTGAGGTAGTGCCAATAATCCATTAACCAAAATGCATTTGAAAAACATATATAAAAAAGGTATACATTCTCTGGAGGCAGGGAATGTGAGTGGGTTGTGGTTGGGCGATGGTGGGTTTGATGATCATCATGCACGCCGGCAGCTTTACTCATGTCTCTCTCTCTCTCTCTATCTATCTCTCCCAGTTGGCACGCCTGCTCCCAGTAATAAAAGTCATCTAATATTTGCTGCCCAAATTACAAATTGCTGACAGATTCATATTCCAAAATCCCTTGGTGAAGAAGAATTGGGTGTGGTGTTAAGAAGATGGAAAAGCAACCCATCTAGTTTTTGCTCATTCACACCCTTGCATTGTCATTAATTGTCAACAATTGACAAAGTCATCCAGCAAAGTTGTTGCTAGCATGCATCTTACTGGAGTTGGCAACTTGGCATGGCAATAATTAAGCAAGGAAAGAGTTACGGCTTCGATTCTTCCATCTCAATCGATTGATGGAGGGATAGAAAGACGACATTAACAGTGAAACTCTCTCAGATTTTGGTTTGGGCAAAACATCAAACACTAGGAGGTTCTGCCTTCCACGCATGGGCAACAAGCTAGCTAGTTAGCGTGGTTTGATACAGACATCAAGCCATCCCAGCCACTGAAACTGTGAAGCAAGTTTGTCTAATTCGTACGCGGTGCAGCAGAGATCTAGATTGATCGACACCAATGTGGTCCAATTCCCCAATCCCCCCACCCTCCTAGCTGTTAAAAACTCAAACATCTCTCAATTCAATTCCATATCCCAACAAGATCAAAACAGAAGAGACCCAAATACCACAATTAAACATCTTAATCCTGAACTATGGTTTCAATTCCAATTACAAAAGGACATTCCAAAATACATAACAACCACAAATCTAACTTGCTCAACCGGAAAAACCAAGGTATTTACAATTCCCAACCAAAATAAAGCAATATGAGCCAAATCAAACATAGAAGCTCAAAATATCAAACCAGGGAAACTTCAAAGACACACAAAACATTTTAATCGAAGCTCAAAATACTACCTACATTTAGCATGTGACCCATCCCAAAGCATAGAAACACAACCACAACACAAAACAACCAATATCCACCAAAACAAACGGATAAACGTGAATCCAAGCTCAACCACATCAATTTCAAAAGACAAGTGAGATAAAGTCCAAATTAATCGGATGAAACCCATAAAACAAGGAGGAAACCTACATACCTTGTGAAAAACGAGCAATAAGAACAAATCGGGGCTTGAAAAGCACGGAAACATACGCCCAAGAGGAAAGATCAAGGAGATTTTCTGGAAAACGAAAATGAGGAGTCAGATCGAGAGAGAGATGAGAAGGAGAAAGAGAGAAGAAAAAAAATGGCTGGCGTGAAGGAGAAGATGAGAATCGGCTGAGAGAGAGAACTACCTGTGCTGGTGCGTGTGTTTGAGCGTGAAGGAGAGAATAGTCGGGAGTCGGGAGTCAGGTTGGTGAAGGGGGTGTCCGAATGAGTTAGGGGAAAATGGTTTACGGAAATAAAAAAGGGAAACCATTTTCCAAAATTTGTAAAGGGTTTTTGGTCAAACGGAAATCATTTTCAGTTTGACCATTATTTTACGGTAAAGAAACACCGTAAAATACGTAAATCATTTTCTGAAAATTATTTTACGTCGAAGTAAACGGGGCCTAAAATTGGATGCTAATGATCTATCATCAACGTTCAGTAAAGTGGACACGGTTGGTCGTTTAGTTTTATTTATTTATTTTTCTTTTTTTCTTTTAATTTCTCTACAAGAGCATTAGTGTCCACTAAAGTGGACACTAATCGCCTATCATAGCGTCCACTTTAGTGGATGCTGTTGGTCATTTAGTTTTATTAATTTTTTTTTCTTCTTTATTTTTCTACTAGAGCATTAGCATCCACTAAAGTGGACGTTAATGACCTATCATCAGCGTCTACTTTGATAGTGGACGCTAATGATCTGTCATCAGCGTCCACTAAAGTAGTGGACGTTGATGGTCGTTCTTTTTTTTTTTAGAGCATTTTTTGTTTTTCTAAGCAAAAATGTGAGAAGGGGCAACCAGTGTAATTTTTCTTCTTGAGCGTGATCATTGAGGTTTCCACCCGCTGTGGAATGTTCGGTTTGAGCCACAACTACTAGAACATTAGCGTCCACTAAAGTGGACGCTAATGACTTGTCATCAACGTCCACTTTTGTGGATGCTAATAGTTTCAATTTTTTTTTTAATTTTTTTATTATTATATAGGACTATTAATTAAGTGGACGTTGATAATAAACTATCAGTGTCGACATTTGTCGATGCTAATAATTATTTTGTCAACATTTGTCAACTATACATATAAATATATAATACACAAAATTTACTATACAAATAGAAAAATATCATTATAACATTATCAAATATCCAATACCCATAATCTCTACTACTTCCCTATATCAATTNAATTGCGACAATTTACCCCATAAACTACTAGAACAATGACAATGTACCCCCCCCCCCCAAATTTTAAAAAATGACGAAATTAACCTTACTAAAATAAAAATACTAATTTTTTTTTAAAAAAATTTTAAGGGGTTTTTTGTATTATTGAAAATCTATAGGGGTAATTTCATTATTTTGCAAGCATTGAGGGGTACATTGTCATTGTTTTGGTAGTTTAAGAGGTAAATTGTCGTAATTGATAGAGTTTGGAGGGTAGATTGTCATTGGGTGATAGTTTGAGGGTGTTAAGTGAACTTTATCCTTTAATCTTTTAGTTTGTTGAGAACATACTTTTAATTTCTTTAGTTAATGATCTCAATTAGACTTGGGCGATATTCTAAATTTGAATAATAGAAATTAGAAAAAAACAAGATTTCAAAAAATAGTGAATGAAATAAATATTAAAAAGAAAAAAAGAAGAGTTACATTAAAAATATATCAGAAAGGAGACTTAAAAATTGACTTGGTGGCCGGCCATGGGGAGAGGCTCTTGTCTTTAACTAGAACTTTCTTGAGAATATTATTGATTGTCTGATAGTGGACACTAATGATCTGTCATCAGCGTCCACTAAAGTGAACGCTGTCGGTCGCTTAGTTTTATTTGTTTTTTCTTTTTCTTTTTTTAATTTTTCTACAAGAGCATTAGCGTCAACTAAAGTGGACGCTGCTGGCCATTTAGTTTTATTAATTTTTTTATTTTTCTACTAGAGCATTAGCATCCACTAAAATGGACGCTAATGATTTGTCATAAGCGTCCACTAAAGGATGCTGATGGTCATTTAGTTTTATTAGTCTTTTTCTTTTTCTTTTTCTTTTTTTCTTTTTCTTTTTTTTTTTATTTTTGTACTAGAGCATTGGCATCCACTAAAGTGGATGCTAATGACGTATCATCAGCGTCCACTTTAGTGGACGCTGATGACAGATCATCAGTGTCCACTAAAGTGGACGTTGTTGGTCGTTTAGTTTTATTAATTTTTTCTTCTTCTTCTTCTCCTTTTCTTTTTTCTTTTTTTTTTTTTTTTTTTTTTTTTTTTTTTTTTTTTTTTTTTTTTTTTTTTTTTTTTCTGCAAGAGCTTTAGCACCCACTTAATGACCTATCATTAGAGTCCACTTTTAGTAGACGTTGTTGGTTGAGTTGTTTAGTTTTATTATTTTTTTTCATTTTTTTTTAAAATTTTTCTTCTAAAGCATTAGCATCCACTAAAGTAGACGCTAATGACCTATCATCAGCGTCCACTTTTGTGGACACTGATAGTTTCAAATTTTTTTTATTATTATATAGGACTATTAGCGTCCACTTGTAGTGGACGCTAATAATAAACTATCAGCGTCGACATTTGTCATCGCTAATAATTATTTTGTCACGCTAATAATAAACTATCAGCGTCCACTTGTAGTGGACGCTAATAATAAACTATCAGCGTCGACATTTGTCGTCGCTAATAATTATTTTGTCACCTCTAATAATTTTTCCACCTCTAGTATAATTCTCGCCAATATATTAGCGTCGACTTTTTAGCGTCCACTTTAAAGTGGACACTAATACTTATCTTTTGGGTCGATTGTTAGCGTCCACTGCAGAGTGGACGCTAATAATCACCTATTAGCGTCCACTCTGCAGTCAACGCTATTGAGGTCACCCCTAATGAGTAAATTTCTTGTAGTGATCTTTGTGTATGTATGTATAAATTTTTCACGACTGAGAATTATTATTTTTATATTTGTTTCAATATAAATTTTATTTGTATTGAAATATAATGGGTATCACACTAATGAGAATTTATGTTTTAATTCATTTGAATATTTTATTTTTCATTTTTGTGATTTACTCGAATTGTTTAACACTTTTTTCAAAGTATTGAAAGAGATTTATTTAATTGCGTTAATATTAAGTGAAATATATATATTATTTTGCTTTGTATTTTTTGAAATGATTAGAACTTTATGAGTTTTATTTATATTGAAATATAATAAGTATTACACCAACAATATCACAAATTGTGTGATCCAACCTCTAAGAATGTTCTTGTTTCACTTGTTGTGATAGACTCTTCTACCATGAAAGAAAGAATGTACAGAAAAGTGTCTTTGGTTGAATGAATTGTTTATTCCAATATCAACGTATATATAGCCAATTACAAGAGAGAAGCAAAAATCTGAATACTAACTCTAATTACTAAGTACACGTGAATTCTAATTACATACATTAATACTAATTACTCTAGCAATCTAACACATCTTGCGGTGAAGCCATGAGTTGATAGCTTGAAGAAGTTNAAATATATATATTATTTTGCTTTGTATTTTTTGAAATGATTAGAACTTTATGAGTTTTATTTATATTGAAATATAATAAGTATTACACCAACAATATCACAAATTGTGTGATCCAACCTCTAAGAATGTTCTTGTTTCACTTGTTGTGATAGACTCTGTAACGCCCCAACTTTACTTAATGAAAGGCAAAAGTGGAAATCTCTAAATTGCCACTAAGCACTACTATCTTTTCCTTAATATCATCAGAGATTATAAATCTTGCAGCGGAATAACTATTTTTTTTTTCTATATATAAAATCCTCATAGAACACACCAGAGCTGAGAACCAGACTTATCTATTAAAAAGATTAGTACATTGTACTTTATACAATAATAAAACACACTAATCACAAGTGCCACAGACGTCACATAGGTGGATATACCTCAAAGGTACCTAGAACATGTCTAACTATAGATACATTTCAAAAGTTTGACATCTTCAACACTAGAATACTAGAAAACCTTGTCCATAATAACCTAGACAGACATTTGGATTATCTTCACCTCCTTTGCACCTGCATCATATCTATGTAAATGTGGTATAATCGTGGGGTTGCCACATTCACATAGGCGGATTAATGAGTCCACGGTCTCAATAAGTATAAGAATTACTAACATTTTCAATATGAGCCATATTTTTCAAGAGTATCTCTAACATGATGATTATAATAACAGCTACGTTGAATTTACCAAACAAAATTATTTTTGTATAATCTATAGCTGATAAAATAAGCATCAAAGAGTTGTCTGTGATAAAATTCATCTATCTTTCCTAAACAACTTTATATTTATACATATAAGCATTTTACTTGCATCTCATAAAATGAATATGCATATAAATACAAAGAAGTAAAACAATTAAATCATAAATCACATTATTCAATGTATGCCATGCAATCTCTAGTCTCTCCGACATTCTAAAGAGCTTTAATCTTTCGTTTACGGCTATCAGGAGACACATTCGGCTCATCTTCGGCTTTCTAAAGGACTTGAACATTTCATTTACGATTTTCAGGAGACACTTTCTGCCCCTCGATTAGTACTAGGTTTCTTATTTTAACCTATAAGGCTCCTTCGGCTTACACCATTAATATAAGAACACCTCAACATTTTACATTCCACTTTAGGAAGACAAAATGCTTCTTATTTAACCTGAGAGGCTCATTCGGCTCCCACCGTTAACATAGAAAAACCTTCTTGCTTCATATTTAATTAATCTCTTATGCTCAATGTTCAACAGTATGCAATAACATGTCTTTTCAAATCATTCTTTTGTTCTCATAATGTCCACATTTCATTTCTCAACTCATAAAAATAATTGAAAGCATTAAATCATGTTATTCATAAAATATTCAGACCCATATAATAATCACATTTCAAAAGCTTTATAAAATAGTATCAATCTCAGTAAGCAGTTATACTCACAAAAATAATACCATGCTCAGTAAGTAATTATACTTGTCACTGTAGACCGTTATGTTGGATTCCCTTTTTAATCCTTGATTCTAAATTCACTGCATTTTTGTGCGCTCGCGCGCGACCATATATTAGTCTAAGATTACAATTAAAAGGCTAAAATAACAACCTCTAAATTTATTTCTATGCTCTATCCAAAATTGGGCAGCATAACGCCATCTATCTAAAATATTATAATGTCACTTGGGCATCATAACAACTATGTAGCGTTACCACATATTGTTATATGGGCATTATTACAGCATTAATATAATATTTATAAAAAATGTCTAATATTACTTAGGCATTACAACAGCGATATTGTAAAATACCTAATAAAATTTAGGCAGCACAACGACGCCTTTATAATATTTAAAAGGATGATTGAATATAATATCCGTTCCGAAATATTCAATCACACTTTCCCGCGCAATTTAGGTATTATAACGACGTAATTTAAATTCTAATAAATAAAATTGACATAATTTAAATTATAACTAGAATTGACATAAACTAAGGATAAAAGAAATATACCTAGCAATCCCACTTAAAATTGCTCCAAAGCTTATTACTAAAAATATATATCTCACTTTCTTCTTCTTCTTCTTCTTTTTTTTTTTTTTCTTTTTTTCTCTTCTCTTCACTGTACGAGAGGGAGAGTAGCCGGTCCTATTTATATGCAAGGCTTTGGGACACAACTGAAATTTTCACTAAAGATTGAAAGGTAGGCGCCGAACCACTTGCCACTTACAACACTGCAGTTATTTTCACTTTTCTCTTCCTTACAACTAATGTGGAGGAGAGAGAAAGTCTTAAATTAGAGAGAGAAAGTGAAATTTGACTTAGAAGTTGGGCCAAAGTTGGACTTAAGTTGTGCCTATATCACACATCATATTGTAAACAAATATATTAATGCTCATCATGCAACCCATTTCATATATATATATACATATATATTATAAACAAATATATATATATATATTGATATATATATATATAATCATATTAAACAAAACAATTATTTAATATACTAATATCTCCATTACCATTAACACTTAGGCACTTAATTAGGTAAATCTTAAATGCCAAATAACTCAACTAGAANAAATATATATATTATTTTGCTTTGTATTTTTTGAAATGATTAGAACTTTATGAGTTTTATTTATATTGAAATATAATAAGTATTACACCAACAATATCACAAATTGTGTGATCCAACCTCTAAGAATGTTCTTGTTTCACTTGTTGTGATAGACTCTTCTACCATGAAAGAAAGAATGTACAGAAAAGTGTCTTTGGTTGAATGAATTGTTTATTCCAATATCAACGTATATATAGCCAATTACAAGAGAGAAGCAAAAATCTGAATACTAACTCTAATTACTAAGTACACGTGAATTCTAATTACATACATTAATACTAATTACTCTAGCAATCTAACACATCTTGCGGTGAAGCCATGAGTTGATAGCTTGAAGAAGTTGATTCATATTTAACCTCTGTTTATTGGAGTTAGGACAGAGGGGAGTTCTTGTGGTACTCTAGTTCTTCTTTATGAGCATTCACATTGAGCTGCTCAAAATTTCTCTAAAAATTTAGCTAGCCACTTTTAAAATCTACTATACATTAAACTCTCTAAATGTTTCTTTATTGTGAACGCTCTTTAAACTTGGTCAAGCTAGTTGACAAGTCCTGCAATGAAGAAATGGGCAGCTGAGGTGTTGGAAGATAAGATTTACTAATTATAGACAGAGAGAGTGATCATTTGGTTAATATGCACGTGATGTGAAAAATGCATGTATGACCGAAGACTGATCGACACCCAAAGCTTTGCACGACACCAAGGCAGAAAATTCCTTGAAGGAAGAAAATTCCAACGTAAATTCTGCCTTTTGACTCTAGAGGCCAGCCATAGTGCTGGCCAGATACCTAATTATCAAGATTTCTTTCGTCCTTTTTGAGAATGATAACTCAAAGTAGCCGCGCGCCAGTTTTGAACATTTCCAAATGCACAAGCAAAACAAACCTAGATTAATTGCGTCTTTAATTTTTGCACGTATAGACGTCAATTTTTCCATTGGTTGTTTTACAAATTAACTATTATTACGTCAAGATTGACCAAAATCTTTTTTTATATAATAACTGAGAGTCGCGTTGTGCTAAACACTTGAGAGAGGAAATGGCCACGGCTCTACTATCATTGCTGCAACAATCATGGCAAGAGCTGCAAAAAATACCCTTCAATCCACTCCTCTCTCTTGTTTTTCTCATCCCTTTCCTCTATGTTTTCAAGCGTAGTAGAAGTGTCAAACCCAATTTACCTCCATCCCCACCAAAGCTACCAATCATCGGCAACCTGCACCAGCTTGGCACACTCCCACACCGTTCTCTTCAAGCCCTTTCTAACAAGTATGGCCCGCTAATGTTCTTATACATAGGCAGTGCTCCAACCCTTGTGGTGTCATCTGCCAAAATGGCCAGAGAAATGATGAAGACACATGATATCATTTTCTCAAATCGGCCCCAAAGCACAGCAGCCAAAATCTTACTCTATGGATGCAAAGACGTAGCGTTCTCACCCTACGGTGAGTACTGGAGACAAGCAAGGAAAATTAGTGTGCTCGAACTTCTGAGCATCAAAAGTGTGCAATCGTTCCAGTATGTAAAGGAAGAAGAAGTTGAAGTGTTGATCAACAAGATACGTAACACGTGTCTCAAAGGAGGTGCTGTTAATCTAACTGAGATGTTCATTACAACCTCGAACAACATATCCTCTAGATGTATACTTGGACAGAAGTTTGAAGAAGAAAATGGTAAGAGCAGGTTCGGAGAACTATCAAGGAGAATAATGGCGCTATTTGTAGCATTCAGTTTTGGAGATTTTTTCCCTTCTTTTGGTTGGATTGATGTTCTTACGGGATTAACTCCGAGCTTGAAAGCCATTTTTAGAGAATTAGATGCTTTGTTTGATCGAGTGATTGAAGAACATAAGAGACAGAATNGGATATATAACATCCATATAAACTTTGACAATATATTTTTTGGTGATCAGGGCCTCTCTCTCTCTCTCTCTATATATATATATATAGGAAAATGCTAGGAGTTTTCCCCGTAAGTTTTCCTGGCGTTCTCCCAATCTTATGTAAAACATGATTTAAGAAAAAATAAAATTGTAGTGGCCTCCACCACCGGTTTTTTTAGGCATTAGCACCAAATTTGAGGCATTAGTACCAAATTTGTGAGGCATTAGCACCAAATTTATGATGATCAAATCCATTGTGGGTGATACCATCCCTAAAGGGTTAACCTTCTAACCTTAGGTTTTAGTTTTGAATCCAAAAACAAATGTTAAAGCATTAGAACCTAATTATTAACTCATAAAAATAAATCGGTTAGCAAAAAAAGGTATTACAATTTTATTTTTTCTTAAATAATGTTTTATGTAAGACTGTGAGAACGCCAGGAGAATACTACGGGGAGAACGCATAGCAAACCCTATATATATACATACATATCCCCTTTGGTACGTCATAGCATGACATTTTGGCTATTATGTCAACCCGTTCCCGGAGGCTCCGGTCCTACCTTGCTGTCCAAGCTAGTGGTTTAATAACATATATGTAATTTTAAATGATCACTATATATAATCAGCTTCGAGGAAGACCAGGAAATATATATTGGCAACGGTGGTAAATGAATTGAAGGTGTACAAGTTAATGCTAGGTTACTATATAAATATATATATTAATGGTAGCTAGGGTTAATTAATTACTATATATATTAATGATTTAAAATTACATATATGTGTAATTTTATTATATATATATATACATACATACACATATATATAAGTTATTTTTTAAATATTTTTTTAATAAAAATATAGTGCCACGTGTGCCACGTTATTAATGGATCTGAGAAATAGGCAAAATTATTCAAGTTCATTGTAGTGTCTCTATGCTTTACATGCAGCTCACATTGGATTATAAATTTAAAAGGATTGGGTATTGAAATTTGAAAGCATTTGGGTTGTTAAGGTTAACACACCTTGTAATTGTCAACACTTTGAGAGAGGAAATGAAGCAACAATCATGGCAAGATCTGTACAAAATACCCTTCAATCCACTCCTCTCACTTGTTTTTATCATCCCTTTTCTCTATGTTTTCAAGCGTATTACAAGTGGCAAGCCCAATTTACCTCCATCCCCACCAAATATACCAATCATCAGTAACCTACACTAGCTTCGCACACTCCCATACCGCTCTTTTCAAGCCCTTTTTAACAAGTATGATCCTCTTGTTGTGAGTATACTTGTAAGTATTGAGTTTCATATTGAGAAAATATAAAAGAAAAAGAGTATTTAATATACCTAAGTAGACCTTAACCCATTAGCTTAGGCTTTTAGAATAGAATAGAGTTGTGTTCAACTATATATATTAATGTGCTCTTGGTAAAAAATTTCATAACTGCTTTAATCTCCCAACAAATGGATCAGAGCCATAGTTACTTTCCTGGGACGGGTGTCTGGATATGTCGGGTTTAGAGTTGTGTCCACCATCCGCAACTCTTGACGTGAGACAATCTTGGAATGTAGAAAGACTCACAAGTGACGGGAAGTTGGGTCAATGTGAAGAGACTTACAAGTGAGAGAGAGATTGTTGTGAGTACACTTATGAGTGTTGTGTCCCACATTGAGAAAATATAAAAGAAAAAAGTATTTAATATAACTAAGTGGATCTTAGCCCACTAGCTTACGTTTTTAGGCTAAAGTTGTGTTCAACTATGTATATTAATGTACTCTTGGTAAAAAAACTTCATAACTGCTTTAATCTCCCAACAAATGGCATCAGAGCCATGGTTACTTTCATGGGATGGGTGTCTGGATGCGTTGAATTTAGAGTTTTGCCTCCACTCGTAACTCGGGTTTAGAGTTGTGTCCATCATTCGCAACTCTTGACGTGAGATACTCTTAGAATGTAGAAAGACTAACAAACAAGAGGGAGTTTGGTCAATGTGAAGAGACTCACAAGTGAATGGGAGATTGTTGTGAGTGCATTTGTGAGTGTTATGTCTACATTGAGAAAATATAAAAGAAAATAGTGTTTAATATACCTAAGTAGATCTTAACCCATTAGCTTAGGTTTTTAGGCTAGAGTTGTGTTCAATTATGTATATTAATGTACTCTATATAAAAAACTTCATAACTGCTTTAATCTCTCAACAAATAGTATCAGAGCCATGATTACTCCCCTGGGATGGGTTTCTGGATGCGTCAGGTTTAGAATTGTGTCCGCATCCGCAACTCTTGACGTGTGATACTCTTGAAAGTGTAAAAAAACTCACAAGTGAGAGGGGAGTTTGGTCAATGTGAAGAGACTCATAAGTAAGAGGAAAATTGTTGTGAGTGCACTTATGAGTGTTGAGTCTTACATTGAGAAAATATAAAAGAAAATAGTGCTTAATATACCTAAGTAGACCTTAGCCCATTAACTTAGGCTTTTGGGCTAAAGTTGTATTCAACTATGTATATTAATGTACTCTTGATAAAAAATTTCATATTCGCTTTATCTCCCACCACCTCTAATGTTCATGTATTTGGGCAATATTCCAACCCTTGTGGTATCATCTGCAGATATGGCTAGAGAAATTAGGAAAACACATGATATCATTTTCTCAAACTGGCCCAAAACCACAGCTGCCAATATCTTATTTTATAGATACAAAGACGTAGCCTTCTCACCCTATGGAGAGTATTGGAGACAAGCTCGAAAAATTTGTGTGCTTGAACTTTTGAGCCTCAAAAGTGTGCAATTAATCTTTCGAGCATGTAAGGGGAGAAGAGGCTGAAGCATTGATCAACAAGATATGCAGCACGCGTCTCAAAGGAGGTTCTATATATTAATTTAAGTGAGATGTTCATAGCCACCACAAACAACATTATCTCTAGATGTATACTTGGACAAAGTTTGAAGAAGAACATAGTAAGAGCAAGTTCGGAGAGCTATCAAGAAGAATAACAGAAATATTTGTTGCATTCTGTTTGGAGATTTCTTCCCTTCTTTGGGATGGATTGATGTTCTAACGGGAATAATTCCTAGTCTGAAAGCCACTTTTGGAGGATTAGATGCTGTTATGGACCAAGTGATTGAAGCACACGAGACATAAAAATTTGGTGATGACCAGCCGAATAGGCTTGATTTCGTGGAGATTCTCCTCCAACTTCAAAAGAATAGCATGCTCGAGTTTGAGCTCACCAAAAACAACCTCAAAGCAATTCTACTAGTTTCTCTCTCTCTCTCTCTCTCTCGCACACACAAGCATGCACGGATAGCCGAGCATCTAAAGTTTTCTTGTTTTTTTTTGTTCGCAATTTCAGGATATGTTTGTAGCAGGAACTGATACAAGTTTTAACAGTTTTGGAATGGTTAATGACGGAGCTCATAAAAAATCCAAGAGTTATGAAGAGAGCACAAGAAGAGGTGAGGAGAGTAGTGAGCAAGAAGTTAAAGATAGACGTGAATGACATCGACAAAATGGATTACTTGAAATGTGTCATCAAAGAAACCATACGACTACATCCACCAATTCCACTTTTGCTACCTCGGGAAACGTTAACAAGTGTGAACATTGCAGGCTATGATATTCCGCCAAACACTAGAGTAGTTACCAATGCATGGACAATCCAAATGGACCCAAAAGTATGAGAGAGGCCAGAAGAGTTCCTTCCGGAGAGATTCGAAGGCAACCCGGTTGATTTCAGAGGCCAAGATTTTGAATTCATCCTTGGAGGTGGGAGAATGGGGTGTCCAGGATCGACATTTGTGTTAACATGAAGATAGCCAGTGCAACATTCAAAGCCAAAGCCAGTGAGTAGAAAATTAATAAAGTGCGATCGAGCGCAACATCAATCGCAAGATCGGTCGCAGTTACATAAAGTTCAAGCAATAGGAAGGCTAGATTGCTTCCTCTTGTTCTCTCACTCAAAACAAATATTCTGTTTGAATAGTGATAAGATGTTATTGATACGATATAAATTAGATAAAAAATTTGAATTTTTGTAAGAAAAAGTAAAAACATTATGTTACATTGCGTTGATATTAATTATACCAAACCTCACACAACCAATAATAATTATAAAAAAATAAAAAACAAAAAAAAGGCCGAAAAAGAAAATGTACCATTTCTCTATTATTACATGATGTGGGACATTGTTAAGACAAACTCGTGCTATTATTACAGGACTGACAGTGTTGCACCAGATCTCCTTACAATTATTAACGGGCTGATATTATTGCACCTTATGGGTCGGATATTATTTAACTAAGTCTAGTGTCTATATATATGCTTTACAGTTGGCATTGGATTGTATATTTAATACCTATTGGGTATTGAAACTGGAAAAGCATTTGGGTCTACACACTTTGAGAGAGGAAATGGCGCAACAATCATGGCAAGATCTGCACAAAACACCCTTCAATCCACTCATCTCACTTGTTTTTCTCATCCCTCTTCTCTATGTTTTCAAGCGTTTTACAAGTAGCAAGCCCAATTTACCTCCATCCCCACCAAAGATACCAATCATCGGCAACCTGCACCAGCTTGGTACACTCCCACACCGCTCTCTTCAAGCCCTTTCTAACAAGTATGGCCCTCTAATGTTCATGTACTTGGGCAATGTTCCAACCCTTGTGGTGTCATCTGCAGATATGGCTAGAGAAATTATGAAAACACATGATATCATTTTCTCAAACCGGCCCAAAACCACAGCTGCCAATATCGTACTCTATGGATGCACAGACATAGCCTTCTCACCCTATGGTGAGTATTGGAGACAAGCAAGGAAAATTTGTGTTCTCGAACTTTTGAGCCTCAAAAGTGTGCAATCTTTCGAGTATGTAAGGGGAGAAGAAGTAGAAGCATTGATCAACAAGATACGTGACACGTGTCTCATAGGGGGTCAAGTTAATCTAAGTGAGATGTTCATTGCCACCACAAACAACATAGCTTCTAGATGTATACTTGGACAGAAGTTTGAAGAAGAAAGTGGTAAGAGCAAGTTCGGAGAGCTATCAAGAAGAGTAATGGTGCTATTTGTAGCATTTTGTTTTGGAGATTTTTTCCCTTCTTTGGGATGGATTGATGTTCTTACAGGAATTATTCCCAGTCTGAAATCCACTATTGGAGGATTAGATGCTATTTTTGACCAAGTGATTGGAGAACATGAGACAGAGAAAATTGATGATGACCAGCCTAATAGGCTTGATTTCGTGCATATTCTCCTCCGACTTCAAAAGAATAGCATGCTCGACTTTGAGCTCACCAAAGACAACCTCAAAGCAATTCTACTGGTTTCTCCCTCTCTCTCTCTCTCTCACTATCTCAAATACACACACACACAATCACACAGACAGACGCATGCACATCTAAGTCTAATGTAGTATTTTTTTTTTTCCACAATTTCAGGACATGTTTGTAGCCGGAACTGATACAAGTTCAACAGCTTTGGAATGGTTAATGGCAGAACTCATAAAAAATCCAAGAGTCATGAAGAGAGCACAAGAAGAGGTGAGGAGAGTGGTGAACAAGAAGTCAAAGATAGACGTGAATGACATCAACAAAATGGATTACTTGAAATGTATCATCAAAGAAACTTTACGACTACATCCACCAATTCCTCTTTTGCTACCTCGGGAAACGTTAACAAGTGTGAAAATTGGAGGATATGATATTCCGCCAAACACAAGAGTAATTACCAATGCATTGGCAATCCAAATGGACCCTAAAGTATGGGACAGGCCAGAAGAGTTCCTCCCTGAAAGATTCGAAGGCAACCCGGTTGATTTCAGAGGCCAGGATTTTGAATTCATCCCGTTTGGAGCTGGGAGAAGGGGGTGTCCGGGATTGACATTTGGTGTTGCTTCAGTTGAATATGTGGTTGCCAACATCTTATATTGGTTTGACTGGAAGATGCCCGGTGATAATGTTCAGGGGGAGGACTTGGACATGAGTGAAGTTAACGGGCTCACTGTGACGAAGAAGGTTCCTCTTCGTCTTGTACCAATACCGCACTCTTCTTAAATCTATGCATTAAGAGAGTCATGGTTGTACTCATAATATTCTTCCTTTTGTTTTAGAATTTGCTCCTTTTTTTTCTATTGGAATAACTTGTGTAAGGGGATTTAAATCGAACCTTTCATGCTATATATATGCTAGTCGAATTTTTTTTTTTATTAGAATTTCAACGTTGATAATAACAGAAGCTTCAATTAATGCTGATCGAAACTTTCATGCTCTATGATAATTGATACGATTTTAATTTTTAAGGTGGCTCATTCAGTGTTTAGAGCATTATTTTATGCTTATTTGGGCATGGGTACGTAGTTGTAATACTTAGGTCTACATTGAAAAAAGTTACAAATTCTCCCAGAAGACAAGTATTGTAGCTGTTGTTCGAACATGGACGTGATTGGTGTACGTCCTTCATGTTCCCTAGATCTTTCTCTCTCGTTCCGCTTTCTTTTGAATAGAAATTAACCCAATTACATGCAAAATAAATAAATAATTAAGGTGATAAAGGATCCAATTGACAGAGTCCTCTAGAATGATTAATGACACCTTGATGGGCACCCAGTAGGAAATTGTTATGATCCATTGATGGGCACCCAGTAGGAAATTGTTATGATCCATGTCACAATCATTTGAATCCATCTCCCTGAAAATCCAATATTCTTCCATCGTGTCCTAAAAAAATCACATTCAACTTCTTACATCCAACTTTAAGGTCATATACTCCTCTCTTCTTTTTATCATTTGAGCATCTATTACGAAAAGAGCCTCGTAAGCTACCAAGATGTTATCAGAGATAAGCCTTTTAACGATAAATAATAAATAAAAGGCTGCAAATTTTTCAACTTATTACTATTACCTTACACTTTTGCAACTACCTTTTACAATACAATATACAAACTAATAGGTCTATATTCAAACACTCTAGAACTGGCTAATGCTTTCGAAATAAATTAAAGCAATATGGCACCGTACGTTTGGCAAGAGTCTGTTACAGTCCGTCTAAAAGATTTAATTCCCAATATTCTTATTTTTTTAAATCATCATTAATCACCTTTTACTATTATTCTTACATTATCAACCTATATATATATAATTTGTGAGGATTTATATATAGGATAGTACTGCATGTGAGATAAAAAGTATTTCTATCATTTGAAAAAAAAAGGGTTAAACTTTCTCGTAATTAAAAATTCATTCATTATTGCCACTCAATTAACCTAAGAGAGCCAGAGCTGCAGTGTGGATGAAGTCATTGAAGTGCATGGATTTGTGAGCTTCTGAGACCTTCAAAGCCGACAGTAACCAGTAACTACCAGTGTCGGCAACCGCAAAGGCATGGGTGATAGTTTTGCGTTTATTATGATTGAGGAGATCTGTCGGATAATTTTAAAAATAAAAAAAATAAAAAAACCGAAAAAGGAAATCAACCATTTCTCCTCTATTATTGCTTGATATGGGACATTGTTAGGACAAACACGTGCTATTATTACGTACACCTGCCAAAAAAGAAAAAGAAGTTGTGTCGGATATTATTGCACCTCATGTCCTGCCAAATAACAAATAAAAGGAGAAATAGACAGAAATTATTTGTTTAAGTTAATTGTAGTGTCTATATGCTTTACAGTTGATCACATTGGATTATATATTTAATACCTATAATTGGGTATTGAAACTTGAAAATTAAGCATTTGGTTTCTAAACACTTTGAGAGAGAAAAAATGGCGCAACAATCATGGCCGCAAGAGCTGCAAAAATTACCCTTCAATCCACTCCTCTCACTTGTTTTTCTCATCCCTTTTCTCTATATTTTCAAGCGTATTAGAAGTAGCAAGCCCAATTTACCTCCATCCCCACCAAAGATACCAATCATCGGCAACCTGCACCAGCTTGGCACACTCCCACACCGCTCTCTTCAAGTACTTTCTAACACGTATTGCCCTCTAATGTTCATGTACTTGGGCAATGTTCCAACCCTTGTGGTGTCATCTGCTGATATGGCTAGAGAAATTATGAAAACACATGATATCATATTCTCAAACCGGCCCAAAACCACGGCTGCCAATATCTTTTTTTTTTTTTGTAACAAGACATATATTAACCAACAAGAGAGCCAAAGGCCTTACAACAGATCAAAGAGAGAGAGGAGGGTGGATCTTTGCCACTACATATGGGAGTGGAGGGAGGGGGGGAAAGTAGGTGGGAATGCAACCCGAGAAAACTCGTGCCGCGGCCCAATACGCCACATGGTGGGCGCAGAAGTTTGCACTTCTGTGTATTTTTTTTGCTTCCCAAAGAGAAGCTGTGGGTAACAAAGCTAAAGTGTTGGCAATAAGAGAGTCAATATGCCAATCAATGGAGATGGTAGGAGAGTTCAGTGCAGCAATAACAATAATGGAGTCTCCTTCAAGAGTGAAAGACTTCAGCTGTAGAGAGGCAACCAGAGAGGCTGCAAGCTGAGCAGCTAATGCTTCTCCATAAGTCGGATCACAAGGGGGATTTGTTTGAGAAATGGCCTTTACAATCTTTCCAGATGAGTCTCTGCATACAGCAGCCTGCACAGAAAAGCCTTCTCACCCTATGGGGAGTACTATTGGAGACAATATAAGCAAGGAAAATTTGTGTTCTCGAACTTTTGAGCCTCAAAAGTGTGCAATCTTTCGAGTATGTATGGGGAGAAGAAGTAGAAGCATTGATCAACAAGATACGTGACACGTGCCTTACAGGGGGTTCTGTTAATCCAAGTGAGATGTTCACTGCCACTACAAACAACATAGCTTCTAGATGTATACTTGGACAGAAGTTTGAAGAAGAAAGTGGTAAGAGCAAGTTCGGAGAGCTATCAAGAAGAGTAATGGTACTATTTGTAGCATTTTGTTTTGGAGATTTTTTCCCTTCTTTGGGATGGATATATTGATGTTCTTACAGGAATTATTCCCAGTCTGAAATCCACTATTGGAGGATTAGATGCTATTTTTGACCAAGTGATTGGAGAACATGAGACACAGAAAATTGATGATGACCAACCTAATAGGCTTGATTTCGTGCATATTCTCCTCCGACTTCAAAAGAATAGCATGCTTGACTTTGAGCTTACCAAAGACAACCTCAAAGCAATTCTACTGGCTTCTCTCTCTCTCACTCTCACACACACAAGCACGCAGACAGACGCATGCACATCTAAGTCTAATGTAGTATTTTTTTTCCATAATTTCAGGACATGTTTGTAGCAGGAACTGATACAAGTTCAACAGCTTTGGAATGGTTAATGGCAGAAATCATAAAAAATCCAAGAGTCATGAAGAGAGCACAAGAAGAGGTGAGAGTGGTGAGCAAGAAGTCAAAGATAGACATGAATGACATCAACAAAATGGATTATTTGAAATGTGTCATCAAAGAAACTTTACGACTACATCCACCAATTCCTCTTTTGCTACCCCGGGAAACATTAACAAGTGTGAAAATTGGAGGATATGATATTCCGCCAAACACAAGAGTAGTTACCAATGCATTGGCAATCCAAACGGGCCCTAAAGTATGGGATAGGCCAGAAGAGTTCCTCCCTGAGAGATTCGAAGGCAACCCGGTTGATTTCAGAGGCCAAGATTTTGAATTCATCCCGTTTAGAGCTGGGAGAAAGGGGTGTCCAGGATTGACATTTGGTGTTGCTTCAGTTGAATCTGTGATTGCCAACATCATATATTGGTTTGACTGGAAGATGCCCGGTGATAATGTTCAGGGGGAGAACTTGGACATGAGTGAAGTTAGCGGGCTCACTGTGACGAAGAAGATTCCTCTTCATCTTGTACCAATGCCGCACTCTTCTTGAATCTATGCATTAAGAGAGTATGGTTACTCATAATATTGTAGGTTTTCTCTTCATTCTGTTGTTTTGTTTTAGAATTTGCTTCTTCTTCTTTTTTTTCTTATTGGAATAATTTGTGTAAGGGGATTTAAATCGAACTTTTCATGCTATATATATATGCTAGTCGAATTTTTTTTATTAGAATTTCAACGTTGATAATAACAGAAGCTAGCTTCCATTAATGCTGATCGAAACTTTCAAGCTCTATGATAATTGATAAGTTTTCAAGTTGGCTCATTCAGCGTTTAAAGCATTATTTTATGCTTATTGGGGCATGGGTACGTAGTTGTAATACTTAGGTCTACATTGAAAATGGTGATAAACTCTCCAAGAAGACAAGTATTGTAGCTGTTGTTCGAACATATGGACGTGACTGGTGTCCTTCCTTCATGTTACCTTGACTGTTCTTTCTGGCTCCGCTTACTCTTGAATAGAGATTAACCCAATTACATGCAAAATAAATAAATAAGATGATAAAGGATTCAATTGACAGAGTCCTCTAGAAGGATTAATGATACCTTGGGATTTACCACTGATGAGCACCGAGTAAAAAATTGTTATGATCCATGTCACAATCATTTGAATCCATCTCCCTGAAAATCCAATATTCTTCCTCATCGAAGCCTAAAAAAATCACATTCAACTTTATGATCGTAAGCTTTACTCATAGCCTACTTTAAGGTCATATACCCCTCCCTTCTTTTTATCATTTGAGCATCCATTATGGAAAGAGCCTCGTAATCCACCAAGATGTTATCAGAGATAAGCCTTCTAGTGATGAATATTCTTCCTCATCGAAGCCTAAAAAATCACATTCAACTTTATGTTCGTAAGCTTTACTCATAGCCTACTTTAAGGTCATATACCCCTCCCTTCTTTTTATCATTTGAGCATCCATTATGGAAAGAGCCTTGCAAGCCACCAAGATGTTATCAGAGATAAGCCTTCTAGCGATGAATAATAAATAAAAGGCTGCACATTTTTCAACCTATTACTATTAGCTAACACTTTTGCAACTATCTTTCACAATACATTATACAAACTAATAGGTCTATATTCAAACACTATAGAACAGGCTAATGCTTTCGGTATAAATTAAATCAATATGGCACAATTTGGCAAGAGTCTTTTACGATTCATCCAAAAGATTTAACTCCTAATATTTTTATTTTTTTAAATTATCATTAATCACTTTTCACTACTATATATTCTTATATTATCAACCTATATATATAATTTGTGGGGATTTATATATAGGATAGTAATGTGGGATAAAAAGTATTTCTATCATTTGAAAAAAAAAAAAAAAAGGTTAAACTTTCTCGTAATAAAAAATTCATTCGTTATTACCACCCAATTAACCTGAGAGGCCAGGCCAGAGCTGCAGCGTGGATGAAGTGCAAGGATTTGTGAGCTTCTGAGATCTTGAAAGCCGACAGTAACCACTAACTACCAGTGTCGGCAACCGCAAAGGTGTTGGAATATATTGTGATATTATGGGATTATATTAGCATCGATTATAATTGATAAACTCAAATCAGAATTAAATATAACTTATTTGATTTTATCAATCATACCATTTTGTGTTATCTTCTTATTCCTATAAATAAGGATCATTTGTATTGTAAAATTAATCAATTCAATAAGAGCCTAATGTAACCCTTACGACTTTATTTGTAGATGTAGGTCATAGACCGAACTGTTAGGATTGAGTTTAACTAAAAACAAGATAAATGGGTTATAAGTTTACAAACTATATCACCTCTTACTCACACACTTGTCACACTCTCAAGAATGGAAGAAGGAATTAAAACAAGATAATATTATTAAAAAAGCTTATCAACGAAACTTCTTGTTTCTTGCTTCTTGCTTATCGAAAAAACAACACACACACGTCCCTTATGTAGGGAATTCTTAAACACACAAGTCATCATAGCATTCAATGCTATGATTACAATGTCTAAAATACGGGTGTCAATGCGGGCGGTTAATAACCGCTAACCGTTATAACCGCCAACCGCTTAACCGCTTAACCGCTATAACCGTCTAACCGCCTAACCGTTAACCGGTATAATCGCCTAATGGTTAGCGGTTAGTAAACCCTATAATTACTAACCGTAACCGCTAACCGCTTTTTATATACTATATTTTTATAATTATAATTATAATAATATTTATATATATAACATAATTAATTGATCACTAATGATTAAATAACATTTTTGTTTTGGATAATTAAATCACAATTTGAGTATTAATATATTATCACTATAATTTATATGATTATATTACATGATCAATTAATCATAAAATCATTTGATTATATAATAACAAATTATACATACATATTCATAAGTCATAAATTATAAATATGCAAGTTCATACTAATACGATAATAAAAAATTAAGTATTTAGAGACTTAGTTTCAATGTATGTTATCAACTTATAAGTCTATATATGTTATAAATTATAATTATATATTATACATATATGCAATTATGCATATTGAATAATATAAATGTAAAATATTAATACTTAATAATATGATTCAATAACAATTCAAATACTTATTAAAGTTAATAATATTATTAATGTACAATGATAATGTGATTCGTATAATATCAAATTAATTAATTGACATTAGATTAAACAATGTGTTACTTATAACCATAATTGAAGTATTAATGTATTATCATTATAATTTATATGATTATATAATAACAAATTATACATATATAATATTTATATATGATATGTTTGTAACTTTGTAATAATATATGATATGTTATGTAATAATATATATATTAGCAACAAGTAACATAAACTACATAAGTAACATAATTATTAATTAGTTTGTAATTACATATTAACTAGCTTTGTAAGTACTTATATCATACATTCTTATTCTAATATTTTGTTATTTAGTATATATTAAGTAATTATGCATATTGCATATATATATATGATGTGTTGAATTTTTTTTATATGTTTTATTTTTTATTTTTAAAGTTAACCGGTTATGATTTAATATTTAAAGATTTTTTTTAAAGTACAAGTAAATATAAATTTTGGGTCAAATATTTTTTATTTTTCAATATGGGCTCTTTTTATAGTAATTGGGACAAAAAAGACATTAAAAATACAAAAAATAAATTAGTGTAAAAAATGCTACAGTATTAATAAAAGCTCAAAAACGTACAAAAAGCCCAAAAAAAAAGTCTAATTTTGAAAAAGCGGTTAACGGGCAGTTATCTATTTTATTAACCGTTAACCGGTAGTTAACCGCTAAGTGGTTAACAGTTGCGGTTAGTAAAATCTACTAACTGCTAAAGCGGTTAAGGTTAGTAGTTATTACTAATCGTAACCGCATTGACACCCCTAGTCTAAAATGGATGGTTGCTTTTGTCAAAGAAATCACCACCCTACAACATAGCATTTAAAGATTATAAAAGTCTTTGAAATAAAAGTCTACACCTAAAGTCTACACCATCATCCACATTGATTTATTTGGCTTCTGACATTAGCTTGTTTTCTAGCACATGGCATTAATTTGATTTGCTTGACTTCCAACACGAACCACATTAAAATCTTGTCTCTTTTATTTTATTTTCGCTTTTATCTTATTTTCGCATTTATTTACGAATTTATTCGTAATATCAAAGCCTTAGGCTAATGCTAGATTTTGATCATGTGGAATTTCACTTTTACTTTATTTTCTCTTCCCATCGTTTTGTGTCTTTCGATTTGATTTTTTTTTTTTTTCCCCTCTCTTCTCATAGTTTTTGTGTATGTTCCTCAAATATATAAAAGAACAAATCGTTCTATGATTGTCGATATTTTCCATTTTAATTCTAGTTTCTTTTATTCTGACTCCCGAGTCTTTTATTCCTTTTTTTATTGTATTTCTCCTTTTCAAAAAAAAAAAAAAAAAAAAAAATCCTATCTGCAGCTGTGGGAGAATCTTGTGCCCATGATAGTTATCTTCCTCATTTTATTGTGATTCCCTTTTCTTGTGTTTTTTTTTTTTTTTTTAAAAAAAAAATATATCCAAATAGGCTTTGTTCTCTCAGAATGGCTCTCTCCGTTCATGATTGTTGGTGGGCTCCACTGTAGCCCAATCACCGACGTCTTCTCCCCCGGCATTATCTTTTCTGACGACTTCTCCTCCGCCAACTCCAGCCCACTGTCTTGAACGCACTAGCCGCCGTCGAACCATCCAGCCCCATCACATCTCGCGCAGCACCGTCACCAAAGTCGCTAGAGTTGTTTTCAACTTCATCTCACGCTAGATCGTTTTTTTTTTTTTTTTGGAAAGCTAGATCGTGTTTCCAGGGGAATGGGATCCTCTCCATTTGCTTTGAAATGGATAGGATCCAGTTCGTGTTTTTTTAAGGGCAAAATAGTCCTTTCACTAGAAAAGTTATAATGAAAAGACTATTTTGCCCCTAAAAAACCACTAACTGGAGACCTCTCCATTTCAAAGCAAATGGAGAGGATCCTTCTCGGTTTCCAGGAGCTTTCTTTTGTGGTTCATTGAGAAGACGAAGTATGTTTGGAAACGGGTTTGATTTACCCTTATTTGAGTATGCAGATATTCCTATTCTAGTTTAGGAATATTATATCATGTTTTAGTTGCTATAAGAGTTCTGTTTGGTTACGGGATTAAGGCAATCCTTATCCTATTTTATGTAATCTGTGAACAGGATATTCTTGAAAAAAAATGAAAAGAATCTCGGTTGAAAAGAAAGGAAAATTGAAAAAACAAAAAAGAAAAAAATAATAAAAAGGAGGCCAAGTTGCCCATCTATTGGCCCATAGTTGACCTATTTTTCTTAGCTTTTGTGGTATTGTTTCAAACTCAGGCCATTTTACCTCATCATTGACTTTTATGTAAGGCCCATAGTTGGTCCATTCGGGGAAAATGTTGCCGATGTTCAAGAACCGCCGATGTTTCAAATTTTGGCGCCATTTTCTAGCCTCATCGATCAAGAAGCAAACTCAAGATTTCACAAGTTTTCACCTTAAGTTTGAGGGAAATGTTAAAATATATTGTGGTATTATGGGATTACATTAGTATTGATTATAATTGATAAAATCAAATCATAATTAAATATAGCTGATTTGATTTTATCAATCATACCATTTTGTGTTATCTCCATGTCCCTATAAATAAGAATCATTTGTATTGTAAAATTAATCATGTTGACGTAATCAATTCAATAAAAGCATAATGTAATCCTTTGAGTTTTATCTGTAAATATAAGTCATATACCAAACCACGTTAAAATCTTTTATCTCTTTTATTTTATTTTCACTTTTATCTCATTTTCGCATCTATTTACGAATTTCTTAAAAAAGCATGTGCGATAGTTTTGCATTTATTATGATTGAGGAGATCTGTCGGATAATTTAGAGAAAAAAAAAACCCAAAAAGGAAATCAACCATTTCTCAATAAGTAGTTGTAGGATTATCACTACTCATTTTCTATTATTAATTGATGTGGGACATTGTCAGGACAAACGAGTGCTATTATTACACCTGCCAAAAAAGACGTTGCGTCGGATATTATTGCACCTCATGTCCTGCCAAGTAACAAATAAAAGGAGAAATAGACAGATATTATTTAATTAAGTTAATTGTAGTGTCTATATGCTTTACAGTTGATCACATTGGATTATATATTTAATACCTATAATTGGGTATTGAAACTTGAAAATTAAGCATTTGGTTTCTAAACACTTTGAGAGAGAGAAAATGGCGCAACAATCATGGCCGCAAGAGCTGCAAAAAATACCCTTCAATCCACTCCTCTCACTTGTTTTTCTCATCCCTTTTCTCTATGTTTTCAAGCGTATTACAAGTAGCAAGACCAATTTACCTCCATCCCCACCAAAGATACCAATCATCGGCAACCTGCACCAGCTTGGCAAACTCCCACACCGCTCTCTTCAAGCCCTTTCTAACAAGTACGGCCCTCTAATGTTCATGTACTTGGGCAATGTTCCAACCCTTGTGGTGTCATCTGCAGATATGCACCACAAGNGCTAATACTCATCCATTAGCGTCCACGTTCAAGAGTCGACGCTGATATCCTAGTATCAGCGTCGACTATAAAGTCGACGCTGATAGTGTCGACGCTGATGACAGTTTTTCTTGTAGTGATGGCTAGAGAAATTATGAAAACACATGATATCATTTTCTCAAACCGGCCCAAAACCACAGCTGCTAATATCTTACTCTATGGATGCAAAGACATTGCCTTCTCACCCTATGGTGAGTATTGGAGACAAGCAAGGAAAATTTGTGTCCTCGAACTTTTGAGCCACAAAAGTGTGCAGTCTTTCGAGTATGTAAGGGGAGAAGAAGTAGAAGCATTGACCAACAAGATACGTGACACGTGTCTCACAGGGGGTTCTGTTAATCTAAGTGAGATGTTCATTGCTACCACAAACAACATAGCTTCTAGATGTATACTTGGACAGAAGTTCGAAGAAGAAAGTGGTAAGAGCAAGTTCGGAGAGCTATCAAGAAGAGTAATGGTGCTATTTGTAGCATTTTGTTTTGGAGATTTTTTCCCTTCTTTGGGATGGATTGATGTTCTTACGGGAATTATTCCCAGTCTGAAATCCACTGTTGGAGGATTAGATGCTATTTTTGACCAAGTGATTGGAGAACATGAGATAGAGAAAATTGATGATGACCAGCCTAATAGGCTTGATTTCGTGCATATTCTCCTCCGACTTCAAAAGAATAGCATGCTCGACTTTGAGCTCACCAAAGACAACCTCAAAGCAATTCTAATGGTTTCTCTCTCTCCCTCTGTCTCTCTCTCACACACACAGACGCATGCACATCTAAGTCTAATGTATTCTTTTTTCCACAATTTCAGGACATGTTTGTGGCAGGAACTGACACTAGTTCAACAGCTTTGGAATGGTTAATGGCAGAGCTCATAAAAAATCCAAAAATCATGAAGAGAGCACAAGAAGAGGTGAGGAGAGTGGTGAGCAAGAAGTCAAAGATAGACGTGAATGACATCGACAAAATGGATTACTTGAAATGTGTCATCAAAGAAACTATGCGACTACATCCACCAGCTCCTCTTTTGTTACCTCGGGAAACAATAACAAGTGTGAAAATTGGAGGATATGATATTCCACCAAACACAAGAGTAGTTACCAATGCATGGGCAATCCAAATGGACCCTAAAGTATGGGAGAGGCCAGAAGAGTTCCTCCCGGAGAGGTTCGAAGGCAACCCGGTTGATTTCAAAGGCCAAGATTTTGAATTCATCCCATTTGGAGGAGGGAGAAGGGGATGCCCGGGATTGACATTTGGTGTTGCTTCAGTTGAATATGTGACTGCAAACATCTTATATTTGTTTGACTGGAAGCTGCCTGGTGATAATGTTCAAGGGGAGGACTTGGACATGACTGAAGTTAATGGGCTCACTGTGACGAAGAAGAATCCTCTTCATCTTGTACCAATACTGCACTCTCCTTGAATCTATGCATTAAGAGATTCATGGTTGTACTCATAATAACGTAGGTTTTCGCTTCATTCCCTTGTTTTGTTTTAGAATTTGCTGTTTTTCCTTACTGGAATAATTTGTGTAAGTGGATTCAGATCGAACCTTTCATGCTATATGTACGCTAATCGAATATGTTTTACTAGAATTTCAACGTTGATAATAACAGAAGCTTCAATTAATACTGATTGAAACTTTCATGCTATATGCACACAAATTGTACACAATATATAATTGTTATTATTATTATTTTTTTAATTGTTATGTTTTTAAGTTGGCTTATTCGGTGTTTAACACATTATTTTATGCTTGTTGGGGCATGGGTATGTATGTATAAATTGAAAAACGTGATAAATTCTCCTAGAAGATAAGTATTGTAGCTGTTGTTTGAACATGGACGTGACCGGTGTCCTAGATAAGGTGATAAAGGATCGATCCAATTGATTGAGTCCTCTCAAAGGATTAATGATACCCGTTTCTAATGCTCAAACCCCGTTGGATCCGTCTCAAAACCTGTTTCTAATATCTAAAAACTCGTTTTTTAATTCAAAACTAAAACCTATAAATGGAATGTTAACATTTTATGGATTTTATTATACTTAAGGCTGTAGAAGATAACTGTCAGCGTCGGAGACGGTGACTCATGGCACCAGAAAGGGTGACCCAACTAGACCCACGACCAACACCATTTCTTCTTTCTTTCTCTCCACGGCCAGCATCGTTTCTTATTTCTTTCTTTCTCCCAGACCCTCTAATTTTTCTTCTTTTCTTTTTTCTTTTTTCTTCATCCGGTGAATTTGGCTCTAGTTTAATTTTGTGCACTTGTTGTGGTTTAGCTTATGTGTCAGCTGTTGATTGAAGACTGTAAAAGTGGTATTTTGTAAGGCATCCCGACCAAAGTTAAATTTCTTTGATTTAGGTCCCCCTATTTATAGAGTAGTACATAAATACAAGTATAGCAATAAAATTTCTTTGATTTAATTATAATTTCAATATTTAATTACAATCCATCCATAAATAAAGAATATTTGATATCAACATAATTATATAAGTATGGAATTATGAACAAAACTAATCTTCTCGGAGACTCAACTCATGTTCTTCTTTTCAATGAGGGTGGTTGCAGTTTAAAAAAATGCAATGTAAAAATGTGAAATTTGAAAACATGATTTTTTAAAAGCATAATTAAGCATTTCGCAAAATCACAGGTTGACATTTAAAATCACAATTTAGCAAATAAAATTGTGTTTTCGAAAAAGTACATATTTATCACCAATTTGAAAACACAGATTTTCTAATTTGAGTTTTCAAATCTCAATTTTTTAAAAATGCAATTCTAAACAATCTATTTTTTGCAATTTAGTTTAAAAATACATTTTTGTCATTTTAATTTTTTGGGAAAAATACAAAATTAGTCCCTGTGGTTTATTTGATTTACAATTTACTCTCTGTGGTATCAAAATGAACTCAAAAGCCCATGTGGTATGCAACAATAACATTTTAGTCCCTCCAGTTAAATTCCATCCATTGAGTTAACGGATTCCGTTAGTGTGCCATGTCACATCCAATTAAATTATGACATGTGTCATGTTTTATTTATGNATGCTAACAGAATCCGTTAAGTCAATGGATGGAATTTAACGGTAGGGACTAAATTATTTTTTTTTAATACTACAGGGACTTTTGAGTTCGTTTTAATACCACAGGGAGTAAATTGTAAATCAAGTAAACCACAGGGACTAATTTTGTATTTTTCCCTAATTTTTTAGACAATTTTATCATTCTAAAATGGAAAATGCTAGGGGTTCTTCCTGTAGGTTCTCCTGTCGTTCTCATAGTCTTACATAAAACATGATTTAAGAAAAAATAAAATTATAGTGGCCTCCACCACCGGTTTTTTTAGGCATTTTCACCAAATTTGAGGCATTAGCACCAAATTTGTGAGGCATTAGCACCAAAATTGAGGCATTAGCACCAAATTTAGGATGATCAAATCCATTTTAGGTGATACCATTCCTAAAGGGTTAACCTTCCACCCTTAGGTTTTAGTTTTGAATCCAAAAACAAGTTTTAAAGCATTAGAACCTAACTATTAACTCATAAAAATTAATCGGTGTGCAAGAAAAGGTATTACAATTTTATTTTTTCTTAAATCATATTCTACGTAAGACTGAGAGAACGCTAGGAGAACACTACGGGAAGAACCCCTAGCGAACCCCTTCTAAAATACACTAACATGATATTCCCCGCCATTTTATTTGAAATTGGGAGCATCATTTTCCTTGAAAATATCTAAATATAATTAAATAGTCATTAATTATCAATCAATTTATCTTTGTCGATAATTAATGAAAACTGCTATCCTTTTAATTTCGTGTGTTTCTTTCTCTCTCGCATTCAATTTTTACAAAAATAAACCATTAAATTTATAACATTCACATTTTTTCCCTTAATTATAAGTCTTACAAATTTTTTTAAAATTTAGATAGAAAAAAGGAGATAAACTTTCTCAAAATTAAAAATGAAGAATGATAGAAACACAACTTTTTGACATAATTTTAGAGTAATCCATGAAGTCCATCTTGTATCCATCTTAAATCCATCCAAGAATGATGTGGCTATTAAAATTACTATTTGATCAAAATCCAATAATGATCAATCACAAGTTTAATAGTAATTTTAATAGGCACATCATTCTTGGATGGACTTAAGATGGACACAAAAGGAACTTCTTGTATTACTCATAACTTTGGCCCAACTTTTCTATTATATGGCCACTTTTTTAAAAAAAAAAAAATTAAAAATTAAAATTTTTTTGAAGTAATAACATCCAATGTGGTCCTTTTTTTATTTGGTTTTTTTTTCTAAAAAAAATGGTCATTATTTTACAGAAAAATACCTTTTAAAAAAAAACTAAAAAAAAAAAAAAAAAAAAGATCACATAGAATGTTATTATTTCAGAATTTTTTTTATTTTTTATTTTTTACAATATGTCATCACCCACTCACTTTATGACATGTGTGAATACCATTTTTTGCGCCTGGAATAAAACAAGAAAGGAGAACCTTTTCTAAGGGCTCTCTACCTCCTTTCCTACCAATCCTAACTATTCACAAACTAATTTATAGATGAATAAAGATAAATTTTCACTATATTTACTATTTAGAAATAAAGATGTTAACTTAAGCATTAGAGAGTCTTCGATTCCAATCGAAGACCAACTTACCTTGCCCTTGTTTTTGCAGGAACATCATGGCCGTACAATAAGTCCTCTCATAGCTCAACCATGAAAAAAATACATAAACAAAAACATAAACATAAACATAAATAAAACAAAACAAAACTAGGTAGCAAATTTCACAACCAAAAAACGCTCCAACAGAAGCATATGTTGGTTGCATGTCAATTGTTTGAGAAAAAGTCCCAAAGAAATTATGTCTCATATAATTATTCCATAATTAATGCTTATAGTAGATCGATGTGGGGATGTAAAGGAAATTTAAGTTATTATTGATAATTCAAAGAGAGGTGTTGCCATACGGTCAAGAGTTTTCTGCCTTCCATTAAAATGTTGCCACCTTACCTATTACACCTCCCTAAAATAAGATCAAAACACCATATAAAACATACCCATCATTTTTTCCCCACTTCTCCGTGCTTTCTCTTTCTCTCCCTCTCCTCTGTCTCTCTCTCTGGCGGTATTAGTGATCTTGCCAGAGCCCAACCCACAGTTTCCGATTGAAGGCACCGGAGTCCAACCCATCCCGACGCCGAAAACCAGACCTCTCCAGTGCACCATCTCTCTCTCCAGCCCGACGCCGGTTCCTCTCTCCGGTGCTTCATCTCTCTCCTCACCAGCGGCGAAGAAAAAAAATCTGGAGCCTAGCCCACAGCTTCCGAATGAAGGCACCGGAGTCCAGCCTAGCCTGACGCCAGAGACCAGACCTCTCCAGTTCACCATCTCTCTCTCCAGCCCTACGCCGGTTCCTCTCTCCGGTGCTCCATCTCTCTCCTCACCGGCAGCAAAGAAAAAAAATCTGGTTTGGTCGGGGCAAAATTTTTGTTTTTTTAAAAGGAATTGGCCGGCAAAATTTGTGTAAAATTTTCCATCTCACCGGCAAAAAAAACAATAAAAAAAAAGAACCACAAAAATCAGTATTAAGATCATGCAGGAGAGGGAGAGACAGAGGAGAGGGAGAGAAGGAGAGAGCACGGAGAAGTGTGGGAGAAAAATGATGGGTTTGGGAAAAAAAATCTAGTGTTTTTCTTCTAGGAAATTTGAGTGCAACATTTTTACTTTAGATGAGGTGTCTTATTTTTATTGAGTGGCAAAAAACTCATTGTTTCTGCCACGACCGAATAAAAGATATCCCCTAATTCAAATGTGAGATTTCTGTTGTTATATCTAGGAATAACATCACATGAAAAATCCAATTACTTTTTGGCTTGCAGCTTGTTTTTGGAGCCGGCCAATATGCCACCAAAATGCACTCAATGCTAGTAGAGGAAAAGTCTGTGCAAGTATATTTCTTTGGCTTCTAGGCAAAAAGAGATCAGCTGACAAAATATGAGATAGAATTAAAGGCAACCTCCCACGCACAAGTACAGTAAACCAACCATTTTTGGAAGGATTAGATTCTTCGAATTATCCTATCGATGAAACTTTCTAGATTTTTTTGGAGAATTCTGTAATAAAGTTTAAAAATTAAATCTTGACTGTTATTTTTAAATTTAAGTCATTCAAATTTTATTGTCTTAGTATGAAACTTGGTGTAGATACAACAATTAAAGATAAATTAGCAATTTTATTAAACGTGTTAAATATTATGTGTTATAATTTCGTAAGACAATGACATATTTTTTTAAAAAATAGGTTTTGAAAAAAAATTTGTGAGAAATGTAGCATTTTTTTCGCTCTTAAAGCATCTAGAGCATATGCATATATACCCTTATGTGGCTTCTAATTGCACCCCGGCCTTCAGCGCATGCTTTAAAATGAAAATTTTGCTACAGTAAATAATTTTTTAACTCTTTATTTTTCTTCTCTCTTCCTCTTTGTTATCTTCGTCAGTTGAATACGTTTGGAGAAATTAATGTACGTACATGGAAGCACAAGTTTGTCGTAGCTGAAGGAGACGGTGGTGGTGTTTAGAGAAATGTCCGTGGAAGCTGTTGGCCGACCTGGGGTAGAAAATATCTCATACGCCTCACATATTTACACATGTCATCACCCACTCACTTTATGACACGTGTGAATACCATTTTATTTACACTTATTTACAATATGTCATTAACCACTCACTTTATGTTACATGTGAATACCATTTTTTGCACTTGGAATAAAATGATCAGAAAGGAGAACCTTTTCTAAGGGCTCGACCTCCTCTCCTACGGATCCTTCTTATAGGGACTCCAAAAAATCTCTCTCCCAGTAAATCTCACATACATGAATCTCTAACTATTCACGCACTGATTTATAGATGAATAAAGATAATTTTCACTATATTTGCTATTCACAAATAAAAATACTAACATAAGCATTGGAGAGTCTTCAATTCCAACTGAAAACCCTCTTACCTTGCCCTTGTTTTACAAGAACATCATGGCTGTACTGAAACTCCTCTCATAGCTCAACCATAACAAATAAAATTAAAAAAAAAAAAAAAACCACTGGGTAGTAGATTTCACAACCAGAAAACGCTCCAATATATAGAAGCATATGTTGGTTGCAACTTGCACGTCAATTGTTTGAGAAAAATGTCCCAAAGAAATTATGTCTCATATAATTTTACCCTCATATAATTATACCATAATTAATGCTTATAGTAGATGTGGGGATGTAGAGGAAGAAATAGGATCCTCTCATGTTCAAATGAACTGGAGAATATTCAATTATTTATAGTAGAATGGTATTTTTGTCTTTTCATTTTTTAAGGAAACAAAAATCCCAGCTCAAATAAAATGAAAAAAAATCTTAATTCGTAGAGGAAGCTTAGAGTTATTATTGATTATTCAAATGTGAGATTTCTGTTATTATATCTAGGAATTATAACATCACATGAAAAATCCATTTACTTTTTGGCTTGCAGCTTGTTTTTGGAGCCGGCCAATATGCCACCAAAATGCACTTAATATGCTAGTGGAGGAAGTTCTGTGCAAGTATATATCTTTGGCTTCTAGGCAAAAAGAGATCAGTCGACCAAATTTGAGAAAAAAGAGGCCTTGCTTTCATGCTTTTTTAGCGAGTATTACTGGAGAGAAGCAAGGAAAATTTGTGTCCACGAACTTTTGAGCCTCAAAAGTGTGCAATTGCTCCAGTATGTAAGGGAAGAAGAAGTTGAAGCATTGATCAACAAGATGCGTGACTCGTGTCTCAAAGCGGCTTCTGTAAATCTAAGTGAGATGTTGACTGCAACCTCCAACAACATAGTCTCTAGATGTATCATTGGACAGAAATTTGAAGAAGAAAATGGTAAGAGTAGGTTCGGACAACTATCAAGAAGAGTACTAATGGTTCTATTTGTAGCATTCTGTTTTGGAGATTTTTTCCCATCATTTGGATGGATTGATGTTCTTACCGGAAATATTCCGAGTATGAAAGCCAATTTTAGGGAATTGGATGCTTTTTTTGATAAAGTGATTGAAGAACGTAAGACAGAGAATAGTGATGATGACCATCCTAATAGTCTTGATTTCGTGGATATGCCAAGCACAGATTAAGCATCTTAATCCTAAAACCCACCTCCAACCAAACCAATTCCTCGCTTGCTATCACTTGCCCTAATTTCTTCTATCTGGGTATTCCTCAAAACCCAAAGAACTCGTCAACAAAAATCAAAACCCATTCAGCAAACCTTAAAACCCATTATAAACAACTCAACCATCAGTCACAAAATAAAGCTGAACTAAGCTATCAAAGCCATAAAAATCATAGGAATGATTATTTCAGTAAACCTATAAACCAGTAAATTCTATTAGAAATAATGCAAAATGTGTTCCTATTTATTAGCTTGGTAGTTGAGTAGTGGGGTTAGTAGTACCTATTAAATAGCAAGATTTGTTTCAGCATTATCTTTATGCACGTTGAGTCCTTGAGTCTAGGAGTTTAGTTAATTAGTGCTCCATGTTGTTAGTGGTTAAGTGGGTCCTTGTTTTTAGGAGTAAGTGGGTTTAATTGTAGTCTATTTAAATGTTTCACTTTATGAAATATATATCAGTTTTTATCCGGAATATATTACTTTCACTTTGTATTACCTCTCTCATCCTAACAGTTGTAGAGAGAAGACTATTATTTATGTATCTATCCTTTATTATTTTCAACAAATTCACAGACATCCATGAATTCAAAATCAGAATCAAAATTGTCACTTTACTATATCAATAACAACGTTCCAAAGGTGCCGTCCAGTGGAACATTGTGTTTATTCGTTTGATTTATGACTGGGAGGTAGAGGTTTTGGCCTCGTTTTATAGTTGCTTGTATTCATACAAGTTTAGAGGGGAAGGGGAGGACAAATTGTGGTGGGTTCCTTCGAGAAAAGGTGTGTTTGAGGTGAGCTCGTTCTATCGGGTTCTCTCTTATCATGGGTCTCTTCCCTTCCCTTGGAGAAGCATTTGGAGGACTAAGGCTCCGCCTAGAGTAGCGTTTTGATGTAATTACTATCTGATATCCCCAATGGTTTTGAACACCACGTAACTGGGTTTTCCAATATTGGGGTCGGGGCTTGTTAGTTTTATCTTTACACTTTAGGATTAGTATAAGCATCCAGAGCATGCTGAGATATTTAATTCATGTACGTTACTTCAAATGCAGTTAGTGTTAGTGAGATAGAAGCGCTGTACGAACTGTTTAAGAAGATTAGCAGTGCTGTAATTGACGACGGGCTGATCAATAAGGTACGTACTAGAGTCATAGCATTCACCATTGTTCTGTTTATATCTTAATTTAATTACATTGCTTGCACTTCCAAACTGGAAGTGACTTTGTTTTAATTTATTTCAATGTAATGACTTGACTCTCCTTTTGAATAGGAAAAATAATCCCAATTTGGTTGTCTTTAATGTTCCAGGAAGAATTTCAACTGGCATTGTTCAAGACAAACAAAAAAGAGAGCTTATTTGCCGACCGGGTATTCCTTTTTGTATCACCTCTTCACTTTTTGTTGGTTGTAACCTTTTCCCCTATTTATCTAAAAAAAAAAAACTCTTCACTTTTTGTTGGCTTGGTTTTGATGTGCTTTTTCCTCCGATATTTTAGCATTCTACATATTTTCTCTTGGTAGATGTGAAATTATTTGCTTGCATTCTGTCTCATTTAGATCTGTTGGCATGTCTATGGTTAATATTAGAATATTTGATATTATTCTAGGTTAATTATGTTTCCTTATATATTCTAGGTTTAGTCTAGATTACTTGTTTATCATTCATAGCCTCTCTATATATTGAGGTCTCTATATTCATATCAATATATATACATCAGACTCAATATAATGTAGTCCTTACATATGCTTCCTCTCTCTCTCTTTTCTCTATTTCATTCTCCCGCAGTCCCGCTTTATAATATATTCAACATGGTATCAGAGCCATTTCCATATGGCTACCAATAAACATCAAAGACATTTTCCAGTGCTCCTTCTGGCGACCTTCTAGTCGTCGGCACACCAAGTGGGTTTTCCACAAATATTTCAGCGCTCCTTTCGGCGACTGCCCAACACTAGTCATCCTTGTGCCATCAAGCGATCTCTTCGACCCAATCCAATACTGGTTTTCTAAAGCGGGTCATCAGGTTTTGATCCTCAACCCAGTCCAATACTGGTTTTCTAAACTGGGTCATTGGGTCAAGCTCTCCAAACCGGTTCATTTGTCAACCCGATCCAACGAGTTAGACCCGGTTCATATTTCATTGTGGGTCAACCATTTTAAATGGTCCATGGGTTATTGCCAAAATATTGGCCCATTTAACTGGCCTAATACAATTCTCAAGCTTAAATATGTTGGGTCTAGCAGCCACCTCCAGCCACTAGCTGCTGCTGCCAGCCGCCGTCCACCGCCTTTAGCCGCCAACTTCGGCCCCCCTCCGACAACTTTTCCGTCATACTTCAAAAAAAATAAAAAATTCCTTTCTTTTTTCCAAACCTAGCTAGAGTTTAAGGGGGGATATTTGGAGTATTTGTGAAGAGAACTAGATCCAAGATCTTTCGGCCCTACGGGTTAGAACCGGGTTCTGCCGCCTGCTGCTCTGCTACCATCCACCATCCATTGCCTCCGGCCGCCCAACTCCGGTCACTTTTCCGGCAACAAAAAAAAAAAAAAATTCATATTTTCCCTTTCTTTTTTCCAAACTCAAGTTTGCACATTGAGTTTGAGTGGGATGTTAGAATATTTGATATTATTCTAGGTTAATTATGTTTCCTTATATATTATAGGTTTAGTCTAGGTTACTTGTTCATCATTCATAGTCTCTCTATATATTGAGGCCTATGTATTCATATCAATATACATCAGACTCAATACAATGTAGTCCTTACATATGCTTCATCTCTCTCTCTTTTCTCTATTTCATTATTCCGCTTTATAATATATTCAATAGTTAAAATTTCTAGCCATAGGTTCAATCACCTTTTTATGGCTTGAACCTTTTGGACCCATTTTGCGATGTTACCCTATGTGATTTATAGACGGTGCTTATTTTGTAACCTGTTGGCTGGCTGGCCTAAAGCTTAAATGGTTGCTTGCACTAACATATACATTCATGACTTCAATATAGTATTTGTGCTAATTATAACCATCTTTTTCAAATTTTATAGGTATTTGATTTGTTTGATACAAAGCGCAATGGGATACTAGATTTTGAAGAGTTTGCTCGTGCTCTCTCTGTCTTTCACCGCACCAATTGATGATAAGATTGAATGTAAGTATCAGCTAGTATTTAGAAATTGTCAAACCCATCGAAGTACCTTAATCTAGTAGAAAAAAGGGGAGTTGTAGCGTGTATATAACTCTTGCTTTATGCCTTCATCATTTATAATGGGGATTTGAGGTGGTTTGATATGGTTATTTCATATCTGTTTTTAACTCTTTGGTACGTNTACCTTAATCTAGTAGAAAAAAAGGGGAGCTGTAGCGTGTATATAACTCTTGCTTTATGCCTTCATCATTTATAGTGGGGATTTTAGGTGGTTTGATATGGTTATTTCATTTCTGTTTTTAACTCTTTGGTAGGTAAAGGTAGTATTGTCTCTTGCTGATAGTCTGTATCAAATGAACATGAATAGATTGAACAATTTGATCTGGGAAGTCCAATACGATGGCTTTTAAATATGTTTATGAAAATTTGAATGTTGAGCAGGATTATTGTTATTCCTTAGTGTAGTTTTGTTGTTGAGTCAAGTTGTTTATATTATTGGATTTTGTGATGAAGTCTTCATTTCTTTTGGTTTTATTCTTTCAGTATGATCAAGTGTTGGGGAGAGGAGCATTTAAGATTGTGTATGGTTCTTGGACCTATCTTATTCAATTCTCTTCTTGATGATTTTATTAGTTAGTTTCTTAAGTTGATAGTTGTTTTTTTTAAAAAATATATATATTAAATTTGTCATCTATTGGCTCGGTTGTTGTTATATATAGATACAAGGCATTTGTTAAAACTTAGGAAGAATGTTCTTCCTAAGTTTTGTTTCTCTATTTGAAAGAAATATATTTTTGGTACTTTCTATTTTAATATATATATACAATCTAGCACCACTTTCATCACCATCCTGGGTTATATACATGTCTGGGTTGACCATGTGTAGAAACTTGTTTTCTTTTTAATATCTTGATACTTCTTTGCCAGTTTTTATTCATATATAATTCATTTTGGTATACTCGCTCTCAGCACTTGGTTTTGTAATGCAAAATGTCTGATCTTGCTTCATGAGGGCTTGGGTGTGCCTAGGCTAACTTATGTAACTAGAGCTAGTGGGGATTTTAATTTTATTGATTTAAGTGTTCCAAAGTAATTTGGGTGCTTGCCTCAACTCACTTATTTGTTGAACAAATGCTTGATGCTTGTGAGGTTGGTAGGCTAATGATTGAGAGAGCCTATTTTGGAAAATGGGAAAAAAAAAATTTTGGAAAATTGAAAAATAAATGGAAAATGAGAATTTTTTTTTTTCACTGCCACCATTTAGTAACGTGGCACAAAAGTGCCCCGTTACCCCTTTGGTAATGTGTCAAAAAGTGCCACATTACTGAAGGGGTAACGTAGTATTTTTTGAAATGTTACCCCATTAGTAACGTGGCACTTTCTACCACGTTACCAACGGGGTAACGTATCAGAAAGTGCCACGTTATTAAAGGGGCAACGTGGCATTTTTTGAAACGTTACCCCATTAGTAACATGGCACTTTCTGACACGTTACCAACGGGATAACATGGCACAAAATTCAAACGTTATTAAATTTAGTAATGTGGCATATTTTGAAACGTTAACATTTAGTAACGTGTCACTATTCAAACGTTACTAAATTTTCATTAGCGACTTACGGTTTAATAACCCACCATACACGTTACCATTGACACATTACTAACATTTAGTAACGTGGCAATGGTCATAAAACGTTACTAATGGTCTGTTACAAAAAAAAATGGTTTTTTTGGTGTGAATTTAAGATTATCATTATTGACTTTTAATCTATTAATGATTTTAAAAGCTACATCAGAATTAGGAGTATATCTGAAAAACACTAGAAGTGCGCCTAGCATTTCCATTTTTTTAAAGAAAAATGTTTGGTTGCATTCTCTGGTACAAAGATGCATCTATTTTTTTGTTTTTCTAAGATATTTCAATTGAAGGGAGTCATTTATTTTTGGGCATTTTTTAAATAAATTCTTGAGTCAAGCGCCCCAGCAGATAACACCTCAAATTTTATTTTATTTTATTTTTTCATTTTTAGTTTTAACTGGATAATTTTTTGAAAATGTGAAATAAATCCTTCCATTGGTTTTTCGTCCAAAATTGTGCTGTTGTTAGGGTCACGTCATCATTTTTGTCACAAATCTAATGATTAATTTATTGAATTTGTAGGATGATATTGTAAAAATATTAACGTGAATCATTTCTCTTTTCAAAATTTTATTTATTAAATAATTAAATCTTAAAACATAAAAAATAAAGAAAGAATGAAAAAAAAAAAAGTAAATAAATAACCCACCGCGGACCACGTACCCATTAGAATAAAATGTAAATTTTATTCAAACTCAATCTACCCATATTTAAATTTGACGTAATTCCAATTATATATGNTATACTAACATGAAAATGGGCTTGAAGCCATGATGCATGATAAACAATGAGGAATCCATAAGTGAGGCAGTGAATCCAAGTTCCAATAAATAAGATGAGAGTCTATTAAACCAAGCTCGAGGAGCTTGTTTGAGGCCATAGAGAGCCTTGTGCAATTTGCAAACAAAATTAGGATGTAAGGGATCAACAAAGCCCCTGGGTTGTTCCATGAAGACATTCTCACTCAACCTGCCATGAAGGAAGGCATTGGACACATCCAACTGCCTTATAGTCCACTCAAATCTGACTGCCAATGAGAGAAGAATCCGAATGGTTGATGGCTTAGTTACTGGACTAAAAGTCTCAGTGTAATCTAGGCCATATTTTTGTTCAAAGCCTTTGGCAACAAGTCTTGCCTTGAACCTTTCCACAGAACCATCTGCCCTTTGTTTAATGCAGTATACCCATTTGTTGTGTATGATATTTTGATGCTTGGGTCGAGGAACCAGAGACCAAGTTCCATTGGATTGTAGAGCTTGAAATTCATCAATCATTGCTTGCTGCCAGCGAGGATCTTTTGCTACCTTACTATAACAACTGCATGCTATTTCATGAATGGAAGTATGGAGGACTTGAAAGGGGTATTTGGTAGAGTGAAAGAGCTGGTAACCTGGGAATTGTTTAGGACGAAGGGAACCTATACGGGATCTGGTGGTCATGGGATGGGCAGTAGATGGTTCAAGGAAGGAAGAAACAGAAGATTCAAGTGATGTAGGGAATGGAGTTGGAATAGGTTCAACAGGTGTGGGTTCAGTATCAGGTGGAGGTTTAGATGATGATGTGGGAGTATTAAGTTGAGGTGCAATAGGATCAGATGCAATTTCGGTGCTAGGTTCAGACATGGCCGTATCAAGTGAATGTAAAGGAAACACATTAGGTGATGTACGAGAAGAGGTAGAAGGAAAACCAGAAATAGGAAATTGATTAGTTGAAGGAGTAAATTTACTTACAGGGAGAGTGAAGGGCACATCACCAATGGCACTAATCTTGGAAGGCAAGTGAGAAGAGACTTGATCCTTTGCTGGAAAAGAGTGCTCATCAAAGACAACATGTCGTGACAAATACACTTTGTTAGAAATAGGATCAAGACATTTGTAACCTGCATAACAATATCCGAGAAAGATTCATGGTTTGGATCGGAATTCAAGCTTATGGGTGCCTAAAGGTCTTAGCAAGGGATAACATTTGCAGCCAAAGACTTTTAGTTGCTGATAATCTGGGTCCTTTTGGTGAAGTTTGGAGTAAGGTGAGATATTACCTAGAACTGAAGATGGCAGCCTGTTAATGAGGTAAACAGCAGTGAGAAATGAGTCAACCCAATATCGGTTGGAGAGATGAGAGTGAGCCAACAAAGTTAAACCTGTCTCTAGGATATGCCTGAGTTTCCTCTCAGCTAGGCCATTTTGTTGAGAGGTGTGGGGACATGATTTTCGATGTACAATGCCATGTTTTGTGAGAAATGATTGAAAGTGGTTGGAGATGAACTCACCACCTCCATCAGATTGGAGCTGTTTGATGGAAGTTGAAAATTGTTTTTCAACAAGAACTTTAAATTTTATGAAACATTCATACACATCTGATTTGGCATGAAGGGGATAGAACCATGTGTACCGAGAGAAGTCATCCACAAAGACAGCATAGTATTTGTAGCCACGGACAGACAAAACAGGGGAGGTCCATATGTCAGTGTGGATTAACGTTAAGGGTGTTGTGGTTTGACGATTAGAGGCAGAAAAATGTAATCTCTTGCTCTTTCCCAATTGACATGAATCACAAATAGCAATTTTATTAGAGTGTGCATTTGAATGGGAAACAGGAAGATGAAAAGCATTGACAACCCTTGACACAATGTCTGTCGATGGGTGTCCTAAACGAAAATGCCAAATTAAACTAGAGGTTCTTATTCCTAACAAAGCTACTGCAGCACGTCGTGCTTTGATGGAACCTCTTTGAAATCGCAAAGGGTAGAGACCATTCTCACTCTTGCCTGCTAGAAGAATTGCCTTGGTATGTTTGTCCTTCACAAAGAAATGAGAGTCAGTTAATACAAAGAAACAATCATTGTCAACACAAAATTGTTGAATGGAAAGAAGATTTGCATATGCATTTGGACAGTGCAGTACATTGTGTAGTTTGAAATCAGAATTAAAGGAATGAATAAGAGCAGAACCAGAATTGTCAATAGTTAAGGCAGATCCATTGCCAACAGCAATAGTTTCATTGTTCTCAAATGGTTGCTGAATGGTGAGATTGCTAAGCTCATTTGTAATGTGAGCATTTGCTCCACTGTCTGCAAACCACTCTTATTCATCCAATGTTGCATTTGTCTGTGCTGCCATGGCAGCCAGTTGAGGAGGAGGATGTCTTCCTTGGTAGGAATAATCCATTTGGTGGAAACAATCAAGGGCCTGATGGCTAGTCTTTCCACAAATCTGGCATGGTGCTCGAGGGTGGCCAGAACTGGTGTTGATGCTGGCAGGGTATTGTGGAGTGGCAGTTTCATTATTCTATCGTGGTTGAGTGCTGAAGTGAGGCTTCTGAGGTGGACCACGAGGAGAGTATCTGGACTGTTGGTGCTGAGAAAAACGCTGGTGAGAGAACTGATGTTGCTGAGGGAATCTTTGCTGCTGTTGATGAGAGGATCTAAATGGTGGCTGCTGCTACATTTTGTTTCTTGGAGTAAAATTTCGAGTACCTGTTTTGTTAGAGAACAGGGCAAAGTGTGAATTATCAGAAACAACATGTTGCTGATTAAGTAACCTCTCATGATTGAGAAGGTCATGCTGAAAATCATCAAAACTGAGAGAGTTGTCTCTGTTAAGGAGTGAAAAGGTTGTAATGAATGCGTTGAAGGTGGGATTAAGCCCACTGATGACAAAATGGATGAGATCATCATCCTCAATCGGTTTGCCAATTGCTGCAAGTTGATCAGCCAGTACTTTGGCACTTTGAAGATATTCAGAGCATGTGTTGGATCCTTGACGTATGCTCTGGAGTTGTCGTTTGATATGGGAAACCCTTGGTTTGGACTCAAAGGCAAATCTAGTTGCTATAGAAGACCAGACAAGCTTGGAGGTATTTAAACCAAATACCGTAGATAACACTCTTCTAGATAGTGTGGTGTTGATCCAGCCTAAAAGGAACTGGTCTTTCTTATTCCAGCAAGTAAATTCTGGATTAAGAGTCTTCTGTCCATTTTCATTGGACAAGAATTGAGGAGGGCATACCTCAGATCCATCAATGATGCCCTCAAGATCATTGCTTCGGATGATTGGCTTAATTTGAGACAACCATTGTAGATAACTGTCTTCTCCTTCTAGTTTTTCAATGGCCATTTGAGAGAAGTTGGGGAGGATGAAGGTTGGCACATTGGAACCAGAAGCAGTGGAAGAAGGTGGCACGTTGGAACCAAATTCAGTGGAAGAAGTTGGCATGTTGGAACCAGAGGCAGTGGAAGAAATGGCAGCCATTGATAAGGATCAAAAGAAATTGGCGTTGGCCTTTAAAGCTTTGATACCATGAAAGTTTCTGTATTGAAGTGGAAAAAATTGCTTACATATTACAAGAGATGCTAGAACCTATATATATACGGCAGAAAAATCTTTGAGAATTTGTACAACATTAACTAGAGTCATTCCTATATGGAATACAATTCTAAATGTGTTGACAGCAGCATGTCTTGGAGAGGAAGAATTTCTTTCTTTCTTTGTTAACTTCCTTTCCTAGAGAGCTCTAAGTTGTGCGAGAGATATTGCCTGGTGATCTTTCCAAATTGTCAATGACTTGCCTTGTATGGAATATTGCTTTGGTTGTCATAGCTGTTGCTGGAGGATATTCTGTTGAGCTTTGATTATCAGAATCTGCAGGAGCAGATTGGGTGTGATGAGTCAGCTTAACAGTGAGGTTGGTAGGCTAATGATTGAGAGAGCCTATTTTGGAAAATGGGAAAAAAAAATTTTGGAAAATTGAAAAATAAATGGAAAATGAGAATTTTTTTTTTTTTCACTGCCACCATTTAGTAACGTGGCACAAAAGTGCCCCGTTACCCCTTTGGTAATGTGTTAAAAAGTGCCACGTTACTGAAAGGGTAACGTAGTATTTTTTGAAATGTTACCCCATTAGTGACGTAGCACTTTTTGCCACGTTACCAACGGGGTAACGTATTAGAAAGTGTCACGTTACTAAAGGGGTAACATGGCATTTTTTGAAACCTTACCCCATTAGTAACGTGGCACTTTCTGACACATTACCAACGGGATAACATGGCATAAAATTCGAACGTTATTAAATTTAGTAATGTGGCATATTTTGGAACATTACCATTTAGTAACGTGTCACTATTCAAACGTTACTAAATTTTTATTAGCGACTTACGGTTTAATAACCCACCATACACATTACCATTGACACGTTACTAACATTTAGTAACGTGGCAATGGTCATAAAACGTTACTACTGGTCCGTTACAAAAAAAAAAATGGTTTTTTTAGTGTGAATTTGAGATTATCATTATTGACTTTTAACCTATTAATGATTTTAAAAGTTACATCACAATTAGGAGCACATCAGAAAAACACTATAAGTGCACCTAGTATTTCCATTTTTTTAAAGAAAAATGTTTGGTTGCATTCTCTGGTACAAAGATGCATCTATTTTTTTTGTTTTTCTAAGATATTTCAATTGAAGGGAGTCATTTATTTTTGGGCATTTTTTAAATAAATTCTTGAGTCAAGCGACCCAGCAGATAACACCTCAAATTTTATTTTATTTTATTTTTTCATTTTTAGTGTTAACTGGATAATTTTTTTGAAAATGTGAAATAAATCCTTACATTGGTTTTTCGTCCAAAATTGTGCTGTTGTTAGGGTCATGTCATCATTTTTGTCACAAATCTAATGATTAAATTATTGAATTTGTAGGATGATATTGTAAAAATATTATCGTGAATCATTTCTTTTTTCAAAATTTTATTTATTAAATAATTAAATCTTAAAACATAAAAAATAAAGAAAGAATGAAAAAAAAAAAAGTAAATAAATAAATAATCCACCGTGGACCACGTACCCATTAGAATAAAATGTAAATTTTATTCAAACTCAATCTATCCTATTTGAATTTGACATAATTTTAATTATATATATTTTTAAGAAGTAGTTCAATTAATTAAGATCACGTCTAATAAAATAAAAGTCATTAGTTCAAATTTTTTTTCTTCTCTTATACGAATATGTAAGAAAAAAGAAATCCAATTATATAATAAAAATTGTCCTTCTTTCCAAGAATTTATATTAAAAGTCAACAACATAAAAATAAAAAATGAAAAAAAAGTAGTGATTTTTTGCATTCCTCATCTTGGATTCAGCACTTGAAATGCATTCGTCATCATAGCGAGTCATTACTTGAAATTCATGCATGTTGGGGATAACAACGCATGTGTTTTGAACTTTTGAGGTGGCCAATGGCCTGCACACAACACGTTGGCGTTGCTACGAAAATATCTGAAAAGGATGTAAGATTAAAAAGAAATTCTTCCGACGTGGTGTAATTTATGTATATATATTTCGTAAAAATTTGACATATCAATTGAAAATATCAAATACAAATATATAAAAGTACGATATTTTTAATTCAAATAAACTTTATGAATTTTTCTATTTATTATGACTCAACGCCCATCACTTACCACTGAAACTCTCACCCACTTTCAAGCATTCTATGTTAGAATCTCCAAATTCAATCAAAACGTGTCTGTAGAATTTTCACTGAATATATACCAGCTCAATGCATACGTGTTCAGAGAATTTTCTATTCATCTTAAGATGTCTCCAGCTCTCAAGAATCAACATCCAGATCTTAATTAGCTCTCCAGCTGGAGCGTGAATCTCATGTGAAAGAAGGGAGTCGGTGGTGGCCCACTCCGAATAGAACAAAGGATCCATAATTGCCCTCTCCTCTCGTTGTCTGTCACTCTGATATGTTTGGCAAAGGAGTAGAGTTTTGGATCCAATCTGGTCAGGGCCGGCTCAATATTTTATGAGATTTTATGCGAAATTCTTAAATAAGGTCTTATTTTTTTTAATCAAAATTCATTAAAAATTTGATAAAAATCCACAAAAAAAATCAAGCACAAAAATAAACATAAAAAAAAAAAATTTTAATATATCATTACCTTATTAATACACCTATTTTAAACAATAACCATAAAAAAATTGTCAAAAAACCCATAAAAACTCACACAAAAAAATTCATACACTTTTATAAGATATTTGCTTTTATAGATTATAATTAGTCTTATTTTACCGTAAATTTATTATATTGGAGCTAACTTATTAATTATATTGAGATCTTTTTTTTAATTACTTATTTACCATGATTAGAAATCTTAAGTTTTTATTAAAAAAAAATGAGAGCTTATTAAAAAAAATGGCCATAAATTAAAAAATAAAAATAAAAAATTTGGACAAAATATTTTTTTTTAACCTTATTAATCTGGGGCCTGGACAAGTGCCTCGCTCGCTTAGTGTGCTGAATTGTTGCGAAACACGCCCACGAAGAAAAGCAAAATAATTCATTGTCTAAGGAAGAGATGAACATCATCCTACTGTATTTGTTGTCAGAAATCATAATGGAGTCAGGACTACAAGACAAAATTGATTAGGGTAGATATTATTTGTACTATATATTATATAAATATTTATACCACACAAACAAGTGAGAAATATGTGACACGTTTTCTTGCATGACGAGAAGTGTTTATCTACAACGCCCAAGGCGGCTCGACCATTAGGCGAGTGAAGTGCTTTCATAGGGCCCACTTTAGAAAAAGAAAAATTGTCCAAATTTTTTTTAAAAAAAAATTATGGCCCATTTTTTTTAATAAAGCTCTAATTTTTTTTTAAAATAAAAATTTAAGACTTCTAATAATAATAAGTAAGTAATTTAAAAAATGTTTCAATTTAATTAATAAGCTTTAATATGATAAGCCTATAGTAAAATAAGATCAATTAACCCATAAAAATAAATATATTTATACTTAAAAAGGTGTATAAGTTTTTTCTTATGAGTTTTTATGATTTTTTGACAATATTTTTTGTGAGTATTGTTTGAAATATGTGTATCAATAGGATAAAGATCCATAAATAAAAAATTGATTTTTTTTTTTTTTGGTAATAATTATTTTTGTGCTTAATTTATTTGTGAATTTTTATCAATTTTTTTTTATAAGTTTTGATTAAAAAAAATATAAGGACTCATTTAAAATTTGGCCTAAAGTCTCATAAAATATTGAGCCGGCCCTGACAACACCACACAAACAAGTGAGAAATGTGTGAGATATTTTTATTGTACGTACGGTCCACCGTGTTTGTCGGATTATATATTTGATACTGATCGTAGGGTATTGAAACTTGAAAACAGATCTGGGACTGGGTTGTTCTAAACACTTTTGAGAGATCGAGGAAATGGCACAACAATCATGGCCGCAAGAGCTGCAAAAAATACCCTTCAATCCACTCCTCTTACTTGTTTTTTTCATCCCTTTTCTCTACGTTTTGAAGCGAATTACAAGTGACAAACCCAATTTACCTCCATCCCCACCAAAGCTGCCAATCATCGGCAACTTACACCAGCTCGGCACGCTGCCACACCGCTCTCTTCAAGCCCTTTCTAACAAGTATGGCCCTCTAATGTTCTTGTACTTGGGCAATGCTCCAACCCTTGTGGTGTCATCTGCAGATGTGGCCAGAGAAATTACAAAGACAAATGATATCACTTTCTCAAACCGGCCCAAAAACACAGCTGCCAATATCTTATTCTATGGATGCAAAGACGTTGTGTTCTCACCCTATGGTGATTATTGGAAACAAGCGAAGAAAATTTGTGTGCTCGAACTTTTGAGCCTCAAAAGTGTGCAATCGCTCCAGTATGTAAGGGAAGAAGAAGTTGAAGCACTGAACAACAAGATACGTGACTCATGTCTCAATGAGGCTTCTGTTAATCTAAGTGAGATGTTGATTACAACCTCAAACAACGTAGTCACTAGATGTATCCTTGGACAGAAGTTTAAAGACAAAAATGGTGAGAGCAGTTTCGGAGAACTATCAAAAAAAGTAATGGTGCTACTTGTAGCATTCTGTTTTGGAGATTTTTTTCCTTTTTTGGGATGGATTGATGTTCTTACGGGGTTAATTCCGAGTATGAAAGCCACTTCTAGAGAATTAGATGTTTTTCTTGATCAAGTGATTGAAGAACACATGACAAAGAAAAGTGATGGCGGCCATCCAAATAGTCTTGATTTCGTGGATATTCTCCTCCAACTTCAAAAGAATGACATGCCCGACTTTAAGCTCTCCAAAGACAACCTCAAAGCAATTCTAGTGGTCGATCTCTCCCTCCATCTCTCCCTCCATCTCTTTCTCTCTCTCTCTCTCTCTCTCTCTCTCTCTAGCTAACACACACACACAAACCCATGTCTAAAGTTTGGTGTTTCCATAATTTCAGGATATGTTTGTGGGAGGAACTGATACAACTTCAGCAGCTTTGGAATGGTTAATGGCAGAGCTCATAAAAAATCCAAGTATCATGAAGAAAGCACAAGAAGAAGTGAGAAGAGTGGTGGGCAAGAAGTCAAAGATAGATGTGAATGATATCAACAAAATGGATTACTTGAAATGTGTCATCAAAGAAACTCTACGACTACATCCACCACTTCCTCTTTTGATACCTCGGGAAACAATAACAAGTGTGAGACTTGGAGGCTATGATATTCCGCCAAAAACAAGAGTATATACCAATATATGGGCAATCCAAAGGGACCCTAAAGTATGGGAGAGGCCAGAAGAGTTCATACCGGAGAGATTTGAAGGCAACCCAGTTGATTTCAAAGGCCAAGACTTTGAATTCATCCCATTTGGAGGTGGGAGAAGAGGATGCCCAGGAATGACATTTGGTGTTGCTTCAGTTGAATATGTGGCTGCCAACCTCTTGTGTTGGTTTGATTGGAAGTTGCCGAGTGGTAATGTCCAGGGAGAGGAATTGGACATGACTGAAATAAGTGCTCTCACAGCATTTAAGAAAATTCCTCTTCATCTTGCACCAATACTTCACTCTCCTTGATCTATGCATTAAGCGAGTCATGGTTGTGCTCATAATGTTGTTTTTCTTTCATTCTCTTGTTTTTGTTTTGCTGTAGAATTATCTGTTTTTCCTTATTGAAATTAGTCTAAGGGGATTTCATCGTTGATTATAATAATAGAAGCTCCAATGATTCACGACATTAGTTTAGCTTTATATATTGCTAACTAGTTTGACTTCAAAACCTAACCATTTAATGACCAAATTACTCAATTAATTCAACATTCACATTAACTACCAGAAATCATCTTTATCCCAAATTAAACCTATGAACAACTTTAAAGTCCTCCTTGGTAAAATTATAATTAAGCCTAGAATAAAATCATCAATCAAATTATTCCAATTATTTCAATTAACTCTCATAATTAGGAGAAAATCCTTAATGATTGAAATTGAAGCCTAAAAAATTTATAGGGAAAAGTCCATATACCTCCCTCAAACTTCAAAAACGAATCCATTTAGGCAAAAGGGTGAGAAATAATTATCCTTCTTTTAAAATATGAGGGTAATTTAGTCTCAATTTTTATACACTTTTCACTAAATGACGCTTCTCCATTTCATTTAAAATTGAGAGAAAATGAAAAGGAGATAATCCATTTTCTCAAACTACCACCTAACTGATAATGTCCCTCAAACTTTTAATTGTAACAATATCCTCCAAACTACCAAAATATTGTCAATGTCCACTCCAAAGCTGGTAAAAAGATAAAAATGTCCTTAGAAATTTATCAATCAAATAAAAATGCTACTATAAATTCGAAAAATAATAATTTTAATTTTTTTTCAAAAGTGAAAATTTAAATTTAGACAAAAAAACAATTTTTTTTAAACAAAAGTTTTTTTTTTTTTTTAAACGGAATTTTTTTATTTAAAAAAAAATGATTTGTTTTAAAAAAGGAAAAATGTTATTTTTTGAACGAATTTTTTTTTTTTAAACGAAATTTTTAATTTTTTTAATGGAAATTTTTATTATTAAAATTATAAAATATATATTAGTTTTAGGTTTTTTCTATAATTTTTAGTATTTTTTGTTTTTATTTTACTAAGGGTGGTTTCATCATTAAGGGGACATTGACAATATTTTGATAGTTTGAAGAGAAATTGTCATAATTAAAAGTTTTGGAGGCATTGTCAATTGGGTGGTAGTTTGAGGGGAGTACGTGGACTTTACCCAAATTTATATTTACCTAAAATATGTGAAAAATATGCCTCTTCTCAAAAGATCATAAATCCAACTTATTGTAAAGGATAATTTACTGCTTTCTTAGACTATATTTTGTAATGTAAATGATATATGACTATGGATAGTTAGAATGTAAGATCGACAATGGAAGATATGGAAAATTCAGTACAGAAAATAGAAATGTATTGAAAGATTGAGCCGCAATCATCTCACCAATCTTTTACAGACTCAGCCCCTAACTATTTGGGCCTAACTATAAATTTGAATGTGGCTAAACTCTAATAATTAATAATGGACTACTACCCAACCCAATTACCATACCAAATTTGTTACATAGCCTATTTCTTTAAAGCACCTACCCCACAAGGTGCACCTAAAATAAAATAAAACCTATTATAATTACATCAACCAAAAAAAATGTTAGGCTTACAAAATATATATATATATATATATATATTCATACAAAGGTAATGAATCCAAATTTAAAACAATTCAGTCATGTTGTGGACCTGTGGTATATCACTTAGTAAGAGTTTATATATATATATATATATTGTAAACCTAGCATGATGATTGGTGTCAATATATATTGTCAATGTTTTTCTCATCTTACAAATCAACCATTAAATTTATGGACTTATGTGGACCACACATAAGTCAATAGTAGACTCCATAAATCTAATGGTCGATTTATTGAATTTGTAGACAAATTATTGACACCAATCATTTCTCTTTTTCAAAAGAAAAAAGTTCACATATCTCCCTCAAACTATCGTGACAATGTATCTCTCAAACTTTCAATTGAGACAATGTCTCTCTCAAACTAGAAAAAATTGTCAATATCTCCTAATGACGAAAGTACCCTTAATAAATTTATATTCATATTTATATAGTGAATTGATGAATTCACCTCTGAATTTATGCAAATAAGATCCTCTCTATTTCAAATGAAATGGATAATATTCACTTAGTTTAAAATGAGGGATAATATTGTAAATTTAGTCTCTTAACTTTAATGTTAAAATAATACTATCTCTTATTTTAAACTAAATAGATATTATCTATTTTATTTGAAATGGATAGCATCATGTTCTGAATTTATGTCGGAGTTTGGTACTCACATAAATGTAAAAAAAAAAAAAATATCAGGAAGCCCAAAGGCCCCATAATAACGGTAAAGTATGTGGCAGCTAGCGTTTATTTTTTCAGCCTGTCCTTTTGTCTTCCCAAGGCACCATGCCATGTCTTGTGCTTTTCTTCTTCCTATTTCTGCAAGCCCTCCTCCTCTTTCCTTCTCCTATAATTTTCCTTTCACCATTTCTTCAAGTTGTCTCCGGTTTTCTCCCTCGCTATTCCTCCAGCTCCCAAGAGACCCTATCCTGGGGAGCGCATCTGCATCATCTTTCCACCTGCAACACGCCGAGATCATCGATCAGCGAGACCCCATCCCCCCAACGCGCGGCGTGGTGAAGACGGAAGATCACACACTTGTGGCTAACCAGCAAGATGGGATCTCTTACAATGGCTTGTGGTAGCTGCCTAGCTGGATCAACTCGGAGCTGATCGACAAGTCGACCAAGTACTAGTTTACCGCGGACTCATCGTCGTGTTCTGGGTGGACTCGGAACGGTCCAAGACAATCAAATGGCGGTCCGACCACGTCAATGTGGGTCCGGCGCCAGCGCTCTCGGCCGGTAGGTTCGCAAACCATGAGGTTGCAGAGTGCAGAACCTGGAATGACCGAGCTGCGCACCAGGTACTTGACGGATTCCACGTCGGTCATTTCTCATTGGCTCCAATTTTTGTTTTAGCATTTCATCGAACTCGAGGCCCGTCACTACCTTGAAAGGAAAGTTTATAGCTCAGCCCCCCTAACTATTGCTAGAATGGGCCTAACTCTAAATAATGAAAAATGTGCTACAACCTAGCCCAACTACAATACCAGATCGTTTACACTTAGAAAATTAGTCCCATTTTACCCAAAATTTTCATACTTTGGAAGAAAAAAAAAAAAGACAGTCCTGCTCCTGCACGTTTGATATTTTATATATGTACGAGCGAAAAGATGCCAAAACATGTGCTGTTTCGACGTTCCATCTTTCATTCCTCTCTCTTCCTCTCTAGTCCCTAGCCGCTTGTCTTTTCTTGATATAGTTGATAGGTGTTGGGTATTGAAACTTGAAAAGCATTTTATTAGTGAAGAGCTGGGTTATTCTAAACACTTTGAGAGAGGAAATGGAGCTACAATCATGGCAAGATCTGCTCAAAATACCCTTCAATCCACTCCTCTCACTTGTTTTTCTCATCCCTTTTCTCTATGTTTTCAAGCGTGCTAGAAATGGCAACCCCAATTTACCTCCATCCCCACCAAAGCTGCCAATCATCGGTAACCTACACCAGCTTGGCACGCTCCCACACCGCTCTCTTCAAGCCCTTTCTAACAAGTATGGCCCTCTAATGTTCTTGCACTTGGGCAATGCTCCTACCCTTGTGGTGTCATCCGCTGATATGGCCAGAGAAATGATGAAGACAAATGATGTCACTTTCTCAAACCGGCCCAAAACCACAGCTGCCAATATCTTATTCTATGGATGCAAAGACGTTGCGTTCTCACCCTATGGTGATTATTGGAGGCAAATAAGGAAAATTAGTGTGATTGAACTTTTGAGCCTCAAAAGTGTGCAATCGTTCCAGTATGTAAGGGAACAAGAAGTTGGAGTATTGATCAACAAGATACGTGACTCGTGTCTCAAAGGGGCTCCTGTTAATCTAAGTGACATGTTGATTGCAACCTCTAACAAAGTAATCTCTAGATGTATCGTTGGACAGAAGTTTGAAGGAGAAAATGGTAAGAGCAGGTTCGGAGAACTATCAAGAAGAGTAATGGTTCTATTTGTAACATTTTGTTTTGGAGATTTTTTCCCTTATTTGGGATGGATTGATGTTCTTACGGGAATAATTCCGAGTTTGAAATCCATTTTTAGAGAATTAGATGTTTTTTTTGATCAAGTGATTGAAGAACATAAGACAAAGAAAAGTGATGGTGACCATCCTAATAGTCTTTGTTAGAACACGATTTGCCGGTGTAACAGTTTCCGAAGGGTGTGATCTCCATTCTTCAAGNTTTTTAGTATTTTTTTTTGTTTTTATTTTACTAAGGATGGTTTCGTCATTGGGGGGACAATGACAATGTTTTGGTAGTTTGAGGAGAAATTGTCACAATTAAAAGTTTGGAGGGCATTATCAATTGAGTAGTAGTTTGAGGAAGGTACGTGAACTTTACCCAAATTTATATTTACCTAAAATATGTGTAAAATATGCCTCTTCTCAAAAGATCATAAATCCAACTTATTGTAAAGGATTTACTGCTTTCTTAGATTATATTTTGTGATGTAAATGATATATGACTATGGATAGTTAGAATGTAAGATCGACAATGGAAGATATGGAAAATTCAGTATAGAAATGTATTGAAAGATTGAGCCACAATCATATCACCAGTCTTTTACAGACTCATCCCCCAACTACTTAGGTCTAACTATAATTTGAATGGGGCTAAACTTTAAAGCACCTAGCCCACAACGTGCACCTAAAATAAAATAAAATAAAACCTATTATAATTACATCAACCAAAAAAAAAAAAAAATGTTAGGCTTACAAAAAAATATTCATACAAAGGTAATGAATCCAAATTTAAAACAATTCAGTCATGTTGTGGTATATCACTTAGTAAGAGATTTTTTTTAATATATATATATTGTAAATCTAGCATGATGATTGGTGTCAATATTGTCCATGTTTTCCCCATCTTACAAATCAACCATTAGATTTATGGACTTATGTCAGTTATGTGGACCACACATAAGTCAATGGTGGACTCTACAAATCTAATGGTTGATTTATTGAATTTGTAGGCAAGTTATTGACACCAATCATTTCTCTTTTTCAAAAGGAAAAAGTTCACATTTTTCCCTCAAACTACCGCCCAATTAATAATGTCTCTCACAAACTTTCAATTGAGACAATGTCCCCCTCAAGCAACAAAAAAATTGTCAATGCCCCCCAATGACGAAAGTACCCTTAATAGAATTATATCCATATCTATATGGTGAATTGATGAATTCGCCAATGAATTTATGTGGGAGTCTGGGACTCACATGAATGCACAAATTTAATGATTAATCTATTAAATTTGCAAAAAGAAATAATCACTTAAAATGCCTTAAAAAAAAAATGCTAGCTGCCACATACGTTACCGTTATTATGGCCTTTGGGCTTCTTGAAAGTTGAAGCTATCAGAGTATTCACAATGGGCTCTTTATGTTTAATTTTCTCTAAAATTCTAACAAAACTCACGAAAACACCCATTTAACAAGCTCACTTCTCTACTTCACCATTTATTTAACTTCTCTACTTTATATTTAACTCTTATCATAGATGGTCCCTACATTTCAAGAGCTAAGAGCATTCACAACGAAGAAGTTAAATGACATTTTTATCTATAATAGCTCATTAAATTTATAAAATGCCATCTACATTGAAGAAGCTAAAAAAAATGTAGAATAGATATTTTATTAAATGAGGTAAAAAAAAAGCTACATGTAGCGGCACTATTCAAAGAGTTATTTTCCTAAATTTTCTTCCCACGTCTTTTTTTCTCCCACTATCTCTCCCAAAATTTTATTCCCACTTTTTTTTTATTGTTTCTCACATGTTTTCTCTTTTTCAAAATTTTCTCCTACATTTTCTCTTTCACATCTAATTTTTTTCAAATTTTCTCCTATTATTTCTCTCTCCACATTACTTTTTTTCTTAAAAGTTGAAAAATAAGATATTTATGAAAAATACAATCATTATAAAAATAAAAAAAATAAAAATTAAATGATATAGATAAAAATATAACTAATCGAATGTAGGAGGTCCTTAAAAAGTTATTAGCTAAACTAGATAAATTAAGTTTTGATGAGTTATTTTACATAAAAATTAGCTTTTCTATTGTGAATGCTCTAAAAAGTTAAAATTACATAATTTTTTAAGCTTATTTTTTACCCTCTTCTCTCCTGATTGGATTAAAACTGATAAAATAATAATATTTAATTAAATTAGATAAGGTATTTAATAAAATCCCAGGGGTCAACAGGTATTTAACCTTTAAATTTAACTGCTAAATAAATTTAAGAGAAAAATATAAAAAAGCCCCTCAAACTACCAGTCGTTTATAATTTAGTCCCCTAATGTTCAAAAAGTAATAAAGTAGCCCCTTAAACTACCAAAATGCAACAAAAAGAACACTTATTTTTTATATTCCTATAATACCCCTATTCTTTTAACAAATAAAATATTAAACTAATTGTAAAAAAACCAAAAAATAAAAAATAATGGGTGAATATTTATTTATTCCAAATTTTTTTTTTTTTTTTTTTTGTATTTACTAGCCCATTGTTTTTTGTATTTTTTTAAAATTGTTTAGTTTTTTTTACAATTATTTTATTTATTAAAAGAATATAGGTATTATAGGAATATAAAAAAATAAGTGACATTTTTGTTACATTTTATTAGTTTAAGGAACTACTTTATTACTTTTTAAACATTAAAAATTTAAATTATAAACAACTGATAATTTGAAGGGTCTTTTTATATTTTTCCCTAAATTTAACTTTTGTTCAAGAGTATAGTTTGAATGATATTTAGCTTTTCTCTTTGGTGATTTTCACACTCCGCAGTAAACAGTCATTCGGCAGCGGCGCAGCCTGTCCTTTTGTCTTCCCAAGGCACCATGCCATGTCCCTTTGCTTTTCTTCTTCCTATTTCTGCAAGCCCTCCTCTTTCCTTCTCCTACCTTTCACCATTTCTTTAAATTGTCTCCGGTTTCCTCCCTCGCTATTCCTCCAGCTCCCAAGAGACCCTATCCTGGGGAGCGCATCTGCATCATCTTTCCACCTGCAGCACGCCGAGATCATCGATCAGCGAGACCCCATCCCCCCAACGCGCGGCGTGGTGAAGACGGAAGATCACACACTTGTGGGTAACCAGCAAGAGGGGATCTCTTACAATGGCTTGTGGTAGCTGATCAACTCGGAGCTGATCGACAAGTCGGCCAAGTACTAGTTCACCGCGGACTCATCGGCGTGTTCTGGGTGGACACGGAACGGTCCAAGACAATCAAATGGCGGCCCGACCAGGTCGATGTGGGTCCGGCGCCAGCGCTCTCGGCCGGTAGGTTCGCAAACCATGAGGTTGCAAAGTGCAGAACCTGGAATGACCGAGCTGCGCACTAGGTACTTGACGGATTCCACGTCGATCATTTCTCATTGGCTCCAATTTTTGATTTAGCATTTCATCGAACTTGAGGCCCGTCACTACCTTGAAAGGAAAGTTTATTGCTAGAATGGGCCCAACTCTAATAATGAAAAATGTGCTACGACCTAGCCCAACTACAATACCAGATCGTTTACACTTAGAAAATTAGTCCCATTTTACCCAAAATTTTCGTACTTTAGAAAAAAGAAAAAAAAGATGTGAGTACATTAGACATAAACCTAAACATAAACATAAACATAAACAATAATTAACAAATTATTTTTTTTAGTGATATACAGGACTCGAAAAGTTTTATGTAGAAACTCGACAAGTCCTGCTCCTGCACGTTTGATATTTTATAAATGTACGAGCGAAAAGATGCCAAAACATGTGCTGTTTCGACGTTCCACCTTTCATTCCTCTCTCTTCCTCTCTAGTCCCTACCCGCTTGTCTTTTATATAGTTGATAGGTGTTGGGTATTGAAACTTGAAAAGCATTTTTATTACTGAAGAGCTGGGTTATTCTGAACACTTTGAGAGAGGAAATGGAGCTACAATCATGGCAAGATCTGCTCAAAATACCCTTCAATCCACTCCTCTCACTTGTTTTTCTCATCCCTTTTCTCTATGTTTTCAAGCGTATTAGAAATGGCAAACCCAATTTACCTCCATCCCCACCAAAGCTGCCAATCATCGGTAACCTACACCAGCTTGGCACGCTCCCACACCGCTCTCTTCAAGCCCTTTCTAACAAGTATGGCCCTCTAATGTTCTTGTACTTGGGCAATGCTCCAACCCTTGTAGTGTCATCTGCAGATATGGCTAGAGAAATTACGAAGACAAATGATATCACTTTCTCAAACCGGCCCCAAACCACAGCTGTCAATATCTTATTCTATGGATGCAAAGACGTTGGGTTCTCACCCTATGGTGATTATTGGAGACAAGCAAGGAAAATTTGTGTGCTCGAACTTTTGAGCCTCAAAAGTGTGCAATCGCTCCAGTATGTAAGGGAAGAAGAAGTTGAAGCATTGAACAACAAGATACGTGACTCGTGTCTCAATGAGGCTTCTGTTAATCTAAGTGAGATGTTGATTGCAACCTCAAACAACATAGTCTGTAGATGTACCGTTGGACAGAAGTTTGAAGACAAAAATGGTAAGAGCGGGTTCGGAGAACTATCAAGAAAAGTAATGGTGCTACTTACAGCGTTTTGTTTTGGAGATTTTTTTCCCTCTTTGGGATGGATTGATATTCTTACGGGGGTAAATTCCGAGTTTGAAAGCCACTTCTAGAGAATTTGATGTTCTTTTTGATCAAGTGATTGAAGAACACAAGACAAGGAAAAGTGATGGCGGCCATCCTAATAGTCTTGATTTTGTGGATATTCTCCTCAGACTTCAAAAGAATGACATGCTCGACTTTGAGCTCCCCAAAGACAACCTCAAAGCAATTCTAGTGGTCGATCTCTCCCTCTCTCTCTTTCTTTCTCTCTCTCTCTCTCTCTCTCTAGCTAACACACACAAACCCATGTCTAAAGTTTGGTGTTTCCATAATTTCAGGATATGTTTGTCGGAGGAACTGATACAACTTCAGCAGCTCTGGAATGGTTAATGGCAGAGCTCATAAAAAATCCAAGTATCATGAAGAGAGCACAAGAAGAAGTGAGAAGAGTGGTGGGCAAGAAGTCAAAGATAGATGTGAATGATATCAACAAAATGGATTACTTGAAGTGTGTCGTCAAAGAAACTCTACGACTACATCCACCACTTCCTCTTTTGGTACCTCGGGAAACAATAACAAGTGTAAGACTTGGAGGCTATGATATTCCGCCAAAAACAAGGGTATATACCAATACATGGGCAATCCAAAGGGACCCTAAAGTATGGGAGAGGCCAGAAGAGTTCCTACCGGAGAGATTTGAAGGCAACCCTGTTGATTTCAAAGGCCAAGACTTTGAATTCATCCCATTTGGAGGTGGGAGAAGAGGATGCCCAGGAATGACATTTGGGGTTGCATTAGTTGAATATGTGGTCGCCAACCTCTTATGTTGGTTTGATTGGAAGTTGGAGGGGGAGGACTTGGACATGACTGAAATTAGCGCTCTCACTGCATCTAAGAAAACTCCTCTTCATCTTGTACCAGTACTTCACTCTCATTGATCTATGCATGATCAAGAGATTCATGGTTGTGCTCATAATGTAGTTTTTCTTCGTTCTGTTGTTTTGCTTTAGAATTTCATGTCTTTCCTTGTTGAAATTAGTGCAAGGGGATTTCACTTTTGATTACAATAACAGAAGCTTCAATGCTATCAGAAACTTTCATGCTATTTGCACACAAATTTTGTACACAACACTGATTACATCCATCCTGAATTTTCACAACGAAGAAGAGACTGTTGATGATTGCCACAAATTATATTCACACGTCAGTCATTCTGCAAATAGTATTGCTCGTGGAACATTCGGCTTTTATTCTTTTTTCTCCTTGGCATGAAAGCTAAGTATGGAATTAAAAGTTATAATGATATTGACACAAATCAAGGCCTTTTTGCCCTCCATTGAAAGCTTGACACATCAGCATGGAACAAAAAAACATATGTTAGCAAAATGCACGATCTAACTCTTCTTTACCTCCCAACACACCCACCGTCCGCTGGCAGCCATGCTAAGATGTTGTCACAGTCATCTCTGTCCATCTCTCTCTTACCCCGTATGGATTTAAAAAGAATAAATAAAAATAAAAATAGTAAATCCGGAGTGAATACTGTTGTTCACTTACACCGGATGTGGTGTATAACACTAGCTAGTACCTTAAATTGGATTTTTAAGATTAATCAATTTTAGTCCTGTTTTGGCACAACATGACAGCTAGCTATGAAGAAGCAATGTCGGCAACAAGTGTATCCCACGTGAGCAATTGCCAAAATGATAGAGTTTCGATTAAATAAATTTTTTCATTTTAGTTTATAGAATTGTTATGAATTTTTAATATTTAAAAAATACATGTTTTAATAAATAAAAAAATTATAACTATTTTAATACTATTAAAAAGGATGTATTTTTCNAAAAAAAAAAAAAAAAAAAAAAAAAAAAAAAAAACTTCATAAAGCTGGTGGACCCTACCAAAATATAATTATCTTAAAGATTCTTTGCATAAAGATTAGATACGACATTTGCAAATAAGACAGGAGATGATCTTCAAAGATTAATTATAAACATCTTTTTTTTTTCTTTTTTTTTATATGTCCACACTAGAAGGGTAGGGGGATTCGGACTAATGATCTCTGCTTCATGAAGCGTGATCTCCAGTCGATTAAGTTACCTCTTAGGGACAAAGATTAATTATAAACTGAGCCATTGCCAAAGTCTTTTTTAAAAAAAAAAACAAAATTTAGCCTATAAAATTGTAATGTCATGTGTTTCTTAGCATTTGAAAAACAAATATTTTGTTAATATAATTTTTTAAAAATATTTTAATATTATTGAAAAAAGCATATAATTTTCACAAGCTCAAAAGATATATAAATTTAGTTGAAAGAAATTTAAACAACCCAATGAAGGAAAATGATGTCTTTACCAAAATATAATAGTCTTAGAGATTCATTATATTATATACAACTCATTGATCTTACCAAAATATAGTAATCTTAAATATTCATTAATTATAATCTATATATACAGCTCGTGGAATTTGCAGAATTTAATTAAGAATAGATACGACATTTGCAGATGAGACGCATCTTCAAAGATTAATTAAAGAAGATTATATATATATGGTATTAAATATTTCAATTATTATCATCATAGGTCAGCGAAGTTTGGGTTGCATTAATTTAACACTAGATATGCTTTTCATGAGCGTTATCCTTGTCATGGTCCATTAACAATTATTGGACTGGGTGGAGCCAGAAAATTGCGGGGGCATTTTTTTTAATGAATAAAAAAATATAATTAATTAAAAATATTAAAAAATAATTAAATTTAAAATTTTTGATTATTTTTATACTTTTTGGCTTTACAAGTGCAGCAAGTCCAACAAAAGGTTGGATATGATTACACGTCTGACGCCTGTATCCCACTTTGTTCATTTTTTTTTTATTTTCTTTTGTCTTTCATGCCTTAACTTGTTTGTTTGTGTTATTAGTTATATTATTTTAATTATATTTTATTCATTATTTACTTATACGCATGAAGTCTGGACGAAGTCACGTGAAATTTTTATGTTAATGAAACAATGCATGCGGTTTAGTGAAACTGTTCATCTTCTTCAACCTTTCATTTCTCTGAAAAATTCTTTGATTTCATGACTGATCCTGGGGGATAATCATGGCTATTTTCCCTTAAGAGTTGTTGAGATAGAGGCATGCCAGTTATTAATATGAGGTATAAGAAAAAAGTATACATAGGTAGAGAGAATTTTTAGGGGTTGAAGGGGGCCCCCTTGGCTCCACCACTGGGTACTAGTAACTAGTACTTTCTAGAGACCGATCGAACTATAGCATAATCTTAACCCATCAAATAACATAGTCACAAATAGTCGGCAAGTAGGAATTAATAAGCATAAGAGCCTATTTGGTATTACGTTTGAAAAAATAGAGTTTTTAAGTCAAAAATAGCTTTTAGGCAAAATCTTTATTTTTAAACTTTTGCCAAAATTTTTTTTTTTTTTTTTTTTGGCTATTTTTAGGTTTTTTTTTTACCTTTAAAAGCGCTTTTAATTTTTTTACCAAATGAACTTTTTTTTTTTCTTCAAACGGACTTTTTGAGTGTTAAAAGCACTTTTAAGCTCCTCAAACGCAATTCCAAACATGCCCTAAGTCTTGTCTCCTTTAGCATCGTATTCTTCTTGCAAACTCGAACCCATGTTTTTCCTCTCAATAAGGGTCTATTTGGGTTTGTGTTGTGGTTATCTCACATTGGTTGTGAAAGGGGCTGGGTGGTCAGTTTATAAGTGTGAGGAAAAGCCTCACTTCTTGAGCTAGCTTTTGGAGTTGAAAGAGGCCCAAGACCACCCAACACTAGTATCAGGGCCTAAGTTCAACCAACAAGTCTCGGCCCAATTGTCTACAGGAAAAACATATTGTCTCTACTTCAACCCAGGGCCTGATGTGTGAGATTTGAAAACACAATTTTTAAAAACACAATTAAGTGTTTGGCAAAATCGCAGTTTGGCCTTTAAAATTATACATTTTCAAAAAAGTATATCATTACCTGCGATCTGAAAATGAAAACGCTACGTTTTCAAATCACAATTTTTTGAAATCACAATTACAAACAATCTATTTTCAATGATTTTGGTTAATTTACATTTTTTTTATTTATGAAATCGTAACGTCAATTGCACCCAATCTCCACCTACTTTTGTTTAGAAAAACTTATCAATAGTGATAGGTGTACATGACGTGTTAGTGTTAGGTTAGCGTTGGATGGACTTATTCAATAAATTGATTTTATTAGTGTTTCTTTTTTTAACAATTAAACAGAAATTAAAGTGACCCTCAAGTTTATTAATAGGGGAAAGTCCACAAACCCTCCTCAAACTACCATCAAATTGACAACGTTTCCTCCAAGCTTTCAATTGTGACAATATCTTCCTCAAACTATCAAAACATTGTCAATGTTTCCCCCCAATGACAAAACTACTCTTAGTAAAAAAAAAAACTAAAAATTCTTGAAAAAAAAATAAAACTAAAAAAAAATTAAAAAAATCCAAAGGGTGGAAAATTAATTGTTTTTTTTTTTAAAAAAAAAAAAAAACAAATCCTTTGTATAAGAAAAAAATGAAAAAATTTCAATTTTTTTTTTTATAAAAATTGATTTTTTTTATAACTTTTTTAAATAAAAATTTCTGTTTTTTTAAAAAATAACAATTTCCATGTAAGAAAATAAAATTTTCTTTTTCAAAAAAAAAAATGAAAAAAAATTCTTTTAAATAAAAATTTCCGTTAAAAAAAATCATTTTAAAAAATTGTTTAAAAAATAATTTTCGTTTAAAAAAGAATTTTTTTTTAAAAAAAAATCGTTCTTTTTAAATTGAAATTTTTTCGTTTTTTAATTTTATTTTTTTTTGAGTTTATAGGGGTATTTTTGTCTTATTGAGAAATATATAAAGGCATTTTAATTTTTTTGCTAGCATTAGGGGAATATTAACAATGTTTTGTTAGTTTGGGGGAGACATTGTCAATTGGATGGTAGTTTGAGGAAGGAATATGAACTTTACCCTTATTAATACGTTTAGCCTCTCAAATTTATACTTATTTGACATTTTTACCTTCAAACTTTAAAAAATTGTGCTTGATGCCCTCCAGGCTCCAACCTCCAACCTCCAACTACCGCTTTGTTAGTTTGTTTAGGGTTAACATTTTTACCTTGGTCAACATTTTTTGTCAAATTAGACTGATGTAAGTGAGTCACGCGACTTTTTTGGATAAAAACTGCCGAAAATGCTTTTTGCTGAAGTTTGGAGAAAATACACGTAGCCCCCAAACTTACATCCATTTAACACTTTTACCCCTAAACTTATATCTCTTTGGCAATTATATCCCCAAATAAGTGCATGCGTGGTGACGATATAATCAGTATTTTATAAAACACTTTGAATATTCCCCTAGAGAACGATTAAATATAGGAAAAATTGTTAAATTAGTCCATGGGGTTTGAGCATTTGACAAATAGCTCCCTATGGATTAAAAAGAGGCAAATCAAATTTAGTCTGAAAAAGTTACAAAAATAATTAAAATAACAAAGAAAAAAAATAACAAGGGGTTGGCCCTGGGTGGGCGAACCACTCCAATGCTCAGTGGCAGAGCCAGGAATGAAAGAAAGTAGGGGCGGGAATAAAATAACAAAATATAATGATAATTTTTTTTTCAGGGGAGTCGTAAATAAAATAATAAAATATAGGGTTAAATACTTAATTAGTCCTTAGGGTTTGGAAATTTTATTTTTTCCTCCCTAGGGTTTGGAAAGTGACCAAATTAATCCTTGTGGTTTTAAAAAGTGACCAAGTTAATCTATCNTAAAAAGAGGCAAATCAAATTTAGTCTGAAAAAGTTACAAAAATAATTAAAATAACAAAGAAAAAAAATAACAAGGGGTTGGCCCTGGGTGGGCGAACCACTCCAATGCTCAGTGGCAGAGCCAGGAATGAAAGAAAGCAGGGGCGGGAATAAAATAATAAAATATAATGATAATTTTTTTTCAGGGGCGTCGTAAATAAAATAATAAAATATAATGATAAATTTTGTTTGTTCTCTTTATATATTATATTTTTATTATAATATAGTAAATATAATTAAAAATATAAATTATAACACAATATGTGTATCACAAAAAGCATACGTGCATAACTATGAAACTTCATAAATATATGCCAAATTGACATATATATAAAAAAATAAAGAAAAATACAAAATACAATGGGTCCAAAATTACATTCGATGTAATCTTAGATAAATAAAATGATCAAATATCAAATATGAATTCAAGCATATTCTAATAGTTATTAATCTAACAAAAGAGAGAGTGAGGGAGGGAGGAAGAGGAGAGGGGGAAATTTTAGGGATTTTGGTCTAGGACTCTGGGGGAAGAGACTAGAGAGAAATGAAAAGGGGGATGCGGCAATGATGGGGAAGAGAGAAAAAAAAAAATTTGGGCTGGGCTATGGGCTGTAATTTTTTGAGGGGCTGAGTTTTTAAAATGGGGGGCTAGGCTATGGGCTGAGGAAAATTTTGAAATAAAAATATATGAAATTTTTTTTAAAAAAAACTGCTTCCTTAAGAGTGGATCCGCCCCTGCCAATGCTCTCTTAGGGTTGGTTCATGTAATGACCTTTTGAATCTTTACAAATGGAAAAAACGCTAGCTACATTTATACTATCATCTCAAAAGTATTATTCAATTGAAGATTTCTAACAATCATTTAATAAAGCTCAGTTTCACATAATAGCTGAGCAATGTGAAACTTAGCACGTATGATTATCTTCATAAACCACTCACTCCCATATTCGCAATATAAGACGAGATGATACATGGATCTACTATTTCAAGATTTATGTAGCGTGTGAAGGTATTTGATGAGAATGGTAGAGAAGAAGGTCTCCTCCATGAGACTTTGGGAATGTATGGTGAAAGATGGGTTTTTGTATTAGATTCACCTTCTCAAAAGTTTCTCTGGTATTCACAATGCCTTAGTTGTCACCAGCAAGTCTACCATTTGATTATTTGATTATTTCTTGGAAACTACACATCTCTTCTTTGATTTTCATATTTAGGATACCAGCAGATCCTAAAATTGAGCAGCCAGCTAATATTTATATTTCTAGGATTTCATTGAGCTATTCGTGCATCTTCATAGCTAATTTTTTATGGTGAATACTACATAAACTATTCAGATTAATTCACATGCCATATGCAGCCCATCATGGACTTTAAATTTGCTAAAAAAAAATTGTTCTTCTTTAGGCTGAAACCTGGGCAAGTTTTTGGTGTGGTCTAGACTCTTAATGCACAAGATTTTGGTGAGAAAAGAAGTGCTAAAGAAGGAATGGATCCAATGATCTTGTTGCAAACATGGTGGGAAGAGCTGCATATAAGCACTGTGTTAAATCTCCTCCTGTTCTCTCTGCTTCTCCTCTTGTCCTTACTGTATCTCCTTAAGCTCACTAGAGGTACTGGCAAGCTCAACTTACCTCCTTCTCCTCCAAAACTACCAATATTTGGCAACCTTCACCAGCTAGGTAGACTCCTCCACCGATCTCTCCATGCTGTCTCTGAGAAGTATGGCCCTATAGTGCTCTTACACTTGGGCAATTCTCCATTACTAGTAGTTTCATCCTCTGAGATAGCTAAAGAGGTCATGAATGGCCATGGCACAATTTTCTTAGGTAGGCCCCAAATAAGGGCAGCAAATATCCTCTTCCATGGAAGCAGTGACGTAGCATTTTGTCCCTATGGTGAGTATTGGAGACAAGTGAAGAAAATTTGTGTTATGGAAATTTTAAGCCAAAAAAGGGTGCAAGAATTTCAATTTGTGAGGGAAGAAGAAGTTGCAGAAATGGTTGAGAAGATTCGACGTTCATCTTTGAATGGAACAGCAATTGATGTAGGTGAGATGTTTGCTACTATCTCAAACAACATAATTTGCAGATCCTCTCTGGGTCTCAAGTATGAAGGAGAGGAAGGCAGCAGCATGAGTTTTGAACAATTATCAAAGAAAGTAATGGAACTTTTAGGAGCATTTTGCTTTGAAGATCTCTTTCCACATTTGGGATGGATGGATGTTCTGACGGGATTTTCTGCAAAATTGAGAACGACTTCTAAAGCATTAGATGCAGTTCTTGATCAAATAATTGATGAACATATAAAGAGGGGTGATAGTGACCAATCTGATAAGAAAGACTTTGTGGATATTCTTCTGTCTCTTCAGAGGAGTGGCATGCTTGACATCAACCTCACTAAAGAAAACATCAAAGCTCTCCTACTGGTCTCTCTCTCTCTCTCTCTCTCTCACACACTTACAAACATATGACTAAAACTAAATCTTTGTCTTTCCTTCTTGCAGGACATGTTTGTGGGAGGAACTGATACCACTTCAACAACCATGCAATGGGCAATGGCAGAGCTTGTGAAAAATCCTAGTATCATGAAGAAAGCTCAAGAAGAGGTAAGAAGAGTAGTAGGAGAAAAATCAAAGGTAGATGAAGCTGATGTAGATCAAATGGACTACTTAAAGTGTATTGTCAAAGAGACTCTGAGATTACATGCTCCTGTTATGATTACTCGAGCATCATCTGCAATTGCTAAGCTGGAAGGCTATGACATTCCTCCCAAAACCATAATCTTGATTAATGCATGGGCAATTCAAAGGGATCCCAAATTATGGGACAGGGCAGATGAGTTTCTCCCGGAGAGATTTGTAAACAACCCAATTGATTTCAAAGGCCACCATGACCAATTCATTCCATTTGGTATGGGGCGTAGGGGTTGCCCTGGGAAATCATTTGCAATCACAGAAGCTGAATATGTGTTGGCCAATCTCTTGTACTGGTTTGACTGGGAGTTGCCTGATGGTGCAAATAGGGAGGACTTGGACATGAGTGAGGTTTATAGGGTAGTCATTTGTAAGAAAGTACCTCTTCTCCTTGTACCACTACTGCATTCTCCTTGATAAGCAATCCATGTTCAAAAATGTTTTCTATATCTTCATGTATCAATTGCAATAAAACTGTTTCCTTAATGTTAGCAAGAACTTTCCCTTTGTTGTTAATATCTGATGTCATTTTCCATGCTCAATACTCGTGCAGAGCTTCTTCATATTATACAAAATTTTGATTCTTTCAATTCTGAACAGAGCTGACAAAGCTGACATACTACTCTACCAAGTATCCATTGAAATCCTTTTCTTGCAGTAGACATTCCCATTGAATCTACATGCTTATTTCAAGCTGTAAAATACCAAGGGTGGTGTGAAGCAATGGGGGCTGAGATTGATGCACTCTTAGCAAATGGAACTTGGACACTATGTTCCCGACGACTTCACACAAATGTCATTCGAAACAAATGGGTGTACAAGGTGAAACAAAAATCCGATAGGAACATTGAACTCTTCAAGGCGAGACTGGTAGCAAAAGGTTTTGATCAACAAGGAGGAATAGATTATTTTGAGACATTCAGCCTGATAATAAATCCAACAACCATTCGGTTAGTTCTTGCTCTTTCTGTGCATTTTGTTTGGCTAATTCTGCAACTAGATGTCTCAAATGCTTTTTTACATGGACTGTTAATCGATGAAGAGATGTTCAAGGAACAACCCCAGGGGTTTGTTGATCAAAACGATCCTGAATATGTTTGTCACTTGAAAAATATAATATATGGTTTAAAACAAGCTATTAGAGCTTGGTTGACCTGCTTATCTAATGCTTTTAACAAATCTAGGCTTTATTGAATCTGCTGTGGATCACTCTCTATTTGTTTTTCACAAGGATGAAATTTTAATATATTTCTTCTTGTATATTTTGTGGTGTATGTTGATGACATTATAATATATTATTCCACAGCTTATTAATCAACTCAAGAATGATTTTGCTGTCAAAGATCTTGTTAATCATGCATTTTTCTTGGGGATTCAGGTTGTACATGAGAGTCAAGTTTAGCATATAAATCAGTCTAAATACTCATTATTATTCTGAAATAGTGCAAAAACAGATGAATTTAGATAGGGAATCCATTATCGAAACATGAAAAACATCCAAGTTCTTGTATGAATGAGTATAAAATGGCCACCTGCAGGCTGCAGGTTTAATTTTGCTCATCCAAAATGCAAAACATAGTAAAACGGTGACCTTATGGCCTTTCACTGTCATTTCAGCTGTGAATTGGACTGCATATTTTGAACACATTATACAAGAATCAGAGTTGAGTTTAGGGAGCATTCTTTGACACATACATTCAATCAACGTTGAGGTGGTTGGACCACTCGCCAGGAGGTGACTTGACCGACCACTACTTTTTTTTTTTTCTTTTTAACATTTCTTTTCAAGTGGTAAGAGCCTTGGTCTTTGTGGTATTTCAGGAGGTCTAAAATTCGAATCCCCTTGAGTGCGAACAATTTCTTGCAGCCAGCCCGCCGACGAAGCTGGAGTATTACCCAATCCATGTGCAGGGGGCACTTTACACGAGTCGAAGGTGTACCCAACACGAATGGGTACATGAAGTGACCCTGTTTTGGAATGGTTCCTCTCTTTTTTTTTTAAAAAAAAAAAAAAAAAAAAAAAAAACCCCTACTACCTACACTAAATTATTCAAAAAAAAAGTGACTTGGACAAGTCCATTGCTAAACAAACCTAGTTTAGGGAGCATTTTTTGACATGCACATTCAATCAACGTTGAAGTGGTCGGACCATTCGCCAAGAGGTGCCTTGACCACCCACCACTTTTTTTTTTTTTTTTGTTTATATGTTTCTTATTAAGTAATAGCAAGAGCCTTGGTTTTTGTAATAGTCCATTAGGTCTAAGGTTCAAATCTCCTTGAGTGCAAACAATTTATTGGGATTAACTCACTGGCGAAGCCGGAGTATTATCTGATCTGTGTGGAGAGCCACTATTATCCAACTCGCAGGGATGCAAACCTATACTAAATTATTCAAATCTTTTGAGAGCAACTCATTTTGGTTTCTTGCCTGGGCAAAAAAATTTTGCATGTAGATGCAAATGCGATTATTTGCAATTTTCATAATTGCAACCCCAAAATACAGATATCACTTTTGTATAACTGCATCCTACATTCGCATTATGTTTTATTGTTTTTACTAACCATATCTAGACGATTATTGCAGTTATTATCTAATATCCGCATATTAAGTAATGGGCCTTTACCTTTTGGACTTATTTTAGTCTCTTGGGCTTTCTTTTGGTCTCTATTAAGACATATTTTAAACGATTTTGAAAATAATTTGAGTAAGCTTGTTTTAATTTTTTTTTTATCCCTAATGTTTTGAAAATACGTCGGCTTTCAAAGAATAGCCAACACCCACAAAAATCAAGATAATCTCAAGAAAACCAACACCCAAAGAAAATATTGAAACCCACATAAAATTTTGCAATTTTTGTGTTTAAAATTTTAAAAATATATAAAAATGTATAAAAATTTAGAAATAATATCGTATGATATTATCGTATTACCAAATAAACAACATCGTTTTAATTTTTTTTTAATTAATTTTTTTAATTTTTTCTTTTAAAAAGCAGTTAACGATTATTAGAGTTGCTAACCGCTAACTAATTGTTAGTAAATTTTACTAACCGCCTAAGCAGTTATAGTTAGCGGTTTTAGCCGATAACCACTAACCGTAACTACGTTTTCACCTTTAGTATGCAAATACAGTTATTATCCGCATCCACATATGCGAATAATGATATTTGCTAACCGCATTTGTATCCTGTATCTACATTTACTTATGCGCAGGGCCGGCCCAATGGTTAGGCCCACTTAGGCCATCGCCTAGGGCCCCCAATAAATAAGGCCCAAAATATTTTATAATTAGGCCCCAAAAAAAATTTAATAATGCCTTTTTTTTTAACTTAAGGCCCTTTTTTTTTAAATAAGGCCCAAAAATTTTCCCAAAAAAAATTTAATAAGGCCTATTTTTTTAAAAAAATAAGGCCCAAAAATTTTCCCCATAAAAACTTAAAGCCCCTAAAATAGAGCCCCAATATAATAAACCCATTATAAAATAAGACCAGTTAACCCAAAAAAAAAAAATATACCACATCATTTTTTTTTTTGTTCTTTTTGTCTTTTTAATCCCTCTATCTCTCTCTCCACTGTCAACAAAGAAGAGAGAACACAATTCGTTTTTCTNCTCTCTCTCTCTCTCTCTCTCTCTCTCTCTCTCTCTCTCTCTCTCTCTCTCTCTCTCTCTCTCTCTCTCTCTCTCTCTCTCTCTCTCTCTCCCCTTCCTTCCTTCATTCCTCTTCATCCTTTTCTTCCTCTCCTCCTCCGTGATACATCCCATCAATTTTCAAACAGGTTTTATTATTCTATTTTTGTAATTTATTTTATTATAATCCAAATATATATATTAAATCATATTTGTTTTATTTGTTAATATTTTTAATCAAACATATATACTAGAAAATATGTATCTAAATATGAAATACTTAAAAAAAAAATTAAAAGAAAAGAGAAAAATAGAAAAACTGATTGAATCTCAAATAAGGCTTTAAATAAATTTGCTATTAGCAATAAACAAAATATTGAGAATAATTTAGGTGAAAAAATCATAAATGAATAATATATTCATAAAAAAGAATTATTTTATTAGAAGATAATTAAAATATTATTTATGTTTCTAACTCTATTGTTATAAATATTTATGACCATAATAGAATGCAACTAGCTAATGAAAAAACTTAAAAGTTATAAAACAACAATTAACGGGCTTTCATAGTTTCATGGCATTAACGCCATTGATAAATACAAGCCATACATATATATTACCAAACAAAATAAACACCACCAACGTGAGGAAGCTATTGTTTTTCTTTTCGTTTTCAATTGGCATCATCGTGATTCATGAGCCCTTTTCGCCTTTGGGATTGGGGCGGCATTCGATGAATCACGGTGGCAATTTCGTGTCCAAGTTGAAGTTGTGTTCACTTTCCCAAACCCTTTTTGAGAAGTATTTTATTTTTTAACAAAAAAACAAAAGCAAAAGTATTCCCACTCTCATTGAAGATCTTCCCATTTGTTTATTTTGACTAGCAACAAATTTTTTTTTTTTTGGAAAAAAATAAAATATCTTATGTTTATAGATAAGAAGGTTGATTTGGTTACCTCAACTTCAAAGTGTCATGATTTGATGTAAACCAAGATAAGTATAAGCATATATAATGTTGACCAAGGTCCGGCCAATTTATAACACCGTCGAACCTGAAACAGCCCATGTCATAGAAAGTCCAGTCCATCTGCAAGGCCCAAGGCATCCGCCACCCGCAAGTCCTACTAGGGTGCAAAAATTGGCCTAGCGGCCCAAGTACTTTAGGTCAGACAGACTGTTGTCGCAAAGGTCGTACTTGCCTTTTATGGTAAAACGTCGACGTTTAGTCTTGACAACCGTCATAGGACAGGTTCATCAAAGCGAAGCTCTACGGACCTTGATAAATTTTTTTTTTGACATGTCCACACAAGATGAGGGAGAGGGATTCGAACAGTGACATTCGCTTTATTAGACGTGGTCTCAACCAATTGAGCTAGCTCTTGAGAACACCGACCTTAATAATATCTATTGATAAATAACAAAAAATCATAAATGGCTGCAAAGGATGATGAGATAAGATCTATGTCAGATGTTATAATCAACTAAATAAAATATTGATGGATAGATCGAGACGGAGATGGAACATGGCTTTCACTCGCCCCTACACATGCTTCTTGTTTGAATGAGTGATTTTTTTTTTGGGTATTATTTTTAATTGTATTTAAAATTATGAATACTTACAATTTTTTTTTTTTAAAAAAAAAATTATGTTTAAATGGTTTAGAGAATATAAAACAAAATTAGATTTTTTTTCTTCTTCTTATTTTAGCATTTTTAGATTATTTATTTATTTATATATATACAATCGGAAATTAATTGAAACTTCTAGTTCCAATTCTAGGTGAATAAAATAGAAAAAATGTAGGTGAATAAAATAATATTTAGCAAAAAAAAAGAAAGAAAAATAAGGGATCAACACAAAGGCCTTCCCTTTTCTTGCAAGTTTGGACTGGGGATGACAAGAGCCACGCGAACCGACGGTAAACGCCCAAGTGGCAAGTGCGCCACGTGGGCAAAGTGCCACCACGGGGCCAGACTCCAGAGGCTCCTACAAACTTGAAAGTTGAAACTACCAACCCAGTTTACCAACTTCTAGAGGCTTTTTTACATCCCATTTGGTTTACTTCGCAGTAAAAACTACACTTTTATTTCACTCTTATTTTAACCTTATCCTTCTGTCAATCGTTGTTAAAACAAGATTAAAAATTAATTGACATTATCAAAATAAAAACAAAAGTGCAAAAATTAGCCTTTGATTATTTCTTACAAAGCCTTTCATTTTATCTCAGTTATTCGTATAATCGTCTTTTAAAATAACAAAAAAGAAATGCTATTTATAATCATCTATTTAAAAATGATAATTTATAAAGGTCGATTGGAATTGACACTTTAACACAACTGTTATATTTTTCAATTACCTATTATGTTTTCTTCTCAATGACTACCCTATCATCTTCTAAAACTCTCTCCTCTTTGTCAATTACAATTATTGGGTCCACATAGTCAAATTCTTTCTCTAATAATCTTCGTTTCATGAGGCGTGGTCTCCACCCGATTGAGTTACCATTTGAAAACTATTTCTATCAAACTTTGTAAGCAATTTTATCTCGGAGATTATTAAAGTTCTTAGACCTTTGGTTCCTTTTTTTTTAAGGTTTATCTAAACATAATATAAGACTTTGTAAGCAAAAATCCCTCTCATGATGGTTCAATTCTTCCTATTATGAACAGTCGTGAAAAATCTTTGGTCTTTTTGGCCATCTAAAGGCTAACCAAATTCGAGTGCAATTCACCAGGCTCTGAACATCTGTGGGATTTTGGCATTGTCCTGCTGCCATCACCGATGGACTGATATCCAGCTTTGAGGCATACATCAAAAATCATGGCGATTGGTTTCCTATTATTTGGAGGCGTGTTAAATATCAGCCACTTGTTTCTGCTTGGTTTATCACTCTTTACTCCAAACTCAATGTTCATCCATTACCGTTGAGTTTTGAGGGGAACGTGTTAAAAGATACAACTCACATCAATAATGGCTTGCATTTCAATTACAAACTAAAAAGCCATTCATAATTGAAGATAATAACAATTAGATAACTTGAAGGAATCTCACAATAAATTAAAAGATAAATGTAAATTCAGTTGTTATTGTTGGCCTAAATTACAAATCGTTCACTTTCGTATTAAAGTGAACTCAGATGTCCTCTGATAAGCCAACAAAGCAATTTAATTTTTGAAGTCAAATTCATTTAAAACATTTAACAAATTCTAGTAGGTGCAAAGTCAATGCAAATAACGATTACGTATAAATATAGCTAATACCAGCAGTTATTATGTGAAATACACCAAAAAAAAGGGAGGGGGGGGGGGGGGGACCCCATTGAATCCACAAGTGGTGCTCTTTAGGAAAAAGCAACATTGGATTTGGAGCCACCAGGAATGTAATCTACATCCCTCTTGGCCCTGAATCCGTTCCGTTTCATTTTCAAGCCGTCTTCGCGGGTTGTTTCCTTTCCTTTTAGTTGGTTGGTTGGCAACTTTCTGAGTCCTGCCCGCCTCTTCGGTCTTCTTCTCAGTTTTTTCCTCCTCCTCCTATTTCTTTTAGAGGCTCTGATTTCTCTGCTCTCTTCCTCCATTCACTCCACACACCTATATATCAAACCATTAGCCATACACCCTCTTTCTCTCTCTCTCTCTGTGTGACATAAACCCAAACACAAACACGTGAAAGGCACACACGAAAACAGAGCAATGGACTCCTCTGCAGCCATGGCCTTGAGATCTTCTTCTTCTTCTTCTTCCTTCTTCTCTGCAAGCCAAAACGCTAATCCTAACTACAATTCTCTCTCTTACAATTTACGCCTCCATTTCCACAGACCCCAATCTTCCTTGTTGTTCAACAAGTCCCTCAAATGCATTCAGTCTCCACCACCGGACGCGAACCCTGTGAAACCCAATCAACCCCGAAACCCTAGCTCCCCGTTCGCCTGCTCTGCCGCTACATTCTCTCCATCGCAGACCACCCACCTCGTCTCCTCGAAGCTCCGTTCCCTCGTCTCCGAGTTCCAGTCACTCTCCGAGCCCATCGACCGCGTCAAGCGCTTGCTCCACTACGCGACGCTTCTCCACCCTATGGACGACGTGGCCCGGGTCGACTCCAACCGGGTTATGGGCTGCACGGCCCGTGTCTGGCTCCAGGTCCGATTGGACCAGAACGGGAAGTTACGGTTCGTCGCCGATAGCGACTCCGAGATCACGAAGGGTTTCTGCTCGTGCCTAGTTTGGGTTCTCGACGGTGCGGCTCCGGAGGAGGTGATGAAGGTGTCGACCGAGGATTTGGCGGATTTGAATGTGGGAGTGCCTGGGAGACAGAGGTCCAGAATGAACACGTGGCACAATGTGCTGGTCACCATGCAGAAGAGGACCAGAGCGTTGGTGGCGGAGCGCGACGGGAAGGTGCCGCCTTTCGAGCCGTTCCCGTCGCTGGTGGTGACGGCGGACGGGGTAGAAGCCAAGGGAAGCTTTGCTGAGGCTCAGGTTTGTGGTAATTCGTGTCTGGTTTTATTTGGTTTCGGGTTTCTTTTTGTGATTGTGACGTAGAAAGTTGAATTTTGGTTGTGTTCGAAATTATTTGTGGGTTATTGATAGGAAATTTACTGATTACCAATGTTAGTTTCAAAAGGAACAGTGTTGAAAGTTTTTGAATAGGATTGGGTTGTGATGGAAATCAAGTGGAAAATAAAAACGTGGTTTTTGCGACTAAAGCTTGCTATTAGCGTCGTTGATCTACATAATTTCAGTTAGGTGATACTCATATATGGTCTCTGCAAGGTTTTCTACGTAACTCTTTTATATGTATAAAATCTATATGAGGTCATTAGGTGGATCGACAATTCTTAAAACCCGGTAACATTTCGTGATGCTGGATCATAGTTCATTTTCATAATGAAAAGTTTTTCTTTTGTCCTCTTTATTTCAGTAAGTTCATGAGAAAGTGATCAAGTTGCCTGAGCATTTGAGTATGTGTTCCATCTATGGTCAGCTTCTTAATTACATAATCTCATTTCTTCAATAGCAATTATCTGGTTTTGTGTCCCCATGCACAATGCCGTTGAAGTTATTTTGTTTTATCTTATTGGCTATCAAGCTGAAGTATTGCTCAAATCAAATTAGAGTGCAAGGATGCTAATCTGTCTGAAATGATGGGGAAAAAAGAGGGCATTCTAGTTATCGCCTGCTATTGTGCGAGGATCTGATGTACTCGGTTCAAATTCAATAGGGTACACAACCAAGACTTCTTAAAGAAGCTTGTAATGCCATCATTTAAAAGTTCCAATGTCATGCCAAGCTGAGTTCATTATTTGGTGATGCTATACTCTTCCACTCTTCCTTGGGATTTTAAGTAAAAAAAAAAAAAAAAAGAAGAAAAGAAAATTCATGTCATGTGACTAGGGGTGTTACGTGAGCGAAGCGCTTTGCGAGCAAGCTCCGGCTCGGCTCGCATAAGCTCGGCTCGGGCTCGTCTCGAATATTAAATGAAGTGCTTCGTGAACACAAATCCTAGCTCGAATATTAAACGAAGCAAGCTCGGCTCGACTCGACTAAGCTTGTGAATCAGCTCGTATAAGCTCGTATATATATTATAATAATTATATATTATATATATTAAAAATTGTAATAATTATTTATAAGTTAAATAGGTATATATATATTACCTATTTGATAAGTAAATTAAATAAGTATATTAAAATAAATTAAATAAGTATATATATTAAAATAAATTAAATTAGTAATTAAGTATATATATTAAAGGATTTCAAAAAAAAATCCTTCTTATGAGTCTGAGAAAACCAAGCTCGTGGCTTATTCCTTGAGGCGGTTGCTGAAAAAGCTGCGGGTGATGATGATGATGATGGAGATGGTGAGGGAACTGGCCGTTTCGCTGAAAGGTCTGGAAAAGATTGCCGTTCTGGTGGTGATGGTTATGGTTGGTGAATGACTCGGAAGCCCTTGGATTCGACAAGGAGAGCTCGAAACTGGAACTGTCGGGTTTTGCCATTGATGACATGGTGTTTCTGGAGTCCAAAGCTCTCTTCCAGAATCCCAAATCCACCTCTTCTTCTACAGTGCTTCTCCTCCAAGTTGTTGTGGGTTTGCTGTTTGGAGGGCTGATTTGGAGCGACAAATCTGGTTGTGCTGGGAATAGCTCCATCTTCTACAACCAAACAAGCCCTGAAGTTCAAGCCTCCCCCTTCGGACTCCTCACTCTCTCTTTCTCTCTCTCTATATATATTTATCCTCCAGCCTCTCCTTTTCTTCTGGGTGTTGTATAATTGCAGAAAGACGAGCTCGTGAGTGACTTTTTGGTGATCTGGGGTTGGATTTTTCAGGTGTGGTGAGAAAATGAGAGTGGGGTCGAGTGGGGATCAGAGGGTGAAGAGGAAGAAGACTAGAAGAGGGCCATTCTCAGAAAAAACCCAACCTTGCGTAGTCCCACATTGCTAAGGAAAGGGGAACCCTCACCCTTCCTTTTCTATAAAAGGATCCACATCCCCTCACTTAAAACCCAAATATCCAAGCTTCCCTAAAGCGTGGGGCTAGCCGAGCTAGGCGCATAGCCAAGCTTAAGCGGGATTTTAGAGCCGGTTTGAGAAAGTAACTGGCCAGTTAAAATTTTGGTTTTGAGTTTTGAGCTTAGCTTGGGCTCGAGAGCTTGGCTTGCTTAATAGGCGAGCCCGAGCCGAGCCCGAGCCTAGGTTTTCATTTATCGAGCTCGAGCCGAGCCCGGGCCTGGGTTCTACTTTGTCAAGCTCGAGCTGAGCACAATATTTAGGTTCGTGTAAAAGCTCGGCTCGAGCTCGGGCTCGACTAAATATTAAACGAGCTGAGCCTGGACAGGCAAAGCTCGCCCAAGCTAGGCTCGTTTACACCCCTACATGTGACATCTGGGATCAGGAAATAAAAAAATCTTAATTTATATAATGAATGTCATACCTGATAAGGTTACCCCTTTATATGCATTGATGCATCTCTCCCCTGCCCTTTATTTTGGTTGAGAATGCTTATATGTGCGTGCACTTGCATGGCATTCTAGTACCTTTATTGTGATGATTAAAGTTCTTCATTTGAGCTTTATAATGCTGTGCTTGCCCTAAGAGGCAAGATTAGAATCTTAATTGCTGATAAATATTTGTTTACTTTGTGTTATATCTCATGATTCCTGGCAGTATTGAAGTTCTAAGTTCCATTTTAGTTTAATTGCAGGCAAGATATTTGTTCCCCGATGAGTTTAGGGTTGAAGAACTGGTCAATGTGCTAAAGGAGAAGAAGATTGGTGTTGTTGCACATTTTTACATGGATCCTGAGGTCCAAGGCATCTTGACTGCTGCTCAGAAACATTGGCCGCACATTTATATTTCTGATTCATTGGTAATGGCTGATGCGGCTGTCAAGATGGCAAAAGCTGGATGCCAATTCATTACAGTTTTGGGTGTAGATTTTATGTCAGAAAATGTGCGTGCAATCCTTGACCAGGCTGGCTTTGGAGATGTAAGTCTTTTTCATCATTTCTTTTTATTTTGCAGTTTGTCATTTTTAGATTGAAAGTAGATGTAAGGAACATATATAATTGTTATGCATCTGGTTCCAATGATCAATCAGCATCATACTTATTGACTAGTATCTGGGATCAGACTCTAGGCCATGCTTGAGTTTGAGAGGTTTTGGGGTGTGCTTGTGCATGGACAAGCCCAGGATTTTGACTACCAAAATGAGGGTTTTATTCCTGCTATATGAATTGATGGCTTAATAGTGCCTAAATCATAATTGATTTTGCTAATCTTTTTTTATACAATATTCTTCTTCTAGACCTAATCCACTGCAAATTAAGGGCTCTAACATCTCTATATTTGATGATGAGCAGTTCTAATGCCATAATGCTTTTTCCTTTTATGTTTCTACCTTTCAACTTTTGTGCCATGATTAAATAAAGCATGTTTTAAACATCATAGATTTAGTTGTATTCTTGAAGAAGCGATTCATTATAATTTTTCTCTTTGTGGTCTTTATGTGCAGGTTGGTGTATACAGGATGTCAAATGAACGCATTGGTTGTTCCTTGGCTGATGCAGCAGCCTCCCCTTCATATATGAATTATCTTGAGGCAGCCTCTAGGTCTCCTCCTGGTTTGCATGTCATCTACATTAATACTTCACTAGAGACAAAAGCATATGCTCATGAACTTGTGCCAACAATTACCTGTACTTCTTCAAATGTCGTGCCAACCATTCTGCAGGTCGGTAGTATTACGAGTGTCTATTCATCCACCTCCTGCATTTCTAATGCTTATACTAATGCCTCAAGTATCAAGGTTCCAACCCTTGTAGGAATATTCTTCCTTTAATGCAAGTCACTTATATTTCTGCAGGCTTTTGCTCAAGTGCCAGATTTAAATGTATGGTATGGGCCTGATTCCTATATGGGTGCAAATATTAAAGAGCTGTTCCAGCAGATGAGCAAGATGACTGATGAGGAAATAGCTGAAATACATCCAGGACACAGTAGAGACTCTATTAAATCTTTGTTACCCCGCCTGCACTATTATCTGGTAAATTGTTTTTGGGGGGAGTGAAGGTGGAATTGAGTTTATTTGCATCTATGGCAGTAAAACTTAGAGAAAGTATACTTTGTATGTTAACTTGGTGCTAACACTATACCTCTGATGCATCCGTGAAATCTGGATTTGCCTTTGTTTTGTTGTGTTCTTCTTCTTCCTCCTCCTCCTCCTCCCAAGTTTGTTTGTTTGTTTTTGTTTTGTTTTTTTTTTAATCTATTTTTATATTTTAAGTATTTTTAACTTCCTAGTAGTATTTTTAACTTACTAGTAGTGCAAATTATTTATCCAATTAATGACATGGTAACTATATACTGTTTGTTTATTTGCCATTTCACTGTATAGAGATAGTGCAATATAGGGAACGAAATATAATAGATGCATGTAATAATTGATCGGCCACCACCATGAATATTGTTAACATAGGAATTTGTTCCCAGCTGATGATATGCTTTCTGGTGATTGAGCTTGGTACATGGTAGTCTCTTTTGACTGTGTGGGTGATTGGTGGCTCAGTTTCTCTTTTCACCGAGATGTCATCCTAACTGAAATTTTTGCAAATAGAGGGGTTAGTTATTTTAGAGGAGGAGAGGGAACGTTTTCTCCAACAACTTCACCTACATGAAGGAAAGCATACAGTACATAAAAAGTAAATGTATAATTGCTAATAAGCACTATTGCTGGGCTCATAGTTTCAGAGCATATGCTTATTGCCAGTTATGTTACTCACTTATTGGCAAAATGTTGCTTCTAATTTGCCGTCTTTCTTAATTTGGCTTACAGTTCTATCACTTCTGCTACTGGTTCATTGGCTAACATTTGTAAACATAGCTAGCAAAACAACATTACATCATTTTTCTTTATTCTATCTTGCCTTTGCAGATATGGAATCTAGGACTGCTTTTTTCTTTTATATGCTGATTATATATTCTCATATCAGGAAGGAACGTGTATTGTACATCACCTTTTTGGACATGAAGTTGTAGAGAAGATAAATGAAATGTATTGTGATGCATTCCTTACTGCTCATTTTGAGGTCCCTGGAGAAATGTTTTCTTTGGCAATGGAAGCAAAGAGAAGAGGAATGGGTGTTGTTGGTTCCACCCAAAACATACTAGATTTTATAAAACAAAGGGTTCAAGAGGCTTTAGATAGAAATGTCAATGACCACCTCCAATTTGTATTAGGAACAGAAACCGGAATGGTGACTTCAATTGTTGCAGCCGTTCGCAATTTGTTAGGTTCTGGATCGTCTTCAGGAGAAGCAAAAATCAAGGTTGAAATAGTGTTTCCTGTTTCATCAGACTCAATAACAAGAACATCAAAATCGTCAGTTAAAATGGGTGACATTATCCTACCTGTTATACCTGGAGTTGCTAGTGGAGAGGGATGTTCTATCCATGGAGGCTGTGCATCCTGTCCATACATGAAGGTGAGCATGTAATGCTTTAACTGCATAGATTTCATTGTTTCTTTCTATTGTCAGATTAGAGTATCTGCTGCATGTCTCAATGTGCATGCAAGCATGTATATTGTTTGCCATTGCATTTTGGGCCGGCTGTACACAAACTACATGTCTGCTCAAGCATGCACATCGTAGTTTCCACATACTAGGCTATGTGGTTTACACTGATTTACATTCTCTCAGAAAGACTAAGAATACAGGCAAAATGTTCTGTGCCTAAAACACAGAAACGCTTGGGGAAGGGCTTCAGAGTTTCTAGAATAAATGAGATTCAGAAATCTACCCTTCAGCTCTTTCTATTGCCAAAAATACAAGAATATAGGTTCAATCTTGAAATCTAATATGTCTGGGTCAGAGCTGATATCCTAGGCAAGTTTGATACATAATGGTGACTAAACTAAGTTACAACATACTTGTTTGCAATTGGATTGTGCATCTAATTAATCTCGAAAATAAGTTACAAAATACTTGTTGGTTTATGTACTATTGGGTCACTCCCTTTAATAACTTATGGAAGACTAAGAAAATAATATACGAATTATCATTTGTTTATTTGCTAAAAGACCTGGATTGGAGGATTTTGTCTAGCTTTGGGCAGTTTCATGCTTGAGTAAATGTTATCCAACAAGTCAGCTAGGAAAATTGAAGGGAATTGTGCCAAACTTTTAACGTTTGCCAGATTGACCTTATATTCTACTTGGAAGGCTTGTGCAGTAACAATAATGAATGGGAGACGTCTTTCTTCTAATCCGGAGCTCTAATTATTTCCAAAGTGATGCTTAAAGTTGGGCTTCTCATCTTGTTTTTACTGTAATCTGCCAGATGAATTCTCTTAGCTCCCTTCTAAAAGTTTGCCACCAACTACCCGACGAGAAAAGTATTCTGACAGCATACGAAACTGAGAGATTTAAACTGCAAACCCCTAATGGAAAGTCGGTTGCCGATGTTGGGTGTGAACCGATTTTGCACATGAGACACTTCCAGGTACATTATCATGAAATCTTCAATCTGTATATCATTATGTACACAAGGTTCTGGGTTGGTTTTAGATTTGCCTTCTTAATTCGCATATATATTTTGTAGGCCACGAAGCAATTGCCGGAGAAGCTTGTCCATCAGATCCATCATCCATCCATCTGACAACGGGAAGTCAATGTCATCAAGTTGAGGAGGAAAGCTGGCTTACACAAGAACAGCAGATGAGCCGTGAATGCAAGCTGGTTGACTAATTCCCTTCCAGAGAAGTTTTCGCTGGCAGAGTTTTGTTGTTACAAAGATCTTAAATTGTTCACATCATAGATTAGTGTTAAGAATATAGGAAGAATGAAAATTGCAATTTTAATCGTTTTAATCCCCCACTGTACAGCTGCCACAGTATCTGCTCACTTCTTTCTGGGTTTTGACAATCAATCTCAACCCCTCATTCTTTCAAACCCACCATTCCAATTATCTTTATGTCAGTCCTCCTGTCTTCACACGCAATCCAGACAATTATGTCGTGGAACCATCAAATAATTATCTTGGGTAAGCATCAAATAATCAATAAAGTTGACTTTATATGTTTTGTGAATAAATCATCATTTATTTTATTTTAAAAAGGCTATATGTTTCGCTTGCCGACTTCGTGTGTGGGCCTGTTGGACTATAATAAGTGGCGTGCTGATTGGATCCCCAACAAGGCAATAAAATAAAATAAATGAATAAATGTAAAATTGGTCATGGTAAGCTTAAATTATAAATTATTCTTTGAGATATAGAATATAATTTATAGATTTTTGTAGTTGACTTAAATCACAAATTATTTCATGTAATATAAAAAATAATTTTTTGGTCCCTAGAATATGCCAAAATAACAATTTGCTCACTGAAAACAATTTTTATGCTCTAAAGACAAATGTCGGTTTAATAAAAGGAGTAACCAAATTTTCTTCAACTTAATTTGAATGAAATTTTTTTCACAATTTTATTAACTTGAATTTTTTTTTTTTAGTGGTTAGAAGATATGGCCGTCAAATTCTCGCAAAATGCTCTCAAATCGTGACAATAAAGATGAAAATGAGAGAGGGTGATGCAAAGAGTAAAATTTTAGGGATAGAAGATACTATATTAATTTACCGTAGCAATATGACTTAGAGTGATGGCTAATGTGTAATTTTAACTAGTGCCCTAAAATGATATAAAAAATCATAGTTGTCATTTTTTAAAGTCAGGAATTAATAATATGTATTGTGTTTTTATTGGGTATGACGTGATAAAGTTACAAATTCTGTTAAGTTACTTGACGAAAATTGCTTTCAAGGAATAAATTGTTATTTTGGCCTACCTTAATAATCTATAAATTATTTTTTATACCACATAAAATAATTTATAATTTAGGCAAATATCATGGACTAATTTTGGATTTGTTCGTAAAATAAAATTGAATGTTGGCAATTGAGTAATTGTGATCGGAAACAAAGAGTATTTGGGTCATTATGCCGACCCGGACCGTAACCAACTACCTCACGCAGCTACCCCAACTAAAAAGATGCCGACAGAATCCAGTTCGTTTTATCTGCCCCAAAGCGCCGCCGTGTGTACTCCGTGGTGCTCGAGGACTCTGAATTTTGATACGAAGAAAAACCCAAATCTACCTCTCTCTCCTCCCTACAACAAACGCAGAAGACAGATCGGCGTTTCAGATCGTAGACGAACCGTACGTGCTTACTGCTCTATCTCTTCTGGTCCCACTTTTCTTTGCTACTTTCTCTCATCTGGGTCGTTGTTGCATTGTTTGGTCTTGTTATCTAACAGGAGTGCGAGCTTTTCTTAGAGCTCAAATTGTTGATGACCCATGTGCATTTCATGCTTATAATGATAGCTTAACATTTATCGTGTTCTTTGCTTGGATTTTAAGGTTGGGAATGTATCTGTTGCTATGTTGGATAGGCTTAATTGTTTGCTTACAAAAACACAAAGAAAAAAGAAATAATGTAATCGGTGATCGGTGGCTTTGGGTGGTAGTGAGCCGGTGGTTCTGGGTAGTCGTTGGCAGCGTGTGGTTTATAGGTGAGCAGGGTTGAACGCCGACAGGTTTGTTTGGTGGTGAAAGGTGGAAATTTGGAGTGATATTGTGCGTAGAATAGTTGAAAGATCTTATTGGTAAATCAGGCTGGAATGGGATGGAAGAGTGGATTTACCTTTATAAAATCTGGGTTAGTGAGCAAGTTAATTTTGTCTCTTTCGAATAGAAAGTTTGTGATACATTAATAGGAGATTTATGAAAGCAGTTCATAACAATGTAGCAAATTTTTTGTAAGCATTTCTTAGCTTGATATGCGATAGTGGTGGATTCCTTCCATTTTATAAGCTTTTCGGATTAATTGGATATTCTTTCTTTTTTGAAATTTTTGTATGTTTATATTAGGTTTGTCATAGTTTCCAAGCTGGGTTTATTAGCATGCTAATTATCAATTTTTCAAACCAATGTGTAAGCCATTGCCATCTCATTTGCTAATAGCAATTTGTTCGCTTTGTTTGATAGGTTTCAAGTGCTAGCTGCACCATGGGCTCTTCAAATGGATTATCAAATGCACAAGAGAAGCCACCTCTCTTTTCTTTTGGGGTTATCTCTGACGTTCAGTATGCTGATATTCCTGACGGTCGCTCGTTTATTGGGGTTCCTCGATTTTATCGGCATAGTATTCTTGTGTTGCAGAGGGCAGTCCAGAACTGGAACCACCACCAGAAGCTTAAATTCACGATAAATTTTGGGGACATTGTTGATGGGTTTTGCCCCAAGGACCAATCTCTAGATTCTGTTAAGAAAGTTATTAATGAATTCGACAAATTCAATGGCCCTGTCTATCACATGATTGGTAATCACTGCCTCTACAATCTTCCCCGCAGCAAATTACTTCCCTTACTGAAGATTCCAAGTGTTGATGATCATGCCTATTTTGATTTTTCACCAACTCCAGAGTACAGATTCGTTGTACTGGATGGCTATGATATCAGTGCCATTGGCTGGCCTCAAGATCATCCAAATACGTTAGAAGCCTTAAATTTTCTCCGTGAAAAGAACCCAAATTCTGAAAAGAACAGTCCTTCGGGACTAGTGGGCGTTGAGAGAAGGTTCCTTATGTTCAATGGAGGAGTTGGGAAAGAACAATTGGAATGGTTAGATGGTGTACTTCAGGAAGCATCGAAGCTAAATCAGAAAGTAGTGGTCTGTTGCCATATTCCTCTAGATCCCGGTGCATCGTCAAAAGAAGCACTTCTTTGGAATTACAATGAAGTAATGGATGTGATACACAGATATGATTGTGTAAAGGTTTGCCTAGCTGGGCATGATCACAAAGGTGGGCACTCAATTGACTCCCATGGAGTGCACCACAGAGTCCTTGAAGCTGCCCTAGAATGCCCGCCTGGCACAGATTCATTTGGGTATGTGAATGTTTATGATGACAGGTTATCACTTATTGGTACTGATAGAATGCAAAGCACTGACATTTGTTTCAATCGTCAAGCAGACTGATGAGAAAATAACAGCGTTAAAGAACCCTATTAATCATTTGTTAATAATGATGTGTAGAGTGTACATTACCTCCACAGAACCATATATGCAGAGACATTGAAAGGGTTCAAGATTTCACTGCATTCCTTGCAATATTTGGGACAGTCAGCAAGTACTTGGTGCTCCAGTTCTTTCTTCTGCTGTAGCATCTGTTTTCTGCTAGATCTACTTGATACTTGTGTTTTTATCTCTATCAATCGTACATCTGGAACACCAGCCATGAATATTGCTTTTCAGCAATTCTAAATAAATTTCATACTCGACGTGCTATAATAACATTGAATATCGGTAGGCTGTGGCAAGTTGGTGAGCACATTGTAGCTTAAGCAAAGGTAACAAGCAACTTCAGAGCTTTCTTTAGGTTCAAGCAGTTATTCCTGGAGTACCAGAAATAAACTTGCCATAGTATGCCCCTTGAGGAGAAGGATCCTCTCCATTTCAAAGGAAATGGAGAGGAGCCGGTCATTGATTTTATAAGGGCATTATGGTCTTTTTACATTTACATTTAAATGAAAATGTAAATAACACCCTTGTAAAAACGAAGACCGGCTCCTCTCCATTTCAAAGCATTATGGTCTTTTTACATTTACATTTAAATGAAAATGTAAATAACGCCCTTTCAAAGCATTATGGTCTTTTTACATTTACATTTAAATGAAAATGTAAATAACGCCCTTATAAAAACGAAGACCAGCTCCTCTCCATTTCCTTTGAAATGGAGAGGATCCAGGTCTGCCCCTTGAGGACTTTCTGTCTGAGGTTCCCCTATGCTTGAAGTGGTAGAGATGTATTCTATTACCTAATTGACTTCCTCTTCCGCATTTAATAAGTGAAAGTGATGTTGGATGACACAGCCCCGCCTTTGGCACAAGCAAAAGGCACCGTTCGAGCAGTGGTGTTGTGTAGAGTCCGCTCGAGTGGAGCAAGACAGTGCTCTGCTTGAGCCTCACACGAGGGGGCTTGAGCGGAGCAGTCAGACTCCACCACTTGAGCAGTTAGTTCCCAAAATGAAAGGATTGAGACAAAATTTCGACTCGGTTTTCCATACAAACTTTGCTCCGATTTTAGTATGCATGATTAATTTTCTAGTTCCTTGTTGATTGAGAAAGATGATTAAACATCCAATATTCGCCTACTAATTATCGCATAGCATCCACTATCAAGTTGCTGATGATCATGCCAATGATGCCATGCACATTTTGTTATTTGCTAATGCAACAGATCGAGTAATTAATGGGTCGATTTGCTGGTGGTGGGTTATCTTATTGAGATGTTTTCTTCTTAATTTTCTTTATTCTAGATTAAAAATAAGAATAAGAATAAGAATAAGGTTCGAGTTTGACAATATATCAAACAATTTGAAATGAAAGAAGACAACTACCTTTATCTTCCAGCCATGTTAAACAACTTCTTCCTAAAATCTAACAAGAAATCTGATCCTCTTAAATCCTTAATCCAATGAACTCTCAACCATAACTAACTCTTAGTGTTACTCAATTAGTACTAATTGAAACAAAATAACCTACACATACAACTCTTTTACAATTTGCTGATGCATGTCAATATCAATATGTTGATTGAAACCATGTCAGACACCGAAAAAGATTTTAGCATTCTTCAATCATATGCTAACATGTTGTAAAAGAGTGGCAAATTTATCAAACTTTCATCCAAATAAACAAGACAGAACATGTTCTAGCCACTTCTTTGATCATGTTGGCCAAACTTGTTCATATGAGTAGAACAAAAAGCATTTTCTTTCGCATAATGTTTCAACTAGCAACTATTACAAACCCTAGATAAAGCCTTCCCCAATCCCATATCCCATAGTTTCATTTAGGAAAACAAATACGACACCGTACAAACTACTGCTATAATTTGACTAGGGGCCAGGGCCAAAGCACATTTCTCTTTCAATTCTACTGAGACCGTTTTGCCCTTTTCTTCTCAGCAACAAAGAACACAAGCAAGGACAGAACCGAGAAAGCGCTGAAGCAAACCGAGGCAATATCGAGCGACACGTGGCGTCCAGTGATTGATTGGACCTCAAATAAGTTGGTGGTCTTGTGGGCGTCAGTCGTTTGACCATAACCCAACTCAACGTTCTCAGAGTTGTAAGCAAAGGCGCGTACGAAGTACGTGGCTGAGGGCACGTCACGCTGCACGGTCAACTCGAAGCTCTGAACCGTTTTGTTCGACGAATCGTAGGGTTTAGAAACGATCAGGAACTGGCAGGTCTTGTCCTTGCTTATGTTGTCCACCGTCTTCCTCCACGCGCGGTCGACCTGGCTTATGGGCGCGTAGCAGAACTTCACTTTTATGGTCTTGTAGGCGGAGTCAGTTCCAGCTGGTAGGCTCTGGTTCACGCCCCACGTTACAGTAATTTTATCTTCACCAGCAACCAGAACTGCAAATTTGATCAACAAAATTCAATTCTACATCTACAGAGAAAGAGTTTTTTGTTTTCAAATAAATTAAAAATTCAAAACTTTATTTGAATAATCTCTGGATTCTATAGAGTTTGAAAATTTTCCTGAGAAAATCTTCTCTTTTCATGAATGAAAGTTGCATAATTTAGGAAACCCAGATGGAAAATTTGCAGGCTCTGTTTGTAGAATAATATTCTGGGAAAATCTTCATGTGGGTATCATCCGAAAATTAGCTACTTTAAAGGAGCGAAAAATTATTCTTGAAGTTGGAAGTGAAGAAGAAGCAAAATTCTTTTGAAAAACAGAGGGGTTGTGTACCTTGTCCTTGATTGGGCGAAGCGGTGACTACAAGGGTTCTTGGCAGAGAAGAGAAGAGTACAATTCCATAACAAGTTCCTGCCAAGCAACAGAAGAGAAGAAGGGAAGCTAAGAGAAACCCACGTTCTGCCATTAACACTTATTGCCTCTGGATTCTCTCCAACAATCTATCTGCGAAAGCGAGAGCGAAAGCAAAGAATCTGATGTACCCTGATGGTACTTTGGGTTTCCTTTTATAGTAAAAGAAGAAGAACAAAGGCCCAAAGAATTTGCTGGCTACTGGGAGAAGAAATGACTCCTGACAATGTCCAAGGGCCAGGTTGTGAAGGTGTGTTTGACATAATAACAAGAGAAGGATTTTAGATCGGGATGTGTTTGTCGTTATTTTCTGCATTGACTTCGTATTATTCTATTTTATATTTCAAATGCTTGGACATTTTGATGGATTAAAAGGTGTGCATGATGTCTGTAGTTAATAGTTTCATTCCTCGTTTCTCCACATACTTTTTGAGTTCTGGTTTGTCTCCTTGTGTCATGGAAAGGGCACACAAACGAGACAGAGCAACTGGCATGATCTCAACAATCCAGTTAAGGAAAAGCCACTGTAGCTGCTTAATGTTTGAGGATTTATACCTAATATATATATTTAGAGAGAGAGAGAGAGAGAGAGAGAGGATAAAATAGCAAGTAATTGATTGAGTTTTTGGTAACTAACTTGAATAGAGAAATAGAAAGAAAAAAAAAATGGAATCTTACAAAGAGAAGAGTTTATAATTTAATAAAATATCTTGGAACTTTTCATTTTCGTAGCATTTAATTTTTAATTTTTTTATTTTTTCAATTTTGAACATTGGACTTGTGTAGTATAATTTCTATATTTTGAACTTTAGGAATAAATTCATATTAATATTCATGAATTAGAGGCTTTATTAAATTGAGGGCCTTAGGTGGTTGCCTGATCCACCTAATGGTGGAGTCGGCCTTACTTATAGGTAAGATACAACTCCGGCAGAAATCATTCTCCTCTTGCAATCGTTGTCGATCATCATGTAATGCTACGTGTCTCCTAGTAGGTTAAAAGCATTGTCTAATTCTTTGCCAAATATATCTAGACAGTGCGGCGATGTGACAGAACAGTTATCTTGTGCAACGCGTTCCCCTTTTGTTTCCAGAACAACTAATTGGCTAATTCATTTGATTTAGTGGGATGATCCTATCCTCAATCATGTACCCTTTTTTCACTTCTTTGAAAATAATTTGTCCGATGCAAATTGATAATGTATTTTTATGTTTATGAAATTACTACTTTACCTTTCCTTCTCTGTTTCTGACCTAGAAGTAAGGTAAGAACATTGGGGCTGCTAGCATTGCAGAAAGATTGGCCAGCTCAGAAAAACTTTCTCGAAGTCAATTTTCCACTTTGCCAAACAAAGGGAAACCAAAATCTTCACAAGAAATTCCAAAAGAAGACAACTCAAAACATAAACAACTAAAAACCTCCGACATCCAACAAAATCCAAAACACATTGAAAACAAGAACAACACCTGCACAACAACTTCACAGACAAACTCTAACCAAATTTACAACCAAACAAGAGCTTAAGACAAACCAGAACATCTCAGGAACATAAAATTCGATCTTTCCTCAGCCCATTATAGGTTTTGTAATCACAAGAGAACCCATCAAGACATTAACTCAACCAACTGAAAATGCCTCAAAATTAACACCCATTTGGTAAATGTTAAGGCATTTATTAAATTATTAAATTCATCAATTCTTAGCAACTTAAATTTTTATGATAAGCAGTGACTTTATATATATATATTGAACCATTTTGGTGAATGAATTATGTTTTATCACCAAACTAAGAAATATGAATAGTTTTTCAGTAGTAATCATTCTTATCCCTAAAAGAATGGCCATTATATATATCAAATGTGCCCTTAAATTTTTCTCTTCTATCTATGGCTTTTATAAAATGGTCACTATGATGTTTGCCCCTTGCGTAAATAGAATAGCATGATTAAAATTCAAAAGAGTAAGGTAGTAGTGCACCCAATATTATTTTACTAGAACTTTAATTTGGAGGTGTTACAATCACTCTAGAGTCTCGAGTGTTACTGGTTGGCCACGAATCTTAGTAGCTTCACTTGCTTAGAGTCAAGTTCACAAGTTGTGAACAAAACCTTATTAAATTGGGGCCATAGGCCGCCGCCTACTTTGCCTAATGGTAGAGCTGGCCCTACTTGCAGGTAAGGTACGACTCTAATAGAGTAGTGGCATTAAATTCTTTGCGTGTTGCATTCGTTGTCAGTCATCATGTAATGCTACATACTTTCTTTCTTTTTTGACATATCCGCACAAGAAAGGGGAGAAGGGATTCGAACTAGTGACATCCGCTTCATTAGGCGTGGTTCCAGCCGATTGAACTACACCTACTAGCAATTTAAAAGTGTTGTCTTGTTCTTTTCAAAACATATCGAGACTGTTGCAATGGGGTGGCAGAACAATTATCCAGCGCAGCGTGTCTCCCTTTTGTTTTTTGCACAACTAATTGGCTAATTCGTTTGGCCTAGTACTCAAATAATGTTAGAAATTACTCTTATATCACTCCAAAAATGATGTGGCCTCTGAAATTATTATTGAGCTTGTGATTGATTATTATTGAATTTTGATCAAATAATGATTTTAAAAGTCACCTCATTTTTAAAGTGATACCAAAAAAAAAAAAAAAAAATTACAACAGTGACTTATAGAAGCCTAGTCAAATTTGTGGCTTGGGCTCAATTGCTCGATCCAGATGGATTTCCTCCACTTGCATGGACCAGTCGGATGGATATATATACTTGGTATATCATATATGATCCCATCCTCGACCATATACTTTCTTTTTTTTCTTCACTTGTTTGAAATATAATTTGTCCATTGTAAATTGATAATATACTTTAATGTTTATGAAATTACTACTTTACCTCTCCTACACTGTTTCCGAACTCACATAGATACCCTTCTTGGAACCAGTCCAAATAAGTTTATCACAATTACCCATTTTAACCTCCGGGAGCCTAGCTTGAATTTCCACAATAGCTTCAGATCTAGCACAGAAGATGGCTTGGCCTCCAACCTCCTTTGAGCATTATAGATAACCCTATACCCAAATTTTTCAAATTGGTCCCTCTATTGCTTTACCATCAAAATTAATAGTTTTTCATTTATCACGTGTTTCTCATTTGACATGTTAGGATCCATGTCTTCACCCAATATCAATTTTTATGTCAATAAATGCTATGTATCAATAAGTTTCTCATATTTGGTTAATATTTTTTTACAATCAACTATTGGATTTGTAAACTTATGTAAATTCTTCCGTTATCGTTCAGTGATTTGCTCCCATAAATAAACCAAAGAGAAAACGAAAAACAAACCGGAGATCTAGGATCGCTACTCTAAAGGTTTCGTGTAAACAAAACCTTAGAAAACGACTAAAGAGAATCAAAACCCAAAAAAATTAAAAAAAAATAAATAAATGAAAAAATCTCCACCCCTTAGATTGCAACCGAAAATAAATCTAGAAAGAAGATAAACAAAAACTGCTGCAGAGCATGATGATCATTGCTAGACTCACCACTGTATTATTCAAAAAAGAAAAAAGAAAAAAAAAAATGGAAGGGTTGGAGATCGAGAGGAGTTTCTTCCCTTCCCTAAAATGGTTATCTGGTGGTTAGGATTTTTTTCTCTATGGATATAGTTAGTGTTGTATGTGCTGGCAGTTGCTGCTGCATGTAAGCACTCATGTTCATAATTCATATATAGAATAATGCAATTAGGAGTAGTAATTTTTGCACCTATTTTCCTACAGCTAGCTCTCATAATCAGTGTCACGTACGCGCGTAAGCCCTCCATTGGGCAAATACTTAATACATTACTAACAAGCTATAGCATGGCATTCTACAATTAATTAAAACTTTCACAATCACCTCGATCGTAGTAAAGTAATGGTACAAGTCTTTCTTGTATCCATCTTGAATCTCTCCAATAATAATGTGGCTATTAAAATTAACATTGACCTTGTGATTGATCATTATTAGATTTTGATCAAATGATAATTTTAATAACCGCATTATTCTTGAAGATACATAAGAATTAAGATGAACATAAGAGAGACTTTTAGAATTACTCATCGTAACAACTAGCAAAAGTAAAGCCATGGTAAATAGTCTTGACCATCTTTTTATTCTCTCATATTTAATGTATAGTACTATTGAATTATGATTGAATGGCAATTTTAAAAGTCAACTCCTAGCAAACGCTACTCTTGTAACAAAGCGGGTGCCGTACGTATCGGTTAGACATGCGCATTAGTGTCTCACAGCTTATCTCTAAGATCACGCTACTTTTTAGCCTTGTTATTAATTTGGAACTCTTAGCATTAATTAAAGAGGAAGAAGAATTAAGGGATTTATTGGAAAATAAATAAATTAATGTGGTTCCTTTTAATTAGTTCCATTAATCAGTAATGATTCCTTTTCAAATCTTGTTTTAGTAAATAGCATGTACGGATTTGTTAATGTTAATCTATTGGGATGTGGTGTAAAACTCAACTTTTTATACTTTAATAAAAATTTGACACATTACGTAAAAACATCAAATACAATAGAAATGAAAATACTGTATCTTTAATTCAAATAAATTCCATAAACTTTTTCATTAATTTTAACCCAATGTCCACCACTTATTATCGAACCTCAACATCAAAGTCTTCAAAATCAACCGAGACAATGGATCCGGTTGATTTATCAATGGGTATTTTATCTATGAGGTCTATAGGGGAACCAAGGATGGCCCTAACCACACCCCAAGTCCTCCAAAAAAAAAAAAAAAAAAAAATTTACAGGCCAATAGCCCTGCCCCAAAAAAATTTATATCTCAGTCCCTCCCCATCGAACTTTCTAAATCCTTCCCTGGAGGTATGTAATGGTTGGTCCAGCTGGCATAGGTGCATGGCAATGTTTAATATATATATATATAATAAAGGCACAACTTAAACCCAACAAATATTCAATTTTTAGACTCAATTTCTCTTTCTCTTCTAGTTTAAGGCTTTCTCTCCTCCACATGCATTTTTTTTTTTTAAGAGAAAAAAAAATGGTACTTAAAAGAAAAGTTAGGTCTAAGTTGAGTTTAAGTCGTGACTTTATTATTTTCTTGTATATATATATAAATTCTTGTACTAATAAGCCAATTATTAATTAGGGAAAACTCCAAACATCCCTCTCGAATCACTATCCAATTGATAATATGTTCTCCCTAAACTATCAAAAAATTGACAATGTTCCTCTAAGGCCAGTAAAAAGACAAGAATGATCCTAAATTTTTGTCAATAAGACAAAAATACACCAATAAATATGAAAAAAATAATAATAATAACAAAAATGATTTTTTAAAAAAATACTCCTTTTTTTCATTTTTTTTTTTAAAAAAAAATTATTGAGGCATGGGCGTTTTTGTCATTAGGGAAACTTTGACAATTTTTTATGGACAAACTTTTCTTCCAAACTAGGTTAATTGGAGAAATTTTCTCGCTAATTGACTTGGCAACTAGTGCAAATGACGCAGGTTTGAATGTGTTTGAAGGCTTATTTCCTTTAGCAGCCTCATCAGCAAGAATTTCAAGTAGCAAAGTATGCATAGGTTTTGACCACCTAAATTGCTTGTTTGCAACATTCTTCTCCTTACCTTTGCCCATTACTACAATTACAAACATATGAATGGTAATGCAAGATAACAACATACACAACATACAATATCTCATAAAAGATAAATTACATATCATTTTATTAGATGAGTTTGGAAAAAAATATTGTCATGAAGATGAACACATACTATGTAAAATTATGTAATAAAAAAACAATATGTTACATATATTAAATATCAATTGTAAGCTGGATTAAATATCAACATACAATATCA